>JAVKLA010000074.1:24489954-24508421 GCA_034782735.1 Sagittarius serpentarius | reverse complement strand
TCGAAAAGAAACTTATTTAGATTTGCAACTTCAAAATAGAAAAATACAGAATGCTTTAAACTGAAATGCACATATATATATAGCTTACCTTAACATACATTTTGAAATTGACAAGATAAGTAGACTAGCTTTTGATATAATGTATTCAGATTGGTTCTAGCCACTAACCAATTATTGTGAAGTACTTTGAGACACAAAAAAATCTGAAAGATGCTATATAAAATTTACTTTAAATTCCTTAGATTTCTACCACTGAGGTTTAAGTTCCTTGCACTTAACTTTTTTTTTAAAAAAAAAATATTTTTCTTACATTATGAAATGAATTACAGTACAACTCTATCTATTCATAGTACAGCACTGACATAAGAAATATTTGCATAATGGGCAACAGGAGAGAATCAGGTAGTCAGCTCACATACTGTGTAAGTCCCTGTAACACAAGCCTGCTTTAATACAGCAGCATGGAGAAGTCTTACTGCTGAACAGCATTCCACTGAGTTTGAGAACACACTTGTAAAGATCTGTACTACCTCAGAATATGGGTTATCTACAAGAGGCCTAGAATCATTGACAGTTGACAAAAATATAATATATAAATAAATATAACTGTACAAATGCAAGTAGTTGTAAAAGGGCATTTCAATTTTAACTACTGTAAAAAAACCAACACAGCAATAAATCACCCCTCAGGCTATAAAAAAATTAATTTCTCCTCTGACAGCTGTGCAGTGATTACATATCTGATACATTTTTCCTAACCATACTTAAAAAACCAAAACCAAAACCAAAAACCAAAACCCCATAAAACCCAAAGCAACAACAACAAAAAAACCCTAAATAAATCTTCCAGAGTAAGTGAACCAAATTCTGAAGTTTAGACAAGGGGGTTTTGAAATAATAAACATTCTTCTTTTCCTGCCTTTGAGACCATGCTGGACTATTTCAGTAGCTATTTACACCTTTACTACAGAGGCAGCTTGACTTATGATACAAGTTCACAATTCCTTTGAACTGGCATACATCCACACTGCTGCAAAGAGATGTTTCTGCTGACACAAAGGAAGAGGTAATGAGAGGGAGAAGATGGGGGAAGAGCAGATAGCCTTTTGCAGTACCACCACCACTTTATAGTGAACATTTTACTACAGAACTACTTTACCATATACACTACTCTGCCAGACTACACCAAATTCTTGATAAGATACTGCATGAACTATTTAGCAAGTGACAGTCTTCCAGATTCTTCTTTTCACAGGTATCCTAAAAGTCTAGACACTGGATATTGCTCTGACATGTCAACATTTTTTACCTGTCAAGGACTCCTTTAGATCGCTGCAAATGGAATTGATACCAGTTTCCAGATTGGTTTATTCGTCTGCTTAGGGAAAGGAATTACAGTTCGTCAGCGATCCAGATAATATTTTGTGCCTTTAGAGCACCATCAGGGTTTCCACATGGTTTTCTGAAGACTATGGTTTCTCAACAAGAAATGATAAGGAGACTAGTAAGAGCTTGTGATAATATCAGTGGTCCAAAATCATTTATGAATAGAAAGCAAGCATCAGCTGTCAAGGGCCCTGAAGATGCGTGCAATGCAAAACTTGTTCTGGCGACAGGAGTACCTAATAGTAGTTGTTATCGTACGGCTAACTCCCTCTCAGTCAGCGACAAAATCAGCCTTTCCCCACTTCAACTCATATATTCTTCCTTAAAATGATACTACATTTGAATTTTTGGTAAAAATTCTGTACCTACAAAGGCAGTGGTTCAGGGCTGACCTGGTTTCAGAAGTCTATGCCTTCCAGTTAGTTCTGGAGTACCTGCAAGGCATGCTCTTCTAGCATTTTCAGCATTTCAGACAACAGGGCTGCTTACTTCGTTATACAGGAGTTTCCACAAGCTATTTTCAGACAGAAATGAAAAAAGGACATGCAGACAACTTTCTAAATAACATCCATGAGTAACAAACCAACAAGTCTCTGCAATTCTTCTATTTCCTCCTTTTTCAGAACTTCCTAAAGGGTGCTTCCTGAATATCAAGTTATGAATATGATAGGGACGGCGAGTAATGTGAGCCAGCCATTTGTTTAACAGGGCTAACCCCAAGCCACTAGTGCTTGCACAAGCTGTTAAGCTCTGTCATTATACCAGAGCTTCCCAGAGGCCAAGTGCAGAAGGGTCATCTCTTTGAGAAACTGTATACCCTTTACTCTGTTTTACTCTCTGGGGTTAGCTGTAATGTGACCTTCGGCATGACTTGAGGTTGGAAAAGTACAGATGCTGCAGCAGATCTGAAGGGCAGCAGTGGTGTGAGAGCAGTTCCAAGGCAAAGCCATGAAGAAAGTCCAGGATGGGACTAAATGTTGCTGCACAGGAGATGTGTGCCCCCCCTCACCCCACCACCACCTCCCGCCACAGGCTCTGTGTGTTTTCTACGCACAGAAAAGAAAGAAGGAAGAAAAGTACACATGATGCAGAAAACAAGCCTTATGAAGACTTAAGAAAGGAAATAATACGAAGCCTGCAGCCCAAGAACTCAGGCAGCACACTAGAAATTACTTTCAATTTAGCTAGGATGTTCAGGTGATCAGAAAAAACAGAAAAAGTATGCATGCTTGATGCTTTGTATTTATTATAATCTTCATGTAAATGTCACAGTATCTTTTATTTTCTTTGGTAATACAACTTCTGGCCTTCCACAGTGAAGTTTGTGTTCGTCGAAAGTATGCTTTTTCTGTTAGACAAGATTTTTTAGTATCTCAGGGTAAATGTTTAAACAAAAGACTAGGGAAAACAGCCTTCAATTGTAGTTTTTGGATACGGCAAACACCATTTCAGTTCTTGTTCAGCTGTGTTATCATAAACTATAAATATAGTAATTATGTGTATGTTCTGACAGTGGCTGGTATGTGTCTGCTTTCATGCATGCACCTAAATAGAAACTGTTTCTGTTCCAAAGAATTTGTACTCCAAGAATCCCGTGAAACAAAGGGGCTCAAAACTGCTCCGTCTATCACCCCTTTACGTCCAAGGAGAAGGGAGGGAAAGGACATCAATACCCTTCTCTTCAGGCTCAGCATTACAAGCATGCCCCAAGGAAATATATTAATTATTCTTCCCTGTACACCTGACTTGGTTGTTGGGTGTTTGGGGTTTTTTTCCCCCTCCTAAATTACAACAAGAGAATAATTCAAAATCACCTCAGTTTTCAGATAGGAAACGTAAAAGAGAAAAAGAAAGACAAGACCAGAATGCGTAATGCTGGCCATTCACGGATACCTTTTAAGGAATTCTCATGCACAAATGGGTATGGAGAAAAAAGGTTAATTATAAATGACACTGTATAATTCCTATCTAAGAATCCTGAGGTTTGCAAAAGGAAAGGTTACCCCAAAGTCTAATAAAACATTATGCCTGAATGTCCCTTTCTCACACGCCAAAGGGTACTGCTATTGTTCCCCAGCAAGGCAGACAGCTGGCACTGCACTCTGAGCACCAACCCGGCCACAGCCAGCAGCTCATTTACGACCTCAGCATCAGTCAGTCAAAGCAGATCATTTAGCAGAAAACCTCCCAGGCTGGTCGTCTTCCCATCCCTCACCCCCCCACATGGTAGCAGGCAGGTCCAGTCAGGCTGCACAATTCCCTGGCCTTCAAAAGCCCAACATTTTTCATGTTCGTTTGAGAGGTTCTTTCCCTCGGATTCAAAGCTGCTTTCACAAACGTGTTAGTGGGTGAGAGCTTTCTATTCTCACGCTAGATGTGATTAATTTGTGGCATTCACGTGGCTAGTTCTGCACAGACAATGGGAATGGACTGGCTCACACCCCATCTACAAGCAATTTATGCCACAGAAGTTCAGACTTAAAGAAAAAAGGCTTTGACAGTAGCAAGTTTCCTGCTTGTTATGGATGGCGCTAAGTGAACCGCAATCAAATATTTCTGTGAAAAGAAGATAGCGCTATTACCATTAGCACCAATTATTATTAAACCAGACCTGATAGAGACATAAGAGCATTTTTCTCATAGCTGCACAGATGACAACAAAACACATTAAAAAAGCAAAACCTGATTCCTATATTTTCTTTGGTTCATACAGCAAACAATATGCATTAAGGAAGTGGGGACATGAAACCCAAATAGAAATAGCTGCTTTAACTCAGATACTCAGACCTCCCTCTTCCATTTACAATTACAGTTGCAGAATTGTAAAATTAAAAAATAGCACAAGGAATATTTGTTGAATTCTGTTGTCTTGGTATATTATTCTGGCTAAAGCCCTGAATGACAGTCCTATCCAGTTCTGTAATCAGTCTTAGCTTACCTTTGATGGAACCAAGACAGTAAAAACTCAAAAGCATCTGCAATCACCTCCCTCAAAGAATACTCAGACTTTCTTTATTCCAGTTTCCCTTCTGTACAGGCAAGTGTTGAAGATCACCTCTCAGCCCTCCCAAATAAGCTCACTTGTACAATACATCAGAAAGATGCATTGACTCAAATTTATACATAGATACATAGATATGAGAGTGCACTGGACTGAGATTTTATCTCCTATATATACACATTTGCTGGCCTAGCAAAACACATAAAGTGCATTATCAGATGCATTTGGTAAATATGCACACATTCTAATCTGCACCAAAAAAGCAGCCTTCAGTGTTATTCACAAAACAGGGTTTTGCAGTTCTTCTGAACATTCTACACAGCGGTCTCAGAGCATGCTGCCTGTCATTATTTGAAGTATTTCATTGTTTGCTACCTCTCTGTTAGGGTTTAAGAGAAAATTAAATGGTACAGAACGGGACAGCAAAAAAATAGGCAAAGCGTAATGGATGTGTACTTCACCATATACTGGCATGTGTAAAACTAACTGGACCAAATTGCAAAGAATGAGCCAGTGTAGTGAGCTGGTATTCTGAAATGCCGTGTCAGTAAATGGAAGGTCCTCTTAATTTCTATCAATTAACCCAGTACCTTAAAGTCAGTAATTACATACAGAAGCATGCCCTGCACTGGCCTTGAATTTGTTTCATAGCCAATGCATATAATTAGTCCTGATTAATATCCCACATTGCACATCAACAGTATCAGCAAACCCAGATGATCTACACTGCTGCTGCCACAGGAAGACTTAGCAGTGTGATTGGTGCCTTTATCAAAGCACTCTGCCCAAATGGGATCGAGGGCTGATTTGGCACCCACACTGCCTGATTTATTAAGAGAGAAACTGCACTGCCTTCCACATAATCATCTTAATCCCTTGCATCAACTAATTAAAACACAGGGAAAGCTTTTACTTATGTGCGAGCAATTACAACAAGTTCTTGGTTGGTGTCCAAATGGATTCATGACATTAATTTGTGAACAATAAAACCTCATGTATTAGGGAATTTTAACAGGTGACTTTACATACAGTATACAGATTTTCATTACTTGTAAGCACATTAGGGAGCAATAGGTGTGAACCTTACACAGACTTAATAGTCCTCACAAGACTATTTCCAAGGGGAAACAATTAAATATTAAAGCAAAAGAAATGTGCAACAATGACATACACAAAAACTGACGAAAAAACCCACTGCAAGAGTAACTAATTGTCTGCAGCATGTAATTTCAGCTGCTCTAACAGTATGTACATTTTGTTAACATTACCTTCTTGGATTAAATTTGTCTGTAAGTGAAACTGAGTGACTAATAGTAGCACTGGTAGCAGCTGTTATTGGGGATCATTCCCAGTTAAAGAGAAAGTGGTCTGTGCAAAAAGCTTCATCAAAAGCTGTGCAACCTGCTGTGTGGCTTCTGTTCTTCTGGTTTGCCTCAGTTAGAATGGGAAGCTCTCCAGCATCAGGGATGCGCATAATCTGACATGGGGGATAGTGCATGGGAACCCACTGGGTCGGTCATTCAAGCCAAGGCACTCAGTGTTAAAGCAACACATTGTGGTTACAAGCTCGAAGCACACAACCAGTGAACTTTTCACTGTGCAGATGGCTTGCTGTCTGGGTACAGCATAACACACCTAAAGCCAGTGAAAGGGATCTCTGCTCAGACTTTCTAAATTTTACTTTGTTTTTTTAAGTCTTACCCACATTTGGGGGGGGATGATGCTAAATTACGCCACTCACCTTATGAACTGCAATGGGAGAAATCTACCTCTGCCAATTAAAATGTAACAGCAAACAAATCTATGTCAGCACTTTGTTTTCTGAATAAAGTCGTACCACAACTAATAATCCACATTCCCCTCCAGGCTACAAGAAAAAATTGAGTGGGATTCTCCTTCTAGAATTTCTAGCATATTTCAAATGCAAGGGCAGCGAATGGTTCTCATACTGACAAGGGAGTGTACATACACCCTTGTATGTGGAGGAATACACAGCAGAGGAACAAGCTTCCCTTACTCCAGAGAAATGAAAGGCTTGACATATTTTAGCAACTACATAACATAACCTGGGAATATTACTGTCTGAAAAGTAATGGTTGTTCCCTAAAGATGATGTTTATTATTCATACACAGCAATTTCCCTACAGCCCAGCAAAATCTCTGTGAGAGCAGTACGATAGAGAACCTGCTTACTGAAATGCATTTTCAACAGACACAGGGTACTAAATATTACAAAGAATGCACCATTCCCTGGACTCTGTCAAGAGCAAAACAGCATCACTGGGTTGGGGAGCAGGGGGAGAAGGGGTGGAAAATTTGGGGAAAAAATCTGGAATTGCTTCAGTGCTGACTAATTTAGTAAAAGGAGAGAAATTTAAATTGATTGTGTGAACTCCTCCTCTCTCTGCTGATCCGGTACCCTTCCCACATCTGTCTTCAATTGCCCAGGGCACCTCCTGCTGTCTTCCTCAACACGGGCACTCTCCCTTGCCAGAGAGATACTTAACCTGATGGCTGTATCCTGACCAACTGTGCCACTGCAAGATGTTACCAAGGGATAAAAGAAAAGAAAATGGCTCAGTAAAATAACAAACCTTAAGCCACAATACTTTTCCAGCCCCAGTTCCCTTCAAAGCTCAACCCAAGCTGGCACCTGCAAGTGGCTGGCAGCCCTGTGGTTCTGCACCCTGGCAGTAGAGCCATAGCGTTTAGAGAAAAACACACATTTCCTTCACTGAAAACCAGGAAGTCAAGTAAATGCTGTAGTTTTATAAGCAAATATTTATGAGGCGCTCTCATAAAACAATTTTACATCCTGCTAGTCAACAGTAGGGCACATTACTTGGAGTTATTGTAATACAAACTAAGTGCTCTCTATAGTAATTGAATGTAAGAGTTTTGTATCTCTTTCTCTCCCTTCCATCACACTCCCATTCTTCACCCCACCTTCACACTTAATTCAACCTTCCCTTTTCACATTGTTTTGTGACTCGGGTTTGACAAAGATATTTTGTAGCAACAGTTTTCTGCCCACCAGAGTGAGGCCCCTTTTATCAACGCGCCCTGTAGTACCTCAGGGTTTTGACAGAAAATCCCGTGTAACACAGGCAGCGAGCTTGTCCACCAGCACATTCCCACCATCATCAATTGGAAACGCTTACTTAAGAAAATCTGCCAATATGTTCCACTCGGCTCTGCCTGCTCTGATGGCAATGCTGCAGCTGGAAACGAGCACCAGGCAACTTATTGCAAGGGCTGCTGCTGCCACCCCAGAAAGTCTCCCCTCTCTTAACTACCCTACTTCAGATGTGTTAATCCCAGGGAAAAAAAAAACCCTCCTGTTCGTCACCTGTGGGAGAACCACCTGCCCCGGGGTGAGGATGGGCTGGCTGCCCTGGGGGACCTCTGCTCTGCGCCTCCTCCCATCTCTCTCTTCCAAACATCCCAAAGAGAAGGAAGGATCTACAAGGGAGCAAAGACATAATGTCTAAAACCAATCTGCAGTTGTAACAACCTTTAGTTTGTGTGGCCTTCTTTACTGTTCTACTTTACCCAAGACTAATCACGTGGGAAGGGGGAAAGGGAAGAAGAAAGCAAAAGCAAGTATGCTGTTCTCTCCCAAACATATCTTACCTTCTGGCAAAATACTCTGGGTATGAAGTGTCTGGCAATAAAACATTATGGTTTCCTTCTATTGGTCATTATTCTCAGCATGCAACATTAAAGTCTGTTTTCTGCAATAACAAGTCTTGGAAGGTTTCATTGGTGCAATGTTTTAGCCTATCAAAAGGTCATGGTCTCTCTTTTATTTGGGATGGGAGGGAAGCTGTGAAAAATTTCAGAAAAGAAAAAAATAAAAATCAATACATATCAACTTGGGTAACAGCAGCTGTTGGCAAGTGTTCCTTCTTTGAATAAAGCTGTCAATACAGCTAAGAGTTTAAGGGCCAATTTCCACACTAAAAAATTAATGATGATAAACATTCTTTCTTTGTTTCTGCCCCATCCCCTCACTCTTTATTTTCCTGTGGTAATCGGCAGAGGCAAGCTGTCACTTTTACGTGCATGTTGTGAGCACAAAGAACGGGAGTGTGATGTGATGGCAACCCTACTCCCTCCAGCCTGCCTGCTCGTAAAACAAACAAACAAACAAACAAACAAACAAAAAGCAACAACAAACACCATGCTAAATCCTTGGGGGAGGGGGAAAAAACCAAACCTCTTAATTTGATTGATTGTGCTTAAGGCTGTGGAGGAGTCATCCACAGATAACTACCACACTGGATCCTGGCACGCACCCAGAAATTTGAAGCACTAGAATTATATATGGTAGCATGTGTCAGGCCATCTCACTGCACCTAACAGTTGTCTCCAGCTTCATTTCAAGCTAATTAGCTGAAAAGTCACTTGAGAAAATTCTCTCCTTCATGGGGATTTCACATAAAGGGCTCTAAAAAACATCATCATCATCCAGAGAACTGAGGAACTGGGAAAGACTAGAAAATTCTGTACTAAACTGAGATGACCAACATTTATCAAAAATCAGTTAACGCTATCAAGTACTAATAGGACAGAATCAAAATTTAAAAAAAGAAAAAAGAAATTGATACATTAGCTCTGGCCAATGACAAACCTCATGGGTTTAACTTGATATGCCATTAATATGAAAAGAATTTGACAGTTTACATAAGGGATGTGACCTAGTGCCAACAACCTCTGGCTTCTACATTTTCCAGATGGCAAGAGATTAGGCTAAAGTCTTTATTCTCATAAGAAGATTTTTCTCCTCCATGGAAAAACTAAAGGACAATTCTGTTCCAAACTTCAAGTCTCCTTCACAAATGTCTACTCAATTCCAGGCCTTAACTAATGTCTATTAAAAGAAGTCTTTGGGCCTGAAGCTGTGAAGAAGAAAAAGAATTAAAAAAAAAGAATAAAGAAAAGAAAAGCTAAGGCAAACCTAAGTTTAATGCTTGCCTTTAAAAGATATATTGACAAAAGCAGTGGGGGAGAGTTTGGACTATCATTAACTTAAAGGAAAAGGCTGGCAAGTTTCAATTGTGGATGTGAACGCCTGCTTGAGTTTGATCTTGATGGGACTTAAGATGGGGAAAAAGTTAAGCCTACTTACACATTAAAAAATGCAGTTATGTTAAATTGGTATGTACCATTTTTCTCACTTTGATTTATACCCATCATTGACAAAGACTTTGAAGGACATTCCTGTTTAATATGGTAAAGAGCCACAGCACAGGGCACTGTCTCTGCTTTGCAAACGTTAATATGAAAAATTGTCCCTTGACAAAGCATGACACTATTTCCCATTAATCCCTGAAATACAGCAAAGAGGGAAACTGGAGTCTTTCAATGCTTCTCATCCAGGGGAAGACATGGATGATTAATCAAAGTGGACCATATACTGTGCGAAACCTAACTCTTGCAGACAGAAATTTGTAACCGATTAACCAGATTAAACATTTAAAAAAAACAATCAAAACATATTCTTCAGTGCCCAAGGTATCAAAAAAGTAATCTGCGAGAGTTGTTCACTTCTCCCTCCAACCATCACAAAGTATTACCTCATTTCTTGCTTTACTGGCATCACCATAGTAACCTTTCCCCTGTAAGAAATATTCCCCAGGGGCCACCACCCCCTCCGGCACATGCCTTCAGCACCTCACAGCACCTCATATGCTGTGCCGTATAAATTGACTCATCTCTGAAGGCTCACAGTAAATTCAGGCGTTCAGTGCACGCTGCACCTCAGCCATTAAAGGACCATCTCCAAATGTAAGCTTAACAAGTGCTCTACACAGAACAGATTTTAAAGTGATCAACATTTTGGCTCAGTCCAAGAGGTCGAGAAACAGAGCAACTATTACCATGACATTGTTTCCTTAAATAACCCTCTTTCCCTGCCCCCCCCCCTTTGTTATGCCATTTTACACACTATCATCTTTCATTCTCAAACATATAAACTGGGAAAGATAAATTTATAGTACTTTCCACATAACAATTATGTCACTCAGACTCACTCACTAAAACAGTCCTGCAATCATATAACTTTAGAATGTTATTTAAGGAAGTGAGCTAAGAGGATTACATCATAGTGCCAGGTTTTCCTTGACTGTCCAAAAAGGGGGGCGGGCTGGGGGGAAGAAAAAAAGAGAGAAAAAATTTGGACAATATACCAAGTGATCATTTCATAGACTTCTCTCTGGAAGGAGTAAAATCTGCAGTTTTCTTTGTAAAATCATTTGGGGAATGGTCAAATACCAGAATCAGTAGCAGGGCCCAGGGATGTAAAAATATTTGCTATAAAAAGGTCTCTTACAAAAGACAGGAGTTTTTTTCCAGGCAAGGAATTTTATAATTTTGCACTAATTCTGGAATCTTCTGTGATTATTGAATTAGAAAAACAGAGGGGTTTGACACACCTCAAAATGACATTTCCACCCTTGGCCGGTCTCAGGCTACATTGATCCCATCCAGGAGGTGGGGACAGTAAATCCTCCCAAACCCCTCTCCCCACCTCCTCACTAGCAGATGACTGCTCTGCACCAAGTAAGCAGGGTAAATTGGTTTCATGATGATTCAGGAACAAACTCTCTAAAACTCTTTGTCCCCTCTGCCACCACTGCTCCTCCAAGTGACAGCCCCTCTGCTACTTCCAACCCACCCACACCACCTCCGCTGCTTTTGCAATACAGACTGGTATGGCCCCCATAAGTCAGGGCAGGTTTGTACACCTTTATTGGTAGGATTTTGTTTTAAACCCAGACTATCATAACCAAAGCATGAGCATTTATCCCACACACTCTTGTGGCAGCAGTACCCTCTGTAAGAGCACCAGAGTGGTGAAAGGCAATGAGGGGAGCAATCCCTTCAGTTTACTAAGCTTTAGCTAAAAACAAACCATGAAGTTTCTGGTATTTCTCAAATGCTCAGAGAGGATTTGATTTGTTTAATGAATAAGGAAAATTTATAAGAAGGTTAATTCAGCACAGTAGAGGATGGAAGAAAGCCATACAGATCTAACTGCCTTTTAATGTTCAACTCACTTACGTCGGCAGTTTTTCTGCTTTCAACAACATATCATCTGCCCAGTATTTGAGTGCCCTTTGAAAAGACAAATTTCTTCAGATCCTCATGAAGACTCGGCTCCGTCTCTGTTTAAGTGTGCTTTAAGCTTTTCCCGTTCTCCTCGTATATCCCTCTGTTTCTATACATTCAGTTTTGTTTTCTCTTCAGTTATATTGTACTGCATTTCTACTTTGTTCTCTAATTCATAATTGTTTATTTCATGCTTTCCAGGTATACTCAGCAGAGAAATGCAAACACAGAAGGAGAGTCTAAATTACTCCATGTCTGTAAGGAATTTTACAGGGAGAAAAGATCTAGTATTTGACTGCTGTTGAGGGAGCACTAGATTCTAGAGATGAGTGGGACAGCTGGAAATACCTTGGATATATTTTGCCTTCCAGTTCCAAAAAGCTAGTCTCTTTTAGGATGCAATTAAAAGGTTCTTTCTTGACAGGGAGAGCTATAGATTTGTTTGTCAAAAAACTAAACAAAAACCCAAACTGAAGTTCTAAAAACCACAATGCTAGCATAGTACAGCCTAACAAAGGAACTCTGCTAACTCAGTTTATCCAATTAATTAATGCATACTTTGATGCAAGATTCAAATATGATCCCTATGCAATCTAGACAGTAGTGCACACATTATCAATAACAACTAAAAAAAAGTAATAGTAACAGTAGCAAACCTCAATTTTTCTTTGCTAGCTTGTAGTGATCCTTTTAAAAAAAAGTAGCTTCAGAAGTATCTCAAGTTTCTGTTGTTTTTTGGAGGGGGAAGCTGAGGGCGAGGTGGGCGGAGGAATCTTTAAGCCCTCGTAATAGATTGTAATAGGGATATGATTAAATATATCCTTGTAAACTAGTATCCAGTGGCTGGGATAGTTGTATGTTGTACCTTGCAGATACACACTTCTAGTCCCTCAATCAAAATAAGACTGAACAGATTCAACAGCAACAGAAATTAAAGTACATTGGGACACTCTTCTTGGTTTGTCTGCTTCCTCTCTGTGCCAGTAGAAGACACTTTCCCCAGATGGTATGCTAAATTGTGTTCACAGATCAAAAAGACTACAGGCCAATCAAACAGGTTTTCACCTTTCATTGCCAGCACTTCTTTTCAGGTCACAAAACCTAAGCCAAGATCCTCACTTTCAAAGCAGCAAACAGCATTCTCATTTCTTGTGTCCTTCAGAGTTCGTCTGAAGCCATCATTCATATTTGGTTATTGTTTTCTTGAACAACTGAATCACAAACATATGAACAGTACCCCCCTGGGATTCTGGCAAAGGGTTTGTTTGTGTATTTTTACATAGATGCTGCTTATACAGCAGTGTTTTCAGTACAGGGAAAAAGCACATCTGCCTTTATCTCAAGGATGGTGACCCCTACCTGTTAAACCCCCAGGAGATAATGTTGACAGAACCAGAGTTGCAATTTGTCTAGTAGCACTTGGAAATTAGAGCAGCTCTTTGCAGCAGCAGGATGTTTCCACGATGCGCCTAACATTCCAGATGGACTGCATCCAAAGTCCACTTGTCCAACACAGAACAAGAAAGAATATCATTTACAAAATATAAAGAGAGATCAGCTTGGCCTCTCCCTACTTAGAAGAAATCTGGGCACAGTGTTTTGCCAAGTTTTGGAAAGGCAAAGATGATTTTATTTGAAATTGCTGAGCTCCATAAAAAGCTGCTTTTGTAGAGACCTAAAAAGAGAGATTAGTTGGGTGATCTTTAAATGTAAAATGTGTCCCTCAGTAGCTTGAGCTACAGAGCTCATCTTTCCTTTCTGAACAAAGCCATATACCTTGCCAAAAGTTAAATTATATCCTCGACGGAAATCACAGATCTTGTTTACCATCCAAAAGCTGAGAAAAACCCCAGCATGCTGGAGCTTAAAATGACCTAAGGGCCCCATTTCAAACTTGCAAGCTATGCTTTTCAATTGGGATTTGGCTGGAGTGGTGGGTGGGGGCACCCTCTTGTAACTGCAGATTTTAGGTATGCCTTTGATTAGAAAAGCATTGTTCTCTTTGTACATACAAACACTTTGTTTTTAAAGGAAAAAAAGGAACTGCACTAGTCCATCCTGCTTAGCAGAAATCTGTGCTCAACATTTTGTAAAACTTTGGTCAGGCAAAAGACAATCTTCAAATTGGGTAGAGGCAAGCAAATTGATTTTGTACTAGTAAGCACAAACCTGTACACACACTGGAGTGGAGTGCTTAGTACGCCAGCTTCACAGCTAATCCGAGGGGAAGCTAAGGTTCTCACTTCAATGGGTGAGCTGTCTGGCAGAAAAGTCACAGGCAGCCCTCCTACCTTCAGTGATAACCAAAGCAAAATGTTTTGTTCAAGGTCAGCTCATTTTCAAGCCTTCTCTGTGCTCAAATGGCTCAGCTGCTCCCATGCATACCTTTGAAAGATCCCTGCAGTGAGCTGCAAAAGTCCTTCAAATCCTCACCAGACTAAAACTGGAAATTCAGGATGAGGGGAAATTGAAAAGGAGCAACAGCAAGCCGCAGGAGGCTACTGGAGCACCAGCTGCCCTCTACCTATCTGTTTTAAAAGATGTAGTTTGTGATCTCTTACATTGTGTGTAAGACTGAATTAAGCCGTAATTCTGCTGCTGCTTTGTTCAGTAATTTTATATGATGGTTATTTTCACTCTTCCCTGCTTATAGCAACTGTAACTTCTGAGGAAGAGACTGCCTTACAAATTAAACACCACAGAACGCTCACTCTTTAAGTCTTCGTTAATAAGTCTTTCGTGAGTTTAAAGTACACTTGACTACATGGAACATAAAAACTGATCTTACTTGCTCTGGACAAGGAGTGCAGCAGTATCTCGGTCCTCTCATAAAGACAACATATTAGTCAGCTACATAATCACATTCTTGAAGCTGCAAGAAAGCGTATTTAGCAACACAAACATCCATGCAACAGCTTCTGACAGCCAAACAGCAGCTGGAGTACTGCTTACTACTGAAGGTCCATGGATTTAAAAATAAAAAATAACCCATATAAATAACTTTCAAATGCGTTCATCTCTGGGTCAACTTTCTACTGATGTTCTATTCCCTGGCTGTTTTAATTTCAGAATGACATTCATAAAAATAGCATTTTAAATATTTAATTTGCTTCTACTGCTTTTCCCTACTTTCTGAATGCTGTCAAGATCTTTAGTTTCAGAAATTTTATTGCCACCAAAATATCACACTCTATCTACTAATTGGCTTTGGGATTAAGGTATTTTCAAATAGTGTAGCATTTTTTCTAAGATCAAAACACACTTTGTGTGTTTTGTGAAGTGAACAATTCATATCTCCCCTCCCAAAGAAAACAAGATATATGAAATAATTTACAGAAGACTCTGCATAGACACAGCAAAGCACAGAGGAAGACTAGTCAAATTTTTCACTAAAGCCCTAGTAGTCTTCCCTTCTGTTTTTTAACTCCTTACAACCTATGGGCAACTAAAAGAACAATTTTATGCAGTTTTAGGCCATCAGAAGTATTCATAGAAGTATTCCCACACAGAAAAGAAACCTGTCTGTTCAAAATCACAAGTTAAAATGCTTCCAAATCTCATTCTTAACCAACATTTTAACGGATTCTCCATTTCAGGTTTTTTTCTGTCTTACTGTAATTGCCAACTGCCAAAAGCCAGGGTAGCACACCAAGGAAATATATTGATTTATATTTGCAACATTTTTCTAAACTTTCTTAGAAGCCTTCAGTATTGTTACTACCAGAAACAAAGATCTGATTCTGTGCAAGACAGAGCCAATACTGCTGCTTTTATTATCAAAACTAATCTGTGCACACCCAAAGTAAAAAAAATAAAATTGATTCTTTGTGAAAGCATCGACAGCGTTTCTGCCATAGTTACAAACAGATGCTTAATGACTCCTTCCTTGCAAGTTTATAAAACTTACTTGCAGTAATGCCAGGTGCGTAAGTACAGACCAAAATTAGCAACAGAAGAAAGCAAGCTGTTGTTACCAATTTTGCATAACACTAGAACAGCTAGAACAGAACTAGGCTCCTCTGAGCTCCTTTCAGAGACCTCAATGATATCAGGCAACTTGAAAATAACCCTTCCAGCACAATGTTTTGCTACCTTTACCAGCAGTCGTGCTCAGGACTTAAATTAGACAACTTGCTCCCCAGCTCAGTTCAAAAAGACTGTTTACCACTGAATTGGAAATTTTATTGCTTATGGTGCATGCACTCGATTCTAAAACAACAAAAAGCTTAACTGCTCCAGAGATTCTGCTCTGAAAAAAATACTTCCTGTAAAATCACTGCTGCTTTGCCTCCATATTACAACAGAGAATTACTTTACAGACAGTTTGCCATATTAAAAAAGTATGACAGACACAAAACAAAACAAAGCTCATAAACAGCCATCTAGTCATTTTAAACAATAGATGAGAATATTGGCTTTTTGGACAAACAGCTTAAATAACTTACAGTCAGGATTCCTTTTATGGTTTCAAAGACGAGGAGTCCACATGCTTTATCTACCCCCACCATAAGAAAGTAGTTTGGTACTTCTTGAAGTGCAGGGTAATTATTTCATACTTTATATACCCTAAAATACTTCAGTGGAGGAAAGGAGGTGTAGAAAAGAGTTTATCATGCTCTTTTCACAGCTTTTCATTATTGGGCAAACAGATCACATCTTTAGAAAATAAAATGGAAACAACAGCTGAACCACAACTTCCAGCTTGCCAAGTTCTACAGTGTGCGACAGAAGATTAAAATAAAATAGGGTTAGTAAAGCTGGAAGCTTATCCAAAATATTAGAGCAGAAATGCCTCATTTCTGGGTTTGCATACATTTTTATAGGAGAAAAAAAAAAAGAAACTTCTAGGATGATTTACATTTGCAAAGAGGGGCAAAATGAAAGCTGAGGGGACTTAAAGCAACTGCTAAAAAGAAATGATCTTTCACAGAAATCTCTGCAGATTCAAATATGTGGATGCTGTTGGCTGAACCTGCTTAGAAAACATTGCCAATCAACATGTGGCTCCTCAACAAAAAGAAGCCTTCTTCCAGAACTGTTTCATCCCAAGAGAAACTCCCTCCACAGTACAGCCCTGGAGAAACTACGTACAAACAATCAGTAGGAAATGGAATCTGGAAACACACCACTTTGGATAGGAAGGATGACATTAGTCAGGTAATAAATCAACGTAAGATCCCACTTAATATAAAACACATTTATGCTATCCTAAATTACACAGTTTAGGAGCAATCTGATCCAGTAATATATTTTATGCTTTTCAATGAGCTGCTGCAAGTTGGGACAACCACATCATTACTTCAGAACTCCTACAAAAAGCTTTGCCTCTTGCTAATCTTTTGTTCCTGAAGGCAAAACCCCAGCTATCACTCCCAACGTGGAAATCACAATGAAATTTCTGCAGGTTTCTTTTTCTTCATCATTTCAGATGTGCAAGCCCTCAGCTTTTTATAGTTTCATTCTCAGATAATTTTAGCAGGTCATTTAAAAAAATTCACATCTGAGAGAAGTACTAAGAATGAGTAAGCTGTTTGTAAACCCATAAAATAAGATTTCCAAGGTAAATTGCACTTTTTACTGTTTTCATGGATAAAGATAATTTGGAGGAGGAAAATATTCAGATACACTACATACTTGACAGAATAAAAAGGCCCTGTTAAACTAGCATCGCACATCAAAACCGCATAGCACGTCCTGCACTATCACAGTATCAGTGTTAAGGGTAACACAAAAGTTAGTGAGGACATGAGCTCCAGGCCGCCTAGCCAGGTTCTCTAGGGTAAATTTGCAATACGTACAAGTTTTTATACAATTCAGTACTGCAGATTGAACAGCAGCTCCTGGGACCTCTCCCAACAGCCAAAAAGGTGCACCTGTAGCCCAAACAGCATTCCCAGTGAAAGGTTATTTACAGGATGGACTCCTAAGAAAAAAAGTCTCTGCAGGTGCCCAGATATCCCAGGCTTAAGGACTCTGTGCCAATGCAAGCCCTTTTTTTCTTTAAAACATCTTTTCCTCAGCCTGAACACCAACATGCTTAAACCAAAAACCCCAGGCTGGTCAAAAGCAGGACAGCAAACAGAGGTAGCACCTGGGAGGAGCATCAGGAACAGAAACCTGTTGATCTGGACCTGCAGTCTTGCAGATTCAGGACGAGAGAGCAGCCAGTGTTACACTCCGCTCGCCTGCGCAGAAGGCCATCTCTCCCTTTCAGTTTTTTGTCCTGTTGTGTTGCCCTGCCTTTAAAGCACAAAAGGCTCATGAGACAGGACAAGAAGATTTTGGAGTTGGGGAGACTGCAAAAGGGAAACAATCCCACGCAGATTTTTCTTTTATAACAAGCGATGCTCAAGTTCTCCCCATATACATACTTTCCTTATCCTGTTTTCACTGCGCTGACACTAATCCGCCTTGAAATTGGCTGATTCTGCCCAAGCCATGTTTACACAGGAGCAAGTTTCATCAGGTTGTCCTCATTCAGAGACCAGTTTCTGCTCTGTAGCAGGAGAGATTATTAAAAACCGTATATTACAAGCACATGTTTTAAAGTGACTCAACTTGGAAAGATAACTGTATTATATCAGCCTTCCACTCCCTAGGTCACAGAAAGGGAGAGGTAGCAGTAAAAATCTCAAATGGAAATTGCTTCCTAAATATATCATCCTCCATAAAAGCCATTTAGCAACTGCTAGTACCCACAAGACAAAGGAAAAAGATAAGAAGTACATGTGACACGACAGAGTAGGGAGTGGTATGGAGGACTCATTTGCATTATTACACTGAACATTAACCACAAGAAGGAAAAAAAACAAATGCTCCCTGTTTTGCACAAACATCAATTACATCTAGTAATTTCACTGATCGCTTTTGTGAAGCAGGTGTTTTGCCTCTATGGCAAAGCACAAATGCATATGCCATTCTGGCTTTTCTGGCGCAGGCAGCGTTTCATTGACCAGCTCTGCATCAG
>JAVKLA010000074.1:24382814-24394960 GCA_034782735.1 Sagittarius serpentarius | reverse complement strand
GTCTTTTTTTTTTTTTTTGCTTTAAAACATTTAACCACCATTAACAAATTAATTTTTATTGCCATTTCATAAATGGCAGAGTGCCATGGAACAAAAAAACCATCTTAATCATTCCATTGTTATTTTCTGAACATTCAGAGCCGCAGTATCCAGGATTGCTAGCTTCAATACATGTCATTTCTATGGTCAGTTAATGGAAAGAGTCTTCTTAATAGAGGACCTGATCCAACTCCAACAGAAATCAGTAAACCTGTACTTCTCCACTAAATACATTATGACTGGAAGAATTAAAAAAGTTATTTAGCTGATAAAAACAAACAATAAAGAGGTCTGGGGAAAGTCTGCTGTTACCTGAACAGGACTTGTTGAACCACCAGCAATTTGGCATCCTGAAAGGTTGTTTCATCTTGGAGTGCTGCTATTTCCACTTAGGAGAATTGACACTCAAAATATGTTCGCCTGAGTAACAGGAGAGCACTGCAGTGAGCCATGGGATCCTGATCTCCTAATTGTCCAGCTCCATTTCAGCCCATGTGCCAAGCCTTTCACCCAGAAGCCAAGACTTAGGAAGGACACACAGCACAGAAGTTTCCTGAGTTTATCTGCTGAGGAGCAGTCCAAGAGTTGTCCCTTTCATGCGGGAAAGCAGGTAGGGCCAGCTGTGTCTCTTCTCCCCCTGAATACCACCAGAGCTATGGCTTTTCTAGACTAGCAGTCCAATGTCCATGGTCCTGTTGGAGAGCATGCAAATTAGGCTTCACAGTCATTTGAACTCACAAGTTCATTAAACTGTCCTAGAGTAATAGATGGTATAGCAGGATCCGTTCCCAGTAAGAGTGCCTGGGTTATCCCAGAGGAGCAGAATGGTAACAAGTAGCAGCTATGGTATTTTAAACAGTTGTTATAACAACAAAACCATTAAATTATTGCAGTCAGATGTCTACAAGCTAAACTCTGTTTTCTCCCAAGTCTGGCCACTTTTGTCAGGAAATAAAAATAATATTAATAATAAAAACAAAAAACAAAACCAAAACACCTCCAAAAACCTGCTGAAGAACTGAAAGACAGTAACACTGCAATCATAATAACTTTCCAGAATCTCAAAACTTGGGATCAATAAAAATTTATAAATTTACCTTAAGAACAAGTTTTGGGAGTATAAGTTAATGTTGCTGATATGCAAACTCATGCAGAGAGAGCTCTAAAGACTTACACAGTAAGTCATTGGAAATTCTGGTGAAAAAAGTCAAGATATTTTGAAGTGTAATGGCTCTTCTCAAACCACAGAACTATATTTCTGTCATTTTTACATTTTGTAGGTTCACTGCTTTCTTCTCTCCATGCTAATATTCTATAAAAGCCATCCCTTGTTCCCTTGCACTCCCTTTTCAGTGTTGTAACCATCCTTAAAATATGAATTGCAGATTTTCTCAGGTTTTATACTTTACTCTCATTCATTATCTGATCTGTGGAAGGCAAAAGGTAGATTTATTTATATTTTTATAACAATCTTTCAGTTTATCATCAGACTAATTTTCTTCTTTCCTCTGCTTCTTCTGTATTAAGGATGTTTGCATGATAATAATTAATAGAAGCAAAAATTTTTATGATAGTGCCTAGGATCAAGTTTTCAGCTTTTAAAATTCTGACTATATACATATAGATCATATTACCTTTGGGAAAGCTTTTATTAATCTTAACGTCAGAGCTGTTTCAACAAATCTACTGTAATAATGAAAAGACATCTTATCACATTTAGCTTTCAGTAAATTTACTGTTCTTTGATAAGGCTGCAAACAACTGGGAAGTAATTGATCTGTAATTAGTGTGGCAACTGCACAAGATAGACTGCACTGGGATTTCATCATTTATCTGCCCAGTGCTGTGCATCCTGCTCTGTAATATTAAATTATTTAGCTTCTCTCTTCAAATACAAATGGTTTTATGCATCCTCCATTATTTTAGGAACTCTCTGAAGATGAGAATAACATTTAAATTTCTGATTATCTGTCACCGGTAGAATTATTGCAGGGGAGCTCGTTTTTCACACATGCCTTACCATGTCCTTACTTAGCAAGCCATTGTCTGCCCATGCCTGTGAATGGACGCTACGAAAGACCCTTTGATCTGCACTCAATTTTCCCTATTTATCACTTGGCTGCACTAAGCCTCCTGATATATGTGACTGCCATAGCTGAATTCTTCAAGAGCTGTGGTAACTAACGGGCATGAATTTAGCACACTGTGGTGCAGCATGACCACCATCATCTACATCACAGTTTCCAGTTACTCAGGCTCTGCCTGCCACCCTTTCCAAGACTGTGCTGCAGGCCATCGCATGAGTGAAAACAGAGGCTTTTTGACACAGTTTTTTTATAGTGTGACTTTTTAACATTGTAGGAGCACATGAAGCATACGATTTTTTCAGTGCTGTGTTCCTTCTTAACTGTGAAGACTGGGGAGAAGGAGGTAGCATGGGTGTTCATTGACCTGGGAAAAGAAGTGGCCATAGTTTAATTTTTTGTAATTGAAGACATAATTTCTTCAATAGATGAGGAAGAGAGAGGTGGCATTACCCTTTTGTCGCTCAGCTTCATTTTCTTTTCATTAATACTTACATTAATCAGTTCACCAAGAAGTCGAAAGGAGAGCAAGTCACTTGAACTCAGAAGTGTCAGGACAGTTATGTATTAGTTCATATCTCGCCTCTGAATCTTTATTAATTTCTGCTGTATAACTGACACAGGAAAATGAGCAGAACAGAATACCAAGTGAAGGTGTTTCAGTGCTGGTGTATATGGCGACATGATAAAATTTTAGATATTAGTTTCTATTCCATTTCTTACACATTCCAAGTCTAACTTTTACTCCACAGCTGCATAACCAAACACAGGTTTTTGATGAGCTGATCAGACTGATGTGCTGTGTTGTTACTGTAAAACATAACAATCAGCACAAGTGCTTCAAAAATTCTTCCCAGTGTATATTTTCCACCAGCTAGGTTTGTTTGTTCATTGTCTTAGCTTTGTCATGCCCTCTGAAGTGTCTCACAGTGCCATCCGTACCAAGGAAAATGCTTCAGTATTCTTGCTTATTCTTTTATTCTTGATCACTTACATATTTACACCACCAGTCCTGCCTCAGCACTTTGAACGGCATGTTGGTAACGGTCCGTTTCTACTGTATGGATGCTTTACTTTTCATGTTTGCAGTATTTAGTGCTCTAGGTATCTCTTTTTGTAGCAACCCCCTTGAGATTCACGTCTTTTTCCATATTACAGTTGGAGAGTAGCTCGCCGAGCAATAGAACATGGGCAGCATTTTTCCTGCCTTCCACTGGTAGCATATGTTTTGATGATTTGAAGGTTTCCCCACAGCCTGTTTTCTAGTGAAAATTACACATGCGATGAGAAATAGACATCTTCCCAAGTGCCTCACCAGATCTCTGTCGTGCAGAGCTTCACAGATGGTGCTCAGGCTGGTGCCAGGTTTTCCGTGAATGGAAGCGGGTAAGTAGACCTTGAGTACAAAATGTCTGCAAACTGCTCCTAATCTCCTGCAGTACTGAAGTACGTTTCTCAGTGATTGTTATTGGACCCCTGAACTGCTGACAGGAATTTTGACCAGGAAGTATTCCTAACATATGTTAAATTAAGTAAAGCCCTCAACTCTAAATACATTCATTTATGTATTTTACTTACTCAAATATTTAACATTTCCTCTGCCCATAATACCTGCAAATCTCTCTCGCTCTGATCCTAATCTTCCTTTTTAATCTCTTAGCTAAGCAGGAATTACAGATTGCAAATTCATGCATTAGTTTGTTCACTTGAACTGCACTATAAAGCAAGAAGCAAGAATTGTAGCCATGGGAGCTGGATGTTTTGTGCTTCCCAAGATTTACCCTGTTACGAGTTATAGGTAGTGTGGTATATCCCAGAGAACAGTGTTCACATGACTTTTCACCCGCCTGAACTCACTGTGAAATAGGAAGGTGACAAGTCAGAGCTTTTTGAGCAAGTCTCCCTACACAGAGCAGTACAGCCGAGGTGCTTTGGGACCCTCAGAGTTAGTGAGATTTAACTTGAAATTAACTTGAAATATATTAGTGAGAAAGAAAAAAGGAAATGAAAAGAAGCTCTAAAGACATACGCTGTAAAGCTCTTTGTAGGCCCAAGATGCTTAGAACGTGGAATTAGAGGCAGGAGGAAGAAAAGCACTAAGGCCTGACCAGTTTAAGCTGTTTTACCCTTTGCTGTCTCCTCTAGGTTTAGTTGAGCTCAACCGTACTTCAGATCCGGTTGCATAAAGTATCTGCCCTTATTTGACTTCTCCTAGGCTCTGCTGCTCAGACTTATTCTGGAAAACAAACAGAAGCTGAACCTCATTACAATACACTAACAGGGAATTGGCAAAAAGCCTCTGAACACACAACTAAATGGCAAGGGTGGTGTACTTCAGGCAAGCAAAGGGGAGCACGCCATGATCCTGGGCCCTGAGATGACTATTTTACATAGGCTTTACGGGTAGCTGTTGAGGTAGCCCTCATGCTCGCTCACTCCCCTTGGCTTGCGTACGCACTGCTGAGGAGCTGCCTCCTCTGCCCCGCGCTTGGGATTTTTTTTTTTAACACTGAAACCTCGTCAATAGAAATTGCATTTGCCATGTAGTTTCCAAAGCGTGTACGTAGGCCAGCAAGTACAGTTTAAAGCTGTCAGGCCTGATCTCAGGCCTGTTCCAAGAGGTGGGTGTTGGTATCTCAGAAAAAGTCCTCTGTGTATTTTTTCAGAACCACGATAAGAGAAAACAGGTGTATAAATATGCAAAGATTAGCTGTTGGCTCAGGAGGCTGGTAGTGACAATTAGTTTACTGATTTAAATCCAGCCTGTTCAAATGACCCAAATTAACTACCAAGTGACTGACTGATGGACTGGGTGGGTGAGATTGGTTTGCCGCCCTTCGTCCAGAACAAAAGAGACAAGGGTCCTGCCCCCAGAATCCCACTGCTGACACAGGGGGCTGGCAGAAAGGAGATTCCCGCAGAGGCTCTAGATATTTTCCGGCACCACACTTTCGGCGCTGGGCCTGCTAAGCAAGGCCGTGGGGTGTGCACGGGTGTGTGTCTCCAGGGCACGGCAGAGCACGTGCCACAGCAGGCTGTGGGGCCACAGCAGGACGGGCAGGACAGCGTGGGCCTGCAGCCTGGGCAGGAGAGGACATCTCTCCTGGGGAGGGGCGATGAGGCAGAAGGGGGCATTGCCAAGCCAAAGCCAGAAAAAGGGACACCTTTTGCTGTCCGAGGTCATTAAGTAAGAGCAAATTTGATGAAAGACTGAAAGCAAAGTTAAATACAAATTATTGCCGTAAACAAAAGTGAATGGAAATGGGCCGAACCCTGGTGAATCCACACAAAGGTTACATAGTGGAATGGAAACCCAAGAAAACCCTACGTGTGCGCACATATGTATAGCCTGCCAAAACAAGAGGTGATCAAAGCAAAAAGAAGCAAACATGTGGACAAATTTTTAGCAACAGAAAAGTGTAGCCAAGTTCACTGACCTTTATTTTAATTTTCTTTAGTTCTCAGCCTTATGAGGAGTGCAGGAAATGGAATGTGCTAATCCCAGCTGATAAAATCTCCAAGAAAGGTGCAAAATCTCCCCAAACTAGAGAAAATTGAATGCAGCCAGAAGCCTGTTTAATCTGCCCTCCCCCAGTGTCCTTCCAAATAAAGCTCTCCTGATGCTCTGTCAGGGGCCACCAAATGAGTCAACAAGGAACTTACAGTGTAGCAGAGAACTTGTTTTCTAAAATATATTAATACATCTCATAGAAAGATGACTTCAATGAGATGAGAATTTATTTGAAACACTGGGGGATATTTTTTCATATGGCAATGAAGAGCTCCTGATTTTTTTTTTTTTTCTGTTGCTCCATTTCCAGTGCCTCTGTTTATTGTCACACCATTTGATAGCACCCAGCAGAGCACTAGGGGAATATTGCTAGGGAGTGTACTGGCTGGGGGTTTAAACTGACTTCTTGAGGTCTATATTTGTTTTTTATCTTGTGATGTTTTCAGCTTGCTGCTACATAAATATGAATACTGAGGGTAGAATTTGAAATTTTCACATGATTGTTATTACTTTGCATTTACAGAGCCATTTCGATCGCAAAGTATAAATTTAAGTCAGTGAAGTTCCTTGTGAAGTAGTCAGTTTTGCATCTGTTTTACAAATGAACTGACTATGACAGCAAGATAGACAAAACCCAAGCTGAGGACATAACGTAGACTTGCCAGCATTTCATTCCGAGCTCCAGTCAATACAATAAGAGTATGAACTTTGGCCTTTCAATGCAGAAGGCATAACCTATACCCCTCCCTACTCATGCTGGTGGGAGCTTTACCACTGACTTTTGTGGGGCTAGGATTTCGTCCATGGTTAGTGAGAAACAAGGCTGCCAAACTGACTATTAACTTGGGCTGACAGCAGAGCAATGCCGTACCTGTGCCACCTGCCAGCCTCAAAGCTGACACATGGATGCACATACTGTGCTTGAAATAATCTCCTAATGAACACCCAGTTATTTAACCCTTCTCTGTTTTCCCAAACATTCCTGAAGACAAGTGGTTTCTTTCAAGGGCCCATCAAAGCCAAAGGCCTGCAACGTGAGTTGTGTTTTGTTTTGACCTGACTTGCCCCACGCAGACATTACCCAGCGGAGATTACAAAATGCAGTGATGAACCCTGTACAAAACCTGAGGATACACATACATTAGACTGTCTGAATCTTGAGCTGGTGTCTTAAATTACAGTGCACAGTCTGTAATATGGTAACTCTCTGATTTGACAGTTATGTGACTGCCTACAGAAATTTTTGTCTAAATAAATTTTTAAAGCAATAAAACATTTCAAGGATTTTTGACTTAGCACTTTATTAGACTATATAGTAAGTTTTTCTTTGATTTTTATTTGAAAGTAGTGCAGGTCCACAGTTTATCCACTTATAATATGGGTGATAGAGCATCACCATACCAGTATATAACTAGCGGGTTATGATTTTAACTAACTGAACCTCTGATCAGCAGTTACAGTGGGACCACAGAAATAGGAGCATGATTGAAAAGCTAGGTATTAGTGACTGGAATAAGAGGTTTTAGTAGGAAGGATCAAGGGTTTTCAACTAAATGTTCCCTTCATGCTAGAAATTTTTTTAAGAGATAGATTTATTTTGGTTTATAAATGTCATTGTTGATTTTTACCTAGGGACTTTAGAAAAATTTTGGAACAGAAACATTATTTTTGTACTATTTCAAAACAAAACCAAATTTTTTACTTACTGTCTTTTTTCCTCTGTTGCCTCTGTATAAAATAAAATATGTTTTTTCATTTTTGTTTTTATCTCCTCATTCCTTTCTGCTCAGCCAGTTTTCAAATATTCTATAGTGTTTTCAAGTTGCAGAGTAAAATTTCTGCAGCATCTCCATTCTTCTGTCACTCTGTAACCTTTCTAAGCAGAAAAATGTATGGAATATGGAAAGGTGGAGAAAAGTAAAAGTACAAGTGGAAATATTAAAAACTAGCCTGCCTAGGCATAGGCAAAAAAAGGAAAAAGCAGGAGAAAAAGAAAAAAAATTTAACATGACAACATCTGAAGCTTTTCTACCAAAAAATAAAAAGGGACTTTCAAAGGAAAAGTTTGAATTTAAACTTTAGATAGGAGAAATCTATGATACACTCTTTTCTCTTTGTAAGTTGCAATTGAGAAGGTGAAAAAACAGCTTCAGCTTATATAAAGCAGCATGCTGAGAGGGTATGATGGCATTATAATGCTGCACGCTGTATCACTGCCAGGCACTCTGGAGCTGCTTTTTTGCTATTTCTGTCCCAGTCTTCCCTCTACCCTGTCTTTTACTTGGTATATTCGTGCAAAATTTTGTGAGGTAATATTTAGGGACAACCAAACTATTTCTTGTCACCTCTGACCCACATTATACAAATGAAATATTAAAATAAAACAAAATCAGTTTGGAAATCAGCTAAACAAATGTAAGCAGTATGCAGTTTTGCAAAGAAGAAAATGGCAAAGAATATTAGTTCAGAGAAATGAACATGCGTATCTCAAGGTCCTGCTTTAGTAGGTAAGTCCATTAGCAAATTTAGAGGGGCTCATAAACCTTGCAATATGTCCCTGCAATGACTGAAAGAAATAGAAGCTGAATATATCGGTAGTACAGAGCTGTAAGAAAAGCTGTTCTTTCTTGTATATTTTCAGGTACATCAGGCCGAATTCGTAAGTTTTCGTTTTGCATATGATCACATTCATCCACCAGTGTAGACATGCAGTGGCCACATTTGCGTGGGCAAATGAGTAACTATACAATTAATGATATCTGATCTAGGCTCAGAAATACAGCAACTGTGTGTTGAAAAGTCTAATCTCTCTAAAAAGTATGCCTTTTGAAAATGTGACAATAAACATTCTGTGTTCACGCGTCCACAGAAAACCCCCTAGCTTTAGTCACTTGGATAAATGCAGGAAGCCTTACCATTAAATTAATCACAGCCTTCTCCCCTGGGTTTAAAGAGAGAGGATGCAACACAAGCATCATGTAAATTGCATTGTCAGGGCTGAGAAGCACCTCTACATGCATTGCTACAGTTGTTGAAGCTTTGAACATAAAGGAGGAAAAGGAAATTCGAATGAATACCCAAAGGTTTTTTTAATAATGTGATAATTTTCCTGGTTAAAACACAGAGTTCTAGAAATGGCTCCCAGAGCGAATAAAGCTCTGTTCTTAATCTGTATTTCTCTTCCTGGAGAGACCCAACATAGGCTGTTTTCCCTTTAGGTGATAAAGGAAAACACATTTTGTCAACCTTAGCCTGAAAGCACGTGCAAAGGAAACTAAGAGTCCTCCTGTTTTAGCAGTCTCTCGTTCCAGTATCTACCACAGTCCCACTCTGGGTATAGTACTATGAATCTACCAGTCCATCTGGTTTTTACTTACTCTCAGCTTCGGACATAGAGGTCATTATCCCCCTGTTGTACTCTGAGCTTATCGAACTGCAGCAGGGATCAGCCCCAAAAGCCTGTGCGTTGCATACAAACCCTTCAGGTCTGAGTGATACGTCGTCCTTGTGCCTGCCTCCTGCTGAAGAGCACCTATGACCTGTTCTGTACAGCAAGGAGCATCCTGTCCTTTTACAGCTCGCCCAGCAGAGCTATTTCACCCCATCTGATGTGGTCTTCTCCCTGCTATTTCCTCTGTTCATCCATGTGTGAATACTGTGAGACCTGACTTGATTTTCTAGCATTTATACTCTCAAATTTACTGTTTTATGATGGCTCATTAATGAGTTTTACAGCTAAGATGTTTGTTCAACCTCTCCTTGCTTGCTGTTAAAACTGTGCTGTTTTAATAGCCATGAGCCCACAAGATCCGATCTCTGCTCAAGAATATTTATGTGTGGTAAGAGTATTCAATTTGCCAACAAATGAGGTTACAGTGCCATGTAAGTCATTCATTTTGATGTTTATTTCCTCTAGAATTGCTCTCAGGGGTAGATCTTCCTTCCTGTCAAATGGTTCCACATTCACTTCTCACCAGCTGTTCTTCTGTATCCCTGAATGCTTCCTGGACTGAGAGAAATGCATATTCCCTGATTTGCTTGATTACAACCTGTGACAAAGAAAGCAGAGACCAGCCTATTGTTTTGATCAAACGCTATGGGAGGAAAGGATGGAAGGAATGCTGGGAGAAATGGATAAACAGTTTTTTTCTACTGCTTTACCTTTTCCCAGTGTAAAAGTGTAGTCTGTGGGTGCAGGCTGAGCAAAGGTCCTAATTGTCCTCTTGCTCTGGACCAAAGAGTAATTCTGATCATTTGATTCAAAGGACATCACTATGAAGAACTGTGCTATGCTATGCTAGCAGCAGGTACTGCCTTTCCTTCACCTCATCTCCTCTAAGCAGGCCGTTTCTGTTTACAAGAAGACTTAAATAATTGACCATGTAAAGATTGTGGCCCCCACTGACAGGACAAATAAAATCCCTCCACGCTTAGCAGTAACGAAAACTCAATCAACTGAGCCAGGGCTGCACATCACATACTGGCTGCCTAATGTAGATCTGATTAACACGCTCGCACGTTGGAACCAAGTCCTGACTGCAGGCTAATTCTTTGTTAAAAACCCCTAAAAGTAAATAAGGACAACAGGTCTCTTGCAATGCGAGTGCTATTGTATAAGCTCTGAGTCCCAGTTCCAATGACTTTGTGCTGCTCCCTCCTTTTTTCCCTCTTCTTTTTTTTTTCTTTTTTTTTTCTTTTTTTTTTTTTCTATGGGGCCTTTTACCACTAACGAAAACAGAAGTTGCAAAGCATGCTTGTCTTGATATCCTAATAGGTTTTCTACTCTACTGGGACACCTTAGCGTCTTGAAAGTTGTAAGTTGATATACAGTGTAACAGTAAAAAATTAATTATTATTAAGGGTTAACCAAGGACCTGAGTGGTAGAAAGCAATCCAGTTGTGTATAATTAGACAGTAGCTACCTTGTAATATTGAAGCTGTAAATAGCCCCAGCGGGGGCCCTGACAGAAGGCTGAGGTGTTTACAAGGCACAAGAGATGCTGCCTCAAAGTACATAATTCCTGTTGCCATAACTATTGCTGATATAATGGATGTGTTCATTAAAACCAGAGGATTATTTGTTTATCCATCTTTTTCTATCACAGGCACTTCCTCAGAGGAGGGGGGACAGCATCCTTTCAATACAAATTTATAGTACGCACCTCTTTTTTTGCCCAGTCAGAGGAATATTAAAGGATTGCTTTATTGATTGCTAACCAGAGGTGTGCTTCCCACTGGGAAAACCGACTTCTCTGAACCGCTTGCAAACAGCCCTGCAGAACCCAGAAGGGAAGGAAATGTGCACACATCCATTTTTAGGCCCCCGTTGGGTCTTGGGAGTGCTGGCACTTACTAAGTCTTTGTCTGCAAGGCACACACTGCTTTCCCTGGCAGGGCCATTAGGCAGGCTTATGCGCTCAGGTGGGCTGCCTGAAAACTCAGCCTCGGCCTGTCTCGCATCAGAGGGAAGGTAAGAAAGCTACCTGAGGAGGAAGGAGCAGCAGAGAGGAGCTGTCACGGACTGACCACAACTGCTATTCCTCGTCTCTCTGCGTTGCTTGCAGGGCCACGGTGAGGGAGCCAGGAATGAAGGAGAGATGTTGAGCCTGAGTGAAGGGGTGGGAGGAGGAAGGTGTTTCAGTTTCTGTCTTTCTTTCTCACTTTCCAATCTTACTTTAATTGGCAATAAATTAAACTGATTTTCCCCAAGTTTACTCTGTTTTGTGCCTGACAGTAGCTGGTGAGTGAGCTCCCTGTCTTTATCTCAACCCGTACAAGATCTTCCATCTTATTTTTTCCCCTCTGTCCTGCTGAGGAGGGAGCGCCTGGGTGGGCACCTGGCAGCCAGCCAACGTCCGCCCCCCACAGCCCCACATCCACCTGACCCCACAGTCAGCCCTGCAGCCCTCAGCTTGGGGTTTCAGGGCTGCAGACCCACTCCACTCCACTCCACTCCACAGATACAGTTCACTACGTCTATAGACTATTCCTTGACTTCCAGCATGTGACCAGGTACAGCAACATGACGAAAGACACTAGGACAACAACAGCAGCAGTATCAGGTAACTAATCATAACCAAGCAGATAGCATCTCTGCATGCAGTTTTCATAGCTTGTTTCCAAATGGGAGAGCACAAGCGGCTGGGGTAGGCTGCCAGTAAGATGACATCTTCATAGGCTACGCGGAAGGCGTCATCACAGCTCCATGCCCCTGGAAACGGGCAAGGGGCTGTTTGTCACAGACTGGTATTTCTGGGTGGGCTTTACATGTCAGCTAAGCCCAATTTTTTTTCCCTTTAATACTATCTGAGGTGTGAGGCCATGACTTGGGTTTTATACATATCGTGCATCTAGCTGTAGAAGATGCTGCTCCAGGTGTCCTCAGGCTGGTATTCTGCCATTGCTAGTATGTTGGAAGGAACCACTTGCTAATTTTGAAGCAAATGTGAAGAATCAGCTTGGGTTTTGGAAGCTGGAGATCCAGTGTCAGGCAACTGAGAGCAAGCGTGCTT
>JAVKLA010000074.1:24371633-24382770 GCA_034782735.1 Sagittarius serpentarius | reverse complement strand
ATGTGCTCTTCCTGCAACGGCCACTTCAAAATGAAGTGTCCTGCTTGGGAAAGAGTAACTGCCATATAGACATCCATAAAATATATCACTTAATCTGCATGCTGTCAGAGTTTCCATGCACAACTGTATCTGAGAAAACATTAATTTATTAAGAGAAGCCAACTTTACCCATAAGAAATAAGAACAATGTTTTTCTTCTAGCATTACCTGTAATCTAAATATTTTTCTTGTCACTGCTACTATCCTCGCCTATTGTGGCTCGTTATTTCAGAAGTCAGACCTCCACCCTGTCTTTGGTGTGTACCTTTATCCCCCTATATCTTTATAGACACATATTTACCTTTTAGTCAAATTTTATCACATGTCAAATTTCTGTCACATCTCTACCAAAGCCCAGAATTAGAAAAAAATGTGCACAATTTATTTTTCCAGTCTGCCTAACCTTTGTACCATGAAACTTTTGCGCCTTGGATTCCTGACCAGCAAAGGGTCAGACCAGTGTCTACAAGATGGAGTAAATGCAACAGGTTTAGCACAAACAGCTTGGTCACCAGCTTGCAGGATAAACAGTGTGTGTGATATTGGAGGCTGCGAAAGTCTGGCAAGGTAAGAAGAAAGCTTCACTGCAGCACAGACCAGTTTGGGATCTCTAAAGGTCAATCTCAGCATCCAAAACTCTGTTTTGCTCTCATAGGTTTGGGATTGTTTTGTTTTGTTTTATTTTGTTTCCGTTAGTTGGTTGCTTTTTAGGAGGGTTTTTTGCCTCTCAATTTTTGCAGTTGCGGGCTAGATTTTAGCAAAGGCTGAAAGCCTTTCAGTCTGCTTTGATGTCTCTGCCTGTGATGTGGCTAACCTGCCACTCTGGCTGCACAGCCCAGACCCTGACAAACCCAAGCAAGCCAAACATATGCATTATGATTCCCTGCCTGCAGATACTATCAGAACGGCAAAAAAAAGAATCCCAAACATAAGTAGGTCCTGGCCACTCTTGCTGCTCACAAGAAAACATGTTCAAGAATCCTCTACTGTCACCAGTATCTAGTTGCTGAGGATGAGTCTGGAAGTCGAGGCTTGTAAACCCACTCACAGCTAAAAGTTTTGCCAAAGTTTTCCCCTCTCCAGGTGGTTCAAAGCCACAGTCAGTAACAATCTCTTCAGATTTTACTGAGGCTCATGAGGGGAAAGCAGCTGTGTAGAGAGTTGAATAAAAAAACAATAAGAAAATGTTTCAAAGGAAATCAGCACTGTGTTCTTAAGCAATATGGAAATGCTATTGCAAACCAGCTCCTGGCCAAGTGGTAAGCATGTGCACTTAAAGTATTGATTTCATGATTAAGCACTATCCACCATATTGACATATGTCCCTGAATTAGGGCCTTAAAGTGTGCAGTTCTTCCAGAATCAGTTCCCAGAGGAGAATGGCTCTAATTAGCTACTTCTGCCATTTCTCCATAACCTCTTCATTTTATATGATTGGAGTTTTCCTTGCTTATGAAAGAAAATAAAAGCATTCAATAAGAAAGCAGGAAACAGTGAATCAATTTGGTCCTTTCTCATGAGACGTTTGATCCTGGGATGTGCTGAGCATTGACAGCACTTACAGAAGTCACCACAGAGGCCATCATATTACTTAACGCAACCTGTCATTAAAGCAAAGCACAAGCTTCTCTGGTTATTCATGTTTTCACATACCAACAAAAATCTGAAAGCATAAAATAGCAGCATTCTTATTTACAGGGGTCTTGAGAGACTGAAGCATTTAGTATTCAGCAGTGAATGCACAGGACAGACACTTTTGGTACTAGCCAGCTCTCTTGCAGTACTTTTTAAAAGATGACAACACTAAGACTCAAATTCTGAAGAAATGCGCTACTGAGTACATTTGGACTGGGAAGCATGGAGTTTTAGCAGGCATGGCTCTTGCTAGTTTTGAGAGAGGTTGTAGTTTTGCCACTGAACAGAAAATTGTCAATTTCAGCACCCCATTCCATCCCGAAAATAAATGAAAAAATCTCATGACAGCTTGATTATGTTTGTACGATTACAGTGACCAGAAAACAATGTCACGAATTTGCTTATAAACTACCCTGCAGTTCCACCCTACAAAAATATATTAACAAAATGTAGAGGTTACCTTTTTGTTATTGATACAGTATTGCTACCTACTAATAAATAAACTTTGTGAGATTAGAAAGTACAGTGACCTCCATGTAACAGAGCGGGAAAGCAATTAGCTCAAGGTCGCTTACAGATCAGGCTTGCTCAGGAGGATAGTTTGGTCCTGAGCTGCTGACCAGGACAATGAGATTTATATATCTGTGTTTGTAGATAATATGATATTTGTTTAACATATCTGTCTGGATAATATTTGCACTGAACAAGCAGGAAAGCAAGGAGGAAAGAGCCAAATGTCAGCTATTTTACTTTTACGTGTGCAACAAAAGGGAGAGTTTACAAATGTCAGCAACTTGTTTTTGTGTTCCACTCTCTCAAAACATCTTGCCACTAAAAATTGGATGTGACAAGAAATTAATCCATATTGTGATCTAATTATTGTTGGAACTATGGGAAAAATGTGAGATGTCTAAGATATTTAATTGTGAGAAGTGTCTATTAAGCTAACTTTGCAGTGAACTTCTCATAAGATTTTTAAACACTTGTGCCAGGATTGAAATGCCTAAATAACCAGAAGACTATGATTTTCTCTTTGTGGGATACACATGGAGTCCACAAAAAAAACCCCTTTCTGATTCTTACAATCCAGCCCAGGGCCTGGGCACAGTGTCTTCTTATTGCCATGGCACGGGGACAGGGGAATGGTGACCAGGTAGGTGGGAGAAGGGAGGTGGGCTGGGGTCCCCAACCACAGGGGAGGGCTGGCAGAGCTGGGGCCACCCTGCAGAGCCCTGTCCTCCTTGCCAGCCTGGCTGCGGTGGAAGCAGTTCCCCATTCACGTGGTGAAGGCTCAGCTTTGGGGAAGAATTTAAATAGAGACTGATAACAGCTGAAAAAACCCTATTTTTGTATTTTAAAGCTCATTAAACTATCTCACTTTATATCACTGAACTATCTCTGTGACAGATTACTGTTTCAGGCGGTGTTGTTACGGGCATCTACACCATGATCAAAAGCCTGTAAATACTTGTTTACATGCCTTTCTACTAACACCGTCTGCTGTTGTGTATTTTCATATTAAGCAAGCAATACGGCAATTTGCCTGTTCATTTTACAAATCCAGGCACAAAGGAAGTGCTCATCCAGGAGATCTTCAGAGGGTTTGCCAAAAAATATGTGCTGAGCTGACCTGTGCAAACCAAACTGACCTGTCATGGACACAACCATTGGCACAACAAAGTCATCCATTGTTATGGTCGAATAAATCACTCACATACAATGTGGAAATGAAGGAGTTTTGCTCAGGTCTTTCTTTGGGGCACCTGCTAGCTGTAGCCAAAGAACGTAAGATAGAACTAGAGAAAGATAATTTTTTAATTTTAAAAGATATCTATTAGATATCCCTTTCTTTCTGCTATTTGCAATATTCAATACAGTTTTTAAAGGTTAACTCATTAAATGCTTTTGTGCCTCTGGCAAGTCAATTCCATGAGAGCATCTGGGACTGCACATGTTGTAGAGAGAGTAACATCTCTCCTAGGAAAAGCACCCTTGGATCATTCCTGTCCGCTAAAGGTTAAACAAGGAAGAAAGGAGAGAAGGGGGGAGGAAGGGCAGAACCATGCAGCCCCCGACTCTTCCCCAGCCCCTCACATCCTCAGTGTGACCCTGGCTCCCAAATGTCTGCCTTGGACCTCCCCCCCACCATGTCCCATGGACCGACCTCAAGGGCATCTCTCCATCCTACCCCAGCCTTCCTCCATGAAACACCTCTCCCCCCGAGTGGTGTCCAGGTCTCCACCACCTCTTCTGCAGTGTGAGGTCAGGAGGCAGTTTAGGGTAGCTCCAGCTGCAGGGCTCCCTGGGGCTTTCCTGGGTTACCCACCTCTTTACACCTTAAGCAACTAGCATGGCCACAGGCACACCTGCTCCATGGAAAGACTTTTGACAGGGGACAGTATCTCTCATGGCAGGTGCTCGGTGCTGGGCTGGCATCCAGTGGTTCCTCCTGGGCTTCAAGTGCCGCATGGGCCACCAGTTCAACAGCCCCAGTCTTCAGGTTTGCTTTGCTTTCTAGTCATGCTGATGGCAAAAATCATCACTACAAGTTTTGTTTCATTTTGTTTTGTTTTTTCATATTTTTTACACAGATTTCTAGAATTGTGGCAGATATTTTAAAACAGTGATGAATTGCTTATAACCAAATGATCTGGTAACTTCTCACATTGTCTTTGATCACTTAATTAGGTCAAGTATATCACATTTCAGAGAACAAAATAATGGACCTTATTTGCATTTATATTAAAACTTTGACATTGTACAAATCTCCAAAAGAAGGGATCTTGAGTCTTTCCGTATTACTGGCAGAACAATGTAACTAGCACCAAGGAAAGTAGGAATCAGGCTCATTGTTTTGTGTCTGACAGAGACACTGATGCTTGTGAGAAATTCTTACAAACACTGTGACAGTGATTATGGTTTTAATGATTGACTACAGCCAGTTTTCACAAGTGGAAATGACTCCCAGAGTTGCAGGCAAGAGAAAACATGGGGTTTGGGGTCTCCTATGATTTTACCCTCATGCCGCTGATATAAATGGCAGTCTTCTTCCAACACGAGGTCTTTAGGTCAACCAAGTGGTTAAATTCTGAGTAGTTTAATTTGAGTCAAGTGGACTGTGTGGTTGTACGACCATATGAGACTATCATCAGGTCCCACAGGCTTGCAGACAAATTTTGCTCTTGTTTAACCTGGTGTAGAGTAAGAGTATATTCTTGTCATTAGTGCAATTAATCCAAATATATACCGTTATAATCTGCAGCAACATTCACCTATTCAGAAGCATGCTCTCTGTATTTTGTGCACATAACTTCCCTTGACATTAACAGGAGGGAATAATAGACATGGATATGTAAAGAGAGGTTAATACTCTTCCCCGTGACCTTCCCAGAGACATCATATTTTCTCAAGCTGACCCCTCATTGTGCTGAAAACTGCAAAGAAAAAACCCTATGGTTTCTGTTGCTTTTTTTGTTCACTTCAGAGGCTACAGACATCTGCCCTAAGTACATTCTGTTAATAATTATTTTGAATGTATTCTAAAAATCCACATCATTCCCAAAGAGGGGAAAAACACAAAAGAAACCCCAGTTGGTGAGGAAGGACAATGTGCAACATTATAAGCAGAGCTGGAGCTGCCTGCCGTGATTGCCACTTGGAGATAAAAATCATTCCTCACACTTTGAGACAAAAGTAAATGGCAGTTTGCAATGTTAAGAACCCCCGTGGAAATAAGATGAAATGAGACGAGGCTTCCAGACCTGTGAGAAAAATCAATCTGATGGAAAATTGACAAACTTGTTTAACGTGTCGGCACAAGATCCGAGAGTTGACCCGTAGAGACCTCCACTTAGGCATACCGTGAAGTTACCGTCAGTTCTCTTAATCTGTTCAATTACACAACAGGATCTCAAAGGGGACTTTTTACCAAACATCACTTTAAATTAACTTTCCTCCTTTGTGTTTTAAACTTCTAGTCCTTCCCCACCTCTTTGCAGCAACATGGGTAAATTATTAAAAAGCCCACTTGCTTATCAATGTAAATGCTATAGAAAGATCAGTTTAAAATTTAGATTGGAAAGAGAGAAGGTTTATGTAGTTAAAAAGAGAAAAATGCTCATCTCATTACACGTGGCCAAATTAATTTCCACTGTAATTTCTCTGAGGCAAAAGTCTGTTGTTTTTCTGTTTTAGAGGATGAAGAAATGGTAGTAAAAAGCAGCACACCATCATTTTTATTCCGTTAGGAACATGAAACTGTGCCCTTTTTCACAGCCACAGGTCACAAAGCAAAATAGAAAAGGGTTTGATACGGAAGAAATACTGCTGTACTGAGCTGACCCTCAATGTCTGTTTTTTTTTTCCTTGTGGAAGTGGAGCAGGAATAGCATAGGAAGGGAAGACGCTAAAGAACCCAACGGATGAAACAAATTTAACTTTGAAGACAGGTAGAGCAGGATTTAAGAGGGAGAGACTGAACTCCAGGTGGCTGGAGAAGAGAACTTGGGCTTTTCCTTGTTCGTTATTTTATTAAATGCAGCTTTGAAACAGGAGATTCATTTTCCCAAAATCTGTTATATTTGAAGTCTGAAGTGAAGGACTGTGAAACTGAACAGAAAGAGCAGCAGGAATGTGGCCTATCAATTAAACTCAAGTGCCAAGACTAATTTATATTGATAGGCGTTACAGTGCAAGTGCCCAGCAGTATTATTTAATAGGTTCATTCTCAGTAAATGCATGAGTACCAGTAGCTTTCTGTTAACCAGAAAACTCACAGAGAATGTCCCAGTAGCCACAGTAGTTTGTCTGCTATTGATTTGGAGCAGGTGTGCACCACGTGATGGATCTTGCTGATGAATTCCTGGTCTTGTTGATTTCAGTGGAATTAGGCTTTATAACAGATTTTTTTCCCTGTTTGTCTGTTGTATAGTTTCTTTTTTCTATTGAACAGATCAAAGCTGAGAAAAAAAATTCATTTAACATAGTAAGAAATGAAGAATGGAATACCGAGATGAATGATAGTGACTTTTAAAAAAAGGAAAAATGTCCATGGACCATGAACATTGAGAAGAGATTGCATCTAGAAAGGGGGAAGCAAACAGCTTTTTTTTTTTTTCATTCAGAAGGGATTAAGTGATTTTCTATTGTGCTTATTAGAACAACTGGAAGGAAGAAGACTAACTTCTGTAACCACTTAAAATACAAAAAAGCATCAAATTTAGAAGGTTTTTTGTTAGTTTTGTTAGAAGTATTAATATCGTTGTAGTGACAACAGCTCATGATAGAACAAAATACAATCAACTGCTTAAATAGACAACACTTAAAAAAGTTGTGTTCTGCTTAATAGTTACTATAAGGTTAACTGTAATTTATATTAAATACCTACCATATTACTGTGTCTTGTGCTGCTACCAGGGACAGTTTTATTTCAGGAGTGAAAATAATTTCGAAATGTTTTCTCTTGTATAAGTCACTGTTAAGTCTCATTGGAAACTTGTTAAAAAGTAGTATTAACTCTTTTCTCACTTCCTGACTGACCTGAGGAAGACCTTGTTGCTCTTTTCAGCACCAAGCACTTTATAAAAGCTATGCTTCTCAATGAGAAAATGTTATTTATTTCCTCCAGTAGCTTTTTCACAGGCTTCAAAAACTTCAGCCTCCTCAGAGTCAGTGGAAATTGGCAGAACTCAGGTTAGACCTAATAGTAGGCACCCTTATGTTTGTGGATTTTTAATGCTTTTTGGCACTCTGTAGGTCCTCAGCTCAGACTATGTACAATTAGAGAAACAAATTCCGACCTAGGGGAGTAAGGAGGCAAGTTCTAAGGTGGTGTGAGTATTAAGACTGCAACTGAGGTTAAAGGGGCCCAAATTCATGATATTTCTATTTTGAAGAATTGTCAAATGATTAGCCCTCAAACACTCCTTCAAGCCTGATCCATTAATCCAAGTGCAGAGGTGGCACATTACTGGCTACCGATTCCAGCTGCTAGCTCCTGTATATTGTTTACTTGGAAACTACAACAGACACCGCAATTTTTAGATACATCTTATGTGTCTACTGGCATTTTTATCTAAAAGACTGAGGTCAAAGTTAGCTCAAAATTAGAAGGGTAGCAGCTCTACTCTTTTATGGAATGTTTTGGTGGATTTTAATGCATTATGACTTCACCTACAAAGAAGGTTCAGTATTGCTATTAGCACTAATACTAATGCTAATACAAATGCTAATGCTGCGTACTTAGTACTTAACACTGTATTTTCTAAGCAAAGGGTCAAGAACAAGGTGTAACTAAGATGATAAATCTCATCAACACATATGTAAGTACATAGATTAATGTAATGATAATGAAGGGTCCTTCATATTATGTTTTAGCTATCTGGTATCAAAATGTTAACATAGTAACAATAGCTTTAGAAGTGGGTTTAACTGAGCCTTAAACAATAAAGACTGTCATTAAAAAAATACTTTAGGGGTGACTCTAGGCAAGTCAATAAATTTAAAAAACAGCTTTTGCAATGTACCTGCCAGAAAGTTAGGCTGATTATTTTGAAAACATCCTAAAAGGAAGCACAATCTACATATCACTTGTTTCTTATTTATTTTGCTTGTGCTTTCTGTCAGGGGAAAAGAATCAGCCCTTTATTAGACATCATCAAAAAATGGGAGGGGAGGGCAGATGTACATGCAGTTAAGGAAGTCCGTATTTTTGCTTTTATTGATGCAGGCTTGACTTACAAAGAGAAAGAGCAAGACAGAAATTTCTGTGGCCCTTATCATAATAGTATATGGGCATCTGCTGTTAAATGTCCCAGATGCCTCAAGGACTTATTCACCTAAGTCACGCAGAGGTTTTTGAAATTCTTGCCCTTTGTCTAATACCAGTAGTAATCTATCATTCCTGTCTGTTACACACTGATGATGCAGAGAGTACCATTTACGGTCATGAGCTGTCCCAAGGGGTTTTTTTGGTTTGTTTTCCAATTCATGTATTTCTCTTATCCTCACACACGTTCACACTACAGAAATACACCTTCCTCCTCCCCTAGGTATACTGGGCAACTTCCCAGACTAGAAACAAACAGATGGGCTGATTTTTCTTATGGAGAATTTATCTTCCTTTAATGTTGCCCTTGCCACTTCCCAAACATATTCTGTCATGTTGGCAAAGATTCTACACAAGACACATTTGTTTCTGCCAAGTACCAAATCTTATCCTTACGTCATGGTATATTGAACTGTAGAATATTTAAGAAAGTTAAATGGCTTTACTTGTTTTTTTTTTTTTTTTTAGTAGATTCAGATGTAATATTTCTCTCCAGTTTTCAAGAATATCAACAGAACTTCATTTAAAAAATGATGGGCACACACAATCACAAACATACAAAGGTCAGAAAAATATGTTTTCAAGGCCTGGTAATAATTTTAGCATTTAACAGCTCTATCTCTGCTAAAGAGGCTTCCACCCATGGAAGATTTACCCTTGATCTTTATTTTTCAGAGGCAAATTTTTCATAGGCAAATTTCTTGAGCATAATTTACTACACATCATTGCTGGAATAGTTCTCAAGCCTTTGCAGATACAAAATCACAGGGAGCTACCTGGCTGTATAAGATTTTACATGCCTTGCGTGTAGGTCAGAGATGCAATTGCAAAATCTAGCACTCAGGAACAGCTGGGAATTTGTGACAGTCCCTGAAGGACTTTGCATCCATAAACCAATGACTGGATTACACTGATCCATAAATGCATTTTTCTCCTATCTCTGGCTAATGCAATACAAATAGTCTTCCTACTGTTAACTATTTCTGAAGCCACACACAAGAGAACATAAAGGAAATGGCATATATTCAAACAGAAAGGCCACCAGGTCATGTGCTCTTTATGCTAGTAAATGACTTCAGTACTATTGTGGTTTATCCCCAGCCAGCAACTCAGCACCACGCAGCCGCTCACTCACTTCCCCCCCACCCAGTGGGACTGGGGAGAGAACTGGGAAAAAAAAAGTAAAACTCTTGGTTTGAGACACAGGCAGATTAATAGGACAGAAAAGGATGAAAATAATGATAATGGTAATGATAATGATAAGAGCAACAATGACAACAACAACAAAACCAATGATGACAACAACAACAATAATGTAATAATAATAATAATAACAATAGCAATAACAATAATAATAAAAGAATTAGAATATACAAAACAAATGATGCACAATGCAATTGCTCACCACTTGCCAACCCATGCCCAGTCAGTTCCCGAGCAGCGGTCCACCCCTGCCCCGGCCAGCTCCCCCAATTTATATACTGGGCATGACGTCCCATGGTATGGAATACCCCTGTGGGCAGTTGGGTCAGCTGTCCTGGCTGTGTCCCCTCCCAATCTCCTTGTGCCCCTCCAGCCTTCTTGCTGGCTGGGCACGAGAGGCTGAAAAGTCCTTGAATTATTTTTCAGCACAAATCCAAAACATAGCCCCATACCAGCTGCTCTGAAGAAATTTAACTGTTCCAGCCAAAATCAGCACAAATACCTGTCCTGTTGCAGGAATTGCTAAGTACAGACATATTCCTTGATTTAAGTTCTGCTTTCAAAAAGTTTTGCTAAAAAGTGGTTATTCCTTCAGACCATAGAGGGAATTGGTGACAACTTCTGCTCTAGAGCATGAAAGCTCAACTCATGCACAAGCTGTGGGGATAAAGTTACAGGCTTCAGTTTGCCAGCAGTTTCGTCCTCTGTAAGAATCCAGGAGCACTTGCGGTGATGCCACCTCCTCCTCACAGAACTGGTGTCAGCCTGCCTTAGTACCTTCACTGCCTTGTCCCATCCCACAGTTACCGGTGCTTGACTGACTGGCAGCCAGCAAGAGAGGCAGGATGGATGGCGGGTCTGCAGTTACCCGTGTGCCGAGGGTGCAGCAGGGCCCTGTCGCCTGACCTGGTGAGGGGCTCTCCCTGGCTTCTTCTCTGCTGGTGGCTGGGAAAGGGTTGCTGCCCTGCAGTGGGGTGAGTGAGACCCACTGTGGCAGCAAGCTGATGCTCTGGGGCACGGTGCTGGACAGGACCAGGGTTGTGCTCTGGGACCCATGACACAGAGAAGCAGCTTCTGATAGATAACCATGACCTGCAAATAACAGATGAGCCATGCAGGCTATGTTCGTATGAGTAAATCAAATCTGCCCAGCACAGCTCTCTGGTGCTGAGGCTGATGGATATAGGACAACGCATGCCTGTGCCATGAAACCTTCCTGCCCTCAGGAAGATGTGGCTGCATCCAGGGAGCCTAAGGAGATGGCTACTGGGCATCGCTAACACTGAACTTGTTTAGGAGAGAGTCAGTAGTCATGGGCCAAGAGCGTGCCGGTGACTGCTGGAGTGATCTGACAGCTCAGCACTGCTCCTGGCACTGCTCATGTTAACAGGAGAAGTGTAGACACAGAAACTAATGTCACATGCTGAGAAATAT
>JAVKLA010000074.1:24334953-24354035 GCA_034782735.1 Sagittarius serpentarius | reverse complement strand
AGGTAGAGAAAGCCGGGAGTGGAGTTGAGCTGGGAAGGAGGGAGGGGTGAGGGAAGGTGTTTTAAGATTTGGTTTTACTTCCCATTATCCTTGTTTTGATTTGGTTGGTAGCAAATTAAATTGATTTGTTTTTTTTCCCCAAGTTGAGTCTGTCTTTTGCCTGTCACCATAAGTGGTGAGTGATCCCTCCTTGTCCTTGTCTCGACCCACGAGCATTTCTTTGTATTTTCTCCTCCTCACCCCACCGGGGCGGGGAGAAGTGAGTGAGCCGTTTCATGGTGCTTTGCTGGTGGCCTTTCAGATTACTTTCTGCCTGTTGAATTAATAGCATTGAGTATTTTCTTTCCTATTCTGCTACATTAATAATAATTTGAGCACATTATTGTAATACTTGTCAAAATGACGGCCTGTAGAACTAACAGAGAAATCAAAAGTAGCCAGCTGGCAAAAATGACTGGAATTTCCAGGGGACAACGCTTCTAAAAAATTTCTCTCTCTTTTTTTTGATCATAAAAATGCTGACTACTTCACACTACATTTTTCCATAATAGTTTGCCTTATCCTGATTTTGAACCATTGATCAGTACGTGATGGCCCACCTTTCTATTACGGTATGACATGGTCAGGTGGTTGCTTTTTAAAAACAAGGACAGACTCATTAACTCAGCAAGATTCCATCTTCAGCCTACTTCCATGGATTTGTTGCTGAACTATCAGCCTGGAAGATAAAAATCTTTTGGTAAAGAAACAGTTAAACTAGTAGTACAAAAAGTTTGATTTGTATAAAGAATCCTTTTTTATATTATAGTAGATGCTTTCGTTCACACACGTAATAGATCTGTTATCCTAGTTAGCTAGGGAAAAGAAAAGTATCGTTCAGTCTTTTAAAATTGTTGTATTGAAAAGCAAAGTGAAATAAATGCTATTTTTCTTTTGTTGTGGCTTAGAAAGGATAACTGTAGTTTCTTTCTAATGGGATTCATAGATTTTATGAATCTAAAAACTTCATTATTCATAGAGAGACGTATTAATCAGAGCTCCTACATTATACATATAAAACTTTAAAAAATACAGTGCATCCTTTTTAATATGCTGCAACGTAACCTGAACAAATTATAGTGATTTAAGAGAAAATAAGTGCTATAGAATTTTTCTTAAAGGGAAGGATTGTATATTTTCAGTCCTCTTCAATATCACAAAGCCATAATTTCAAATCTCAAATGAAGCCCTTAAAATATAAAAGAAGAAATGGTTGCAATTTGTCAGGTTTTTTGATCAGGCTAATGATAGTTAGCATTTTCTGAAGGTGGAAGGCAAATTGCTGTGATAATTACATTAAAACAAGCCATGGCTCTGTACTCTTGCTGTTCTACTGTTGATTAGGAACTGTTTAGTTCAAAAATGTATTTGGAATTTGAAGAGATCTCTAGAATCTAAGAGCTTCTCTCTTTTTCACTTCAGTTACAGACTACCTATGTAAATTAAAAGTTTGTGGATGAAAGGTAAAAGTGTTTCCAGTCATGCTTACTAATACATATATACACACACATATATATAATGTGGAAAATTCTTTTTGCCCTGAGTCGGTAAGTTTTTTCACAAGCTGGCATTTACTCACATACAACAGGAGCTGCATCCCAGTTACGCTAATGATTTGCAGTTTGCACAGTATATATATTTACAGATATTTATAAAACAGATTTTATAGAAGGATGAAGTGATAAATTATTTTAAAAATATACTGATTTTCTAAAAATCATATTCTAACTTAAGATGCAAATGATTTCTTAAAGGACCATTTTTATTTTTAGGCCTCATCTATCTTCCTTCCTGTCTGTGGTAATCTAAAAGAGTTTGTCTTTTTGTCAGTTGTACTAACCATCAATTTTTGTGCTTTAACATCTCAGTAAAACTGTAACAGGAAATACACACTACAATTAATCTGAGAAAAGTCATCTGGAATAAGTTACAGGCTTTCAGAAGAATTTTCATGAAAAGCAACCTGAATTTCTCAGGGGAAAAAAAAAAAGAAGAAAAAAGCAAGGAATAAAGGCCCTGATGATTTATTAACTGAAGTTGTGTATCCATTCACGGTCAACTTTGTCAGACTCACTTCATTTCACTCACACATAGCTGTGAATGTTGAATTTTGCAGCCTCTGTTTTTCAGTGTCATTTTTCTGCACATTTTCCCAAGTAGTGTCTCCTGCACATGGTAGCACTGCTGATAACCATTGCAAAATAGCACCACAGCTATAGGAAAAGGATTTTGAAATATGAAAATCTGTGTGAGAAAAGTTGCAGACTCCACGGGAAGATTATTCTGACATATTGTTCAACCAGCCAAGCTATCAGCCAGAAAAAGATCAAGTTTTTAGCCACTACTTCCTAGGTGATACGCAGCCATTTTCTACAAAGATGAGGATTTCAAACTGCCATTATTTAAAGCTCTTTGGGTTGTTGTGAAAGCACAATAAAGAAGTGTTACAAAGACATCTTTAAAATGAGCTCTAGCAATAAATAGCATAGAGAACATTGCCCTGTTTCTCTTGATTTATTTTGGAAATATGAAATACAAAACATTTAGAAATAATTATTTAAGTAAAGACAAAAAGGAAATATTATCTAGATCAGTTTATGGGCAGTAATGTATAGAATTGTGTTCAGAAAAAGAAGCTTGAAATGTGGATTTGAATCTGTGAATCTGATGTAGGCATCATTTTATGCCCTTAGGATGCAAGTACGGCACTTAGGAATCCTGATGTCAGTGTTTGTGGGAGAAAAGAAAGTACCTCCTAACTGCCCACACCTCTCTCAAAGTATTTAAAGGAAAGGATGAATTATACTTTAAAATATATACTTTCCTAAGCTGCGATAAAACAAATACAGAGCTACAATTAAAATTTGGTTTGAAGAATGGATAGTCATGTTCCTCTTTCTCCTGTAGGGGGACTAAACTGAGGTGACCCGAATATAACTTCTGGTTCTGGAGACAACTGTGCCTTTCTGGTGTTTACTGAGGTGACAAATCAGAGCTTCAGCGTACCTTGGCAGTACAGAAACCAGCTACATGTTCCCCCACACCCACATCAAGTGCCAAAACACAACCTTGGGCTGCAGCCCACAACAGCACAGCTCTCCTCTATGCAGAGAAACTAGGAGCCTGTGGTTTCACTGTGCTGCCAGAGCATTGGGAAGAGCTGACAAGAGGGAATGAAGCTTGGCTCACCATCCCTGGGAGTGGGGCACAGCGCGAATGTAGGCGGTAACACCAGGATGCAAAACAGAAATACTATGCTTTTTATGCCTTTTCCAATTACAAACCTCTAAAATGTCCTGCTTAGGCATTAAATAACTACTTATTTTATCTCTCACTGCTTTCAAAAGAAATGGAGACTCAAAATGGCAGTCAAAATGCACGACTTGTGCAGTCCCAAGTGCTGTCAGGTGCCTGTACAGACCCACACATACATATGCACACAAATACATATTTACACATAGTTGATACCCTGTACTGTGAGAGAGATCAGAAGGCAGGAGGGTCCTAGCTGTTTCCGAGTACTTGTTGACGTTTGTATGCCCACAACTGGGGAATTTCATTGTTCACAATATAGGTATATAAAAATATTTAGGGTCTACTTTCTGAATGCCTAAATACTTTCAGAGGTCTGGACCATAGTCTCTCAGAAGCCTATCTGACACAGAAAACTAACGGTATGTGTCTCACTGTACCTATGCTGTACAATGCAGGACCCTGTAGAGATTAGGCTAGCATTTCCTGAGCTACTCGGAAATGGAAGCAGTAAGTTGTAATACCACATCTGTATGATAGTATCTCATGAGCCTTGCTGAGTGCTAATTGTCCTGGACAAGGTGCTGTACTTTGGCAGTTAAACTGCTATCAGGACTTAGGTCTGTGTGTCCACACTGCCCTGCACCTTTCCAGTAGTACCAATTTGTTCACAGCTCTCTCCAGGCCTCAGAGGCCACTGCTGTGTAGTGCAGGGAAAGCTGAATTTGCCTAAGTCATGGAGGTGCTAGGGAAAATCAGAAAAAAAAGAAGAGATGTTTGCTCAGTAACCTTGCCTCTAATATTTTTACACAGAAAAGAATATTTAGATTTTGTGTATCTAAGCATAAACATGTTTTGTAAACCAAAATTCTACTATGGATAGTTCTGAAAGACTTTCAGAGTTTAATAATCTTTGACTTTTTTCTGTATGTGAATTGTAAAGAGTGATTACATTGCTATTTAGCAACACTTAAATGTTGAAAAAATAGTGTTAAAATGCTTATTATAAAACTTCCAACTTAAATATATGCCCTTATTATGATGACCTCATGGTAAAGTCAGCATTTTTTATGAGACTTCTTAACACAATGACATTTGTTTTAAGGCAAAGACCATATTGCCTCTGTGGTGTGCATGTTAGATAGTAGGAAACATGATAAAAAGAAAGGTCGTGGCAACAGCAGTTTGATGAAAAATGAATAATTTGATTATTTTCATGGTGTGGATCAATAATGCTCTGCATCTACTGAAGCACATTGCCTGGAGGCACTCAGATAATCAATGGCATAAAACAGAGCCTGCCTTTACCCAGGCTTGCAGCCTCTCTGATCTTTCTTGGGAGGACCCTTGACGCCTCTAATTTATGTCAACTGCATATCAAAGAAATTCCAAAGAGCCTGGGTCATAAAAAGTATTTTAGTGGTAACCATTTGAAGTCTACTTACATATGTTCCTTATGTAACTGTGTTTAAGTACTTCCCCTCCAATGCCTGGGAATTCCTAGACATGCATAAATGCTACCTGGTACTAGCGTAACAGTCAGTACCTTAGAAGACGAAGGCAGGGTAGAAGGGGCAAATCTTCTAACCCTGTCTTCACTGCAAGCTGCCAGCAGTCCAGAGACAAGAATTTCAGTCAACCGGACATGTAAACAAACCCTTCTGCACCACCCAAGAATTCTCTTTAATGATGTGCCGGACACTGACATTTTTAATTTAATAGAGCAGCCACTGGAAAAAATTAGTTCTGCATGATATTGGGGAGAGACAGTTGAAGACATGATTTTGTTCAGTAATTTCTCTGTTCATTTGCAGTGGAAAAAGGGAGCTGGCATCTTCTAGCTGCCAAAAACTCTTAAGTCAAGGATACTTACTTCATTCTGTCTGTGGAGCTATTTTTCCCATCGAGGCTTTGCAAGCAAGAAAATAATTCCCAGTGGTAGTTCTGCTACTACAGTGTTTGCTGTGACAGCATTTACTCATTTCTTAATAAGTTTTAGCTACCATACTTTGAATAATAGTATACACGCACACACGCACGGGTGCATGCACACAAACACACGCCCACCCGCCTCCCGACTTGCAGGCACGCAGTCAACATTGTTTTTCTATCTTCCCTGAAGCTTTCTCAAAAAATATTTCTTTTTTTCCTTTTAGCAGTTGACTTTCGTAACACAAAAGATGGCATATAATCCTTTGTGAAGAACTAGGAAAGTATTAACCAGCAATTAGAGGAATACAGACTGTAGTACATACAGTTTAACTGATGAGGTAGTAAAACTTGTTTTCAGCATCAAGATCATGGATTTTCTATAGCAGCTGAAGACAGGATAAAATTATTGCACTTACTAGATCCTTGTTGATTGTTCAACATTAGCTAAATCCACAAAATAAATATATGTGTAAAATTGGCCAGATGATTCAGGGTTAGATCTAAATCCCAAGGTCAAGTGACCCTTTCAACATTCTCTAAGTACATAATCTTAGCACAGTTCATCACAGAGACTCACACGCTCTTTGTATCTATTGGCTCTTATAAAATACTAATGTTTAGAAGATTAAGTGGAGTCAGCTTTAATAGACAGAATAATTCTTCCAAAGTGCTCAGCCTCTCCTGAAACTGGAAACTATCTAAGGCTGGGTTTGCAAAATGCTATTCCTATCTTTACAACTGACCTGGAAATTATTATTCCTTGCCAGTTGAAACACTGGGTTTTGTAACTGTCTTCTATAAAGCACTGCAAGGGATACAAGGTAATGGTTTTGAGCACGAAGTTTCTTAGATTAAAAACCTGTGTTTTCACAGGCTGTATCCCGTTCGAAATTCACAAGCCTGAGAGACAGGCTTATGATGGGCATCACCAGCTGGATGTTTCGTTCATGATGGCTGGAAAAGAAACAATCCCTGCAGGTATATTTGAAGATTTGAGATAAGAGACTCTGAACCTCCAATGTTATTTCTGCTGTATTCCCAGGCCTCTTGTTCTCTGTTCTCTCAACAGAGACGTGATTCCTGAAGGCTCTGTACAGGGTGAGGTGGAGCTGGACTGCCTTGTCCTCTTCTCTTCTAATAATAAAGTGCTAAAACTTACAGACATTCTTAATATATTCCAAGTTGGAAAGCTATATAATAAGAAATTCAGTATTTTTTTCTTTTTTTAGCATTATGGTTTTATCCAAATCCTTGTCCTTGTGTTTTCAAAACCATTACATATAAGCCAGAACACAGACATATAGAAAATAACTCTGGAAGTAACACTGAAGTATTTTTACTATTCTTTTGTTTCTTTTTTTCTTTCTTTTTAAAAAAACAAAGTAGTTTGTCATAGTAACGACATGACATACCGATCACTTTTACCCAAAAATATTCAAAACCCTTAGAGGGCAGATTTTACATAAAACTTTTGTGAGCACCTCAGGCCGTGGGTGTAGCCTGTGGGTGTATTTTGAAAATCTGTGTCTGCAAAAATTTATAATGCTATTTTTAGTTCTCTAGATATTTTTTTAGCTAAATATGTGAAGACAGTACACTAAAAGAGTTACCACAGTAGCAGATACCAAACCTGTTTGTACAGAAAAACATAAATCTTCCCATCTCTCTCCCTCACTCACACATACACACATGAACACTCACTCTCACATGCCCTCAGAAGCAAGCGCCAGTTCACGCAAATGCTGCTTACCTTATCGCACCGCATCAGCCCTAAGTATCTGAGAGACTTGCTGCTTTGTGCAATCTGGGTGGCTCCATGGTCTGTGATTTCTTTGCACCATCCAACATCCACTGTCTCTACTGTCATGCTGTATCGTCCAATGGCTATCAGAGCTGTAAAGATATTAAAGGTATGAACTATACAGCTGGTGGAGATGGTAAGCTCAGTTCTATGTATACACTAAAAGCTGAAACTAAATTTTGAGAAGCAGTTGTAATGTACCCTGTAAAAGATCTTGTATTTCACCATTTTCAACTATGAAATAGCTGTCTCTTCGAATTAGGAATACACACACGTGCAAACACATACAAACACATAAATAAACAGATCTTCCTCTATATTTTTCTATCAATCAAGATAAATAGACTAGTTAGCAGAGATATTCTACACAAATTCTTTTAATTACATTTTTTGGAAGGATCAATTAATTCGAATTGAAACAACTATTGAATAAAAACAATTCTACCTCACTCTTCAGAGAAAATAACTGATTTTATACTATGGACACTTTTTTTTCAGCAAAATAATATTGCAAAGACAGCACAGACAATAAAAGGACATTTTCTATGTCAATAAAACAAATGGTTTTAGAAAATCCTGCATATTTCTTGTCATACATTTTATAACTATATTCTAAAATTGCATGTTTCCCATTGTCCATATTGATGTAGTAACAATGGTATGTCTCACTTTCATGTTTTCTTCATGAACACTTTTCCAATAAAAAATTAAAAAAATTTAAAAGGCCAAGAGGAATTAAAACAAAAACTTGAACCTTTATATATGGAAAGGAAAGAGATCTGGAAGCTCTGAAAGGACTGAAAAATGGTAGGTAGGAGAAACCATGAGATATCTGAACAAGCTGGGAAGGCCTTGTCATGACATGGCTAGTCTGGAATGACAGAAAGGATTCAAATCACTCCCACCCTGGTCACCATGGACTAGAACACTTTTCAGGAAATACAGGCTCAGAAACTCTTAAGTTAAGTTGTGATTTATTAACAGAAAGGAGCAACACCCTTCACCAACTACAGTCTCAGCTTAAGAAAAAAGTCCAAGGTTTCTGGTGTAGAAGTCAGCCATCTGCATGCAGCCAAGAGGTAGAATGTTTACAGTTTTTAACACTAGTTATAATGCAGTTGCTGAAAAGGAAGATGAATGACTGACTTAGTCCAAATAATGCAAGTATCTTTAAAGGGATGATTCTTCTGCAGCTGTGGGCCAGTTCTGTTCATGCTACAGAATCTACTATCAGGGGAAAAAAAAAAAAGTAGTTATGAAGAGCTCGTAGCTCTTGATATGCCAGATGTCAATCTTAGCTAATCAGGGTGTAACTGAGATCTAGAAGCAGCAAGAAAGAACCCACCTGACCTTGCAGTGGTTCTACAAAGACCTGTACTGACAGCAGACAGCAGCAAGGATAATTTGATAATTTATAAATACTTGGGTGGACTTGATTTGCAAACAAAATCAGCCAAAAGAGGACAAATACATTCTCAGAAGCTGTGGAAGGTGCAGTACATAATTTTTTTCTTGCAGGGGTTCACCAAAAAGGGCATTGATAACTGAATTTTGTAGCAGACATAATGAACTTAGTTTCATTATGGTTTCATTGATTTTTGTAGGACAATAACAACTTCCTTTCCTCTTCCCAGTACATCCCTAGAAAATAAGTCCTAATTTTGCAAATACATAAATCCATGTATAGCAGAACATAAACTCTGTACTTCTTTTAGTAGAGTCCTTTTAAAATATCACTTTAATAAAAATTATAGAAAAAGAGCCTGAAACTTTCTGCATATATTTTGCAATTAAAAAAGCTATAGCAATTATAGATTACTGTAACTCCACACAAAATGTTATATATTGAAGTAGTGCAGCAATACTGAAAGCCTGCCGTTACATTAGAATACTGACAGTTGAACAAAATTTCAAATACTGTTTGTATGTGAATATTTTTGCTAGTTTTTGTAAAGTTACAGTCATATTCTGTCATTTTCAATGCTTCATGTAAAACTGATAAAAAGAAAATCAACAGAAAATACTTTTATGGGAGTGACATAAAAGATGATCAGATCACACTGGTGAAGAATTCTCCTACTAAAGGCGTTAAAGGAAATTAGAGACACAATTCCTGGGAGTTCCCTCACAAGACTTAGATTAAAGAGAAATTAGGGGATGATGCTGTTGAAAGACCAAAAATGGGTGTTATACTATGTGCAGAATGCCCAAGACTAAAATATAACCTGAGCATCATCAGTCCAAGAAGCTGCCCTGAATGTGGCAAAAAGATGGCTAAAAGCATGAAATTTCATGCAGGCATCTTCATATGCACATATTAAACAAACTGGAAGAATAAAAGATTCTCTGTCTTATTCATATACACCATTTTATAACACTATATTCACAGAAAACCATTGGATAACAAAACATAATTTAAAAGCTGTTAATTCATTGTTTGAGCTGTTACTCTGTATTTTGGCATTTTGGGGGGTAAAGGACTTAATTGCTAGAGCAGGACCTTAATTAAATCTCAGTTAAGTTTTATGGATTTTTTTATATAAGATAAAAAATATTTTTACCTTTTAATGGAAAAAGGACTTAATATTTATTGAAATTATTACAAAATAAATATCAAATAACAGAGTTTTGCCTCTTTGCAAAACTGGCCTTCACTGCTTGTCTTCTGAACATTTATACTTTAACCAGCCAATTTTTATCAGTGTTACTTCTTTGAAGTATTAAAAGAATGAAAAAGATCATCCCTGGGATTTGGAAAGCATAAGTAAGCTTCCATAAAACAAAGTGTATATGTATAATTTTTGGACTACAATGTCATTATTATATTCTGTCGACTATCAGGAAGCCAGAACACAACTTTAATGATACCATGAGACAACCACCATGTTTTTTGGTACAAGTAACAGTACTTACAAGAACAATACAAAATGAAATAAAAATACCTCAGGATGTTACGTATCAATATGATACATAAAAAATGGAATGGAAATAAAAAAATTCCAGCTGCGACATTTGGGGAGCAGGTCTTTCTAAGTGAACACATTTTGCAGTTTGAAAGTTCTAGACTGATTTTCAGACAACTGTTAATCTATTGTCTTCACCTGTGTTCCACATTTATGTATATGCAAATAACTGAAGGAAATTTCATGCTTTAATCTATGTGTCTACTCTGTGCATCAGGTATGTCTTAGGCTAACCATGGCTGGGGTGTACTTTAGTTTAGGGACTGCTGAATGGATATAGTTTTTGTCTGGCTGGCCTTTCCCTTGCAGCATTCCTCACTACTGTCTCAACCCTAACCATTCCTACAGAGCCTCCAGATGTCATATGCACATATTTGATTTTCTATTCAGCAGTATTAAATAGCTAGGTATTCTCTAATACATAAGAACAATTGACAACATTTTTCTAATTTAATTAAAAATTACACTAGAAATCAATTACTATATTACAGATGGCTGAAGACTTACAATATTCCATCTTATGCTAGTAGAAAATAACATGTTTATTTTGTACTTTGTCCCCAGATTAGCAGACATCTTCCCGGAAAACCAAGTATTTTGACAGCAGTGTACAAAACTACACTGTAGTCATATACTGCAACAGTTCAACTATTAAATGCATAGAAGGTATGCCATTTTAAAACACCAATGACCGTATTTTCAGAGAATTTCAATGTGTGCAACTACACCCTCCCAAGAACCTTCTTGGTCAGAGAAAAGATACACTATTCAGTTTCTATCAGCACCCAACAGTGAGAGATAAGGAAAGGCCATGAGAACAGGTGAAAAAGCAACCATACTTTCCCAGAACACTTTCCTCACATCAAAAAAATTGTGGTCAGGGACTTTCTGAACTGGGCTTTATGCCTCTGTACTTCTGTAAGTTCATCTAATCAGTCTTGTAAGTCACAAAATCTTTTAGGCTCCACAACATCCTGTAGCAAAGAGTCCCTCAGTTCAGCTACCTTCTCTTTTGAAAACCACCTTCCATTGTTTGTTTTGAACCTGCCCTAAAACTTGATCCAAGACTTCCCCTTTAATGACTGCTTAGTTCCATTGCAAATGCTTTCTGGATATCCCAACAGACTATATCAACCAGGTCTTCCTTATTCCTTCCTGAATTCAAAGTACTCTGTCTGATATAATTGTGAAGCACAACCTTTCTTAACAACAGCTGTGTCAACTCTTCCTGGACATGTTGCACTTATTCATGTGTTCACTATTCATATTCCATATTATTACTAAGTTGACTGGCACAGACATCAAATTTATCAGTTAATATTCTGATTTTTCCTGAAACTTTTTTTTTTTAATACTCTGCCAAGCAATCCTGTGGTAGCCAAGCAGGTTTAAGTGAAGGATTACACAGTGCAGTTAGGAGCTTGGCTATTTCATCCTTGAGTTCTTTTAGAAGTCTTGAGTACACACAGTTCTGCTTGTATAAGCAAAATGCTTTAAGCTACAAGTTTCAGCTAAGAAAATGTTTGCATTACTCAACAGCTTTTCTTCCTCTACATTTGCCCACAAAAATCAGAATACACTGCTATTCGCAGAAAGCCTGGCAGTAATTCTACAAGAAACATACAGCAAAAGCCTTAGAAACTAAGTTTGGATTCTGTGATTTAGGAACTTGTAGCACAATCAGCAATAAAGAACAGTAAAAGGTGTGTTTCAATAGTAATCACAACCAGGCTTTAAAACATAGTGAGTGACTAAACAGAAGAATACGACACACTGAAGGTAAGTAGAGGTGGGTACACAAAAATCCACCATGTAGTTTAAAGATGCTGGCTTTGACATATGAACCTCTCTGTATGTGAATATTCAACAATACATCCAATTCTCTTCTCTCCTTTTTTATACTCCCATTTATTTTGGCAAAAGCAGGATTTCATATTTCTTTTTCCAGCGGTAGGTTGGTGGAATGGAAATCAGCTGACATCCAGCTCCTACATGGCAGAAGATAAAGTGTAATATCTCTACCTGGAATTGGAAAATCACCCCCACAGCCTTGAGCTGTATTAAGCAAAAATGTTTCCCAGCTGTAATGGTACTTTGTTGTAGCTGAGAAGCTGAAAGGACATATGCAGGACCAGGTCTGTAGGCAGAGGTAGCATTTTTTAGATGACCAGCTGGAATAGTTGGAAAAATAAGACAAATTTTGTCCTTAGTGGACCACCATTAAAAGCCGACAGTAATTTAACCTAATTTTACTTTAAACTGATTAAGTTAAACTGACATAGCTAAATGCATCTGCTACTACAGGCAGAGAAGACCACCTTAGAGAGGAAAGGTCTCCGTTTAACTGTATGTAAACTGCAAAACCATTGGTTGCAATGTGAATGTCACAGCTAAACTACTTCCAGACCTGATCTAGGCAGGCACTGAGCTCTCACATCTAACAAAACTGGGGGGATGAGGCTGATGTATTTATTTTTCAGGACTGTTCTGGGAAACTAGAGTTGGCAGGGTATCATCTTGAGGCTTTCCTCCTTGATTTTGTATATATACTAAAAAAATCAGAAACAGATACTACACTAATACGTTAAAAAAAAAATTAGTAATCTAACATCTATAATTTGTCATGACCATTCCCAAGTTTAAGGTCACTACAACAGAAAAAAGAACATACGTATCTTTGGTATGAACAAGCAATACTTGGCCCACTCTTAATTAAATTTTGATGTATTTTTAAGTCTGGAAACAAATACTCCAGGTTTTGCACAATTTTACCAAGTAAAATTCTTTGAAATCTGGTGTAGTAAGCAGAATTACATCCAATTAAACATATTTTTAGTGACATGCACCTACTACAAAATAGAGTACTTCCTTAATCAATAAATTCTAGTTCAATTTAACTGAAAATGAACCTCTGTGAGGTTTAACTGTGTTGATGTTTTTCTCCTATCATCACCTAACATACTGCATATGTAAAAGGTACTGCATTTGGTCAGCCTTCAGTGAGGACAGAATGGAAATGCTTTTAAAAACTGATTATGATTGACATTATCCTGACACCAGGGCATTACACATATATATGCATTCATGCAAAAAACATCCTAGCATTTGTTTATTAAGTTCTTTTTTCATTAACGCCAAAAGCATTTAAATGTGCAAGAATTACAATTTAAAATTTCCAATCTCTCTAAGGGTTTTACACAGAGTAGAAATCAATCAGTCAACCAAGTATTACCAAGTAATAGTCTTCTTATAGAACTTTCCATTATCTTTTATTTATTATATAGCCAAAAGCTATTAAGGTGGCTTTGATAGCCATCTACTAGCTCCTGAAGAGCCTAATGTACAAAAAAACCTGGGAGGAAGTTTATGAGAGTTAGAATTGCAATAAGCAGATGTAATAAAATTAAAATTAGCAAAACCCCCTGTACATTTAGATGTTAAGAAAATGGTGTAACAGTTCAGCTTAGTGGACTGTGAAATACTCTCCCTTTTTTGGTGGAGTTATGGAGTTACTCTCATCTGCTTGAGTTATTTAAAATATGAGTGGACAAAACCCTGGAGAGGCAACAAAGAAAATGTTGTACAAGACAGACCAAACCAACCAATTTAAATGTTTTTTTCTGTCTTTCATTTACATTATTCTATTGAATTAGAAACAAAAGAGAAAGAAGTAAATGATGCAGATAAATTATAAACATTTGAATGCACTGAAGCTTTACCAGTCACCAAAATTAGTTTGATATCCATTTCCAGTGATTTGTGGAAAAGCATTTATACATTACCCCGCAATTAGACACAAACACTTGTCAACTGTAAAATACAGTTGAGTGTCTAGACAATATACTGCCAACTAATTTTAATATATTATATTTACAAATTAAAATGTTAACTTATATATGTTAATAATATCCTCTACAGTATACAACAGATTATTGAATATTAATTAATATAAATACTGCTTATACATAGAAAAGGCTCTTCTTTACAAGTGCACATCTATAAAAACTGCTTTTCAGAAAATTTTTCAGTGATTTCAGTTTTTTTCCCTGATTTAGGGCAACAGAATTTGATTCTTCAAAGCAAATCTCGATACCATAAGCAAAAGCTTCGTAATTTTGCCCACATGATACTGACAGATAGGATTTGTGTTTACCCCCTGCATTGATGAGGCTGATGGTCACCTGCCATGCAAATTACATGAGGTCTTGTAATTAAGCTAATCTGTTATGTGTAGAGGACATGCCTAATCCCATTTCCATGTGTCAAAAGACATTTTGCTGCTGTAACTATACAGAGTGGTTGAAGAAATCACTGCTTGAGCTCTCTGCTACTTTGCTCACCCAGCAGAGGAACCACAGCTCACAATTCACGTTGCTTCTGCCTTAAATGAAAAACATTTGCATAAAATTCATTGCATGATACAACTTTTTATAGAATTTGATATAAATTATGCATCAAGCACCGTAGTTCATCCGCTATCAAATAAAGACTACCATGGGTATATCACTCCAAAATTTCAGTTTGTGCTGATTTCCCAGTCAAAAGTCTTAATTCTGCTCAGGCTTTTGCATGTCCAGCTGACAGGTAGTATGACATATCTTTTTTTCTTTTATAATCATGACCTCACGTAACAGGAACATTTCAGTGCCACCATGAAACAGCAAAGCAAGAGAGACAGAATTTGTACAAGAACAGGCTTTCTACCAGGGAACTTGGCCAATCCCATTTATAATCAAGCACTTAAATACATTCCTGGTTTTAACTGTATAAGCAGTTACCTGGAAATAAATACATAAATAGAAGAGGTAACCATGAACTTCACTGTTCTCATAAACAATTGTCAATCTTAATTCCCTAACTAGATTACCTTACAGTACAGACATCCATGTAATAAGCAAACAGGTAAGCAATTAAGTCCTTTTCCCCCTGGTATGGCAGTGATGCAAAAGGGATATTGGTCTGTTGGGTTTTTTTTAGTATTTTACACTAGTAGTATTTTAATATTTACAGCAAGTGCCCGCAGAACACAGTTACCAGAAAGGTATGTAAATAGGTAAAGACTTAAGCTTTTGTAAATCCTAAAGGTTAGAAGAAAAGTTGCCCAGCTTGAAAAATTTTCCCAATGGAATGCTGTATCATGTCTCTGCATGGCAAGCCTCCATTTTAACATACTTGGCGTATTTTGTTTTTCCTATTGTCTTCACCTGTCTTAGGCTGCTTGAGGTCTCCTGTGATAATTTTATCGTTATACCTTTGTGCATATGTGGCTATGGGCAACTTTTCTTGAGAATGAAGTATGGGACTGCAATAAAATACAGAAAGATATAGGGGCATGACCACACTGGGAAACCAATCTAAGAAGATGCCTCAAGGAAATGAAAAGGAGACAGACTGTATTCCCTTGAGCAAACATGTTTTATCCAAGAGTTTAGCAAATCTGGTTAAATCCCTTCTCTCTGGCTGAATATTTTGACCTTTATTTGGAAGTATGGTGGCAAATCACCCAACTAGTGATAGTACTGTAATTTTGACTAAAAATCTGTTTGAAAGAGATAACATATACATTTTGAAACAATGTATTTCTGGTTTCCCTTTTGAAAATAAAATCTCATTATTTGAAGTACTGGTTACCTAAAGAAGCCTAAAGAAACTCCCTGGAGGCAAGAAAAGTCCCAGGGAACTGAAAAAACCTAATGCCTGAGAAAGGAAAGATTGCAGAGACTGCTTTTATGCAGAAAAAGTAATTTATTTTATCTAAAATATGTTTAATACAGCTAAATACTTTATTTTTTCTGCAAGAGACATGAAAGTAATTGGTATATAGTTACCGAACTATGGTCTGGTTATGCTATATGGTTACCATTAAGTTGGTACAGTATACACTGCTGTACTCAATGCCAACTTTATTAGCTGGTACACAGAGGGCAGCTATTAAATCAACTTTTATCTTACATTCCAAATCCCATAAAACACAGGGCAATTAGGGGGCTACGATTTCCCAAGTAGAATTAATCTTAGTGCTTGCTTTACTTTTTATCTTGAGTATTTGGCCACACTAAATCCACAAACAAAAGAGTACATTTGTACAAAGGTTGTTAAAAAAACTACCTGTTGTCTTACAATGTAAGGAAACTCTGCCATAAACTAGAAATGAAACTGAAAAAGCAGAAATTAGTGATCTTCCAAAATCATCTTTAACATAACAACCGTTAAACAGCTGTTGCCTCAGAAATCCACACTAAGAGCAAGCCCAAACTGTGGACAAAATCATACCAAATGATTTGTTGTATTTAAACAGGACACTTAAGAAGAAATTTCAACATTGACAACAATGAATTAATGCTAAATACATCTGTATTCTGAACAAACTTTATCGGTGCATCAGAAAGGCTCCGTGACGCGTTTCAGCCATTTCAACATCATCTTTTTACTCAATGCATACTAACAGCAAAAACTAAACCAAAACAAAGAAACCCCCAATATCTTCAATACGATGATGCAAAAATAAACTAGTACTGGAAACTGAAAGGCATGCAGCATATTTGGTTCTGTCCTGACTGCAGACCTCTCATCAAAGTATTAAAAAAATACCCATTTCAGAGATGGATTGCTAAAGTGGTAGTAGCCACTGGTTTTAACCCTGTGGTCTTAAGACAAAATAGCCGCTGTGGACGAAGCTGTTAAAAACAGCTCTATTTTCACTTACTGTGGACACTAAAACATAACTTGCTTGCTTTGCTTTGTTTTATTTTTGCAAAGAGTAATTTCCATCATTGTCACAGCCTCAGTCTGATTGCAAATGGAAGACAGTAAGCCTGACTTCAGTTCCCAAGAAAATCATGGAGCCAGTTTTCCTGGAAGCCACATGTGAAGGACACAAAGAAGACTGGGAACAGCCAGCATGGGTCTACCATGTGCAAACCAAGCCTGGTCAACCTGACTGCCTTTCTGTGATGAGATGACTGACTCTGTGGACAAGCGATATGCAAGTAATTTTTTTTTTTTAATCAAGAGAGTACTGAGAAGAAATGCTATAGACTTTTAAAGATGACTGCTTCCTATTCCAGTCCAAAGACAGAAACATTTTTGTGTCTGGTTAACAAAGACACCAAAAGTTACCTGAACCCCTTTAAACAGGAACAAGAGATATACACGGAAATGAAAATACAATCTTTTCAAAGCAGTTAATGGCATTTGAGCTTATTTAAACACATACGTAACCTACAAAGGCTCTTACTCCAAGTTGCTATTGCATGCAGGAGCTTAGTAGCATTCAGAGATGACAGTCACTAGTGATGATAGTGAAACCCCAGATCTAGACAGCATTAAAAATAAAGGCTGTAAACCTGAATGACGTGAGGTACATGCAACACCTTAACCTAGAGAGATAGGAAAGAAACAATCTTTTTTGAAGTATGGCATTGTTTGGAGAACCGGTGTACGCACTGCTTATTAACTTCTGTGAATGCTTTGAAAAAGGTGGATCTTGGAGCACTTCAGGGGTATAGTGACAGTCATAGAATGCAGAATATCACATACAGACCAGATGTAAAGTTCACTTAATGTTTTTGCTGGAACAGCTTGAGATGACAAAGTGGCAGAATCTAGAAAACTCACTTTATATCACATACGAAATATAAATATACAATTATAAGCTATAATATGTATATAATTGTACATCTATAATATGTATATATAAAATTAATACTACAATCACTTATCAATCATCTCTTATTATTCCAGACTTCTAGTCAATGAGTTGGGTTTGGCAAGTCTAAATTTCACAGAAGAAATAAAAATCAGGATGTTGAGATGCTGATTGTCAAAAAAGCAAAACTTTAGTTAGTCTCATGAGATTGTAAGAGAGGGGGTAGAGACAAAAGAAGATGTCTCCACAGCAAGGGAATTTAACTGTTTAGCCTGTTCAGTTGTAGGATCAGCCAAGATAAGAGAGTGCTTCTCTGGAGAATGACAGAAAGTAATCCTAAATGATGTAGGAACATACCCTTTTGCAAATTTATCTTTGTCTTTTTTGCCTAAGGACTCTAGCTACTGTAATCTTCTGATTAATAAATACTGACTTTGAAAAGGCTGCTTGATGGCCTGCAAATAGTTGATGAGACAAAGGACATCTGTGACAGAGGTCTACACTCATTCTGCCACAGAGGGAAAATGTTGAAAACAGAAGTCCTAAGCTGAAGCATAACAGAACTGTGCATTTTGCCCTTTCAAAAAGGACGACTCATAAATTTATCAATTTGAAAGACTACACATCAAAAAGACTAGAAGACTGGAGGAAGAACATCTAATAAATGCATGACAACATGTTACTTCTGTCATGTACTAAAGAATTTCCCACTGTTTGATGGCGAGAACAATGACTACTGAAACCATGATTCTGTGTAACAACTCCTAAGTTTCTATGAACTTAGCGGCAAATAGAACAAAATAGATACATTTTTAGTACATAAAATTGAACCAAATGGAGACAAAGGAGCCAAATAAATACTTACTAAAAGGTAAAAACTGCTTGCAAAAGTAAAATTATAGGTATATAATCTAAAACCAGAAAAAAATGGCTATTCAAAGTTTTGGATTTCATTGTAAAACTCCTGGCGTATAACCATACAGTACTCAGCAAGGGTGTAGATATTTGACTGTTAACCAAAAAACACAAAAAGTAATAGACAACAAAAACAAATGTACCACAGAGCATGACATGTTACATCAGACAGTTTGTGCACTTGAACAAATGTGGGCAGTACTTTTTAACTCCTAAAACACACCCAATACCTTTCTAATATATTGATACAGTATTTATAGTTCTCTGCTTTAAGAGTTCAGGTTATTTGTCATGAAGAACTGCTTATTTATTTTTCTAACTCACCCAGTTCATATTCACTCTCCTTACTCAGTCTTGCAAAATGGTAAGCGAAGACTGGAAAACTGAGATTCATGCAATAGCGTTAGAATCATTGCATAATCTTGTAAGGTTGTATGCCTAGGAACGTGGAATATGGGCTTGACAGAACAGCACTGAACAGAATGAAAAAACTTTTGTGGACTTCAGAACACTATAGATTACGTTATCAAAA
>JAVKLA010000074.1:24290894-24311611 GCA_034782735.1 Sagittarius serpentarius | reverse complement strand
CTATGAGCCTGAGACTGAAAAACTGTGCTCTGCAGGCCTGGGCTGGAAGATGACTGTCCTCTCCATCTGTTCTCCCTCCTCTTTACATCTCTCTGCTTACACCACTCAGGAGTCTTGGCCACAAGAGCAGACTGACATTTTAGTTCGGGAATCCATGCAAGCCTCATACACAGACTGGCAAAGAGACAGCTGGAATGAACACAGTTCACATGCCGTCTTATTCTGTCCTTTCTCTGTGTACCTTGGGCTCTTCCTAGAGACTCAGACACACCACAGGCATAGAAAAAGATAGTGGGTAGGCTATTAATGACAGAGAGCAGAGCATTAACTTGCAAGAGTCCTGTATGTTGTGAAGATGAGCTACTTCTGAACACCTAAGACTCAACCCCTCATCTTGAAATCCAATTGCAGAGGAACCTCCATGTTACTAAGGAAAAAGAATGCTCTTGTGGAAAAGTAAAATAAGCTTATCGTCTTTTTTGTGTCATGTTTTTCTTGCCATGTCTCAAATTATGAAGTGTAACTAAAAACGTGTTAATGGTCATAAGGAAAAGAGAACTGATGAGACTAGTAATGACTTTGCAAGATCTTTCTAAACACTTGTATTCATTGGATTTGAATTTAAAAAAAAATAATTAAAATTGTCCAGTGAAAGAGTCTAGTCAGAAGCCCTTTACTGCCATTTGTAACACTTTCACAGCATGATGTTCTTTTATTGATCAATAATTCTATTTTTCGTGCTGTTTCAGTATTATGTTACTATTTCTTGTTTTATTGCTTGATTTCTTCCCACAGAGATCAAAGAAAATCTGTTTATCTGAAGTTTATTTAGTATGCACTTAGTAAGATGTTTAATCTCAGTAAGATTTTGCAGTTGCAGTCCTTATTTAGAAATGCGGGGTTCTTCTAAGTTAAATACTACGCATTATTTAAAAAAATTCTCTATAAAAATGTGGATTAAAAAAATACTAGCTAGTGAATTTTCAGTTGATTTATGCCATTGTTTATCCAACTAAAGCATACGAAGCTAAAATACCAATCCTCTGAAAAAGAGAGCTATCTAGTTACCAGGTAGTATATGTTCTTGCCTTCTAGCACCCACACAAGGTGAAAATGATAATAAAAGTGCAGGATATTAAGGGACAAGGTAACTTCTCCGGTAACTGATGTCTCCCTCTATACTTTTATCCACCCTCTTCAAAAAGAAATACAAATTTCAAATTAAGATCGTGATTGTAAAGTCAATTAATACACACAGAGCTTCTACATCTAAGTAACTACACGAACCTGCAGCTACTTTTTATCAATGCATATAAATGCATCTCTTTGCACACTGAACATAATATACTTCAGTGGGACTAATTACAGCAAGACTTCTGCAAAATTAAACTCCAAATATAGAAATGAAATATATATACTGAAACACTATATCAAATGTGATTTTATTTCTCTTCTTCTGCCCTTGGTTTATGCCAGCAGCAGAAGATGAATTTAATTTGAGTAATACTTCCCACATTCATGTGTGTTTATATATACTAATTCATCACTACACAGAAAAGCCCTAAAGTGTATTAACACAGTACGTTATGATTTTAGACATCTGCTTTGTTTTGAGAATCAAAAAAGATAAATGATAAAATATTACTATCAATCTCATCTACAATAACTCAGTATTTTACTAAAATAAGATTTAAATAATATTTCTATCTATAAAATATATCCATAAAGAAAATTATGTACAATAGTGTATTAGCATCTGATTTTTAATTTACTTATAATCTGTGATCAATTTGCACCACACATCTCGTGATATCTCACTGAAATTCTTATTTCAGAAACAAAATAATTAGTGCAGAAAAAACAATGAACTTGGAATTTACTAGAAGAAAATTTAAGGAGTATCATAGTCAGTAACAGCCTTTTCTGCCATCTGTTTTGTATTCTTACAGTCTGACGTACAAAACAGATCAAATACATCAACCTGGATTTTTCCTTAATGTTTCAATCCAGAAATTTTTTAAAAGCATTTTTAATTTCAGCTCTTTTATTATTCTTTCTTCTTAATAGTTGTGTATCACAATGTAAATGCCACTAAATTCCACTCAGTTCCAAAACTGAATCTTTGAAAACTATAAGTAAATTAATTTGCAGAGCTGACAACAAAATTCATTTACTAGGACAAAAGAAGAGATTATAGCATATGAAGATTGCTGTGACATACTACTTTCCATATTTAGTCACATCACTGCAGGAAATGTACCATGGTAAATTCCAGGCTTCATAATTCTCTGCAGTGGACTGTGCACCTACGTACACCGTCAGCATGGTCACTTGGGGCAGAAGGACTAAGATCAGACCTGCCAACAACGGGCACTGGGTCTTTGGCTTGGAGCCTTAAGGAAATGGAGGGTAAACTACACACATTCAGTGCCTGTGTGTGTCTGTGTGCCCAAGTTTGCTTTTTCCCAACCTCCACACAAAACCTGCAAAAGCCCAATGCCCCATTTGAACAGGACTTGTTGCTCAATTCCAACCAAGTCTGACAGGAGGAGTCTCGAAGTTGCTAACTTCTTATGGGATTTTTGAGAACTGTCTTCTGAGGATGCATCAATGCCCACATGGAGGAAACAGTTGCAATGTGAGCTCATGCTTGCTTTTAGACATCAGGGCTCAACATGAGCTCAGCCCACAAATGCAAATAGATAGCAAACCATGCTTCATTGCTTGTGCCGCTCAGAAAATAAATTGTTTTCTAAAACCAATATACTGTAACATACAAATATTAAATAGAACAGAAAACCGTAACAATTAAATTGAAAGTTCAAGATTTCTTCTCAATATCTTTGAAGCGATGCACAAAAGAGTGGTATTCTACTCATATCTCACAAAATCTAAGCTTGCAGAGGATGTTTATCCAATTTTAAGTAACCTGGCTATTTTAGCCCAGAGTAAGCAATGGCTCTGTGGTAAAGTACCCAGAAATAGATCCTCCCTATCCTAAAATAATCTTGGTATTCAAGTTAGTGTTACCAATATTAGCACATGATTTTTACTCCTCTGATGTTCTAGGACCAAAATGCAGAAGAATGGGTTCATTCTTCCTTTTCTTTCCTCCTAAATGCCTTCCTGAGCCAGAAAAAAAAAAAAAAGAAAAAAGCAGATATACATAGGAAACTCAAAGGAGAGCATCAGTGTAACTAATGCTGCTGTATGAGCCCATTAACTGTGACACAACTTCCTACCACTCACAACAGGACTGCAACTACACGATATCACAAGATCTATTTTGCATCTTGTCGCATAGGGTGGTAGGTAACACTGGCATGAAGTAATTGATCGAGTTTGGTAAAAACTAAGAAAGAATCATTTTGGGACTACAGTGTGCATATAAATCTTAATTATTTTCCAGAATATAGCACATTTGTATAAAGAAACACACATAAATATCATAAACTCATTAGATATTCTGAGGTGATATGGCTGAAGCTGTCAATTAGTACAAAACCAGCACAAGGCTCTAAGACAGTTTAAAGATAATTGCCATAAAAGTTGCCCTTTCCTCTAATTTTGAGATATAGTAAAATATTTTTGAATAGAAATTATCACCATCAAACCATGCCAAATACAAAACTATTCTTTTGAGAACTTACATGTATATATGTATATACATCCATAGACAAAAGCATGCACCCCCACATTTATATACACGTGCCCCTCACCTTCATTTTGGTCATGCTAGAAATACATTTAATCTAAGATGCTTAGCATTTCCTAGATGTACAAATTTGGTTTTTTTTTTCAGTTACTTTATTGTTAAGAATTTTGTCTTTTTCTTCTTGTTGCTGTCCACAGACACTACATAGTGCCTGCCTCATTTTAGAAATGTTTTTTCTTAAATTTAAGATATTCAACACACGAGGGTAGTGCCAAGGAGCTTACGAATGTATAGGTAGCTTTATAATTTATAATATATAATTTTGTATGTAGAGATGTAAATATACAGAACACTTGGAAAATAATTAGAATATTAGCAATGAGTAATTGTGAGCTATATTTCATGCACAGTAGTGACAATCATCACATGTAAATAAAGGCACGCTAGTTGATTAACATGCTGTCTGTAACTCCAGATGCCATATATTAATACAGGCAATGTTTGAATTATAATAATGAGTTTCAGAACTGTTGCCTTTTCTATGTAGAACAAACATGCATATTTGAAGAACTGTTTTTGACGTCATATTTAACAGCAGAGGAAGCCATCAAGACCTTTGCCTTGTAGCAAGCAGCACACAGATGATACTGCTAGCATACCAGACTACCCACCCATGAACTCAGAGGTTACTGGCATAAAGTAAGTTTCATTCCTGGCTCAGGGCCATGTTTTTGAGATTTCTAACTCACTTCTCTCAATCCTGTTCTCCAAGTCCAGCAACACATTTTTGCTAGGGCTTTCATCTGTATTTTCAACAATTCTGACCACTCCCAATGTAGATATTGTTTTTATGCAAGAAAGTAAATAAGTAAGGATTGTTTTTGCAAGGCACCTCCACTATTTAGAATGGTTTCCATCATTCTAAAATAATTAAATTTATATGAAAACCATGATTAGAATTGGCTGAATTAAACAGGTGTGCATTTTTATTACTATGTGTACTGACAGAATATTCCAGAAAATTATCCACTCTGTCACAAACTTTCCTCAATTTTTTTTTCCTGTCCTAAAAACAGTGTATGTCAATTCATGTTTCTGTTTGATTTCAAGATTCACTGACCAATTTTATCTCATTTTGCTTTCAGTCTCACATACCATCCTCTCTAGCAATGAGACTGAGGTTATAATCTTCGTATCTTTCCAGCTTCCTAGGCATTATATTTCTTTCATATTTCTTGAGAACAAAAAAGCCATTATCTTCTTTTTAATGATTTTTTTTTAAACAATCTTGTAAGAAAGATTTCATGTAAGAAGATCTCCTATATCCATTATACATTTCCGTACATTCAGGCACACTCATATTTGAAAGAGTATTCGAAACGTCAATAATTAAGGATTTATTACAGGGAAGAGTTCTGAAGTTGTTTGTATTTGATTAGTATTTCTGTTGTCTAGTGAAACCAAACAGATTTTTTAATCAGGAAAAAATGAAATTTTAAAGATAGATTGAAACTGGATGTCTTAAATATTTTAAAGCGTAAGGATTAGCATGTACTTCTTCCATTGTTAAAAAACATAAAATAATGATGTCTAAACTAAACATGCTGAAAAATCCTGACCAAGAACATGAGTGGCAGAAATCTGAAACAGGGGAGACAGTTTAAAGGAACATGGGGAACTTCGGAATTCTGGTAGAAAGGCCTCATCATTTATAAAAGATCTAGTACAGCATAATCTGTATCATACACACAATCGCTCAGGAACACATACTTAAGAAAAACCATTCTCAAATAACTTTAAATATATACCAGCCTACAGAAACTGCATGTGACCCAAGTAATAAAAATGTCAGACTTCTCTTAGAATCTCTTACTCTCCAGCCTCTAGTAACTTTTGCTAGTTTAAGGACATTAAGTATCACAGATTCTTAAAAATCACCATCAGTGTCATACTACTGGCATGCTCAAACTGCTGTCTTTCATGTTGACCAGGATTATCTCACTGATTCTTTGTATTTTCCAGTTTCATTTTATTTACCTCTAGTATCCAGTTTTATACATGGAGTATGAGCTCTGAAGGGCAAGGACGTCAGGGACCTTTTTGTTCTGCTTTTGAACAATGCCCTGTATAAGTGGATTTCCCAGTTTACTGCTAGAAATTTTACAGTCACCCATGGTGCTGCAATAAATAGTGCAGTAACACTGCAGATTAATGACTGCTCTTGTGCAGCTCAGTGTGAATGGGAGTAACAGTACCATGACAGCAGGAATTACCCCAAGTAGTGAAGGCATACCTTACACACACAGTAACAAGTTCAATAAACTCTTTCAACATAGACAGCACAACAGAACCACAAGTTCTTGCAGGGGCACTGCCTATTACTATAAAAGGGTTTTCAGCATTTCTTCCGAAGTATTTTAAAATCATATTAATAACAATAAATAAAATAGAAAATGAAACAACTAGCTACAGCATCTTATGAATTAATAAAGCCTGGTTTCCGAAGGATTTGTGTTGTTGCTGATTAAGTTCTTAATTGCTTTACACTAAGACTGTAGAGGAAAATCTCTAATTTTTTATGTATCAAGAGAAGCAACAAAGGAAGAAAAAGCCATCAAGGACTAAAGAACTCAACTGGAAAAGAAACCCTGACTGAGGGTGAGGTACTCTGACATCTAATACAGCATTCACTCTAACAATTAGAATATTCATATTAGATCTTTTTTTACCTGGATCTTTGGACATCTAATAAAAATTGACATGTGGCATTTTGAACATTTTGCTAAGTGGGGCAACTACTGGTGTTTCTGTCTTCTACCCAAGAGATTGTTTTCATGAAATTTGTTGGAACGTAAACCATCTAAGGTTTAGCTGAAATCAGCCAAAAAACTATAATATATATATTTGTAAGAGGGGGAAAACAGACGCAAATATGCAAGCAAACACAGAGTGATGAGGAACACTGTAAATCCGAACACACAAAAGTTAGGCAAAACTACTACTGAGGTTAGCTGCTTACCTTAATTTCATCCTTCATGCCTTCATGTGATGATGACAGAATGGTAATTAAGCATGAGATCCCAGCAAACCCCTGCCACACTGAATGTGCAGAATAGATTGCTTGCCACTGAATGAGAATCTATTTAATATTTCTTACTAACCTCAAGAGGTACTAAGTGTTATTTTTGCATACAGTATGTTTTTATGCTTGCAACTTAGGTATATGGTGATATTGCTACTGTATCTTTGTTCTTTAGAAAAATTAAGATCTGATGGTATGTCCATAACTATACTGTGAACTACACAGAGTTCTATCATTATCACAGTTTTACACATGGGGAACTGAGATGCCAGTTAAAGCCAGAAATGGCCAGAGGGTTGAAACTATCAAATAATGTTGAAATGCCTGGCAACAGAAGTTTTCAGCAAACCTCATGTGAGCATCCTGACTTCACCTACACATCCTAAATATAGTAGGTTGATACACTGGAACACACAGGGGCCTGTAAAAAGTCTAGATACATCATTTGCCCAGCATCACACAAGAACCCTCTGGCAGAGGCATGCAGCAATTCAGTTCTCTGGCAGAGCATTCAGCTGCATTAGCATGACACTATACTTTCTTCTACAGTCTCCAATTCATCCACTACATATTTTCCAACTTCCGCAATAGAAGAAGATGTAGTACAGACAACAGTCTCATTGCAGCCCCAATGTGTCCTCAGTACACAATTCATCCTGTTCAAGGGAGAGGATGAAAAGCATTATGCAATAGATATTTAAAAATCTATTGTGCAATGTACACAAAATAACCAGGCAACTAATAATTCAGGATTTTCCTCACTAGTCCATTTGATCTTAAGAAGTACCTGGAATCTTAATGTCAAATACCCCTTTTTAGATACAGTTTTCTTAAGATTTGTGAAACTATAAAATTAAAAAATCCTCAAATACCATCGACGGGTCTCATACAAACATGCAACATCCTGTTTCTCCTTCTTGAGACTAAGCTGGCACAAAATCTCTGGGTTCTGGACGAATATGCTCTAGCAAGTATAAACTCCTTTTTCCCGTCCCCCCTCTTTCCTTGTTGTCTCTACCTCATGTTGTCCCCTGTTCCTTTGACCAGCTCCTGATCTTATCTCCCAGCATTTTCTGCCCTCTTCTCCTTTGCCTTCAAACTGCTGCCTTCTTCTTTGTAGCTCTAATCCCTCCCCTTCATGTTGATTTTACCCTCCTCCCGTGTTTCCAGCAACCACCATCTACTCTCCTCGCAGCATTTGTTTGCATGCCTTCTTCCCTGGCCTCCAATTTGAACCTCTCTGCTCTTTCCTCCCCATTCCTAATAATTTCTTTCCTTTTGGCTTTCCAGGATCCAGGCTACTGGATGGAGGAGTGCAAGGTGCACAGGAAAGATTTTCTTCTCTGACTTCTGCCACTGGGCAAATGGTTGGTTACTTTCCAGTGCCATCAGCAACTGAGAGTCCCTGAAGACCTATGCTACAAAATATTGCCTCTTTCAAGACAATTTACATGAAGCTGTGAAGGGATACGTAATATCCACTACAGACCCAGCACTGCCAGTCTCTATTAAGTCTTGTCTGAATATTTGCAAGCAGATTTTTTTTTAAAGTTTATAATATAGCCATATGTGGATAAATTTGTACAAGGAGAGCAATTACAACAGTATGACCCTGCCTTCAAACTTCATGTCATTTCAAAGTCATGACAGCTACTCAATGAAATTATTTTATTAATGGTTAACATGGACAAAGCAACCTAATTTAATTCTTGAAAACTGCTGAACTGCTTGAATAAAAATCTTTCAGAAGGTTAAAGTGAAACATACATCTCCCATGGAGAAATTAATCCCAAAGCTGTGGACAAATTTTAAAGAAACTGAAAACAGCTGTCTAATGAAGAGCGCCAAACAGCCATAGTTATGGACTGCACTATACTTAACACCTACAACTAGGAAAACTGTTTGAAGTACATATGTTATTGATAGTATTAATTATTGCATAGAAAACTTCTTTTTACTACAAATCTACCATATTTTTCCTAATCATCCCTTCACTTTCATGTAATTTAAGGTTTCGTAAGTTACATTTGCAATTTAGGAATATAATAGCGAAAAGCATTGTCTTGAAGGAAGCCACAAACAGTGTTTCACCTTCTTTAAAGTTCATTTGAAAGCATTACTAAGTGTTGAATCTTCTAAAAGGAGTAACTGCAGCTGAAAGCTATTAGCGTGCAATGCCACAGTAGCCTGCTTAGGAGATGAATGAGACTATCCTATTGATAAGGTCGCAATCGATCTGAGGCAGACTTTTTCAAATTAGTAAAATGCTGCAGCACTTTAGAAAGTGTCACCAACAGCCCTTCTCCATGAAAAATGCTCCAACTTGTCAGAAAACTGTAATTTATTATTTTAAACAAAAAATTTGCCTCATAGTGATAGAGTATCATCTGTGTCTTATTTATTTCAAACCTATCCTTTCATTGAAGGTGAGATTATTTTTCTGAAGATAATGTTCAGATCTGTACTTTTAAGTTGCCTCTATACTCACTCTTACAAACACGCTCTTCAGAAGTCATATGAACTGCTTGAAAATACAAGGGTAGAGGTGAGGGTGCTGAGGCACAGGAACAGGTTGCCCAGAGAGGCTGTGGATGCCCCCTCCCTGGAAGTGTTCAAGGCCAGACTGGATGGGGCTTTGAGCAAACTGGTGTAGTGGAAGGTGTCCCTGCCCATGGCAGGGGGAGATAGCAGCCAACCTTAATTTTACAAGAATAAAAAACTATGTAGGAATGCTTAGAATGGCCTGGCCTTCCAGTCACTTCCAGTCCTTCAGCACATAGGACATGGAGGTGAAAACTGAAAAGAACCACGACCTCATGGATCTTAAAACAAAAAAATAGATGCTCATCCTCAGGGCCTTTCAAACAAAGGCTGTTCTATGAGTTGCAAAGCACCCTTATCCTCCATTGTATTTCACTCTGCTCAGACCCTGGCAGGATCTGAAGTGTTGAGAGCAATATGGTAATAAAGAAGACACTGTGAAAAACTGGATCATATAAGAAAGAGAAAGGCATAAAGGAGTGGAAAACTTCAGTCTTTTAATGCAAATTGAGCTAACTTTTTTTCGTAGACTTTAGAGTTTCTCCCAAACACTATAGCTCCAGTTAAGCTGGCGCTTTTCAAGTTTCCTTTAAAAATATGTTTTTGAACACCAAAGAAGGATGAAAATGCCAATGACCAAGGTCATACAAGGACACAGTTTCTGACTGAACTCAGGCACTAACAGTGAATAAACTCCACTTCAACACATTAGTAGACATAAAAGCTCTGGTGCAAAGCATGTATTCTGTAATAACAAAACTTTGACTTTTTCCATGTGAAAGGGCAGAATAAGCATTGAATATAAAATGTATGTCTGCTGTCAAGCTGTATTTGAAATGATCTCTTATTAATGCTGAGACTTTTCAGTTCTGCTTCTAGGTTATTTAACAAATAATCTTAATTGACTAAATTACAGGTTCTTAACTGTTGCCAGTCTCAGCTGAGGAAAGGCCAAGAGCTGAGCCAATATAAAAACTGTTTATGAAAAAGAGGAATAATTCAACAGGAAATAAAAACAAAATGGGACAAGCCTTTTGCTTGAAAGCTTATATTGGAATTACTGTTTTCATGATACTTGATCCTTGGATAAGTAACAATTCTAATTTTTAAGAAGTATAAACATAGCCCTACAGCACATGGTAGGGGTACAGTTCATACCATCAGATTTATATAGGCATATATTTAGAGTATGTTTTATCTAAAAGCTAGAAGAATGCCAGATAACATTAGGTAAAAGCACAGAATGTACTGCTATAGGTAGAAATGAACAATGTACTAAAACTAAGACAATAATCTTAAAACAGTTTCCTGTTAACGTAAGGTAACAACAACTGTAGGCTGACAAAATACAATAAAAAAGTCATGAAATGCTAAATTTAGTAACTACCATTTACACAGCTATAGTGCATACTCTAAATACTTTGCTAAGTACTTCCAAAAGAGTAAGCAGTGACATTATTTGCTTTAAATTATAAATATAAAATATGTTATTAACAGAAAAGTATGATAAAAATACTTGAATAAACAATTGGACTATGTTAACATTACAGCATAGCATTTACTTCCTCATGTCACAACTTCTTAGAATATGTTATAGTTTGATTGCTAACAGGCTGGGGTTAGAATTAATCTTCCTCTACAGACATGTTATTTCCTTTTTATCTTCCTGCAAAGCATGTGATCCTAGTTATTTTTACAGGCAAAATTTATTGGACTATTGGTCTAGTCTGGTAAGAAAATTAGGTACTTTGGGCCCTGGAATTCTCACATTTCATTAGCATAGTAGCTTTTGTTTGAGAGCAATAAAAATGAACTACAACTCAAGAGTACTTCACATGCAAGTATGTATTTTGCATGCAAGTCCTATGCAATTCATTCCAGTGATATTCTCTGTTGGGTCTCTTCTCACAGTCAAGAAGCAATGAAACTAGGTCTTACAAGGTGAAGTTAACAGTTCCTAAAAACAATAAATGTTTCTCAAATTCAAACTCAATTAAAAAACTTTAAGGAAAATAGTTTCAAGGGAACTGTATGTTAAAGTCAAGCAAATATTCAAATAACTAATCAGGAATATAATGTCTTGCAATGCTCCGAAAGAAAAAAAGTCTTGAAATCAGCATGACTGGCCTGCTGGCTTATGTTGCCTCTTAAATTATGGGAGCCTTGGCTGAAAGACCTTAATCGCAATAAAATGTCAAGTGTGTAGCATGAGGACGTGTCAAGGGTGTTTGCTTGATGGAGTACTTCCATTTCGAGCAATCATCAGAGCAACAGTAAATCCCATAGTTTACCAAGTAACCAAAAGCAATAGTAAATCTCATAGTATGACAGAAAAACTCTACATTACATTGTTTCAGTGCATGTTTAACATAAATTGCACAAACTCTTTGAGGGAAGTAGGACACTTGTCACCAAACAACTTGTCACCTCTAATCCAATGGTCACAGAGTGTGACTGATGCAGTGGACCCCACCTTAACCCAACCAGTAGCAGTTTGGTACGGGCTCCAAAGGAGGTAAAGGACTGAGCTGTAGCCAGGCCAAGAACTCCTCTAGGAAACCCACAAAAGAGCAGAGCAACACAGTGAGAACAAAGAAAGTTGTGGGTACAAGAGTCTTGTGCATACCTCTCCCATTGTATGCATTCTGACTATGAGCCAATCACTTTATCCCACAAATATGACAGCCTAAGTGAACCTTCTTTGAGCAATCCCTGCTAGGCAGCGTGGCTGCATGGTGGTGATCTTCCCTGGAGCTGGAACACCTCTCAAGGTTGCTCCTCGACACAACAAGACCTTTTACCCATGACAGATTGTTGGATGAGCCTGGTTTGAGTTCTCCCTGGATGGCAACCAGACTGCACACCAGACAACTCTTCCCTTGTGCAAGGATGCCTCTCAATGTTAAGAGATACTAGTTGTTTAGCTTAAATAAGTAAGTTTTAAAATAGAATAAATCACTTAGAGTTATAATGTTGTGTGATTTAGTACGCTGTTTTCTTAGCTTTACTTATTTAGCATGAGTAGCTAGATTTGCTGAACTTGTACTGAGCATGTACTTACTCAGTCAAAACAGCAGGCTCTGGAGCCAGCGTAAATCACAAACTAAGGAGGTTTCAAGCCTATAACCACCACCAGCAGCTGCATCTTGACATGACAATGGCCTATCTGGAGACAGTGAAGGAATTCAATCAGGGATCAGAAAATCTCAGACCAGAAGGCGCACGGAAGACACACGAAGAGAATGTGAAGAACGCTTGAGGTGCGAGTGAATAGTCTGTAAGGGTATAACTGCCCAGGGATTTCTTTGTTCATATCTGTCCCTCCCCAGAGGCACCCAGCTTGAGCTGATCTTCCTGCTGTACTACTCTATTAAATTGTTTATTTTTATACGACTTGATGCCTGAGAGCCTGCTTCAGGAAACCAAGGGCTTGAACTTCGGAGCGAACTTACACCAGATGCCAGGACAGAAGGTTAAGTGATTAATAGCATGCTAAACTTTGAAATACTAAGTGATGTAAAGGATTAATTGTACACATATAATCTTTTAGACATGAACTGTTGACCAAGTCTGAGACTGAGTCTGGATCTAGCCACACCCGGACTCTTCTCTGAGAAGTTTATAAAGCCAGGGGGTCCATTCTCATGACTCAACAGGAGGTTTTCCTTACCCTTTGAATCTCTTAGATATAAACCTTGACCAGGTCTGAGGCTAAGACTGGACCTAGCTGTTCCTAAGCTCCATCACGAGTTTAGAAAGCAAGAGGGTCCATTCAGAATCTTGCGACTTAATGGCAGCATCTCCCTTACCTTTCTGCATCTCCTGTCTTTGTGCAAATAGTGGAAATATGATTCTAACTAGATTTTCCTTTGTATGTTTCTCCCATGTAGTAAGTAATAGAATGAACCTTGCCATCGAACTCCATTAAGTCCGACTTTTACTAATGCTTTGAGTGATCTACAACACTCACCCGCAACACAGAACCATGCTGGTTCCTATTCACTCTTCTGATTCCATGAATCTTCAGTCCCTTCTGTACAGGGTCTCAAAATGCAGATGCTGCAGCACTCAGTTGGTTTGCACCCAAGTCCCTTCCTGCATCTAACCTTAAAGCTCCTGACTACTGACCACATCACCCAGCCTTCCCACAATTACTCCACTGCACACACAAAGGATCCAAGTCTGCTAAAATTAACTAATTAACTGAAAAGAAAAACTCATGCTAAGGAAGAACAAAACCCAGTGGACTCATCCCAGGGGCTCTGTAGCACAGAGGAAGGGAGACAGCACCAGCCAGGACACTGTAACTACAAAAGCAGGGCTTCACAGTGTGAATACTCAAGAGTTCAGGTAGGATAACTTGCACAGTAGCCATGTGATGAATCCTACAACCACAACACACAGCAAGATCTTGGTAATCTGGGTGGACTCTGGTTTACACAAGTCCTTTTGCTCTGTTAGATAAATCTCAATAGGACTTTTGTGACCGATTTCTGATGGGATTTCATACAGAGTTCTTCAAGGATGCATGATGTCACTCTTCCATCTCAGTGAGTCACAGGAAAAAAAGCGTATTGATTTAGGGCTTCACTACATCCCTATTTAGACAAATCTGCTTTATGCCTCTCTTCCACTAGGCTGAAAAGTCCCTGCTTCCTCAAAATCTCACCACAGTTATGACTGGATGAGAGCAAGTTGTCTAAGTATCTGGAGGAGGAAGATGTAAGACTCTTGAGGACACAGAAGAAATCTCGTTAGGAAAACAGTGCATCCACACCTTGCCTAGAGGGATTACAGTTCATAAGTATTTGACAATAGTTCAACTACTGACAAATGATAGCTTTTCTGAAACTGTCCAAATTTTATCAATTGTCACCACTATTTTGACTTTCTGTGCTTTTATAAATGTGTATGATGTTAATTAAAAGTCATAAATAAGGTTAGCAAAAAAAGTCATTGCAGTAATTTTTACAAATATGAAAAAATACAAATTAAATTATTTAAAAAGTTAGGAAAAGACTGCAAATTTTCCCTAAAAAATATAAAAAATAAATAATTCTAATTAACAGAAATGCAGAGCACAGATAAAGCCTCTGAAGACAAGACTTTTCTCAGGCATCAAAATCTCTATTTAAACACTATGTACCAAGGAACTAAGTAACAAAAAAGGGTGTTAGCTGTAGCTTTTCTGTTTTCTTCACCGATACCTAGATGACAGAATATCTAGATAATTGTTTACCACATAGTGTGGGGTTGCTTTGCTCCTTATCTATTCATCTCTGCAAGCATAGTAACATGACCCGAAAGAACTCAATTTACATAAAAAGAAGGCACTACTGTTTTTACACAGGTACCCCCAGTTGCAACTGTGCAGACAAAGTTTTAAAACCCATAATCTCTTCTTATGTAGATTTGGTCAGGGATGACTGGCTAATTGGGGGAAACACATGAAAGCACCTCAAAATCCAATTAGCACTTCAGTGCAATTAAATAGCTTTGCCATTCTGTAGAGACACGGCTTTGATCTTGCACTGAAAAGTGTCCTTCCTTAAAGCTGCTGTTTTGATTTTTTTCTCAGTAATTAGTGCTAATTGTAAAGCCATTCCTGACATGCTATAAACAGAGTATTTTGCTGCATTTGACACAATGACCTTAAATCAGTGTTCTCTTTTGTCTATATTGTACTGGTTTATTATTGGCCTAGCTACTTTGCTCATTATTAAATGCACAATATGTAAAACACGTTAAAGGCAGATGAAACAAATTACCTAGGTTTAAGAGCTTGTGTGGATGCTTTCACCAGTGTTTTTAAAACTTTGATTCCAAAGAAACAGAGGAAAGAATATAAAATAATATTAGATTACAATTACACTAGACTGCTCCTTCAGATTTCTTTTCTTTTTTGTCCTGAACTGGAAAATATGAATTTTGATTTATGTCTATTTTTTTTTCAGTCTGCCATAAGATGCAAACTGAATAATGACCTGAACAAATCATTCTTATTCCAGTTGTCTTGACCACTCTTCTCTCTAAGCTACACTTCTTACACCTGTGAATTTACTAGCTGGGTTACAGACCTCTGTCCCCAGTTATGAAAAGGTTGCATGTGTCAACTCTGCCGTAAGCTTTCTTGCAGGTATGCATTTTTTATGGCTTGGGTTACACTGTTAAAACTTAAAACCACAGATTTAGAATTAACACCACAGTGGCAGCAAGAGTCAGCTGCAAAGAATTTTCCATTTTAAAATGTTCCATAAGAAAAAATGTGTATCATGAAGGGAATAAACTGAATGCAGTACACTACAACAGCTACAAAATCATGCATATAGCAATGCCCTTTCAGAGTATCTGGAAAGAAAGAGCTCTTTATAACATACATTTTGATGTCAAATTTAATCTCAGTAACACAAAGACATGAACTATGTTATGCGCTAATATTCCACTTCACAGAAAAAATGTCCCACCACTATGTGTTTAATTTAAAGGAATTTCTCACAGATATAAAACCTTTCAAAAAACATAATTTTTTTTTTTAATGTCAACTACTGAAAAATAGTGTTTTGAAGAATTAAGATACTTACAGATTCACACAAGACTCTGCTAACACTATAGTTGCAATGTTTAGATTACAAGACTTGTAAGAGAGAATTATTTCTATTCAGAAGTTAGACAAACTTTCTGACAAATAGAGCACCTATTAGAAAAAACAGTTTCAGCCAACCTAAAAGTATTTGGGAACATGTCAGTGTTTTTCATTGGCATTTTGTTTGCATAAAGCTGTCAGAAAAGCAATTGGTGATTTTTGTTGTTTCTTCTTCTTTTTCTTGTCTCTCTTAATTCCACAGTTCAAGAAATCAGGAAGATAGAGAAAGCACAACTTCAAAGTCCACCTAAGTCAGACCAAGAATTTGAAACAAAACTTCTTACATTCTCAGATAACTTAACCACTACCTACATAGAATATTCAACATTTGATCTTTCTCAATTCTTCCTAGTTAGATCTAACTAACTTTGTATAAAATGCTTACACACTAAGAGTGTGTTTAGTTAGTCGTGAAAAATAGTGATGCATCATTAGAAGGCAGTGAGAAATCCAGCTTAGGAGTGATAGAAAGCAGAAGCTTCCCTTTCTCTGCTTTTCATACAAATATGTAAGAGGAATCGTCAGCAAAAAAAGCAACACAGCTTCAAACAAATGTCATATTTGTTTTCTTTCACCTCATTAAAAAAAAAATAATACTTTTGTCTTTTCTGTTTCAGGAATTGAAAAAAAAATCACTTAATTCACACACTCGTAGTCAGAGCATGTGTGAAAAGACAGGAGGATTGTGAACTCCAACAGCAATCACGTTACTCTTAGTTCCATACTACTACTGTCTTTTGGCCTCATATTCTCAATGTCCCTGAGACAAATTTCACCCTGCTGTGGTTCTCTCTTTGATATTCTGCTGAGATTTTTAGTTTTGTGAATCCAAACCTGCACCAACAATTAAAGAGCTGAGCTGAGCCCAAAATGGCTGAGTCCTGGTTATGGCCTCGAAATGGCACTGAGCTTCACTCAGCCATGGGCCACTGGAACAGAATCAGAGGTGTATACATCTCAAAGCAAGCCAGGTAATTTTAATGTTGCTCCAACTAAATAATTCTACACAGACTAAGAAAGTTAGTCTTTTAGTAAAGTGTAGTGACATAGACACACAAACCTCAGGCAATAGGATCTATGTTTTAATAATCTGTTTTCGGGGTTGAAAAAAGGATAATAATATCTGCTAGATTTTAAGAAAAATATTTATGTTAGCTCAGAAGCATTTCTTCCATCTACAAGCTTTGAATGAGCGACTGAGCAGTAAGCTAAACATTTACCTTTAAAAAAGAGATCAGGCATTCTGTGTTGAGGTTATTTACAAAAAAGGCAGATCATATTAAGGCCTAATCCTGCACTTTCTGACGTCAATGGACTCTTGCCATTGGCCTCAATGGGCAAAGAAGAGGGCCATTAAAATATAATTTTACTTTTAGTCAGTCTTAATTATACAATGCTGGAATGATTCATCCAATTGTTCAATTCATAACATTTTAGCATTTATAAACATGATTAAAACAGCTTTGAAATAATAATTAAATTTTAGTGACATCTTTTAAAATAACATTTACCTATTAACTCTAGTAACAAGCATTAAAAAAACCCTAAATGGCACACATGCAGTTTGGAAGCAAAAGGTGCGTCAATGCTAATGACACTGATACGTTATATCAGTATGTTCTACAAAATCAAATGCTTTTTGATAGAATACTAATGAGGCTGCCAGATTTTCCCCTGCTTTAGTAGCAGTGCACTCCATCCCATTAGCTGGTTTCCACTCCCCCACACCTCCACCCCCGCATCTTCCTGTCTATTTAGCACCTTGTAACAGACTTATAAATGGTAGATACTGAGACTAAGGCCAAATTCTAGCATTAGGAATTCCTTGCATATGTGAAGAGAAAGATGCTCTCCCTTTTCCCAGTGTTACTACCCAGTCCAGATCTGCACAACGAAGAATGCTTGATGACCATCAAGCACTTTGCAAAACGCCTCTCTGAAAAACTTAGCTCAAGGTTAGTTAACTTTACTGACAGCCTGATTTGTAAGGTTACCAGGTACAAACAGTACGTTTGCATCCTAACCACACCAGGGGTTAGCCTTCAGTACTTTCCGGTATCTCAAGGTTATTTGACCCCTTGCTGACTATAGTCAAAAGGGATTTAAAATGGGTAATTCCATGTAAGAAAAGAAATTAAGAAATAATATAATAATGAAAAAAGAAAAGAACACAAAAAAATTCTCCAGTATTATCTCCATAAAACAAAACCATGATGATTTAGCCTATCAAATGTGTTTTTCCTCAAGATCCTGCAAAGTTCTCTTTAATTAGATGGTGCATAATCCTGGTATGAATGGCTGCAGTATGCAACCTAATGCATTAAACTGAATTGATAATTGGCATTTACTCTGGAGTCTTTACCAAAATCTGACACACCAAAAAATATAAGAAAAAGGAATTTTTCCCATCTCTGTAGTAGTGCAAGCAGATCTAAGGAGACCAATCAGGACTCAAATACATCTTGGTAGTCAACAGATCCTCAAAGGAAGAGTCAAAAGACCAGTGGTATTCAGCAAAAACTGTAACAAGGTGCTACAGGGCACAGGAAGATGAGCTCCCTACTGTGACCTACTGAGGGGTCCCCTGAAGAGGGGATTACATCAGCTAAAAGTTAGTTTTGTCACAGAACTGATAGGTACTAACTAATGATTAGAAATAATTGACCAAATATTGTGAAATGCTTCATGCTCTAATACCTGCACACAGTAGAAAATTAATTCTGTCATAGCGTCGGTATCCTGGAAGATGGTAGAAAAAGCCACAAACTGCCCAGAAACAGTAATACGACTATATTATCATAATAATACAATATTCAATAAATGAATATCATATGACTGCCAAGAACCAAAGACCAGTCAGGTGGGTTATAAAGCCCTTCAACAGCCTCTTCCTGTACTGCACCAGGAATTCCCAAAGTGTTGCAACAATGCAATTTAAATCTCAAAAGCCAGATCTTTTTGGATGCCAAGTAGGACCCACAATGCAGTTTGCCAATTTCCCAGATCCACAAACTGATCAACAGCCAAGCCCACAGCCCCATAAGAAATCCAGAAAGTAGTTTAAAGATGAGACTTTTATCCATGAAAATAATCTTCCATTCCGTAATTAAAAGTCTGGCTGTAAGTCAGTCACCTATCCGATCTACATGGACAGTGGGTTTAGCAAGCCCACTCTAAGATGTAACATCCTCAGCGTGAGCACTCCCTAAACACTGCAGTGTTTTCTCACAAATATTTCAATGAAAATTATAGAAGGCCGTTTACCAGCTATTTACTTAAAAAAGAAGAAAAATTAGGCCAAAAAGTGATTTGCTGTATTTAAATATCCTTGCAGGGAAAGAAAAAAGTTCCCAAGCAAAAATCAGATTATGTATTTCTGTCAGAAATAAAAGGGAAGCTACTCCATCAATAGCATCTATGACTAAATTGTAATGTGTTGGCATGTACAGCACCACTTCACAGTTAAAGCCTGGACACACTTCAAGAGCACACAAACACACTTCTAGTTTTTATCTAACAACTTCTTAATGAAAAACACCTTCATATATAAAAATAAATATTGTTCTATGGACATCTCTTGAAAAGCTAAGGAATGTTGTGCACCACCTTATTAACATTCATACAGGAAAATATGGAAACATGAGGGAATAAAGAAACTCTCCACTTTCCTCATATGGGGACTGTATTTATTCAAAGGCAACAGAATATCTTTTAGAAGGTAAATAAGAGTTTAAGATCTCTTTTGCCATGTTTTAAGTCCTACCATTTGGTATTCATTCATCTTTTAGTACCTGTGGCAATAGGTAGGCAGTGAACTGTGAATGATGCCCTAGCTAGAGATTAAAGAATTTCAGCATGTTTGGACTGTTAGTATGAAACATGTTTTGATAAGCCTTTTTATTTTTGAATGCATTCCATGCATTCACAGTAGTTTTATTTAACCTATAACACCAGAAATGAAATGTTGTTTTTCCACATTTAAATTGTATTTCTAATTTCTAGGCAAATGGTGCCTGATACAAATCGCAGGCATGCAAGTAAGAATTTAGAAAGTATGACACTTGCTGTGTTCTAACTTAAAAAAGTGAAAAATAAGCTATGTTTTTGCTGAGTCATATACTTGTTTAAATGAATTTCTGGCGATACAGGATAAAATCTTGATTAACAAAAGGAATGACTAGTTACACAAACAGGCCTGTCCCACACCTTTAAGTCACTCATACTCGTTTTACACACATATGCGGCTACTAAGCTGTGAACACCTGAATCTCTTCCTAGCAGCAAGAAAAACCTTGTCCTCGTCAAGGCCTGGGCAGAATTTCTGAACACCTTTGGCTGTCAACACATTGATGCTTCTTGGTCACACTTCCTAACCGCAGAACCACGCAGTAGTACCTGATCCTCAGCACTTTCAATCCAAGTCACTTTAAAAGGATGGCAACAACTTTATGCTGTTCTACCTCCTCCCACATCCTGAAGCTTTCAAAGCAGGAGTCAGTACTCCTTTGTCAAAGAGCTGCCCTAACTTAAAAGCAGCTATTTCCTACCCAACACCCTTAGTGAGAACTGGTGCCCACACCACAGCACAGGTCTCATTATGGCCCTCCCTTTCATGAGACCTAGCTCTCTTGGAGTCTGTTGCACTTTATGCACTACACACCCTAACCTCATTTATAGAACATATAGAACCAGAGTATCTCGAGTTGGAAGGGACCCAATAAGGATCGTCGAGTCCAACTCCCTGCTCCTTGCAGGACTGCCTAAAACTAAACCATATGACTAAGAGCATCGTCCAC
>JAVKLA010000074.1:24202736-24216918 GCA_034782735.1 Sagittarius serpentarius | reverse complement strand
TTCTGTTTGAAACGCTAAAGTGCCTTTTCTCAGAAGAAATGCTATGTATACGTGCCGCCAGCAACAAGAAAGAATACACTATTGCTCCAACCCTTCATTAGTCAGAGGATCTTGGCAACAGCAATAGTGCTTGTATACGGTCTCTGCATGAAAAACTGTTTTCAAAGTTAACCTTGCCAAGGGCTATGTTCTGTCTTGGCAAAAGGAAGAAAACTTTACTTTTCTACCAATCAGTTCACTCTGCATGAGAAACAGGTGTTCTGATAGGAAATGGGACTTGGAGCAGGAACAAAATAAAATTCTCTAAAAACAAGTTTAGTTTGAAAAAAGTCAGAGATAATAAGCCTGCAGGGCTTATATGTTTTTGCAAAATGCAAATCATGAAAACTGGTTAAGGGATTAAATGTTCCTTTTAAAAAATGACCATGGAGATTTTAATCATTAATTAAAATAATGTAAATAATATTCTGAAAGAACTCTTCCTTTTTATCTCATAGGTTTCAAATGGCCTAATGGTAAAAGGTTTAGTCTCAAAAGAGCTACTCTAATTAAAACTAAAAATTTAGTATAATTAATAAGTCTGACTAAGCTTGCAATCTCATCTGCTTGCTATGACAATTTTTTAAGAGAAGTAAAATTGTATTTTTAAGTATCATTATAAACAGGTTATAATGGATTATATTCTTACATGTCCCCTTATATATTTTCAATCAATAAGTGCTGCTATTAAAACCTTCTTGACTTGTAGTCACTCACTACCACTACTCTGTAAAACTCTGCATGTGATAGCATTTCTTCTGTCATATTGTTAATACTTCGTCAGTCATCTGTACTGATGTATACTTGAAACACACAAAATAGACAGGCTTAGTAAAAATAATTACAAAATAAAATGTATCCATACAACACATGTATTGTCTCTATATTCCTAATTTCTCCACTGGTATCCAGTGACGGAGTATTGCCCTCTCGACTCACATTTTTTCAGAACTTCAAATTATTCTTGCAAGGGAGAGGGAGAGATCTGTTGTGTATCATATATTAAGGCTCAGTTAAAATACGTTGTCTTTTTCATGGAAATGAGGGGAATTAACTTCCTCCATGCTGAACTTTAAGTATGCTTTTAGGAGTCCTTAACTGTGTTTACTGTACCCATATAGATGGATGATTTAATCTTTTTGCAGAAAGTACAGTAAACCAGAAGGTAAGAGCACATTTAATGATCTAACATAAATTGCATTGACATTTGAAGAAAAAAATGTTTTCTAAAAAGAAAGTCTGAAAAATTAGAATTATGTTAAAAGCTATTCCAGTTTTGAAGTATACTGACAAACAGAGTCTTTTTAAAATCTGATTAAAGTTTTGTTTTTCAGACTTCCGCAGACTAAGTGTTATCTTGAGACATTTCACTGGAATAAGAATGGTAACACGTGATCAGTACAAACCCATGCAATGCTACAGGCTTGGGGAAGAGTGGCTGGAAAGCTGTCTGGCAGAAAAGGACCTGGGGATGTTGGTCAACAGCCACCTGAATATGAGCCGGCAGTGTGCATGGGTGGCCAAGAAGGCCAGTAGCATCCTGGCTTGTATCAGAAAAAGTGTGGCCAGCAGGACTAGGGAAGTGATCGTCCCCCTTGTACTTGGCACTGATGAGGCCGCACCTTGAATACTGTGTTCAGTTTTGGGCCCCTCACTACAGGACAGACACTGAGGTGCTGGAGCGTGTCCAGAGAAGAACAACGAAGCTGATGAAGGGTCTAGAGCACAAGTATTATGAGGTGTGGCTGCGGGAACTGGGGTTGTTTAGCCGGAGAAAAGGAGGCTGAGGGGAGACTTTATTGCCCTCTACAACTACCTGCAAGGAGGCTGCAGCAAGCAGGGTGTCAAGTCTCTTTTCCCAAGTAACTAGTGACAGGACAAGAGGAAACAGCCTCAATTTGCACCAGAGGAGGTTTAGATTGGATATTAGGAAAAATTTCTTCACTGAAAGGGTTATCAACCATTGGAACAGGCTGCCCAGGGAAGCGGTTGAGTCACCATCCCTGGAGGTATTTTAAAAGACATGGCACTTAGCGACATGGTTTAGCGGTGGACTTGGCAATGTTAGGTTAAGGGTTGGACTTGATGATCTTAAAGGTCTTTTTCAACCTAAACAATTCTATGATTATATTGTTGATGGACCGGAATATATTTTAAAATATATTTTAGAAGAAAAAATAAATGCATGCAGCTAACAACCACCTTTGACTTCAACTAAAACCATGAACAGCTGAAACAAGATTAAAAAATTTTCAACCTATTTTTCCATTCATCCTGCTACTATATGGTAATTTGTTACTGTTACGCTTTAAACTATGATCCAAAGTAAAAATGCATGCCTGTTCTTTTTTTTAAGAAAAAATATGAAAGATGCAAACAGAACACATTGATATAAAATGGTAAAAAAAATTTGCTTTGAATTTGAACATGAAACTCATCTTGCAACTTATCTAAAAGCCACAAACACAATTTGCACTGCTACATACTCTTAAAAAATATTCTCACTACCTTGACTGTTACTCTCCCTTTACATACCACCACCCCACCCCCCAATAATTAAGGGTAAGCCTAACAACTTTTAACTTCTTACAGCATTATTTTCACAACTTTTCCTAAGTGCTGTACTGACAAATTAAACATCCAAAATTGCACTCTTGCTGCATTTTAGTTAATAACAGACTATACAGGGAGACACGTAACAGCAAAGGACAAATATATTTAACGGTAATAATGTGCAACAAGCTCTCAAATCCTAAACTCTGAGGATGTCTCTATTTTAAACATCTCAGGGCACACAGAAGTCACATTGTAGAAGAGCAGGTAGCATAGAAGAAGTAAATACACCCTCTTAAAGTTTGTTTTATTTTAGATGTAATTGAAATGCTCTGTGAGCTAACCCACTTGAATTGTTTGCTGTAATCTAAATAAACATGAAATCAGAATCACTAGGCAACATATGAGAAGATATACAGTGCTCCTAAAATAAGCATTTAAATCTCCATTTGTGCTCAATAACAAAGCACAGATTATTAGATAAAGTGAAATCCACAAATGACTCAGTATACTAGTATTACCTATTAATCCCTAAGTTCCGTGTTAAAATCATATAGGCAGCCCATTTTACCAGAAATTGTAATTAAATTAGAAGAAATATATCACAGTTTTGTAAGGAATTTACAGTACTGTACTGCCAATCTGGAACTAGCCAATAACAGACTTTTATAAAAATTCTCTTGACTCACATCATTAAAGCACAAGTCTGACAAACTAACCTCTAATACTCAAACATGCTTTTCCCTCACGAACTGAGTGCCACGAGACTACTGAGTTAAAGAAGAGACTCCAACCACACGGGAAACACACTCCTTCATAAACAAGTTAAAAGTATCTCCAGGTTTTTTAAAGCACAAAATGAATTATATACTCATTGGTGATTGTTTGAATCTTCTACAATGCCTGGGAAATTATGTACTTGGTAAATAGGGAAAATGTAAGCAAAGCTCATTAATATCTGTACTGCTTATAAAATGGTTTTATCAGAAGAAAATTGTTCACAAAAATGATTGTGAACATGTCAGCCACACATTTTTCCAGCATGCATGTGGAAGGATTGCCAATGCTAAGTCTACTTTTTTTTTTATTATAGTGCAACCAGCTATCTTTTTTGAACTCCACAATATTTTAAACTATCAGTTTAATCTCTGCAAATGCCATTTATAAATTATTACAAAACACTGTAAGAAGATCGTAGTTTTCCATTCACTTTTAGAAAAACAAACTTTGCTTTCAAAATGGACAGAAATTCACTATAGAACCTCACTCTAGTAACTTTTTTTTGTCCACAAATAAGTAAATAACATAATGTTCAAAGTCTCTAAAGAATATCACTTTGTGTGACCAAGACGACTGCTGTCAATTAAAATTGCCTCATAATACGCATTGCACTGATCCAACATTGCTAATTTTGCTTGACTACAATTAAATAAACGTGTCAGAACAACTTTTGGTAGGTATACACTTTAAAATAATCACAGTACTCTCCTAGTAAGTACTTCATCTATTACAAAACACAGGCATCATAACTGAATCACAGCCTTCTCATGCAAGCTGTATAGCGTAAAGGAAGATCACAGAGCTAGAAACACAGAACGTTCATTTCTTCTGTGACCTTACACAGGGGCAGTTTAACTCCAAAAAAACCCAGAGGGGGTTAAACCACACAGATTCTTAGTGCTACAATATCCTGAACCACTATTAATAGAAAGTTTGGCTATAATCAACTTATGTTGCTTGGGAACACTACTTTAAATGGTATGAAGGCATATGGGAGACAAGTCTGCTATTAGATGGTGTTTTACAATGATCAAGGGAAGAGGAAAGCAAGAGTTCAGTGTCAATAGAATTTCAACTGCAATACTGGGTATTAGGCATTTACTGTGATGTTGACACTTTACAGTGTACGTAAGTTCTTCATATGTTTCTTTAGATATTACAAGCTTATTCAGTGAAATTAAAAGAAATTCATGGCAAGAATTCAGAAAATTTGAAATCTGCAAGGTGCACTTTAGGAAGCAGCTGCGAGATGTTAAATTCATGAAAGATCACTAAATTTTACTAATATTTTTCCAGTATGTAAAAAAAAGTATAAACACAGATTATTTATTTATCTGCATTATTGTTCAACTGCAAGAATTTACACAGCAAGCACTGCAAGGCAAATATACTTTTGCTCAAAGCAACGAAATCCACCAATATTATCTACGCAACTGAAAAATACTCTTGAGGCATGTGAAAATATAAATGTATCTGTATGACTTCCATGCCTCAGCCACTTACTCAGAAAGGCTCTGGAGAATACAGATTTGGCACATTTATAAAAGTGTCTTTATTTCATGAAGAAGTATTACTGTTTCTTGTAAGAACAGTTGCTAAACATTTAAATTCTTCCCCACTGTGAAGTTAGCTCTAAGTTCAAAAGTTATACATAGAAAAGATTTGTGTTTCTTTAAATAATTTTAATATCTTTTTCTATGATCTAGGGAGTTTTACATGATCTAGTAAAGACTGACACTTTCCATGAACAATTACATGACTGTAGAACCACTAAACACAACAGTGAGTCATATTTGAAATGCATGTTAAGAGGCCTGTATTCATTAACCTGACTTTTTCTCAGTTATGTCTTATACTGATAAGTTACTAAATTCAGGGGCATGAGGGACAGTGCTGAAAATGTTCAAGGAGAATTTTAGAAACAATAGCCAGACCAGTTTTCACCACCTTAGACAATAACTTCTCTTTCATATTCTTCTTCACTCATACAGCAGACTTCTAAGAAGACACATTCTTCAATTTATTCTGAGGTAGGTTTGGAAGGGGGACTGCAAATTCAGGACTATTCAGGATACAAATGAGCTGTACATTGCATTTTTAATTGCAAATTTCATTTTTGCTACAGAATTTGTAAGCACTATAATACCAACAGCCATAAATTTCTATGCTAGTTTGTAGCAGCAAATGTAGATAGTATAGTAAGTTTGTTCTTAAAGCTTTTGATGGGAATTGAATTGAAGAATGCTACCAAATAAAGGGAGAAGACTATGTCATCCTTACATCAACAACTTGTTTCAGGGCATAGCTGGAGGATGCTGCATTCAAGCACCTCTTTAGAACTTTGCTTTAAACATTTAATTATGAGTGAAATACCACAGTCTAAAGACAAATACATTCAATATGTGTACACAGACCTAATGTTCACTGGCCAAGACTTAATTTCCAAAAGACACAGAGACTTTTTAGTGAACAATACCTACATTTAGCTCATCATACTGAGACACTGGTTGTGCCAACACACTTGAGCCTTTCCATGTTCCACTATTCATTACAACACACACCAACAGTCTCCGGTTCCTGCCAAGCTTCAGCCACAGCTCATTCAGTGCAAGCTGAATGCTAGGTCCAATCAAAGGAGCTCAGGGAGAACACGAGCCAGTGTTTTGTATGCAGAGCTCAGCTGCTGGCATAATGTGGTAACATGGTACTGTTCCTAGTTCTGATTTATGAAGTGGCTTTTGAACTACATGAGGTTACTTTTCTCTTGAACTTCAGTATCACCCAGCGTAAGTGGGGAAATACTTAATTACTGAATTAGAAAATAAAAGTTTTATCCTAAAAAATTAACTTTTAACTTGCTCTGCAGTACAGAAGAGGCCGTGGAAAATGAAACCCCATACACCGTCAGGATAAATTTAAAAGAAATAGAAGTTACATATACTATATATTCCAGTATATAGAGACTACAGTATATAGTTTTGTGTGATCTACTGAAGACAGACAGTTTCCTCCCTTTTTCTTTCAAAAACGTGTTCCTGGTATTTGAAAGGGATATATGTAACACTGACACTGGTAACTTCTCAGCCCGGCCCCAAAGTTGACACCAGAACATTTCTGTATTATTGGCTGGAGAAAAGGAATAATAAAAATGCCACACAGTAACCTGCACAACAACCTGATTAACCCTTAAGTTCTGAGACTACATTTATTGGATAAAAACTAGAAATGGAGCTAAAAAGTGTCACCAGTAAACTAGAAATAAATTGTGTCTGCTTACAGCTCAGCTCCAAACTACACGTCTATCCTAACCAATTATCTGGAATGCCCAAACATTCAGTTTTCCATGGAAATTCTAAACCTAAAAATTACTTTTACACCACCAAACAAATATAATTCAAGTGAAGCTTGAAGCTGTCCTTGGCAAATTCAGTTCAGCAGATGATTAGAACATTCAGTGTTACTTGTGTTGAGGTATGTCAGTAAGACTTGAAAAATGAGAACAAAACCAAGGCAATATGAAGAAGCTGAGAAGTTTGGGATATATGAATCTGTCAGCTTGAAACCCTCATACTTTATCTCAATTCAAAGCCACAGCTCTTTAGCATCCCATTTCTGGAAAAATCCTCAGATTTGTACAGTTCTGAAATGTAACTACAGGCAATCTATCTTACAGATTGGGTTCTGGAGGTTATCTAGGTCAGAAATGGTTCAGAAAGAGGACTTCATGCTTAAACTTCCAGATCAAAATATTTTATATAGAAGATCTGCTGATGACAGCATCTCAACTGAATTCTTCATCTCCTTCATTCCCTTCAAAAAACCGATGACAGTAAAAAAAAAAGAAAGAATTCTATAATTAATCCAATGTTATACTGGAATAACAAAGATTGCCCATTTCACATTTCAGAAGGGAAATGTTTCATTAAGTTTGCATCACTTACATTTTAATTTATATATTTAAATTTGTATTATATGCAGCTTTAGATGTTATACTATGAAAGACAAAATATATGCTTTACTCATGCACTGTTTAAAAGAAGGTGGCATATGACTAAGATGCACAGAACTTGGACAATACTCATTTCACAAACACCATTCATTCGAGGGTAAGCACATGCAAATCGATTAAGGCAGAAATTAATATATGATAAGGGCTTCTTGATTTCTAAGTATTTGGTTTCCAGATTCTTAATAATGCTTCCATTTTTACATTTAACAAATATATTTGATTCAATTATGGAAAAAGAAATCAGTAATTACAGTGAAAAAAGACACCAAAAGTCTCTATTCACTTTATCTTCATTATTGTTTTACTTAATTTTGGTAGGCTTTCAGGATACTCCTTGGGAAAAAGACAGATTATTCTTCTATATCATATCTGAAGATGCTAAAAAAAAAAATCTCAATCTATTATTTACAAGTAAGCAAAATACTAGCTTTCATTACTCATAACTTCTAAGTGAATAAGCATAGCCCAAATGAACCATCAAATTGGCATAACTGAATCTCTTTACATCTCACTGCAAATAGAAACAAGAACAGAACATCGTACATTTTGTTTAGTATTTGAATGTGTGTGATGTGGCTACTAATATGTTTCCTGGATGCATCTTCATGTCCTATAAGAAATAAACAGCATTTAACTTCCTGGCAAAATCGGTGTTTATACAACTGGCGTGATTTGTACCTTATTGTTTGATTTATAGCCAATCATCTTCTCCCCTAAGATTAGCTTCTGAATCTGAAAATCAAGTTCAAAATATTTTAAATTTCTCAAATTCTTTTTTGCATCACAGTGCCTGATCTGCTTTCATTATTCTCTGTTAGGCAGAGGGAGGCTGCAGGCTTTTGCTTACAGGACAGCATATTGGCAGATAAACAGCATATCACATAGTCTTTTATGTGTCTAGCTTCATGAGAAACGCTGAGTTGAGGTGCTATGCTGAGCACAGCATGACTAAAATGAAAAGAGACCCACTCATGTAGTCTGCTATCCTCCCTCTCACTCTCAAATTCGTATCCACAAATAACACAAGCAGAAGAGGGACACATAAGCTTACGCTGATAAAATAAGAAGCACAAACTTAACTGTCACATTTCAAAATGAGGCACAATGACCTCCAACATTAAGAAAGGCAGTATCAGGACTCAAGTAAGAGGTTTAATTATGCAGATGTCATGGGCTCAATTCTTCAACAAGTGCTGCAGACTAGAGGGTCAAAATTAGAAGAAAACACAGAAATTTGAAGCATGAAAAATTAGCATGTATTTTTTTTTAAAAAACAAAATTAAAAACTCAAAACCTTGGATGACGTGTTAATCTTTCTAAAATGATTCTAGTCAAATATTTTGCTTACAACTGTATTTCCTCATGGTGCGTATACAGTCAGGTGACAATTCATACCAGCATTAGGTTTCTAGTTTTGACAATGAAGCAACCTCAAACAAGTGCCTGCTATCAGGAGTGCAGCAGTACGGGATACTTTACTTACTTTAGCACATAATCTAACGTGGCTTCCAAGAACATTATACTTCAAAGAGTAGTAATATCATACTCTCAACTCTGTTCAGGTACACCTTTCTTTATTCTTAAATTCCTATTGGTACACAGGTCTCATGATGTCTGTTTGAAGTCAATATCCCACATTTAACATAGCTGAAAATTTATGCTACTGAGTTCATAAGTGGCAGAGAAAGATAGTATTGTTTGTTATGAAGCTTAAATGCCCTAAGAGGAGGACATATCATTTGTTCCCTACACACATATGCTGTATATCTATTCCCTTAAGCAGATCATCTACTGAGAACAGCTGTGTGGCAACATAAGGGTTTACGATTTGTTAGCAGAACTATGAGATCTTTATGTGGTAAACATCAATGCTCTCAGTGGGGAAGTAGTGATTGCATAGTGTCTCTTGTCCCAAAATACCTTTTATAATTTTATGAGCAAAATAGTATACATAAATCCGGTTTGTGTTAAAACTTTATTAACAGAAGATCTGTAACAGTCTTTTCTGTCCTAAAATATTATTCTATAACAACATCTTGGCTACATAACCAGCTCTGTAAGAAAACATACTGCAAAAAAGGTTTAGGAGGTGTAAACATTCAGGCAATAATCTGTATCATTCTCAGAGGAAAACATCCTTCCTAATCTCATTCTTCTATTCCACATAAGGTCCATAATTCCACACTAAAGAATATAAAATTCTAAATCTTTCTACATGTATCTATTATACTATACGTAAGTCCCTGAGCAGTATTTAAAAGACAAAGAACTGAAAACAATATTCCACTTACTGACAACACAAAATTTAGGCAATACAGATTTAGAAAGCTCATAATTTTTAAAAAAAGTAAATACTCTTTTCCCACAGATGTAGTTCGTTCAGGAAACTGTCCCAGCTACAGTGGTCTATTATACTGGTTGATATCTTGGGGAAAAAAACCAAACCAAAACAAACCCTTGTGCATAATATTGCTAGGTAGTGTTCATTTATAAGTCATTACACTCACTAACATTTTATTTTTACAGTCTGATAAAGACGTTTCCAGTGCTATCCATATGAACAGAACTGTCTGTCTGGAATGGAGAAACATAAACAACAAGAAGCATAACTGGCCAAAAGCATCCAAACTAAATGCCCACACGGTGGCGCTAGAGAGAAAGAACCCCAGTTAAGGGGTTCAAGGAAAACTTAAAAATTTTTAAGTTCCCACTACATGAGTAAGAGTCAAGCTCTCAGAAATGAGATACTATTACCTCTCACGCTCACATTCTGTAAAACAGTTACATAATCCTGAAAGCTGGCTGGCCTTAGAGCCAAAAAATTTTGTCCAGCTATGCAAAGAAATAGAAAAGTCTTCAAAGGAAGAAATACCTAGTTTTCTGATACATTCCTACATTTCAAATGAGCTCCCATACGACTTCCTATGATCAATACAAATAAGCTGAGATACTCAAGAATACAAAATAAAGGCGTAGACACTAAACAAAAATATCTCATACACATTTATACAAAAGTTTGATAAATCTGCCTCAGGAAATTCAACAACTCATGTAGCAGACAACGGTGTGGGCTCCCAGTATTCCTCCTGCAGCAAGTGGAATACTCTTTCCTCTTGGAAAGAAACAGAATAAAGTATGCTTGCTTAAATCCTCTGATAATTGTTTAATGATCTCTATGAGCAGGAGGAATACCAGCAATTCTGAGTAGGTCTCTTCTACAAGAGAAATAGGAATAGGAGCTCCTGGCAAAACTCAAACACAAAAAGAAAACAGGTGGAAGGTGTAAGCAGGGACCAGTAAAGTGGGAGGAATACAGAAAAATTGTCCAAGCATCCATGGATGAAGTTAGGAAAGCCAAAGCCCAAACGGAGTTGATTCTGGCCAGGGATGTCAAAGACAAGAGAAAGGACTCGTATAAGTACACAGATGACAAAATTGATGCTTTGTGTTGAAAGAAACAGGAACACTAAGATCAAGGTAGAATATAATTTCTTCTCTTTGGAGGGGTCTCTGAGATTATTTTGCATCACATATTTCTGGGCCACTTGTTTTCATACAGCAGCTTAGAAACTTTTTGGGATCACTTTACTGAGGAGTAACAGTAAAATTGTCAACAACTGTTTCCAGGTAAGTTGCTAAATTTCATTAAAACTCCTGCTTACATTAGGAGACTTGCTTAGCCAGATATACATACTCCCATTATTGGGAAGCCTAGACACTACTGGAGGTGCTGCTTGCCAAAGCCCCAGTCAGTGGGCGCCTCAGGTGCTCTCCGAGGTCCTGAAATGCCCCACAGTCCAGTTGTGTCATAGCTCAGAGAAGCTGCTGGTGAAGAAAAGAAATAAGGCAAACATACCAACAAACACCAGCATGTTTTAACTGCACCCATAGAAGTTAAGGGTCTATATTCATCTGAGCTATGATTCTGTTGTGAATACAAACACTTTAAGACGACAACTGGCATATTGCACTAGCTTCAGCCATTTTTCAACCAGTATTCAACGAATAAAAAACAACTATTATTTGCCCTCTTCATATCTGGTATCTGTGTAATTAAAATAGAACTCTAAGACAAGTTTTCAGGTGTTGTGTAAAACAAAAGTTATAAATCTCTTATGATCCTTTCTTTTTAAAAAAGCTTTTGGGAAATAATACCAAGAAAACTGAAGAAATATTTCTCCTATCCCACTGCCATTTCACACAGAGATTTACAGAGAGGGAACCTAGTGCAGATCCACTGCAGACAAATCAGAATCTGTGGGTTTTTTATAGGGTAGATAAGGTAGAACACGAGTGAACTGAGCCAACAGAACTAACACAATGCAGGTCTCTGCGAACTAAGAAAAACTGTGGTCGTAAGACTGAGGCCCTTAAGAAACACACGTCTAGATCTTGTAGAACAAACATATATCTGATCTCCTTTGCCTCCACAGATAAAAATTCAGTATGTTTAACTGGGTTTTAATGGCCTCACAAGCAACACAAATTTAACTGTCATGAGTGCTAGTACAGACATTCCACAACCCTTTGCCTGTTGTCACTGTCAAGCACTTCTATCCTGGAATAAAGCTTTGGGAAGTGCTTGAAATAACATCTGCAATTCTTTTAATAAATCAGTTCACCAATGAAATAGAAGTTGATTTTTACATATTCCTCACAATAGTGGCTTCATTCAAACCCAGTTTTTGAAAGATGAAGTGCTGCAGAACAAAGAGATTATAACTCCTCCTTCCACTCTCCCAATTTAAGAGCCAATTCAGCAAAGTATTTCAGCGTATGTTAAAGTTCATCACTTGAATATACCCAAATGAGACTAGCAAGATTTTAGCAATCAAAAGAGGCACAGGATTATTCATATGCTTATTTTTAAGTACATTTATGACTTGGAGTCATATAGAAACAAGCAGAAAAAACAGCAAATTGTTAGTTACTTCAGATGAGGGAGCTCTAACTTCTGTCAGGCATAGCAGTATTATTTTGCTAGAATCTCTTAATAGAATATACATCCCTGTTAGTGATATTCTTCCAGCACCCATAAAGCTCTTGGCTCATCACCTTTTCATGGAACAACTGACCCCCACTGCTCTTACTTTTACACACTCCATATAATAATTACCTATGGTGTTACCAAGTAAGAGTATAAAAGTTCCACATGCAGAGTCTTCAGACAGTAACAATAACCAGTAATAGAGAAGTATTTTGCTCAAGTTAGTTTGGAAAGAGACCAATTTATTCTCATGTCATTGCTTAAAAGCCCTAGACACATTATAACTTTGGTATTCTTTTTTTCTGTGGTACACCAAACATTCCTTTCAGCAGTACACGGCACTGCTCTTTTGAGTAGCCCCATAGCAGAAGGCAGCTTCCTGCCTTGCTTTCCAAAGAACTATCAGGTGAGTATTCTCTTTCTGCTCAGACTTGGTCAATCACCTTCACTTGCAGGGCTCAGGATGAATCTCCCTCCTCAGCTTTTGTGTTCAAAAGACTGTATTTCATTTAGACTATGCACAGGGCACGAATGGATGACTGCTCTAGGCACATTAGTCATATTAAGCTACCATCTCTGCCTAGTCAAGGAGCACACAACCATATTGTCAGCTCTCAGCCACCTAAAACAAAACAAGTTTGCCTACTACTCTGCTGAGCACTGCAACAATGAACCTTTCCTCCTTTGTACTAAAAGGGAGTATCAGTATGCACATGGCCAGCTTGCAGATTTCAATGATTAAAGCACCAAGCGATTACTATGGAATGATAAACAACAAGTACTATGGGGCAGCAACTTATTAAATATTTAGTTCCCTCCTAGGTATTTCAACAATCCATTTCTAATAATCTGATACTGCATTTGGGCATTGCAATATATACATCTGCATCAGACAATATAACATTCACATAAAGATAACAGTATAAATGTACAGTTCTCCATTTATATAGGTTTGATTTTGTTTTGGGGCTTGGTTGTTGGTTTTTTTTAGTTATTATGCAACTGCAATTACGTTTAAAGACTAAATCCAATTTAATGGAAAACCAAAACCAAACTCAGGCAAGGGTAGCCCTAAACAATTTCTACATATATTAATTTCCAAATATAAAGGGGACAAATTAAATACAATAAAAAGGTGGGGGAAGAAGACAACATCATACTTGCAATATCATTACCAAATGCTATTTTAAAGTTCCAAAGACAGTATTAGTTATTTTTAATACGGGTAAAGCATACATAAATGATCCTGACAGCTTTTTCCAGGAAACTTTATCACTTAAGTGGCAGGAAGAATTGCAAAAGTATTTCTTTATCTGTATTAATTATATTTATCTCCATTAACAGAGAGAATAAAGAACATTAAAGGTTTTAATAAAATGTGTGTAAAATACATCTGTGAGCATAAATTCCTCAGTATTCTTCATAATCCCTCATTTTAAGAAAAGGTGAGTTCTACTAAAATTAAGTGCCTAAATTCCAGTTTCTCACAAAACTTTATTAAAGTTTACTGGTCTATTATTGTCATCAGCCTCTTCCTTTAAAAAGAAAAATCTACTGGTACTACATGCATCTTATGTAAATAACCACACTAAATACCTTGAGTTGCAAACTGAAGTGTTTCTCAGTGTTTCTTCAAGTAATATGTTTAAATTCATTTAGTTTCTCATCAGCCCTAGTGTTTTGCCAATGCTTTCCAAGTTTCCACTAAGCAGAATTCACTTTTTTTTTTTATTTAGGAAAAGACATATATCCATAAACCCTACTATATAAGCACCTACACATTGTCAATTTGATGTTGAGGATCTCCTCTTCAA
>JAVKLA010000074.1:24090560-24102120 GCA_034782735.1 Sagittarius serpentarius | reverse complement strand
AAACACAGTTTCTTAAGCATTAGTATTCTGGATAAAAAGAATAATGACAGTTGAAAGACCATAGGAAAATCTACAGTAAATAAGGCTAGAATTTCGAGGATGATGACAGCGTGTAAAACGTAGAACACCAAAACCAGGTTTAGATAGATATGATAAATTCACAATTAAAAGCCTTCAGCTAAGTGTAAATCCAAAGACTCATGCACTTGGGGCACTGATGTTGCAGTTCAAAAGTTACACCAACTTAACCCTGAGTCAAAAAAAACAGTATTTAGGATAGTTTGAGCAGTTCCTTCTCCATGCCCACTCAATTTGCCCTGTAATATATATGCCAATAATGTGATATTTTATTGAACACAACTACCTGGAAGAGCACCTCAAGATATCCACCAGAGACCATGAATGTATTTGTTCCCAGATACTAGCAGCATGAGGAGAAGGAACGTAGACATTTGTACAGCTTACTTCCATTATACCTAACTGCATACAAGGTTTGATCTCATACTTAAAACTTCAAGTTCTGTAAAGTCACAGTCAAGTTCTTCAGGAAACAGGCTGTTTTCATCCAGCTTCAGAACTGACAAGTTCATTTTTCTAGCTTCATAAAAAGTTCAGCTGGAATTTGCTGGAACAGATGATATATACAAAGATGCCTGTCTGTCATTCATTATTTTTACATAATCTTGTCTTTGTTCTATACAAATAAAAACATATTTGTATTATCTTTGATGGATGCAAATTACCACCATTTTAAAATTATGATACTGACAGTTTTAAGGATTTGCTTCACAGCATCATACTTGTGATCTCTTTCAGTAAGAAGCATCACAGCTCACTGAGAGCAATATTATCAGTTTTGATTTACTGCTATCCTTAAGTGAATGACTGAAGATTTTTACGAAAGTACAACACAGGTCAAGATACTGACTAAACAAATTAAGAACTACAAAGGATTCATCTGGAGTTTGCCAGTGGTCTCTCTGCCACCAGATATCACTAGATTCAAAAAAAAAAAAAAAAAAAAAAAAAAGAAAACCCACCATCCCCTCCCCCCCAGAAGAACCCTACAGAAACTGCAAATTTTTATTACAACTCAATTTAGGTGACTTTAGTATCTAGCAACACACATTCTATTAAAACACATATTTCAGTGGAAGGATTTTTCACTCTAGTATCTTGGAATTCTGTTTGTGACTAAAGCAGTGCAATAATACTTGGACCATTGACCCAAGTGGCAGTTAAATATGGATATTTCAAACAATCAAAAAGGTTCCATATCCAACTACCAACCCCCAGTCATCAAGTTTTTAAATTAGATTAAAAGCTCAGATAACTTGTTCAACAGCAGCAACAAAAGCCAAAAAAGCCCACAAAACAAAACCCTAAAAAACTCAAACAAGTGCCTACACTCTAGTTTAACTCAAGATCTATTATATCCATTAAGATTTATATAAATCTACCCTACATAATCAAACATTTTGCTTAGTTCAGTAACAATTTATCATTTCAGTAAGCAGACTGATGCATAAATTTTCTCATAAAATTAATAAATTACTGGAATATAGAGAAAAAATAGTTTCATTGCATACATCTTTTCTAGTATAGCAGTTACATATTATTACAGAGGTTCTATAGCTTCAGTGAAAGCCTCTTTTGAAGGCAATATGCTAGTGCACCTTTCTATTAATTTGCTGTTACTTTTTTTTTTTTTTTTTTAAACAGAAAATGCTAACAGGTCAAATTAGACAAAATACCACAACGGTAAAAAAATTGTATGGGCATCTTCTGAACTGACTACTAATTACATTTTAACCTTCTATTTGCAGTTTAACAGAGTGCTTAATAAAAACAAAACACTGCATGCTCTAGAAATACAGAAATACCCTATAAATAGTATTCATTTCTGTACTACCTTTGCCTTTGGTATGTATTTCAATTACAATATACAATGGCTCTTTCAGTAACTATATAGAAAGCATAAAAATTGACTTATATTTAAAGCTCCCACCTTGCTGCAATTTGCCTGTAGGTTGCTTTTACATTTTTCACATTACCTCCAACCATTTGGATTTTTAGTACCTGAATCTTCAATATTGAGAATACTATTCATTATAGTACTTTGTAAGTTTGATGTACAAGTTCACTAATAAGCCCGTCGTTAATTTGCAGGCATGAGCAAACATCACTCGAATGTATAAATAAACGTATTTAACCTTTTCTAAAATTGTATGCAAAATTTATCATCTGTGAGTATCAAATGAATAACCATCTCATAATGTTGACCAAAAAGTAGAAAAGGGTTCTGCATCAGCCACTTTTCCATTCCTATTTTATTCCATCCCTCAGTTCGTCATTACACTAATTTACAATGTATGAACTACACATTTTTTACATAAAATATTCATAAAAAGTGGTAACAAATTATACCCTAAAGAACTGCTGTAAGTGGTATAATACCTAATTTTATATGAATATAAAAATTGAAAGTTTTTTTAAACTGTAGAGTAGGTAGAGCCATTAGTCTACCACATGTAACCTAACAAGAGTCAAAAAATGTAATTAATGCAACAATACAGATTACAACTCCAGTTTTTAGTTGCTTTTAAAATGCATGTATACACACCCACTCACCCTGTATATGACAAGTCAGCTCACAACATCGAATAGTTAATAAGCTCAATAAATGCAGTACTTGTTTAAAAAAAGAAAAAAAGCACAGAGTAGTGAAATCATATAGCTGACATTATTAAGCCAGAATATTTATATGTATAGTCTAGCATATGAAAGGGGTATACAGCTAGCTTTACAAGAAAATTACAGCCTATACAAACATTTTGTTTCTGCATAGTATAAAGAAGCTGCACTAGTATTTATAAAGGGACTGAACTCGAGGCATTGGCAATGAAACATGGAGCCATTCACTTCTACAAGTGGCCCAGATCTCTGGTAACTGAAGTTAATAATTTGACAGATTGTCAGTTTTTATGAAATGATCTGGTGCTTTCAGTCCAGTTCCTGGTGTTTTTGTGATGTGGCTATCTATCCACTATCAGCCACATGAGTGAGCATGGAGACTGAACAGGCCTCTCAACCCTTGCTAGAGGTCTCTCTCTAGGTCAGGGTTTGCAGAACTTTGGTGGGGCAGCAGCATCAAGCTTGCACTGCTGCTGCTGCTGCTCACACTGTACCTGTTTAGTGGACAAAAAGAGGACTTCAGTTTCCAATCCTGTCAGTCTAAAGAGTTTCACAAACACTGAACTAACGTTAAAATGAAGTTTTCTTTCACCTGCTTAAATACAAAGTTTCAGCATAGAAGACAAATAGTTGGAGGGGGGAAGATAAGGGACAGACAGTTTCAGGCTTTTTTTCAGTCCGAAAATTTAAAGGCTAAGATGACTGTTGGTCACACGAACTGAATTCTGTCCCTGCCTTTGTTGTGCAGACCTTATTTGTGTTTGCATGTTAGTAGCAGTTCTGGGAATCATGAACTTGATATTTCACAGAATCATAGAATGGTTTGGGTTGGAAGGGACTTTTAAAGGTCATCTAGTCCAACCCTCCCTCAGTGAGCAGGGACACCTTCAACTAGACCAGGTTGCTCAGAGCCCCATCCAGCCTGGCCTTAAATGTTTCCAGGGATGAGGCATCTACAGCCTCTCTGGACACCCCATTCCAAGATACACACATTTCCATCATATGTTCTTCAAACTCTGTTTTAAAAGAACACAAAATATCCCACAGTATCCCAAAATTCTACCAGTCTTCTCCTTCCTCTTTGCTAATATTTAATGAACTACACAGAGCAAATCTCTTCTAACGCTTCAGTAAGAATACACATAACACTACAAGAATCAAATGCTATTTAGTTGAGAAGGCTTTGTTATACTAACTGTCTGAAGACATTTAAGAACTACTTAAGACAGCGATCCTGGCACCTGAACCAAAGAGAAAACAAGAACTGTGGAACCAGCACACTATTTAGAAGTTATCTGCCCTGTATTGGCAATTCCCTATAGCAAGGGCTCAAAGACCTGTTACCACTGCAAAGTCAATACCGCCACCTAAGGGTGACAACAAAGTATTATATTCATTGCCAGATTTACAGAAACATTAATGTAGAAAATAAAAGTCTGACAACTGCATAGTTGTTCCAGTGCCTTTACAGCAAATACATATTGATGCACAAGCACCCAGTCTTCATTTTTTCTTCTATTAACATCAAACTCACCATGAATGTTTTACGTTAACAACAATATCACAGAAACTGCCCAAGTCAAAACGTAACGAGCAAAAAAAATTAACAAACTCTGAGAAATAAGGTTGTATCAATTAGATTTCCAAAGAAATGATCAAACCTTTTTATTTTGTTGTAAAAACAAAGTGAATGTTTCAGAAGGGGTTACTGAAAGACTAACTTTCTGATGCGGATTTTAATACTGAACAGATGTCTGAAACAGTTCTTATGAAAGCATGTTTTCCAATAGCTTAGCTTAGTTTCAGTATGGTTATTCAATGCATTTTTAAAGCACTTAACATTATCTTTACGGTATGTGAGTAGTTTTTCGTTCATTTGTAATGTGTCTGACAAACTAAAATACAAGAGGGACTTGATCATCACTAGCGAACGCTACCAACAATGTCATCTGTAAGGAGTTTTTGCTTTAGAAAGCTCTAACTCAACACTTGACAGAAGATGAAGCATCATTGTCCAAAGCTATGACATACAGTAGAGAAATCAATCTCAGTATTGGCATCATCCTTATCATGTATGCACATGTTTAGCAAGTAACTATTCCTATATGTGCATTCTGTGTCTACAAAGAAAACCAGCAACACACTCTGAAGAACATGAGTTTTCAATAAAAATAAAAAAAAATAATTGAAGGCGGAAAGTCTGGAACAGCTACAGTTCTTTTCAAAACCTCAAACAATGAAATAAGCTAGTTAGTATTTTAGGAAAGTATTCACAAAGAAGCATGGGAAAATGATCTTTTTTTCTGAAATTTCTCCAAGTAGAAGAACAATTTTAAGCAATTATGTGTAAAAATTGAAATAGTATATGGAATATGTTGAGGGGAGGGGACAAAGGGCAGGGAAATCGTATTCTTTAGGAATATTTTTCCCCCAAAGTCTCTTTCATTTACTTGTGACGAGTCAAAAAGTAAGTTATTTCTGCATATTCTAAACTTCAGTAGTTTGTATCATCAGTTGATGTGCAGTTTATATGCCTTGTAAAACTGACTTCTCTCCTCAAACAATTCACCTGGACTAAACTCAAAGCAAAGTACTCTCTCCTCTCCACATTTGCCCTATGTCATGCAGAGGGCACACTGCTGAAAGTGTTTTGTAGCCGACATGTATGAAGAAGAAAGAGAACTGCTTCCCAAAGTCAAAAAAATGAGGAAAGGGCAGGGGAATCTCAGTAAATCATGTAAGCGTAAATAAATCATATTATACTATGCTGTGATTATTCAGAAAACTTGAAAATTAAGTTTATTTTGTCCTATAAATTTTTATACGTTGATTCCAGTCAATTCTGTAAAAGGGTATGTTAAGTATTTAATTATGTGACATAAAACTGCAGTGTTTGGTTTAGTCTATCTTAATTCTTTTTTACTGAAACTGAAAGAGTGTATTATTCACATATCCTAAGAACTATAGTTTCTATGAAAGGTAGCGTCACAGTTAACAGGAATTTCTACTCTGTATTAATCTGCTACAAACTGCAAAGGTGGTCACAACACTAACAGAATACTCATCTTTAAAACCAGCATTAAATAGTTATCTGTAAAATATTTACTATAAAAGTGTTCTTACACATCGAGCATGAAAAAAGTTTATCAAACACACTGCCAACTGGGCGAAAATTTGGCTATCTTGAAATGTCCTCCACTCACAGTAAATACTGTTCCTGGACAGAGTCAAAAGACAAACAAGGAACTAGAAACATGGTCAAGTTAGACCATAACCATCTTAATGAGCATATCTGGGAACCATCAGACAAATTATTTCTTTAAGCCATCTACCTCACAAGATCATTTTATTGGAAAGGGAGAAATGCTGCCAGCACTCTGACCAACTGTAGTAGCTTAGTTGCGGTAGTATTTCCCATCTACCCCTAAATAAGCTTGAAAAGAGAAATAAGGGAAGAAAGTATACAGGTAGGAATGTTGTCATCCTCTTACAGTACCTAAAACTCCATCTCCCTTCATCTTTAGAAGCTCCTACTCCTCATCCACATGTAATTCACCATGAAAAAAACACAGACACTGGCTGGAACAGGGAGGTACAAATTTATTAACTCTCGCCTGCTAAGTTTCAGCAACCATTGTATTATAATTTCAGCCATTAAGTCACTCAGTTAAGGAAAGACAATGAAAAAGAAATTAAGTGTGTAAAATCAAGATAGCTAAGCGGAGAAGGTTTCTCCCAGCTCCAAAATGAGCTCCCAAATCTAGGTCTACTCTATTCATAATGAGGAAATGGAGAGTTTACACATTGCTTGTACAAAATTGCTTCCAACGGCAATCCTTCCCTTTGGGTGTACTACAGTCACAAACTTATTCTGCATCTCTCTACGAAGAAGTCACAAAACCTTTAAAATCTCTTAGGGCTCCATTCTTCTAGTGAAGGCTGCAATGCAAAGTGTTAATTTTCCTTGACAATTCAGGTTAAGTACAGCCCCACTCCATGTCTCAGCGAGAGTACTGCATGTTAGTGTAGAGCAGTTCTCTGATTTTGCAGCTGAAGCTACATACTGTCTGTCTGGGGTGGAAGGACAAAAAAGGGGTTGGTAGAAAGTTAACAATGAAATTAACCAATTCATTTTCCACCAGCTTCATTCACATTAATCATTCATATGAGGCAGACAAGAAAGTTATACTCATAGCATTCAATTCCAGCCATGACCATAAAATAAGAAGTCCAGACAAACTCAACGAAGCAGCTAGGAAATGTCTTAGTTTTGTCTGGACAGATTTGTAATCTATTCTTCCATTTACACTGAATTTCTGTGAGATTGTTTGATTGTATCAGACTGCTTGGGGACAGAAAAGGAAAGACAACTCAACATACTGGCAGACTTCATAAGTCCTACAATTTTTTATATATATATATATGTTGGGTTTTGGATTTTTTATTTTTATTTTTATTTTTTTTACTAAGTTCCCAATTTGGCCAGTATGCTTCAGAAAAGAGGCTTTGCATATAATTACTCTTCCATTCAAAGGAGAGAGGAAAAATAAACATATTTTTAAGAGATACAAATAATAAACAGTTATGCAAACAAGTTAAGTTAGCCTTGTGATGTTAACTTTTTCTTCACACATCCTTTGTGCCCATTTATTATTTGCAGCTTTCACCTACTACCATGACATAATCAGCATTTCAAAGAAAGGAAAGGGTCTATTTTTCTGTGAAATGCCTAGTATATTAAACAATCAGAACATAAATTCTTCTTTCTCTGTTTCTGCTCAGCAGTCTGATAATGGAGTTACTTAGCAACAGATGAAGCAACTGAACTGTGTTGCCTGATCCACATTTCACTGTAAAGTAACACTCACAAAGGCATTATTTAGCTGCTGGTTGCCTCTATATAGATATATTTTTGAAGTACAAAATCCATTAGTCTGAGACAAGCCTACATGAAAACCCAGCCCTCATGTACCACCTACAATGGACAACACATTTTGAAATTAATAGAAACTGCCTGCAAGATTCACATGATTTTGAACACCTCTGAAAAAGGAAGAAACAAGAAAATACAAAACACACAGACTCAGTTTACAGTATTTACACAAAAGCTACAGAAGCTGTTTAAAAAGGGATGGGAACGGTGAAGGAGTCCTCTTCCTATAGCAGACCGACAATCTAATTTATGAACTTCAAATACAGAAATCAAGCCCTCATATGTCAAGTACACTTTTCTTGCCACAGAATATTTTGGTTTCAGAGAATGAATACTTATTTATTTTGAAAACAAAAACAGACACTTCCCCAAATCACCTTTTTAACCAAAACAGTAGGAAGTAAGATATGTCACAGCAAATATTAACAGTGGTTTTATTTTAGAAGGCAGTCTTAAAAACAAAAGTAACCCACAAAATTTGTCAAATCAAACAGTGGATTATCATTTGCCACTAACCATTACTCCCTTTTAAGCTAACTTCACTGCATTAAACAATTCGTATCTTTTTTTGTTTCATTTTGGAAGGTAAAAATTTTTATTTTGCAACTGCATGAGAACTTCTTACAGGTTGTCTTAGTTCATCACACATAATTACACTTCCAGCAAGATCTGAAAGTCTCTTGCCCCTAGCAAGGGAAAAGCACATCAGTTTCTGCAGCATCATCTAGTTGGAATCATTCAATTGTTATTCTAATGATTCAACATGCTGGAGTTCATAATAGCTTTATAATTTATTTCATGTTTACATTTCTAGACCAAGATTTAAGGAGCTGAATTTGGACTTTACAAAGCTAAACCAAGTTTGCTGCAAGTTTATTTTTTCCTGAAAAATTAAGATTGGGCAGCAGTTTTAAATAAAATAAGACATTAAAAAAACTACATTAATGAAAAATTGTGCAAAGGGTTAGTTTTGATAAGTCACTTGACAAATTTTTAGAAGTGAAAAAAGAAGTTTTCTATTCAAGAGTACGTATTTTTGTCTTATTTCCAATGAAAAAAATCAATGTTACATTTCCAATAGTGAAGGCAACCAAAGTACAAGTGAAGAACATCTTTCCTGTCTTAAAAACAAGAAGATACTTCCTATGTCCCATTTCAACTGAGAACTTTGATGACATTTCAGCTAACAAAACCACTGAACTTGTAAGTGCTAACAACTATAATGCCAGATTCTTAGGTTACCTTTCAGACTATAAAGAGAATATAAACAATGGCAAAAGAGTAAGACATATCTATAAGGAAGGTCAAATTAACACCTTACATATTTTCCAATGATCATACACTTATGCAGGTATGTATACATACAATATTTTTTATGTACAATTCAGTAATCTTTCACACACAATTATGCAACTCTTGGATATGCACAAGATTTTCCTCTTTCATTCAAAGATAACTAATACTTTAGATTTCCCTACCTTTTGCCAGTTAATTTTTGCAGGAGTATGCTTTCCTTCCAGGCTTCTCAGAACTTTCATTTCTCTTTAATTAACACATTTTCATGTATTAAGATAAATATTAAAAGGACTATTTTGACAGTACTCAAGTTTTTGTTTTGACATGGGAGGTGGGGACACACCCTTTTTTCTGCATTTGAACTATCCTGAGATCTCAGTTTTGGTCATGATCTATTTCTCAACTTTCTACAATTCTGATCAAAACCAATAAATTCCTTTTTTTTTTTACTAGGAAACAATTTTAAATGAACCATCTTAGACATTAGTATCTGTTTGTCTATTTGAAACCAAGTATCAAATGACTCTGAGTACAAGGTATGCTGTTTTCTTACAAGCATAATTTATGTGTTCCAGTTCAGCAGTTTTCAAACTAAAGGTTATAACCCCGACATTAGCTGATAATTAAGATTTCAACTGCAAGCAAATTCGTCTATTTACTTACAAGAAAAATAACAAAAAATTTGAAGCCAGGGCTTTACTATACCATCTAGTAGGTACTGGCTTTCAACATTAGAAACAATGATTTCAAACAGTGCTTATAATTAGGGCACAAGGTAAATTTAATTACTCCTCAGCAACTTCCTTCTACTAGCACCGCCACACTACTGCATCCTGATGAGAAAGTGACATACTTCAAGAAAATATTAGAGTGTATTATTTGTAATCACAAACCCAACCTCCAAAAATCTTTCAGTTTAGATACGTTTGTACTTTTTACCATAGAAAAACATACTGGTATAAACAAAAGAAACATTCCATATGGACTAAGCATTTTCCTACACAAATCAGCATCTCCTGTCAACATGTCATGTTGAAATCAAGAGTTAATATGTATCTGGAATAGCATTAGCTTAACTTGTACTTTGAGTCATCTTCTGAGCTATCTCCGTAGAATCTAAATTTTCACAGCTAGAGAACATTTTTAAGCAATTCACTGACAAAAAGCAGCTCTTCAGAAGGACTTTTTTAAACAGATAAAAAGCAAGAGAAAGCTCTGACAATGAAAACACTGTGGAAAAAGAAAATCATGACATGTACTTACTAATTTGTTTTCTTGCATGTATATTTTTTGCAGCTTCCCACAGCCTTTAGCTATAACGATCATTCCTTCATCCGAGATCTTGTAACACTGCCCAAAATGAATGTCTTTCAATTCTCTGCATTTTGAACCCAGCTGCAATTAATCAAATCAAATATTTAATTCAAATCAAACCAAAATTTAAGAACAACAGAAAACAACAGGATTTGACTGAACCAGAGAGCTAGGAGTTCAGATTTTCTGCTTCTGTGTACTGCCCCTCCCCATTAAAAATGATCTTTCTTTATAGGTTTTGCAAGTACTATACACAAACAAGAAAGACTATAATTACATACATGACAAAATGAAGTTGCTAACTACAATCGACAAAACGGAGCTATGAGCAGCTTGTAAGAACCAAGTTATTTATTGAGCATATACATAAGTAGCTAACAATGCCTGTATGCCAGATCATAGCATATTTGATTTAACATAACTACTTCACAGCTTACCCTAAGTGCTCCTCTAACACAAGAGAGTTGATGAAACCTTCCTGCATGCCTAACAAAGATCTCAGTCACCTTTGGCTTTCATGATGCAAAAAAGAGTTACTTCAACACTGGTTCCAAATAGCAACAAGCTCAGGAAAACCCACATCAGCCAGAGGTGATGTGTCAAAACTGGAGATTTCATTATAAAAGGGATCATTAAATCCCTGGATATAAAAAGAAAAAAGTATGTGCAGTCTCTAGAGAACAGCATTTACTGCATCAAGAAAATACATCCATAAACCAATTTTTAAAGTAGTAGAGGTCATCTGATTTTAATTAAATCTTAGAAGAATGTACCTTCTTCCATGTCCCTTTCTGCACTTGGTAAGAAGTTGAAAGATACTAAATCTACAAAAGAAATTTGTGGAATGGATGGTTACCTGCTTTAGGCTTTCATCAGTGAGTCTGTCTTGATTGCCTACATGCACTTTCTGAAGAAGACGACACCGAGAGGCAACTGCAATAATAGAGGTGTCAGAAAGCTGTTTACACCTGTAGGCAGTATACCTTAGGAGGCCCGGACATTTAAGTGCTAGTAGGCGTACTCCTTTATCAGATACATTGCGACAATCAGAAATATTGATTTCAGTAACATTCTGGCTTCTTGATGCTATCTTTCCCAACAGCTCATCAGTGACCTGCAAAGAAAATCCAAATATTCAAATTCAACTTTTTTCATAAACATCTTTGATTTCACTAGCACAAAACCTACTATTTGCAAGATGCATTTCCATAAGCTATTGGGAGAATGAAAAGATTTGTTTTCCAAGGTAAAACTTATTGGTATAATCAGTTTTACAGTTATCTTTAAAGAATCCTGCTCCAGCACCTGGAGAGAATAGCAGTT
>JAVKLA010000074.1:24055208-24070877 GCA_034782735.1 Sagittarius serpentarius | reverse complement strand
AGTGAGAGAGCGGCTTTGTTGGGCACCTGGCATCCAGCCAGGGTCAACCCACCACAGGTCACAACAACCCCATGCAACGCTACAGGCTTGGGGAAGAGTGGCAGGAAAGCTGCCCGGCAGAAAAGGACCTGGGGGTGTTAGTCGACAGCCACCTGAATATGAGCTAAGAGTGTGCTCGGGTGGCCAAGAAGGCCAGTAGCATCCTGGCTTGTATCAGAAATAGTGTGGCCAGCAGGACTAGGGAAGTGATCCTTCCCCTGTACTCAGCCCTGGTACACCTTGAATACTGTGTTCAGTTTTGGGCCCCTCACTACAAGAAAGACACTGAGGTGCTGCAGCATGGGTTTAGAGCACAAGTCTTGATAGGAGAGGCTGGGCATGCTGGGCTTGTTTAGCCTGGAGAAAAGAAGGCTGAGGGGAGACCTTATCGCCCTCTACAACTACCTGAAAGGAGGTTGTAGGGAGGTGGATGTCAGCCTCTTCTCCCGAGTAACAAGCAATAGCATGAGAGGAAACAGACTCAAGTTGTGCCAGGGGAGGTTTAGATTGGATATTAGGAAAAATTTCTTCACCAAAAGGGTTATCAAGCATTGGAACAGGCTGCTGAGGGAAGTGAGTCACCATCCCTGGAGGTATTTAAAAGACATGTAGACGTGGCACTTAAGCTCATGGTTTAGTGGTGGACTGGGCAGTGTTAGATTAACGGTTGTATTTGATGATCTTAAGGGTCCTTTCCAACAAAAATGATTCTATGATTCTATGATTTTGTGTTATCTCAGTTGTGAAAGCTGTTTAGGAACGGAGACTGTGTTCATAGCTTATGCGTAGACGTTGCAAACCTGAACTTACCTGTGAAAGCTGTTGACAGGTTATGCTCCAATTGTAGTAGAGCAATGCCAGCAAATCCTTTCTGCTATTCTAGTTGAATGTTTTCTGTTTATAAGTAAGGAAAGAGCATTTCCCATCCTCCCATCCCACTTCCCTTCTTGCAGTTGATGTGGCTGTGCTGCCAAACTTAAGTGTAGATCAAGCATGGAAAATTAATTTCGTTATGGGTACATAAAAGAATGTTTGCATGATGATTTGTTTAGGTTCTCTTAAAAAATGCAGCACAGTATAAATACGTCAGGTAAAATGCATGAAAAGTACATAATTAACTAGACCCTGCATTTGAATAAGCAAAGTAGGAATCCCCAGGTACATGCTTGAATATGTATGCTAAGTATGCAGTGTATGGGTAATCTCATTGAAAATTCAAAGCAAATATAGTATGTTCATCTCAGATGAAGATGACTAACTATTTCTGAGACTATTAATCACCGAGGATGGTTTTCTTACTCAGCCTTCTGAGGACTTTGAATAGGACAAGTTTGGGGGAGGGACTATTTTGTTTTTCTTAAAAGCTTTTCCATCCCCCAAGCCCTCTGCCTAAAAGCCAGACAAAACAAGCAGAACTTGTAGGAGATTGAAAGAACATTGAGGATATGGCAAAAATAAAAAAAAGAAACAAGTTATCCCATCAGATAACTAGTTGTTCAATTAATCTGATATTAATTCTGTCAATAGTAGATGCGTTAGACTTGAACTTTTCCAAGTTACTTCAGTAACTCTGAAGTTTTAGTAAAAGAAACTCTGGTTTTAAAAATACTGCCTAAAGTATTTATTACACTGGTTAGGAATGATTGCTGGCCAGCGTCAATCCACAACAGGGGTAAAACATAAATTCACTGTCAATAAAATTACAGACAGGGCAAAGATTTGTGACATGATAACAAATAATGGCAGAACAGTCACAAAAAAAATCATAAGAGTTATCAATTACTTCTTTTTTCCAATACAGAATTAAATACAATTTTGTAGTTAATGTTTCTTTTCTATAGTGTTACATTAAGACAAATTTATTCTCTTTATCTGTGAAACGACCAATTCTTGGTTTTAAAGTCTTTCAGTTTTCTGGATCCCACAGAATTCTTCTTTAGAGACATCTCTTTGGAAATGTTAACTCCTATAAATTGTATATGCTAGTAATTTTTTCCTCTAGAAGATCTTAAATTGAAAACCAGCAGCAATTCAATTGGTAGAGTGGCTTTTGATTATGACAGTAACACATTATCATCATCTGTTTTAAGCCTTGCAAACCAGGGTTTTCTTGTAATGCTTTCAACCTCCCTTACCAAATTTTTGAAGTAGTAAGTAGCTTCTAATTTCTACTTGCCGCTGGTCATTTTTTTTCTGCCTCCTCTGCCCGTCTATTATATTGATATTTTAATTTACTGAATTCATCTCACTACTCTGTCAAGATCAGGATTTAGCCCATTCCATTGTTAATATGTAGAATCACGGGTTTTGGTCATCTGATAAACACTTTGAAAAGCTTATCTGGATGCAGTCTCAGAGGGTGAGATTGAACTGCCTACAAATAGTTGTAGCACTTTCTTAGCTGTGCCAGGTGACTGAACTGTCTGCAAAGGGCTGGGGTGTGTGATGGAGGGCATAGCTACAGCCTGCAGGAGCACCAGCTGCCCTATGGTATCCTGTGTTTAGACAGCTGAATGACTAAGCCCCCCGTAATGTATGGCATGTCAGTATTCTCTCAGACCTGCCTTTGGTACCTGTACCAGTTCTGGCTGGGACAGAGTTAAATTTCTTCATAGGAGCTTGTATGGGGCTATGTTTTGGATTTGTTGCTGAAAACAGGGTTGATACAGGGATGTTTTTGTTACTGCTGAGCAGCGCTTACACAGCGTCAAGGCCTTTTCTGCTCCTCAGACTGCCCCACCACCAGCAAGTAGGCTGGGGTTCAGAAAAAGCTGAGAGGGGACACAGTTGGGACAGTGGACCCCAACTGACCAAAGGGGTATCCCATATCATATGGTGTCATGCTCAGCAATAAAACTAGGGGGGAGGCTGGCTCAGGGACTGGCTGGGCATTGGTCAGTTGGTGGTGAGCAACTGTTTTTATTTGCATCACTTGTCTTTCCTGGGTTTTATTTTCCTCTCTCTTTGCGTTCCCCCCACCCTTCTCCTTTCCTTACTAATATTATAATTGTTATTATTACTACTATTATTTCTTTTTAATTATTAAACTGTTGTTATCTCAACTCATGAGTTTGGTTCTCACTTTCACCCTTCCAATTCTTTCCCCATCCCACTGGGGGCAGGGGGGGGTTGTGAGTGAGTGGCTGTGTGGTGCTTAGCGCCAGCTGGGGTTAAACCACAACAGCTACATTTACCATAAATGTGTTTGGTATGTTTATTTCCCCTCCAAGCAGATTGGTCCTCTCAGTAGTTTTATGCCACCTTTATCTCAGAATGGAATATTTTGTACGGCTGGGCCACTGTCACAGAAGAGTTAGCAGACATAATGCATATCAGAAATTACAATATATCTGAAGTTGCCCCATGTAATAAAGTTTTTGAACATGGTAAGTAGGCAAGTTACAGCTCTCAGGGTGCCATGGAAGCCAGGGCACCAGGGACTGCAGCGGGTCCCCATTGGGGCAGGCAGGGCAGGACAGGGACTCACCAGCTGTGGCCAGGTGTAACTTTTATCCACATCCTAATTAACAGTGTTCTTTTCAAATATCTTTATTACTTATTTGTGTCTAGTCATCTAGCTGTTTCAATCAAGTAAGTCTTCAAAGTTCCCCAAGGATTTGCAATATTTGTAGGCAGCTGGAGAATGCCAAATTCTTTCCATTGCTTTCACTCTTCCATCTGAAGTTGAAGCCCATTTCTCTCAAACACCATCAGCTACAACTTCTGAACTGTGAAACAATTTAAATCTGATCAAGACTTCATTTCAAAAGGAGAATGGTCTAAGTACCATAAATAAGCTTCAGTTTGTTTTTAATAATCTAGGCAGGACTTTTAAATACAAACATATATATATACATACAGGAAGGCTTTAGACCATTTTTCAAGATGGTGGCCTGTTCTTTTTCTGATAGCCTGCAAGTGCTGAACAAATTTTAAATTACAATATTGAATGATAAGTGAGAAACATAGGGAAATGCAGGGTGCTTCTAATGCGTAAGGGTTATAACACTGGATGTCACTATTGCTTTGCGCAAGGGAAGCATGGTAACCGCTTGCTGTAGATGCCGGATGAAATAGTACGTGACCAAATAAATACCTTTATCAGCTGTGAAATCTTCACTGCATTAAGGTCAGAAGGAAGATGTAACTAACAGTTAATTTCTTCATTTCTGCTTTTATTTAATGAAATTAGAAGTCATAAAACCAGTAATATTGGAAGCCTGAAAGCTACTACAGCTAACACCATCTAGGAATTAAGCAGTAAAATCCCCTCAATTTATGATATTAAAGGTTTATTACATATATAGTGATAGATTGTGAAATTTTTCAATGTTATCTCTGTGCGTGTTTAAATAGGCCACATGGAGTAATGACCCATGACTAGGATGGTATTTAATTTTTGAGTTACTAAAGAACACAAGAAATAATAATTTAAAAAATAGTTATGATATTGTATGTGGTCCTGATACCCTTAAGTGCATGTTCATCTGGATTTCAGGACTGACATTTAGGAATCTGAGTCTATAAGAAATTTTTGGCTGTATTGCCATAGCTTGTTGCTGGTTGGTCCCACCAACACGTAATAAAATTACCAATTCATGAGAACAGGTTCTTAGAGGATGGATTAGCTTTTAAATGGTGTGTTAGGAATGCCATTGAGAAATAGATGGAAGGAAATAGCAGAATTTCCACCCTGAGTTTAGAAACAGTATAAAAGTAAGTACAAAATAGAGGCCCAAAGTTTTTTCTTATTGGTACTTTTTTTTTATTGATATTTTTGCAACAATCTGTTGTAACTTTCTCATCAAAATAAGTATGTGTATATGACAATTATAGTGTGGATAACTTGCAACATTTTTGTCAAGGCAGGAAGTTATGGTATCTGCTTGGAAGTGTGCTCACAGAAAACTCGAGAGAGAGACAAGCCCCATTTTTCCCAGGCACTTTTTGTGCCCTGAAAAGCTTGAAATCTATGGTGTGACACAGTGGAAGGTTTGTGATGTGAAAGTAGTAACTCATCCTACAAATGAATATTTGCATATCTGAGAACAGCAAGATGTAAAATAACAAAAAGGTGATCTCTGTGTAAGAGGCATAATGACTTAATACCTGTGTTTCGAGACATCCAGTGTTAACATGACAGATTAAAAACTATGTCCTGCTTTCTGATCATATGCATATATTTGATCGTTTCCTCTTTTCAGAATCTATATAAAAATACAGGGCTGAGAGACACCTCCAGAGTCAGTTCATCTTCTGCCATCATGGACAGTTACATTGCAAGATCCTGTTAGCTACATCTCTCAAGCTCCATTTTAAAGCTAAATATCTTTCTTGGTCTGACCACAGCCATGGAAAAGCTATACTACAATCTCACATCTTTCATGATTCACCTACTTATTTGCAGATTAAATTTATTCATGATCAATTAAGCTCCCAATTTCATCCCTTTATAGTTAGTTTATAACAGATCTCCAACTCAGTTAGCAAAATTCTGGGATCCATATAGCCTTGCTCTTTAGCCTTCAGTGTGTTAACTGCTTTGCAATTGCTTTTATCTCAGTGCAGTCTAAAATAACGCTGGAAAAAAACTGAAAAACAGGAATTCTTATTATTATGCCTATGCAATTCACGTGTTGGGGTGCTTGCACTAGACTGATAAGCAGCTGGGTAACAGACTAAACAAAAAAGATGTGTACCTTCAAAGCATTAACAAGGCGTACACACTACGCCTATGATACTGATATGAGAAGGATGTGCAGACCAGCTATGAAAATAAAGAATTTAAGATAGACAGCATGAGCGGATCACATGGGACTGTAAAGGACTGAACTCTTGAGTGCCTGCTCCACGTATAAAGAGAATATTGAACAGATAAACAGATGATAGAAAACTGTTATCTAACAGACAGATGCAAGGTACTGACAAACTGTATATAAATAGAAGCTGCAAATTTGGTTTGGACTCCTAGATGCCATTGCATGCCGTTTGGTCGCCAACACTCAGTATGGTTGTTGTTGCTTGTCATACTACCTAAAAAACCCACTGAGTTTTGGACAGATTCTTTGGCAAAATGTCATATAAAATCTCTGTTGGGTGAGAGGAAGAAACTCTGGAGCAACAAACATTAATGCAGTCTGCAATATAAAAGGCCAGCCCTGGAATACCTAGGTCAAGTCCCAGAAGCATTAGCAGAAGCCATTGGAAGAGGCAGAAGAGCCTTTGCAGTGAGGTAACCTTGAAGATCTTGCCTTTGTCCTTGTTACGTGGATGTCTACTCTGTAGCCTCACTTCTTTCTTCCTTGTTCCCTTTCTGTTTGTATAGAGCACTGTAGAAACCCAATAGAACTGCAGTCATGACTGAAATACAAATATTGAAGGGTATGTGCTATTAAAGAAAGAAAAAAGCACATATAGAATAAAGGCTGTAGGTAAGACATAAAGCTCATAATAAAATACACAAAAATAAGAGCTGGCACAGACCGGCCTTTGGTACCTGTACCAGTTTTGGCTGGGATAGAGTTAAATTTCTTCATAGGAGCTTGTATGTGGCTATGTTTTGGATTTGTTGCTGAAAACAGGGTTGATAACACAGGGATGTTTTATCTATCACCGAGCACTGCTCGTGCAGCATCAGGGCCTAAACAAACCAGTAGCAGAAGGGACAGAACAGTGAAAAGTACAAAGATACTGAAGGGATCAAGAAATTATAAGCTTATTAAGATAGTGACCTGAGTCAGCCAGAATTTTGAGAAGGATCTACATGCATTTTTTTTCTTCTAAAAACACCTAGAGTTTCGCAACTTTACAGCTGTATTTTACTGGGACACAGACAAGAGCAAGAAACTTTTTAGGCGGAGAAATCTCAGACCTGCTGGATGAGACCTAAAAATGTGTACATACAAATCTCTTTTCTGCACTCTGTATTCTTCCACAGTTAGTCTCTCCAGCAACTTCTAGTGACTCCCTGGATTGCAGCCACACCAAGAGAGGGATGTAAGAGATGTGGGGGGGTTGGCATGGAAAGTCTGTCTTTTTAAAGCCCTGCATATGCCCTGTCTTTCAAAAACTCCTGTGCAGCTCCTCTACCAGCTTGCACCCCATGTCCATCCCATCCCAAATCCTTTCTTGGGTTAACCCACCCCCCAGATCATGCCAGCTTCTATTCAGGCAGGGTGCAGAGGATGGGGAAAGTACTCTTCCTCCTGACTGTTTTTGCCACTGAGAAAGACATTTGTTAGCTGGCAGCAAGGCAGTAAGAGAGACATGCTCCACTGTGCTGTACTGGATGAGCCCTGGTATGGAACTTCAGGCACAGGACTGAGGAAAAAGGGAAGAGAGGAAAAAGAAAAAAGGCAAGAGTGGATACCTACCTTCAGCCTCTAATTTCAAATTATGTGTCTGCAATGTTTTTCTCACTTTGCCTAATTCTCCCGGCCCTGGAATAAAAACTGAGGTGAGCCTGTTTCTTGGGCCAGTAAGGGGGGGTGCAGGCTGAAAGGCATTGCTATCTCTTGTGTTCTATGCTGACCGAAACAATGAACCCGGCAGGATTTGCTCAGAGCAACTCCTAGACAAGCGCGTAAGACAGTGAAGGCACTTTTTCATTCATTTCCTACAGAAGACGGATGGCAGGAAGTGTATTTTGTCCTACGGATAAAACAGAAGATCTAAATTCTTATCTATAAAAGTAAAATGACCCTGAAGAAGCTCTTTCAGATTTGTGGAAGGAGAGCAGGATTCATCTCCAATGTGAAGCTGCAAATACCCCATGTACAGTGATTTGCAGTGCACATGCATGAAACTGGTGGGCTGTTCTAGGAAGTGACAGAGACCTAGCTGTAAATTACCTGGGAAGATGGCACTAACGTAAGTGCCTGTCATTACTGTGATCGTGCCTGGAAATGATGAGTAACACAGTCTTTCATTTTATCTGCAACTGTGGAAGTACATTTGGGCATGTAAACTTCATCCATACTTTTACACAGTGAAAGCATGTGCATGCTCCTTAAAAGCAGACTGATGATGTTCAATTTTTCATCCAATGCTGCAGCTGGAGGAAAGGACAATAGTTTCAGCTGTCTTCATTTGTCTGCATTTTGATTTCTGTAACCATTCGAGCAAGTACTAAGCTTGGTGTTTCAAAAGCATTATTTTGACAAAGTAAATTTTCCTTTACTGTGTGTTATTTTTCTAATGTTGAAAGATTGGTGATTAATAGAGGTTATTTTATGTGGTGATTATATTGAATATACTAAGACTGATAACCACAGGTTATCACACTTAGATGACTTACATACTTTATCACAGAAAACATGAGGGAAGGCAAGTGTCTTTTAAAGTTTTACCTGATAGTCCGCAGAAACCTTTAAACTCCTTGGACCTTTGTTCAGCACACACCAAAATACTTTATTTCTCCATCTCCTCCTCCCAACCATCACCCCATCAGGTGTCACTATGTGATATTTTGTAATATTACAAATTCATATGAAATTTCTTACTGGCTTTGCTTCACAACAACTTACAATGTCAAATTTTCATAATTCAAACAGCAAAAAGTTAATTACTAAGAACCAGAAGAAGTATGCTCCTGTGCTCCTCCTTTGTGTGAGAGAGGCAGATTCAGCAACAGCCGTGAGTTCCTGCTCCTGTTGGACCAGGAGGCAATTATTCCGGGATGAGGAGACTACAACTGATAAGGTAATTCAACAACATTCATGCTTCATGTTCCATACCTTGTAATAATGCAAGAAAATGCCCAAAAGGGCCAATTAGAACAACTACTGAACAGGTGAGAGCTGTATTTAGTTTACAAGTTTGTCCGTAAGATAAGGAAATTAAAAAATGGAGTGTAGGAGAGACCAAAAGAAGTAATTGATCTTTTTCTGACACAAAAGACGTAAGCAGAAGTAGGAAGTAAAATATGGAAAATGGGAAGACAGGGCCAGCTCTTACTTTAGGCCCAGAGAAGAAACAGAATTTGAGGGGACTCATGTCTTACAGTCCTTATCCTGAAAACTTAGTAGAGAAACAAATCTCACGCTGTGCAGTGTGGGAGGTTCATATTTCAGTATGTTTTTCATAATTAGGTGGAAAAGCTGGGGAGAAGATTTTTGAAGTCATTATATGTTTGATGAGTTATATCATAAAGTTTTTAAAGATACTGTTCTGCAAAAAAGTGGTTCTTTGGAGGGTGGGAGGAATCACTTTAAAGGGGAAGTTCCCCAACATAGAGAAGAGAGAAGACTTTCTCTGGTATCAGAGAGCTCACACCTAGTAACAGATTTCAGTTTGAGAAACAGCACAAACAAAAAGAGAAACATCATAAAATCTGTGAGGGCATAATCTAGAATTTGACTTTTCTTTCATAGGATATTAAGGAATATAAAAAGCCCATCTAATTTTAACTGACTTGCATGCTTGTTTGAAAACAGCAGTCAGGATCCGGCTGCTCTTCACTTGTTTTTTGTTGGCTGGCATTCTGATGTGATGGCTCTGAATACAATATGTATGTATTATCACATCGCATCCTGCCAATGTACTAAGACAGCAGTTCACATTACGAAGAAGTATTTTGGGGAAAATAAGTATGTGATTTTGTGCTCTAATAAGGAACTTAAAAAAAAAATCTGTCTCAGTGCTTAAATTAAAGACTTGGTGACATCTATAGGTTTACAGACCTAGTCTTCATTTCAGCTGTCATACTGTCTAATACAGTAGGTCATCTCAGTTTCAGGACACTGTAAGAAGAAAAGGAAATTTAATGTTACTGCTCTGCTGAATACTTGGCTTTGTCTATACTGTACAATTTATCTGTTTGCTGGGGAAAATTGCCTTTTCTAATTTGTTCTGCAGATATAATCGTTTGATGTTCAAATGCCGTCTTAAAAGTTCTACTTCTTTGGTAGGCAAGAAAAAATGTATAAGTATGACACATAATTTCAACCCACTTAATTGTAATAGTTTACACTGCTTCTACAATGACCTGCCTATGTGTCTGACAACATGCAGTATACATACTCTGCAGTGTTTAGTAGTTGGGGTCTCAAGTATGTCTATAATCTTAACTGCTTATCTCTCATTACAACAAGGGAAACTGTTGGATGTTTTCATTAATGTTTATCCCAACATAACAGCTAGGTGTGTTTAGGTAGTGGTAACCCTATATCCTAAGGTAGAAGGCAACCTCTCAAGATCTCCTTCTGTCTTACACAAGGTATCAGTCCCTTATCTGGCAGAGCACAGAAATAACAAGTTTTTTGTTTGTTTGAGATGGCAGTCTGCTCAGCAATTAAAAAAACCTGGAACTGGTAAATCTGAAACATGGTCTGCCTGAAGATGGCAGTATTTGATTTGGAAGAAGAAATCCTAGTGAAAACTGCAGCTTGGATCCTGTTTTATTATTCATTGTACCACAGCACCTAAGTGACAGTCTGTCAATAATTAAAAGGAGGGTAGGAGAAGAGAGGGCACATGTTTCACGGTCTTCTCACCTGCCATAATTTTTCCTTCTTTCTCAGCATGAAGATTCTCTAGTGAGCATGTAGTAATAATCTATTTACAGGCATTACAACACCTGCATTCCAGTCTCCAGCAACCCTTTCCTAGGAAATCCTTCATTTTGGTTTTTTTTTGTTTTTTTTAAATCATTTGCCAATTAAGTTTTGTCCTATAATGACATGCTAAAAATGTCAGCATTGTATTGCTTCCGTGTTTGAAAATACATTGAATTTACAGAACTAAAAATAAGTTTGTATCCAGGTATTTGAAGATTAGCTATGAAGTACCATGTTCAAGTTAAAATTATATGCAACTTTGAAGGGGGCTTTGGAGAAAATAAACTTGATTACTTACTAAGTATACACTCTAGATTTCTTTCAGTAATTCACAGAATCATTACAGTTGCCTTGTAGCAAATTTCTTCTTTACAAGAGTATCATGTGAAAATCTTGTGTAAATAACCAAACAAATGAGCCCAAATCAAAATAAAAGCTATCTTAAACAGAATACTTGGGCTATATTCAACATATCTGTGGAAATCCTGTCTGTATTATGCATAAATGCTTTTTTCACTGTCCCAAATAATTTATTTCACTGGGTCATATGGGTGTATGAAGATCTTTTTATTGCTTTGATTAAAGACTCCACAATACTCCTGAGGTTCAATGCAAGTCATAAGTGGATGTTATAACTACAATGCTCCTGGGTGGCTACAGAGTTGAGAAATTAGCTCCTGTTAACAAGGTCACCTTTTATTATTTATGGTAGTTGCTTCCAAAGTAGAGTTGTGATTCACAAACTGGGTTATGAGGCTTACAAGATCAGAAGAAAGGTAAAATTGGGGCACCACGCCAATACTGGATTCATAAATCCTCTCCTCATCATAACCAGAACTAAACTTTTATGCTCATAAACGCAGTTCTTTAGACCGTGAGATTAGTTGTGCAACTTTTATGGCAGATTTTGGTAACCTAACAGATGTACTTCTAATCCTTTAAAGGAGGAAAGGCTAAGCATATGACCTTTCACTTCCTCTAAAAGATGTGGCATCTTGCTTATGGTACTTTTAAGATTACAGACTGTTTGCATCCATTTGATGTGCTAGTGTGTGCTGAACACATCCCTGTTGTCACACTCAAATATTGTGTGTCAGGAAAGGGACAATAGCTTTTTAGGACTCTCACAGCTGAAAGTGAATATGAAATGTGACCAAATCTGTATCGGTCAAGTCTAGGTCACATTAGAGGAATTCACCTTGAAATAGGTTTATGAACATTTGCAGCCAGCAGCTGCCTGCTCCTAAGACATGGCAGGTAGCAGTGGAGAGCTGCATGTCTGCTGCACCTGCCATCAAGGGTCTGACTGCTTGCTGCAGGACTAGAGCCATGCCCCTTCTCTTTCTCCCACATATGGCAGGTTGGGAAGGGTGATATGCTGCACTAAGTCAGCCATGTAGATATATCATTTACTTCAGTACTTTGACAGCTCAGAGGCTTACTTACTTTACCTGAGTGTATATACTTCCCACAACTAATAGTTAAAGCTGGGAGTTTCTGTAAGCAGTGCCATGCAAAGGAATGATGCGGGATGCATCGTACCTGCAGCTTTTGACATTCCAGTCCAAGTGACTGGTACATAATACTGGTACAAGTGACTGACCAGAGGAAGCCTTTGACAAGTCTACAGCAATGCTCAAATTTTGCACCTGAGTATGTGGCAAGACACCAGAACTGTTACCCAGTACTCCAGAAACTAGGTGATTTTTTTTTCCAGGATTTTTGGTTTGTGTTTGGTTTTTGGCTAAAGGGGTCACTTTAGTATTTTCAAGGACACAAAGAAAAATAAAGGAGAAGCTGTATGGGAAGTTCCTTAATGCCTAGAAACATGACATTTTAAGTAGTTCCTGATTTGGGGTCATTATTTCTAATCAAGTCTTGTCAGCAGATTTCACTTCATTTAATCTGTGCTGAGAGTGGTCTTGGAAAGGATTTCTAATAAAACCAATCACAGTAATTTAAAAGTGTTACAAGAGATGGGAGGAATTTTAAAAAAAAAACAAGTTGTTTTCGGGGGATGGCTCCCAAACAGGATTCATACATGTACCCTCAAGTACAAACAAACAAACATACCAACCAACCACATCCCACTGCTCATTCTCCAATATACCTCTAAGGAAGAGGAGCAGGAAAATTAGATTGTAGGAAAATTAGATTGCAGGCATGCACAGACAGAGAATAGAATCTGTCTAGGTATAGGATGTCTAAGTATAGGAGTAGATGCTAAAGCCTTCTGAGAACAACCATTGCCAAGATAAGATTCTCTGATTTTTTTTTTTTTTGATAGAAATAAGTGGGGCAAGTTAAAGAGGATTTTGTCTTGACAACCCCCAAGATAGCAAGTAAGATAGCCCATAAAGAGAGATGTTTGAAGCATCACTTTCAAGTAAAACTTCTAAGAAAATGTTACCATAAATTTATAAATTAATAACATAATTCATGTCATATTCTCTTCCTTCCCCGTCTGGACTCTTCTTCATCCCTCTGTCCTGCCCACAGATGTTTCTGTTTCAAGCAGCCAAACAGCAGAATGGTTGAAAATAGGTGACTCCCACTGCCGTATTATTGTGCCTAGTTAGTGCCTGTCTATTAGGCTGATGGAATAAACTTACAACCTTGGCAGATGTATATATATTAAAAAAACCCAATACAATAAAGCATGGCTAAAAGATTTTTTGAAAAGGTAGTCTTTGGTTTTGTAGCAACATTTTTAGCCAGTGCCAACTCCCTGCAGTCTCTGTCTTTGAAAAGAAATTGGGGCCTTTGCCAGAATTCATGTTAACTACTGTTGGCAAAAACCTACAGGCAAACTGGCACTTTATCTGGAAGCAGCAGCTGCAGCACCGAATTTCAGAGAAACTGCATCTCACTAACCTCTCAAAATTTCATCACCTTACTCCCGTAAGAGCAGCTATGTTAAACATTTGTATTCTTGCAAAATGCATATCCCTAAAACTAAAGAAATATCTAACAGGCAAATACAAAAAGTCTAGAGAGATGAAAGACACCTTGACAGATTATATGAATGTTGCTGTTAGGATAGATGTTTCTGCATCTTGCACATTTTAGTAACATAGGACATATTCCTAAAGGGTTGACCCATATTGAATGAAATGTACATATCTTCCACCTGTCACCACTGCGGGGAAATGCGTGTGATATGTATTATGAGATCAACTAGCCTAGCTAGCAAAAGAAACACATTTCTGGGTACACAAGACTGTTTGGGTTCCATGCTGTCCCATGGCTGGGGGATGGAAGGGAACAAAACTGACTGAATTAAAAAGTGCATAAAATAAGCTTTGTACATTTCACGGGCACATTTTAACTTTTCCTACCGGTGTGTTTCCATAGAGATATAGACATTGTTTCAAACCATGAATGTTCTGCCTTAGCATGAAACTGTCCCAGTTGCTATACGTAACATTGCACTTACATTGTTGAATGTTGGATAGACGGACCCGACCCTCCAGTTTTTATCCACATGCAAAGTCCAGCATAGCTATGTGGGACTTAAGGATGTAAGGTCAAGTCCTGAATTATGTGCTGCAACAATTCTACTGCACAGGAAGATTAAATGAAGGGTCCTGCCGCAAAAGTCCAACAACTGTGTAGGAACTGCCAGAGACAGCTGTGGACAGCCATTGTCTCCTGCGCTCAATGCAAGACTTAGAAAATTGGCTGCTGCTTCACTCTCCCTATGTATTTGTCTAACAGTATCTGGCATGTAAGCATGGAGTGAAAAGATCCTGTGATGCAACCGGCTGGCCTGAGCTGTCGACAGGCTGTGTCTGGCAAATGGGATCCCAGGCTGGGAGAAAGCCCGTAACGCTGCTTTCAAGGAAGTGGGCAGGGCCGGGGGCCTCTCTCCCACCTGTGCTGTAAAGGAGTGCTCTTTTTCCTGTTTAGGCTTAACTTCTGTGTCAGAGACTCCATGTGCAGTTTGCATACTCATGTTTAAATATACGGGGGCTAAAAAGCTAGGGACAAAAAAAAGTTGTGAGATTTCCTTTAGGCTAAAGGAACTATGAGATAGAAATAAGGGAGCATTTGAGGAGTGTTTCTCCCAGTATTAAAACAGGAAAAGTTTAGCTTGCTTGATACAGGTTTCTTAGACGAAAAAGACCATCCACAAAACAACTGTCTGAAAATGTTACATAGAAAATGTGATTCTTACTCTAACTACTCAGGGTGTTGCAGACACCTTGAAAAGTCCTTTAGGTGTTTTTCAGGAGTCTTGAAATCTGGTGTCCATTGTAGATCTTGCTCACTTTGGGAAAACATTAAGCCTTGAGTGTCTAATTCAGGTTTTGAAAATGTGTCTTGGGCATACAAGCCAAGACCATCGAAATACCTAAGGAAAAACATAAAGCTGTTCTTTCATTGTATGAATGTATGCAGTATTTTTTACCCAAATAAATGGAAGCATATTCTTTTGCCCACCTGAAGTCTGATAGGTGGTGTTTGCTTTTTTCTTTGGCAAAGTCTACACCTCCTAATTGCTATTGTTGCAATCCATACAGTACGCTATATTCCTCTTCTAACTCTGTGTGTAGTGCATGACACCATCTTGCCTGCAGGCAAATATAATTCAGAGTATTCAGAGCGAGGTGGTTCAATTTTGCAGTACAAGCAAACGACGGCATGGCGTGGCTGGCTGTGGTAGTTGCAGAAAGCGTAATGTCATTATAGAAAATCAGTAGCAGAACAACTGCATGTCAGTGGTTGCAAGAACTAGAGCATATGCTACCTAATTTTGCAGCATGACATAGCTATACTTCTGAAATTTAATATTTACTCAGCTTCTTTTCAGAAACCTGCAAACTGTCGTGTGACAAAGTGGGATTATTTAGAAGTAATTGCACAAATTGCTTGTCACATACAATATTCCTTTACTGGTTGAGAAGTGCTCTCCCAGCTGCAGTTAATTTGGGCAGTAGTGCCTAATATTTGTTAATTAAAGATCTATATTCCTGGTGGATTTTCCAGTGTCTTATTGTCATGGTTTAACCCCAGCCAGCAACTCAGCACCACGCAGCCGCTCACTCACTCCCCCCCACCCAGTGGGATGGGG
>JAVKLA010000074.1:24024176-24042551 GCA_034782735.1 Sagittarius serpentarius | reverse complement strand
AAAAATTACTTTGAATACACTACATTTTTATTATAGGAATGACTTTTCAAAGCTCAGTTGGGTTAGGCTAGCCATGTATGTAGAGCTATATGGAGAAGAAAAACAGATAACTGCTGCATTCCTTTTCTAACAGGGACTCTTTTCTGCTCTTGGACATGACAAGAGAGTTGTAAGTATCTTCACTGAACAAGGAAGCTCTAGCTTACATTTCTGTAGTATGAAATCATTTCAGTGGATTTAATTTTCAGTCAGTTTCAGGTTTGACACAATTCTTTTCATAAAAATTATTTTCATTCTTGTTTCAAATGTGAGGTCACATGAAGATTGTCTATGTAGATTTCATAAACACTGTTCAAATATATCTGTCCATTCAGTTTTCCCTTTTAAAGCTAAACTGTAAAGCAGCAGGCAACAAAACTATCATATATATATGTGGTTTTTATGTAGCTAAACCAGAATATTTTCTCTCACAGTACTTTGCTTTGATTATTAATTAACTCTCTCTTCCAAGGAAGTTATTCCTGCATGCAACTGTCCCAAGCAGAAAGGATGGAACCTCCATTTGGCTTATCTTCCTCATTTTTTAAGACTCAAAATATGAAAAAATATTCAGCAAAAACAGCTAAGCAAAAACTAGTTCCCATTGCTTACCAATAGGAGTCTTTGTCTAAAGAAGCATTGATAAGTGCTCATACTTTTTTTTAATTTAACTAGGATAAAAATATATGTAGGGAAGCATTCATGGGTTTGAGGCAGTGGAATGTACTAGCATTTGAATTACTTAAATTATATGAAGCCACAAGAGCAGAAAATAACTTCAAAATATTTTAATCCCAGAGTATCGAATCAAAAATCACACTCCTGAAATTTCTCCTACACAGCCTTTTCTCTGGCATCAGACATTTGGTATAGCTTACATTGATTTTTCTGCAGATAAAAAAATAGATTACAAGAAAAAATAATAATCATAGCAATGTGGTTTATATTTAAACTTTATATAGCACATAGATCAGAACAAGATGAGAAAAGTAAGACCATGCGTACCTTGAACAGTTTGTATTTTCTGTACGGTTGTCTTTTTCTCATTATGAAAGCTAATTATTGTTCAATTAACGTCATCCTCTAGGTCATTACTAAATACATGAATTACGCTTGTTTTCATGTTGAGTCCTTGTATCAGTACGTTCATTGCTGTGAGTCTGCGTGATATGAAAAAAATGTACTCCCTTATCCTATACTGCTAATTAGGCAGTATTTTCTTGCTGTCTGCATGAATTGTCTGTGCTGTATAGTTAGTTCAGTTTTGTTCAGACATGCTGCATTGCCTTTATCTGCTGAGACTGTGTATCTGAAGAGACATACAAACTTAGTGTGGTGTTCCTCGCTTGACAAACCTCTGCTAGCTTTTTTTTCTTGAGATACTTGCTTCCTGTCAGTAGGAGATGAAGTTCTTTAAAAATACCAGCAACAGACAAGTTTTTCAGCATTCCCTTTACTGTTAGCAGTTCCGCCAGATTTGAGCTTTAGATACCTGTTATTCAGGTAATTTCATCATATCCAGTCCTCATCTATTTTAGACAAGCATGCTGTACCAACACTTTCATAAGGAAGCCTAAACCCTTGCTATTCCTGCCAAAAAACTGTGGCAGAACACTTTTAATAGTCAGAAACTGTCCTCTAGTTTACAACCTAAATATAGTTATAAGCATTTTGTAACCATTTGGTCTTCTGTCAGGAATGTGCATAGGATTTTTTCCTAATATGTCATTCGTGTTTACAAAGAGCAATTGCATCCTCCTTTCTTTTTCATGTTACTAGGCTAAAAAACTGATGCTTTTCCAGACATCTCTTCTAATAAGGATCCTTCATTTCCTTGATCATCCTAGTAGGCTTCCCCTACACCTTTTCCAGTTTCTGTCTTCAATCCACTGTCTAGACTGTCATGAATATATTAAATTAATCTTAATTCTTTGCATTTCAGGCTTGATTCTAACATTGACCCAAGTGTACTACTTTGAAAATAAAAGATGCATAATATATTAGCATCTTAATGCAAACAAGAGGGAAATGTCAGAATCAAAAATGAAAAGAAAAATCAGTGATAGTTTATTACAGAGAATTATTATTTTCAACTGAGTCTTGGATTCTTCTTACACAAAGAACTGTAGTAAGCAAGAATACTCTGCAGAGAAAACCGACACTTACTCATAAAACCAGAATTTGGAAGGAAGGGAGTTGGATAAAGAAGAAAGAGAAAGGGTGTAATAAAAGCAATTGCTTTCAATCTTAGTCATCTCTCAGTTTTTACATCAAAACTTAAATTTTTTCAACTTTTCATCTATAAATTTATTTTTATGCAAGTGTTTGTTACCCTTAACTTCCTGGAAAGCTGGAACAGAGAAGGTATGACTATACAAACAAACAAAAGGCTTTAAAACTGTGGCTTGGAGCCGGTCAGAGTGGTGAGATTATAGTGATCAGCTTAGAGAGATGCACATTTTCATTTTAGCTAGGGAAATAATAACATTGCCATTATGCAAATCAATGACCTAGAACCACTCAGAACACAGACAATGGATGGCTGAGAAGAATCCCATCATTATGTGTCAGCAACTGCACAGACCCCCTGCAGTCTGATTGGGTGAGCTAATTCTAATTCCTAAAGAACTTCAGTAATATTCAATATAAACATGTAATTTAGTATCATTGAATTCACTCTTCATAATAAATCTGTCCTGGATTTTCAGCCTTCCATGTAAAGTTTAAAAAGAGTAAGTCCCTGTAAGAGATCTCTTTCCAACTTGGTAAGAATGCTATTATCTGTTTTGAGTTTTCAGAGAACTCGTTGATGATCTGTCATCTTCTAAATAAGCATCTAGAATACAATTTGACCTTTTTTCATCATGTGCAGAAGTGAAAGATCAACATACGACTACCTCAGCACTGTTCAGCTGTGACTGCAAATACGTCTTTAAACTTAGCTGTAGCTTGTTCTGCATTTCCAACACTCTGGCCAGAAACATCCTTTTTAAACTGATTTGGGGGCTTGACTGTTTACAAAATATATGTGAGCCTTAGTACTTAAGTACTTGTTATCAAAAACAAGTACTTGCACTGATACTGAGAAAGAAACAAATAATTCAGCATTTTAAAGTAAAGAGAAGTGACAGTGGAATGATCTTCAGAAACTTTGAGCTGTGAATGTCACTTCAGAAGAAAATGTTGTGGACTATTATTTCCAAAACCGGAGATGCCATACAGTATTTAAAATGCAGATGTGTTCGAAGAAAGTCCCATAAGCAGAATACACAATAAAAAACAAACAGAAAACCAAGACCTCCCACTAGTTGAAAACTAATGTTACAGCCTTTGTATACAATCCAGGGGATACTCTGGTACACACACGAGGTCTTGCAACGTGATTCCACCCACAGCTGTGTTAGTTTCCCTCCATTATAGTCAAATAAAATAAAAAAACCCTGTATTGAATAAAATTATAGTTATTTTGGGGGAGGGTGGGTGTTGTTTTTTTAAAGACAGGCAGATCCACTGGCTTTTGACTTGACTTTCTTTAAGGTGAAAAGAGAAAATGAAACACAAAAAACTGTTAAAAATCTGGCAGTCCCCATGCTGAACAGACTGCCTGTCACAACAGCTACAGAATGTGTTGGCGGGGTTCCCTTATCTGCTGAAGCACTCTCTAGTATGCAAACAATAAAAAATGGACTTAAGCCAGATTATGATTTCCAAAGGAGGACTTTCACCATGTAAGGGGAACGTCCGTTTTTGCTGCCTCTGTCCTCTCAGTAGCAAAGTAAGAAGAAAAGTAGATGTATGGGGTATGGCTGGAGGTGCAGGGGATCCCTTGCACACACAAGGTCCGCTGAAACTATGAAGCAGATCTGTTTGTACTCTTATTTCACCAGTGGCCTCGTGGCTACGTTTTGGCTAGTCTCGGTGGGTTCCTATCATTCCAAGCACACCTTCGTTATACTGGAGGACTTCTTACTTATTCAGACTACCTGGTTTATGCGTTTAACAAAAGTTCCCAGAGGTTAAAGCAGATGTTCTGGTTTTGTTTGCTTGGTTTTTACTTTTTCTTCCCATTTTTCACGGCCTCTTTAGTCAGTCTGCTCTTCAGAGAAATTGTACCTTTCCACACAAGTTACTTCTGAGTGCACTCTGGAAGGGAAGCAGTGAAAGGCAGCAAGGCAGCATAACTGCGCACTGCTTATCCCTTGCCTCTGCAATGGAAGGAAAGTCATGTCCTTGCCCTTAGGTCAGACACAACCACTAGTTCTCTCTTTCTCACTTCTTCGAGTTATGACCCAGGTGGGAATGTTTCAAGATCACTTTTAATGTGAAAAAGTTCGGAGGACAGAGTCGAATGCCTCTGTAAATGTAAGACTTGAGTTCAAATTTCAAAGACAGAATATAAACACCTGGCAAAACGAAAGGAAGCTGCAGAAATCTGTCAAATTTAAGAAATATATTGTCAAGCAGGTGGTAATTAAGACATTTTAAATACAGGAGCCATTTATCTCACTAGGAACTGTAATTCTAATTCAGCCAGCCAGAGCAATGTGTCCCATAAGAGTTGTTTGGGATTTTTTTTTTTGCCTGCTCATTTGCATGGTCTTCTGGGAGGCAGAACAGATACCCACCTGTCCTTAAAATGTAAAATATAGAACTGCACTCTTAAAATCTCACAGTTACTTTATAAATGTTCTTTCAATTTAAGTCATTGTCTCAGGAAGTAATTGTTTCTCAGACAGGAAAAAAAAAGTCAGGTATCCATTGTTTTTGAGTATTAGAAGTTATTTGTGAGTGATAATTTCTATTCACTTATTTATCCTGTGATTATTACAATTTCTTTGAAAAAAAATCACAAGAGAGCTAGCAGTAGTAGTCTCAAAACAGCACGTAGTTACAACTTTTTAAAATTTGATAGTCTATACGAGGCAAGAAGAAATACTAGAAATAAAAATGAAAAGATGAAATTAAAAGCAAAAAGCTGTTCAGCTCTATGTAACCAACAAGATATAATAATTTTGACCTGAGCAGTCACCAGACTTTTAATGGTACACTTCAATCTACAAAGAAAGATCAGGGGCTCGTTCTATTAATCACATCCATGAAGTATTTTAGGTAGCAGAGGGTAACCTATGAAAAACAAACATAGATTACATAAATGATAAATTGATACAGTGCTACAGTTAAGCCTGATGCCTATCCTATTGAGTAGAAAGGCTTGCAGACAGCATAGTGTCTGCTGGAATTAAAGAATATAGATTCAGGATCTCTTTACCACAAAAGATAATGCAAAGTTGTTTCAAAATCCTGAAGCAAACATATCAGATGTATTTTCACATTAATTTGTGCCCTCAGCTAATGTACAACCCCCTTCCATTTGTCTTGCAGAGAGTACCACAAAAGCTTCCAGCAAGTAACTGAAGAGAATCCAAAAAGCCTCTGAGAAAACAGTATGCAAGAATCCAAGCATATCTTGAATGGGTGGAGAAATGTTGCCTTCTTACCCTACTGATCAAGTATATTATTGACTAATTATCACATCATAACATTTCCAGTGAGCAGACTATGACTAACATTGCATACTAACATGTTTACAAACTGTCCTTTAAATAATTTCCTCCATCCCAGGTAATCACCTAGCACTGCTAAGTGAACTTCGTTAGATTGCTGATCTCACTGGCACCATGTGCCCCCTACTTCTGTACTCATGCAACGAAGGTTTAATTTCCTAATATTTTGGAACCCCGTAAGAGGTATCTAGTACTGCAACTTTTGCCATTGTCTTTAGTGTTTAATATAATGGCATGCTTTTAAAGATACATAGAATATTATGGCAAATTGCCATAATTGCCAAATATCATTTGCCATCTGAAATCATGGGGTGTTCTCCTTTTGATGACGGAAGTCCTCAAGCACCAACAGTTCTTGCTATTACATTGCAGAATAAACATGTATTTTGCTGAGTGTTTTACTCCCTATTTCATATCACTCATGTCCAGAGCAATTCTAATGCAAGATTTTCTAAGGGGAAAACTCAGTAAATTTCAGGGATTGGGACTGAAGAGTAATTCAGATTTCAAAATGAGAAGCTCTTTCTTTTCTTTGCGGGGCAAGGAAGGAAGGGGAGATTAACCAGAAATAAACTAGTTAAATGAACCAAACTCTCTAAAACTTGGCAAGGAATTGCTATTCTTAGCAAGGTTTTGAATATCTGCTAAACTCTAGTACTCTACTCCAAGGTGATAGTGGATTTAGGATAGCTCACTCCTACCACTTGTTCTTTAAAGTATGGTACCTGAACATTGCAGCCAAACCAAAGTTGGATTACAATCAGACTTATGTCCAATGTCACTACACTAATTCTGGGGAGTGTGAGCAACATGCATACAGGACTCTGAAGGCACTATCGGTCCAGTCCAAAACTATTAAAGCCTCCCAGAACCAGAAGTGGGCAGATACATCAGAAATGGTATTTTCCCTTTCTTGTGTTGCTAAGACTAAGGAAATAAGTTGTGCCAGACCAAACTGGCACCATTCAGACCTAACTCTGTTGTTCTTCATCAGTGGCACTAGATAAAGTAAAATAGCTGGGAGTGGAAGCAAAGTCCAGAATGGAAAGTTTTCGTAGGCAGTAGAGGTGGAAGGATACTCTTATTTCTCTCAAGCTAAACCTGCATCCTCATCTATTACATTTTAGGCTTAAAGGTAGTTACAGGTGGATAGAGGGTTCTCTACATGTCCTGCAGGACTCCAAGAGTTATGCATATTTCCATAGGTTCCTTAGATTCAGACACTTTCTTCTCATCCATAACCTTGATAACTGGGTCATCCATTTCCACAGTAGTCAGCTTTGGGAAGTTACAGAAGATACTGTTGTATGCTAGTATCCTTTAAGAAAGAGGAAAATGAAGTTTTCTACTGGTAAAATACACTTAGGGTCTTTCTTTTCTGCGAGGAGAAGGGTAACCAACTTTCTTAAATCTTAGCCCTTACAGTGAAATCTATCTTGAGAGTGTGAGGTTGTGTTAAACTTGAGCCTCCCATGACAAATTTGTTTGAACATGAGCAAGATAATTCGTAAATAGTAAAAGACAAGCACAGGAACAATATATATGCCTCTCTGTTCATAAAGATCCTGGACTCCAGTAAAAAAAAAAATCTTATTTTAATGAAACAATCAATTTTCTTGCATATGGCAGTGTAAATTTGACCTTAAGTTATTAAAATATTGAAATTCATATTCTCTGTTTTCTGATGCACGTGTGCAAGATCAATATGTGACAACTAATATTTGCCCAGCCAGGCAGAGATTCATAGAGGGCATTTTAATTTCTAAGCTTTCCTTTTTCTTCTCATCTGGTTTTACTAAGCTACATAGAAAAATGTTAATTAATATTTTTGCATAATATTCAAATATAACTTTTGAGGATCAAGAATTAAATCAGACAAATAAAATGTTCAGATTAAAATTACTACACATGAGCACTTCTCTTTACCACATTTATATGAAGTAAAATTGTTCTTTGCACATACAGGAGGAGAAAGCTCAACAGTAGGGAAAAGCAACTGCTTACAAACAAAACTCACTTTAAAAACTGTAGAGCAGGAAAGTAATTTTGCATGTTAGATGCTGCCTCACCCTGCTGCATGAAAATATAGACGAAATTAAAATTCCCTCTTGTCAAAATCCTGGCTTTTAAATGCAAACTAGCTATCCATTAGTGCCTAGTGGACTTTTAGTGCAATTGACTTGAATGCTGGAAGAGCTAGTACTATCCACATCTACCAAGTTAAAAAGCCTTTGAGGTTTAGTGATACTCCTTCCTGACATTTCAGGTTTAGCAGGAGGTTAATTAGACACAGTTTCCACACTGCTGTGTTGCTTTAGGGCATGGCACAACAGGCCAGTTTTTAGCTACTTGCGAACTTAGAAGCCTTAGGAGATACCAGCTTGAGACCTACGGCTGGTTTAAATTGTCTTTTTTCCTGCACATTTAGAAAATATAGTGAAATTCTGTTCCACAGCATAAACTAATTGGACAAACTTTTGTCAGCGATGTGCTGCCTAAGGCCAAAATGGAGACAATCTTTATCTCTTTTATGTGATAACTTTTAGGCACAGTGAAAATTATAACATACAGATGTCTATATCCACTAGGGCTTAGAAAGTTGCACAGTGGTATGGTTTGTCTTGGTCATTGCCAACCTGCTGTGCATTTATACTTGCATACACACAAAATGAAGAATAAGAATTAATTTATGAAACTATTTTTCTCTGGTGATTTCTTGCAAAGCACTGAAGATCAACATTTTATCACAAAAGGGTGAAAAAATTACATAAAGAAGGAAGTCAGTAACTTGTCTATGAAATTATAACCTTGTGTGATATTAATAAGAAGTGATGGGGTGGAGGTGAGAAATGCATGTATATATTGCCTCTTTTATACAGTACAACCCTAAATTGTCTCTTGACCCTGTAACAGTTCTTTTTTCAGGTGACTGGGATACAAAAGGATGTTTGTCTTGATACATCCCAGATACCCAGTTAGCATGTTATAAGTTATGCTGTATGTTAGCAAAAACAGTTAGCAAGCCCATGTAGGCAGAAAACTACTACTTTGATTTCTGTGTTACTGTTTCTTCATTTTGTTTATGTTTGTGAACACTTTGGCTCTTTCAATCATGGTACCACATATAAGACCTTTATGGAATTCCATTTAATCATGTTTTATCATGTCAGTGTCCCAATAGGTGTTACAGAAGTAAGGATGGTAAGACTCCAGGTGACATCATGAGGCAGAGGAGGTGCCAAACAGTAGTACAAAAAATTGGATTTTTTTGTAAACCCAGTTAGATAGCTTTTCTTTTGAACAAGCCTTTCTTTTAAAGTCTCCTACCCAAGTACTCGCAGAGTCCAATCTTGTTTAATTGTAGAGAACCAAGTTTGTCGTGAGTTAAAATGGCTCCTAAATATTTCTATTTCTTTGGGTTTTTTTACTCAGCCTATGACATTAATATCATGTACACTTCCATTTCTTGTGGAACCATATGTATGGCAGCAATTTTATTTTTAAAAACCAGGCTACGAAACATGAATTCAAAGAAAGACTTCTTATGGGCTATAAGACAGAATAAGATATGGGCCATGGGATGTACTAGTGACATAAAACCCAGTTCAGTAAAACTACAGAGGGGAAGCATCACGGACCATCAAGTAAAGAGGTCATCCATTCCTGTCACTGGTGCAAATGCTTAAAGAAAAACTGTACCCTTCCTTGCTTATTTATTACAAGAGCAATGTTTTGTGGTTCCCATGAGAGAGCACTGAACAAGTAAAACGGTACATGTTACTGACAGCACAGAAGCCTGGATTTGGGCATTGCAGTTTCATGAACGTAGAAATTTGCTGTGGTCAAGATGACACAAGTTACAGACGAAGATAGCAAGGCTATGAAGACTACAAGGCAGGTTAAGCTCTCACCATCTTGAAGCTCTTTTACAGAACAGCTATTAAAAGTTTTAAAGGCAAGGCTTTGGTACAACATGAAGTACAGGTGTCCCAGGATGAAGACATTTCATCCCAGGGCTGTTTTGAATCAAATAGCACTCACAGGTGTGCTTACTGAATCCCTCAAGTTTCCTCAAGAGGCAAAGAAACTGCCCTATGTCTGTGTTGGTCTCCTTGGAGAAGATACAGAGGGCTTTCGACACATACTGGAAGTTTGCCTTCTCTCAGGCACCTGCTGTGCCAAAAGGTACCCACTTGTCCAGTTGATTCTCGCTCATCCTCCTGTGTTCACTAACACATCTCCATTATTTTGTATTCTTAAAAATCCATATTGTTTAAAATACTACAACAAAGCAAAACAATTACACTCTTAAGAATATATCATCTGAAGTCCTTTCTAAATAATGTATGTTTATTCTGGCTAAAGGTCTTATTATTTCTCTTGGATTTGAAAACATAGAATTAGTCTATACTTTCAAAAGCTTTATTGTTTTTCAATTATAACTTTGAAAACTGAAATACATAAAAATTATTATTTTAACAAAATAATGTTTTCAAAATAACCAGGGGAAAAACCCCTGGGCCTGTAACTTCATTAAAAAATTTGCTGCTCCTAATTTTTATAAGCATAGCAACTGGAAATCTCATTTGAGGTTGGTTTTTTTTTTGGTAAGTCAGAAATACTGTTATGAACAATATTACCTGGTTTTCAACACGTAAATGAGTTAGGGTATAGCTGAAGTATTTAAAAAACCCCAGCTATTCAGTTCTACTCCTGAATCAAATTGCCCCCAAATGTAAGAGAGATTTCTGAAAGTCTTCACATTGTCTCAACAGAAATACTACAGAATGAACCATAGTTTTAAAATTACTTTGAACATCATTAAGTTTGCAGTCTTGATCTTCTGTATGTTACAAATCTCTGTTTTGAAAGCAGATTAATTCTAAAAGAACTGTTTCCTTTCCATCCTTTTTACTCTTTACTCCATTATCTTTGAAAAATGTTCATTTCTTAAATCTTATAATGCATGAATTAAGTTACTAAAACTTACCATAGTGCTACAGGAGTATGAGGTTGCTTTTTCTGCATTGAGTCCTTTTCTTTATTAATGTCTTTTCCTTCTTTAGTTTTATTTTCTTTGATTTTTTTAGAATCTCCTTTTGCATTGTTTTCTCTTCCTTTCCCACGATCTAGAGTTTCAACAGTTTCACTGTAAAGACAATAAAGGCATAATTGTGTTTATGAGTTGGAATAACAACCACAACTGAATTACCTACACCATGCCTTAAATCTGTATCAGTTAACTGTTTTGTGTTTAAATTAATTAGTAATATTTATTTCATCTGGATTATGTTAAGCAAAAATGAACAGTGTATATAATTACTTACAAATGAAATCCATATGCTTTAGTCTTGCTTATCCCATGGTTTGGTATCAGTTACAAACCCATCAGTGTATCCTTCTGAATACATATACACAATTGCTGGATTAATCCAAAAAAACATTATACAAAGACTTTGCTTTTCTTTGAAGTGGGTTGCCAGAGGATGAATGCATGTGCAAGCTACCTTAAGCTGAGAAAAAATATGATCTATAGATTTTCCATATTAAAAATTACAGAATGGAATATTATCTGCACAAGAACCCAATTGCAGTTATTCCTGGTGTTCTATACGGTGTAAGGACTGATTTCCACCAATTAACAGAGATCTTGTTTTCTTATGGAGATATTGTGAAAGTGGTTTTAAATATTTTATTTATGTCCCATGTCATTTTTTTTCTGCAAATTGACTGTTCTTCCTTGTATGACAAGCAGACAGGACAAAAAGTATAACTCATACAAGGTGATGTGGTGGATTATACTGCCCTAAACGTTCCTTAATGGCATTCCAGAATCATAAAAAGATAATTTTCTCTCATTCATGTATGGTGGGGAGACAACTGTATTTGGAACTAATGCTCAGCAATTATTTTTTTTTTTTTGAGGTGTCTGAACAGGTTTTCCGGTTTGACCTTGGCTGACTTAATACCCAAGACAAACCTTGGAGTTAAGTTTGGAATATGACAGATACGGCAATTTTGAATTGTTTGAATTTGTCCTTTTTTTTTTTTTAGAATAAAGTCTAATTAGTTTATTTTAAATTAAGCTATATGACACAGTTTAGATTCAAGTTAACATTTAAAAACAACTCTTATGAAGATTTAGCAGCTTTTGGAAATTATTTCCTCTTGTACACAAAGTACGTACACTCTGTTATTTTCACACATAAGTATCCTCTGTATAAAAATGGAATTACTTGTAATTTTCATCAGTTTAGCTAATTGCACCTCTATGACCCAGACTTAAAAAACTTGCATCATCAAGCTTGGATAAAGACGTTTGAAAATCTATCTTCTCTCAGGATCCTATCTACTTTATAGGATCTTGAAATCCTGTCTTCTTCAACTTCCAGTTTTATCTGTAAAACTTACTTGGTTTTAAAAAAGAGCTTTGCCTGTTTTGATAACTACTTAATATTTTCCTTTTTTCCCCTCAAGTTCTGATTTTCTGTTGTCTGAGAAATCACTGAATATTCTTGAATCAAAGCTGAGAGTTTTCTGATTTCATCATCTCTTCCTCTGAACAGGCTTTTGGAACAGATTCTTTTTCTAGGACAGGCAGCCCAAGTTTACCTCTGTTGCAGATTTGCCTTCACTGGAGTACTTGAGATACACCGGGATGGTGCAGAGAGTCTGGCCATCGTGGATTTTTGCTGATCCCTCTGCATTGTTTTACTGAAATGGCACAGTAGACAAGTTACTCATCTGCAAAGGCAACAAAACCATTTGTTTTGTCTTTGTTTTGTTGATACTTTTAATCAATGTTGTCTCCCCTCTGGCACTAAACTTTTCCATTATATCCGCATTATGCTAGGGGGAAAAAAAAAACCATCACAAGAGAAACTCTGACTGGATTGGACTACAAAAGCAAGTTTATTCTGTAATTCAGCACTTGAAAACTCCTATTTGTCAGCATCCACACATCAAGCATATGTTGTGAGCGTAAGTATCAAGCATACTATGATATGCTTGTAGTTCTAACTCCTTAGTGTGGGTTCTTGTTACTTTCTCAGTGGGCTACACGGGACCCTTTGCTGCATGTAAATAATAGGTCAAATGCTCTTATTTTCCTTCTCCAACAGGATCACAGCGAAGAGAAGATGCCTGTGGGTACAAATCTTCAAACACAGTACTGTGCGTGTTGCAGACCTGATAGTCCACACAGCCAGAAGCGATTACTCAAATAAGAAAGTAAAGAAAACAGAATTGTAATCACCATTCATTGGTTTAGAAATGTCATGCCAGCCACATTTTGGACATTGTATGATATTAATACTAATCACTATATATTAGCAGCCAGACACGTTCACAACTGTTCTAACAGCTGAGAGCCTCCAAGGCTAAATTGATTTCATCCCTTAGACACTCATTAAGACCTGTCCTTCCCATTTAGATAACAGAACACAGTTGTTCAGGGGTGTTTATGAAATGACATTCATTTGATTGATAAGTGACCTTGACTGAATGAGAATATATGCTTGCTGGTGTTTAAAAGATCACCTTCCTTTCCAATAACCTTGTCAGAGTTACAGGCCTCCAAATCCTTAGAGAATTCATAGGTGCACAATCAGTAAATATTGATATAATTTTTTTTCTGTGAGGAGTGTTTTTGGGAGGATTAACTTTTAAATAAAGTCTTACATACGCATACTAATATTCTAATTGTAGAAAGTGCTGAAGAAACCTGAGAATGATGGTCTGGTTTTAAAAATAAATCAGTGTTTAATTATTTGGGTTTTGTAGCTTAATCTATTTTGAAAAACTCTCTGGTTCTAGTGGACCGTTCTTATTAAGATCAAATGAAATATTGAAGCTTCATATATTGTTAATTTTATAGGGCCTATAACCTAGCTATGATTAATTAAGAATATTGGGAACCTCTGATTCAAAGCCAGGAAAAAACTCAGTTTAGTATAGGAAGGTTTTCCAGAGCTGCGTTATGAGAGTTTTTCAATAATAGATTAAACAGACTAAATAATTAAAATGTCATTTGATTGAAATCAGACCTTGTATTTCAGCATTACATCCTATAACAGGCAAGACTGTATTTTCAGCTCCAAATAGGGAGGCAATCCTTCCTTTTCTGTACATTACCTCAAGGAAAACATCAGACAGAATTTAAAAGCAAATGACAAATATTGACTTGAATATTTATTTAAGAGTTTAAATAAAGAGCTAGGGTTGGGATTATCAGGGATGCTTGAGTATACTTACAATCAGATTAGTTGGGGGAAATTACTGAAACCCACCTTCCTTCATTCCAGAGAAGACACTTGGGATGTGGGGATGCAGCCGCTGCAGAGTAGCTCACCCAGCCCCAATGCAACCCCCAACTGGATGCTCTTGCGGGCTGGAGCCCTGCTTATTCTCCTTGTGCAGCTGCTGCTGCTTCTGACAAGGTAGAAGAATACCTGAGCAGCATCTCTTCTGTCATAGCAGCCCCAAATGCAACATTTTCTGATGTTTCTGTGGCAGACCAGGCAGGCACTCAGGTACCCTTCATATGAGGCTGGATACGAGCAGCCTGTGGGCCAGATCGGGCTTACTGATCACCAGCTGGCCTGTGTCAATTAGGTGCTCTGTTGCAATTAACCGTTTTACAGCCCTTTCACAGCCCTTCCTGCCAGAGCTGTTTCACCTTTTTTTTTTTTTAATATTATAAAAATAAATCCTAACTGAAAGAGAAATTTTCCATTTTCAAGAGCTCCCAAGTGCAGGTGTTCCATGTATAGCTGGAAAACCTCAGCAGATGAAGACAGTGGGAAACCCACCCCAGCATATTCCACAAAACTGGCAGATGCTGAACTTGGCTGGAAGCCACAAAGAGATCGAACACATTAATCGCCTAATTCTGAACAGGCACTTGAATGGATGTCTTCCCCTTTACAAGACAGCACACCCAACAGTGAAACATTTTTTTCTCCTTTAAAATTTTTCAATGCAAAGACTAATTTAGAAATGTTTTTGCCCCAAATTTGCCAGTAGCTGTTACAAGCTATTTCCATCGTATAGAACAGCTGCTTATACTCAATATCATTTAAGTGAGACACGAATGGAAGCAAAGGCATTCCAGAGTCAGTTCCTAGTTATTTGCATAGGTTAATTTCAGGGTTTTTTAAACATATTTTCTCTGTTCCACTACTATCGCTCTTTCTGTATTACTCCTTTTTCTCTCTGCTGCTAGAAGTGGAAAGACCAAGCAAGTACGATCCTCAGGATGTGGGATCACACAACTGTACTCTTTTTCAGGATAGTCTTTACACTGATCAAGGATCTCATATAGTTCATTGTTCAGCAAGCACAGTATGTAGTACATTTTTCATCTCTTCCTAGTGAACAGTGTTCTCTAACCCACATTTCAATAGTAAGCTCAATCAGTAAAAGTGAGCAGCTGCCTTCGGGGCCATGGTAGCAGGACATCTTGAGCTTGGGCTCCACTGGGGTGGCCATCACTGGCTGCAGCACAGTGCCACAGGTTTTTCTGCTTCGGGGTTTGCCTACACCAGGTGTGGGGAGAGATGCCACAGCCGCACACTGCAAAAGCAAGAGATGCCAATGCTGTTGTTAGGGGCTGGGAGTAAGAAGCCAAATGCAACTTATGTTCATCATGTGAAACTTGACGGCCTAAGGCAGAGCTGAAGACTTCTACAAAGACCAGGATTTAGCCCTAAAAATAGTCAAGAGAATGAGCTTTTGATGTAGGCACAGCTGACATAGCATAAGATAATGAACATGGGATAAATGTTCTTGTTCATTTCTTCCAGTGTTTTGGAAAATAGGGGTTAATACAAACAAGAAAAATCCCATGATACTTTTGAATAAACTACATGGAGTTGTTAAAAGGGCATCAGCACTATTTTTCCTAATTAGAGCAACTGGCAATACTCCAGGCTTTTGTCTAGCTGCTTGGGTCAAAAGTATAGAAACTATCTGAATGTAATGTAAAATAAACATCCCAGTGGATATTACACTGACTGTAATAATATTTTTACATTTAATGCATCATTCTCTCTCATATTAATTTTGAACTGGCATGGTATAAAAAAGATGTGGGGTATTGTCATTGAGTTTAAACCTGGTCTTCTGTTGGGTTCACAGAATTATCATTAAACCTTTAATGATTGATTCTTACATTGTGATATTTATGCTTTCACCTTTGTTGACACAGGAATGGACTTCTTTAAAGCACTAGCAGGAAAGAGAGATGGAAAACTAAATTATAACTTGATATGTAAGAAGAAAATACATGTAAAATAGTTTGTTCACGTGTGTTATTGGCAGATATTATTCTGAGATCATAAAGACTTCAGGCTGATTTTCAGTTGCCAGAAGCATACGCCCATTTAACTTTGGGGGTTGGAAAGTTAAAAAGGGTGGAAGTTAAATGTCTAATTTGTGATTATCAGACGTTTTAAGTTACTCAGTGATAACTGAGTAAACATTGGATCATCATGGTTGCCAATCCAGGATATGAACATACAGGATACCCTGTTTACTCCTGCTGTGAACAATTCAGATTGGTAGCCCAGTTAAAAGAATTGACATCTGTATCCAATCCAACAACAGATGGCATCATTTTTATATTTTTGCCAGCACTGATGTTATATCATATCACAGCTGATCTATGAGCAAAGCTTTTAAATTGAAGGTATTGTGAGAGAAGACTGCTGGTGTCTTGAAAAATTAATCTTTTTATCATCCTGAATGATGCTTGAGACAAGGAAGAAAAAAAGTCAATAGATCCTATAAACTCAATTTCACCATCAGAGCCCTTAGTATGGTTGAAATTCATAGGCTGCACATATTTCGCTGTAATGTCCCCTTCCCAAAAATAAAAGTCTACACTCAGCAGTGATACAATTCTACTTTTGATTTAGTCGCTCCTCATTTCTTAACTCTATCCCAGCGAAAACCAGTACACTGACTCAGCCCTACTTCTGCATCACAGAATCGCCCTCCACCCCTATCCTTAGTATCGCCAGCACAACTGCATGTGGAGAAATCCTGTGGATAAAACGAGGGAAATAATCTGACCAAAAACTTGGCAAAATGGGAGTTTCAGAATGCAGATTAGTGTCTGTACATGCTGTCCTCCTTTCACAGGTAGTTGTGTTTACACAACAGATGGCTTTCACACAGGGTAGAGACAAAGGAATAAGCAGCATGAAAACACACAGCTTACAGCAAGACACATATTTTTAATCTACCACTGATTAATAAAACAAGATTTTAACTTGCACTTAGTTTTCTGTAGTCCTGACAACTTCCCAGAATATCTTGGGGAAAAAAATGAAAAAATTGCCCTGGGTTCATTTTCACCTGAATTTATTCTTACCCCACCTCCACCCACACCAAATTTTCAAATAAAAAGTAATAAAAGGAAGACCCATCTCAAGTTTTGGGGGGTTTTTGCTGCCTTATTTTTGTTACCTGAATAAGTTATTTTTGCATTTTCTGTGTAAATATAAAAGTCACACCAGAGGTTTGCTCAGTCAGAATGAAGGTCCACTAGCTTAATATCTTACCTGCAATAGCAGCCAAAACCAGATAGCTAGTAAAAAGTATAAATATGTACTAACATATTTAAAAGTTAACACTCATTGAAGAACAGTCTTAGCTTTATTTTGCCAAACTCATTAAGCTCCATTGGATATTCCAAAGTGTTTCATCCTCAGTATCAGAAAGAAGAAGAAAAGAGATACTTGTCAAGAAACCAGTTGTTCTAGACCTGCGCTGTAATACGTTGCTCCATGGAGGTAGTAAGAACCTTCCTTCCAACTTCAGTCTGATTCACCTGTGACTGGGATAAAAAAGAAGCAGGAAGAGTGAGTTGGTACCTGGTAGAAACTTTGCATGGCTCGACGGGAGGCTTGTTTGCCTGGGACTGAAGAGCTGGACCTGGCAAAAGCCAAAGATAAGAGGGTACGGTTGCTAATTTGACCAAACAGCATAACCAAAACTAAGACACACAGTGCAGGTGGCAGTGAAAAAGTGTGCTCATCCGTTGCCCAGAAAGGAGTATAACCAATGCAGAGAGAGTGGTTAATCCTTACCTACTAAAGAAAGAACTGGGGGAGGTGCTGCCAGGCAGGACACGGATAGGCTGATGTGGCAGTTTGGCAAGGAGGATGGCATGATTTATGTAAGATAAATTTGCTATACATTGTAACTTCAAACAGGTTTTTGTGTGTCTTATAACTGTCTTAGAAAGGTATAAATACTAGACATTAGAAAACCTCTTGCGCAACAACGGAAGGTAGAAGGAGTAATTTTAATATCCTGTACCTGCCCTGTAGCGCAGAAGTGACTAAGAAGTCATGCTATAATTAAAATGCCCTGCTCGCCCTGTTCCTAGTAAAATAACAACAGTATCAGTTCTTTATATTACTTTAGTGTCACCACTGGAAATGTTTGTCAGCAGAAGCCATGTAAATACAAAAGACGGCGTATGTGTTCCTGCATCCGCCATACTGGAGGATTGTGCTCTGGAGACAACTGGATCATCTCACTGGTAGAATAATGGCATTTGGAAATTAACATGGCCCAAACTATTATGTACAAATACTGCACGTCTCAAAGCCTTTCCAAGTCTATAGAGGATCAGATTACTAAGCAGATAGAAAGGACTGGCTAGAAGTGGAAGCCACTATGCAGAGCAGTGATGATAGTAATGAACAGAAGGACTATTGCATTCATGACTGATTTTCTGTTTAGACAGTTTCCATGGTCTGCC
>JAVKLA010000074.1:23962534-23979841 GCA_034782735.1 Sagittarius serpentarius | reverse complement strand
AGTTGCCTGCCTTGTCATTGATGTTATGAAACCACAAGTTCCAAATGATGCATGTGGATCCATCATTATTTTGAGATAAGCAAGCACAGTCTTGAATATATTTCATGGCAGTATATAACAGAAGACACTAGTTGTTACAAAGGTAGGAGAACATACTGGGAAAGTATTGCAATGTACGTGCTCTGTTCTTCCCTGCTCATTTGATTTCAGTCACTGTCAGACTCATGGGACCTTTGATCTGACATGGTGTGGCCACTCTCATGTGTCAGGGACACATTAATTTAATACAAATAATAAAATAATACAAATTAAATGTAGATTGGCTATGAAAACTACTTTCTCCAGAGTTGTTGCTGGAATTCAGGAAGATTGCTAATGCTGGAATATTGGCTTGATTTGCTGAGAGAAGTATTACAGTGTTGAGGAATTATGTGACTGTCACTGAAATTTCTTACTGTCATGCTGACAAAATTTAACATTGCTTCGTTTGGAATCTAACTGCACCGCTGTGGTGGTGGTGGTTGAGACAAGTCACGAACTGTTTTCAGTAACTATGCTTAAATTTAGAACTGTTCAAGGCCTGGTTGCTCATTTACAGTATATTATTAAATGTACATTGAGTGTTTACTTCCTGTCAGTGATTAGTTTGTTATTTTGAGAGTGACTCTAAAAAGAAACTCTTACTTTCTTGGAAGTGGCTCTGTCGAGACATATTTCAGATGTTAAAGCTTACCAAATATTGATTGACTAATTTGCACATCTAGTAATCTTTATAGTATCACGTATATAGCTCATGTTTCAAAATAAAAAAATAAACTAGCTGAAACTCATTTGTCCTATTTGATGCCACTAGGATTTCACTAAATTTACAAAACATGCTAGAATTCAGTTTGCGACTTCACTGACATGTCAAATTATGCAAGCATTGTTCATGTGTGGAAAAAGAGATAAACCTCATGGGTATCTGCCAGAAGTAGGAAAGATCTCTTCACAATAAAAGTAAGCAATTCCTGAAGGTTTTTTTCTGTATTAATTGAGCATATCACGTTTCTTGTCATCAATTCTCCATCTAGCTAGTTTAAAATGTGATGCCATCTCTTTTTTTTTCCTTTAAGATAAAATATTCTCCCACGTTTTTTTGAGAAAGATTTTTTTTTTTCCCCAGAATATCTTTCACTCTGTATTTTCATCTTTTCAACACTGGAGTAGAAAGAATGTTTGTGTCTCAAACTCCCCATATCTCCTACAGGTTCCATAGTGAATCTTTTCTGGGTTCAGATTCTGTTGCACTACTCAATTTTGCCAGTAGTCTATAGTTGTAAAATCTGGGTGGGAATCTGTCTTTGCCTTACACATTCAGAGTGAGCATTGCAATGTTGTATGGTAAAGCCAAAAAAATGGGATTATTAGTATTTCTTCTGTAATCCAGTAGCTGTGAACATGGGGAAGCACAAGGAGGATCACGCCACAAACAGCAGCCCAGCTTGTTTGCTGTTCTTAAACAGCATCTCCTGGTGCCATGGTTGGAGACAGAGTGCTAATCTTATTGTGCCCAGATGATCGTTCTACGCCCCTTCCAGATGAAATACTCTGTTTTGTTGGTCTGACTCTGTAGGGCAGCTGTCAACTCGTCTGTGCACACTAAGCAGGGAGATACCAAACGTGGAAAAATACCTGTCTGTATTGGTGCCAGATACTATCTCTTTGTACACTGCCCTTTTGAAATGCAGTTGTCCTTTTTAAGAGTATTTGAAATACAGATTGCATAGAATGTTTGGTAATTCTTACAGTTTTGAATTCAAGTCAGTGACTGTGTGATCTGTACTGTTTTCAGTTGTTTAAAAGTGTTAAAAATTGTTCAAAGTGTTAAAAAATTGAAAGTGGTTTTAATTAAAAGTATCAGGTTTTAGCTTATTGACAGTTAAGTGGCTTAGGTCTTGGATACTTGTTCACTCTTCTTTGCCTCTGCAGTATTGGAGCATTTGAGTTTTGCTGAATGTCTTGATTGAACATTTTCTTAATTTCCAAGGAAGGTGTACGTAGGCTGGCTTACACAGTTGGGAATCATCAGCTCTGAGACTTTATGCTTGTTAGTCTTACTGAATCAGAATTTTATCACTTTTGCAAAATGAATTTTTGCTGTGTTGCTTCTGTCATGGTGAATGGAATAATTTAAAACAAAGACCAGAGTCCAGTATGTGTATAATTTTTTCTCTATGTATCCAGGTATCTAATAGTGTAATCAGAAAAAATCTAATTACTACTTAGTGAAGGCAAGCTTAGCAGGCTAGAGTGAGATGTTGGATCTTGTGTTCTATTGATCTTTGTAATCTTATGGTTCCAGAGTGAGTCAGTAGAAGGAGACTGAAGTATCATATGCTCAGAATATTTCCTCCCTCCCTTGCATTCCTGCCTCTCACTAGAAGACAGAGGTTAGAGTAAAAGCAAGCAAGCCAGCACTTTACTCATAGCACAAGGCCAGACTTTATCCTGAGATTCAGTTCCTATCTCTTCTGAATCTGGAACATAAGAAAATAAAGATAATATCTTTTCTCATAGCTAATGTGCTAGGATATTTAGGTAGTGTGCTAAAATGTGCTAGGTGAAAAATTAGGTTGATCACAAAAGTGGATATAGGTCCAAAGGGTGTAAAACAATCACAAGTGCAGCTCCAGTCATGTTAATAACTAGGTGCTGTAGGATTTTTTTTCTTTCTCTCGTCTTACTAAAATATTAGTGGTTTTGCAAGATTGTTCTTAAATTTTAACTATGAAAATATTGCTATTAATACAACTAATGACATAGTCCATCCTTTATAAATACAGCTAGCATGAATTATTTACTGTTGCTCTTCATGGTTGAGCTCCTAGCCATCAGCAAGTATTCTGACTAAAATATACAGCTTCAAATTAAAGAGCATATGAAAGCTTGCAATAGATTTAAGGTTACTCATACAACCTTGACTTGTCTCTATTGTGTAGATGCATAGTAATGCAGGACTATTCTTATTTTCTTTATAGGATCTTTGTTTCTTTCATTATGTAGCATGGTTTGTGTTCTGAAAATAAACATGTAGTAGATGAGTCTTATTTCCGTGACTTACTGGAAGAGCTAATAGAGGCAGGGAACTGCAGGAATGACAAACGGTCTTGGGAGTGAGGCTGCCCTGGAGATCACTCTAGGTTCTGATTTGCAAAATCTTCTGAAATTTTATGTGGTAACTGAAGCCAATAACATCTTTTTTTCTGGATACTTAATATGCTAAAAATGTTAGGCACTCTGAAAAGTCTGTCTTTAAGCCTTGTACGTATCAGTAATAGCTGGTACAATACTGACCTTAGTTTATGTGTATCAGTTTTCAATGTAAAATAAGATTATTAGCCCTGCTTTGCCCTATGGGCTGTGAGTAAGATAAATCTGTTAATGTTTGTAAAACACTCTGATAATTTAAGTGGCAATTTAAAGCCGATGAAGAAATTGGTACTTCTGTGCTCAGAAGAGCTAAGACTTGGCTGGAGTGCAGGAATTAGTGAATAAGCAGTACACAGTCAGTGTCGGCACTGCAGCCCAGAGCTATAATTGCTGTTTATGTAAGTTTATCTTACCTAGTTTGAAGATGATTAGTATAGGAATAGGTTTTGGGTGTATATATAGAAAAGAGGGTTCAGCCCGCATTACAAAACCTATGCAAGTTTATGAAAATTACTGTTATGTGTGGGTTCGGGTCTTCATGATGTGGCTGCGTGTTTATCAGTATCAGATGCCTGTGTTTTAGAGCTAGCTCAAGCAGGTGTCTTTGACGTGCAGCTGGGTTATAGGATTTCATAAGGCAGCATTTCTTACCTGTTTATCAAATGATGTCCATTTGGTACAGTAAGACTGGACTGCCTTCGGGGAAGATTGTGTGAACTTAAGGACTCTGCCCTAATATGTGTCCCAGGGGAGCAATGGATGGTTGCATGGGGAGCTTGGTTTGGGATATTTTCTGATTTTTGGGAGAACGAATCTGCAAGTTTAATGGCCTTGCTAACACAGTGTTTAGGAGCAAACTAGCTTTTAAGTAGTTCTCCATTTCCCACAGATGCAGTGCCTGGGAGCTGATGTTTTATTTGGATTTTTCTGTGCTCTTAGGACAGTAAACACCAGAACCATGTTTCGGGGCACCAGGAGCGGAACAGTGTAGCTGGCAGTTCTTGTCTGGATATACTGTCAGCTGTACTTACTTGATTAAATGTGTGGATTGGTCTTCAGTATCTATCTTAGATGCTTTTATGTGTTTCCTCATAACTCCAGTTTAAATTAGGGAGATAACGATGTTTGCAGATGGAAACTGGAAGACAGTTCTGGGCCTGAGATCTCTTCCAGTCATAGATAGGTGTTTGAAACAGTGCTCTGACCCTCCTTTTGGTTTGTTTTGGGGACGTATATGTATGTGGTTAGTCTTATGCTTAAGTTATTCCAGGATTTGGACATTAATAGTTGGTCTTCGTCGCACTAGAAGTTTTTATTTTGATACATGTCTCATTAATCTTGTTCTGCTTTCAGATGTGGTGAAGAGCCTGTATTTTCCCCTGTGTGGTATATAGTGCCTTAAAAAATGGGGTTTGGAGGTGACCTGAAGTATTCCCATGATGCTTTATTAAAATTGCAAGACTGGGAGCTACGACTGCTGGAAACGGTGAAGAAATTTATGGTAATGCGAGTAAAAAGTGATAAGGAGTATGCCTCCACTTTACAGAATCTTTGTAACCAAGTAGATAAAGAGAGCACTTGTCAATTGGATTATATCAGCAATGTGTCCAAGGTAAGACTGAAATATTTTGCATTTGGAATATCCTTGGAAATAACAGTGCTGGGTTTACTTTTGTTTTCAGTTTGAGTTGGCTTCCTGTTCATTCAGCTTCTTGAGAGTTAATGTTGCCAAAGTATTTCAAATGGGCTCCTTTTATTTTGTCAGTGGAATATGCAGAAGTTGAGCTCCAGTTTTGCTTTGAAAATAATAATGGAGCTAGAATCAGTCCTGAATTATGAAATTCAGTATTTTAGGTTCCTGGGTTGAGCCTGCTACTTTGTTTAGTGTTTTGAAAATAGAGTATGCTATAGTAAGCTTTTCTTTTAAGACAGTTAAATAGGAACTATTGTTTATGTTACATAGAATTTGTGACAGAAATAGAAAAATGACAGGAAACCGAAGCAAAGCCTAGCATTCCAGCTGTTATTCACACTGCAGCATGTATTGTAGAAACAAAACATTAATTCAGGATGTTTCTCATAATTGTGAAGGTATTTTATATCCAATTTAAAATAACTGTGTTGACTTTTTATAAAGGTAAGGCTGTCCTTCCCCCAAATTACTAATTTTCAGATTTAGACCAAGTCCAGTGAAGGTACCGATAAAGCAAACTTCCCTATTTCACCTGTTTGTAAGCTTCACTCCTGACTTGGATTCCATCCTGACTATAGAAAACTATTCTATTTCAATGGCTTATTCAATTCTTGTCCCCTCTGCTGTAGCAGTGGTTACACAGTCCCTTCAGTCTGGCATGAATCCTGATCTCCTCTCTGCAGGAAAACACCCTTTTTTGGGGCAAGTTAAATTTTAGACAAAGCAGTTTTTATGCAGTGGGCTTATGAGGTGGCTGCTTGAATACTAGCTATGGCATAGCACTAGGAACGTGACTGCACTTTGTGCAGCAGTCTGGATTTATACTGGATTAAAGTGGCGGTGTGTGTGACTTGAAAGCTGCGCTGCTATAGCTAGCCTGCTTCAGCTGCCCCCAAAGTAGCACTGCACAGTGTTTATCTAAAGAAATTCTGTTGTTGCTTCTCTCCCCCACAATAATTCTTGTCTTGTAAATTGACATGCTACCTTTTTTTTTCATCTGTGTGTTTTGCTGGTATATTTGAAATGCTTTCACCCAATTATGTTTCTTACACACATTTTGTTACAGATTTTGCTATTTAAGTTGTAATGATTTTCGTAAGTAAACATTAAAGCATTGTCATTAGCCTAAGATGACAGAAATCAAGTATTTTCTTCAAGCTTTCTACTACTACTACAACAAATTTTTGTATAGAATTATGGGTGATATGACTAATAATTCTTGCTATTGCTACCCCACTAGGATTGCTCTTGTGTGCTAGCTAAACTGTATTCCAGTTCTTTTAGGTGATGAAACAGAGAAGATTAGGGCTAGAACAGGAAAGGAGCGTTGGCGTCAGGATATGTAGCATTATAAGTTTTAAGCAACCCTTAACCTTCATGTAGCTTGCTCAGTCTAGGACAGTTCATGTTGGTGACATGGGCACTTCCTGTGAGCAAATGAATTTAAAAAAGTTGGAGATCTGACTTAAGCCATATTCTTTAGGGGTTGAAGAGAGGCACGTGTGTCACATTCTGAAATCTTGTTTTGGACATAGGCACTCAAGTTGTTCATTCAGGATTATTTTGGTTTTTTTTTTTTTTACCTCTTAAGGAAATGCCATTTTTCTCTCAAGCCCCATCCCTGATCTCTACGTCTTTATGTAACAGCAAAAAATATTCATATGCTACTGACAGATCTTTTGTATGGGCTTGCCTTGAAATTTCACTGTCACCTTGGATTTTAAAGTTGTGTAGTGACACATTGTGGTACTGCTTTTGGCAGTTAAAATGTCTGAATTACTGATTACTTTACTCACCTCATTCTAATTTACTTTACTATTCATGATACTTTTTCTCTTTTCCTGACATGTTACAGAATAAAAGTATGACCCAGGTGTTATGGGCCATAAATCTAGTATCTTATATGTCCTAAGATTTAAAATACCTGGATATTAAATTTTTGGTATTGTGTGGCATCAAAACCAAATACCAAGCTGTCTAATCTTTTATGGTTTTTTTTTGTTGTTGTTTTTGTTTTTTTTTTTGTAAATGTATAGCAAGAGTGAGCACTTTGAGAGAAATGGTGTTTGGGAAAATCTGTCCTATGATTTTTTCATGCAGAGGCAGCAAACTTGCTGGAAGGCATAGTGGCAGCAACTACTAATGCTAGAAAAGCAGTATTTTTAAGTGCTACCCAACAGCTCTTTTTTGTGTGTATATGTCTAAAAAATACTGTTAAACCAAACAATATTGTGTTTTATTGCTTTTGGTAGATTGTGGGTATTTTCTGTGGAAGGAAATGCTTTGCCTTTTCTGCTATCCCCACCCAGCTGCTTTTCTGTCCCATATAAATCTCAATTATTGAAGCTTTTCCTCAAGTATAGCCTTCACTTTAGCTTTTCCTATTTTAAAATAACAAAATGTAATCAAACAAAACACAGAAATCCTGTTCAACCAATGTTTTCCCAATATGAAAAGAGGGATGTAAAGAACAGGAAAACGTGCAAATGATTTTTTTTTTATAGGAAAAGAAAGTGTTTACTGTGTTTCTGACTTAGGTTCATTTGGTGAATCGTAAGCTAAGTATTTCTTTAGAGTACTTGTCCTGTTGAAAAATCCTTTTGTTGTGATTTTCAGGGTTGATTGAAACAGTACTGCCTTATCAGTAATAAATCAGCCTTGAAGAAAATGGAGAACTTTGACTACATTTTCACCTCTGAGACCGCTCTTACAAACTCTTCTATAACCACAAGACCCACTCCTCTCAGACACATGTCTAATGATGGTTTTATCCTATGCAGCTTTGCAGTCTGGCTTCTGATGTCACTGGAAAGTGTTCTATAATGGAGAGGTGGAACAGTTTTCAGCCAAAGCTGGGAAGCTTTAGGCCATGACCTTTTACAACACCAAACTAAGCAGTCTGAGATAGCTCTGTGTGAGTCTGTGGGATGTTTATGAGCTAAATGAAAAGTTAAAGATGGTTTAATATATATACAGGACTTAACTATGTTTTGTTTCCTTCTCTAGAATCCAGTTTGCATTGCAGCATTATCATGTAGAGATGGAAATATTGTGTATATATGTTTATATATGAGATGTAAGGAAACCCCAAAGCTACCAAACAAATTAATTTTCTAAGTTGTAATGGTCTAAGGTGGATTTCTGTCTTTGGTAAGAGTAAGATAAATGCTAGTAAAACTAGCCTACTAGCTGCCTTCAAAACCTGATAATTGTATGGCAGGTAGCCAATTTGAAATTTTAGAAAGAGCATAGCTTTCGATGTCAGGGAGTTATCTCTAAGGAATCCAATACTGTTCCCATCCACAAAGTGTGACAGGGATCTTTAGGGTAACAAATGCTTTTATTTGAACTGAACTTTAACTTCTTGTCTATATCTGTGGTGCATTGGAAGTCCTTCTGTTCACGTTACAGTTCTTAATGAAAATCCAAAGCTCCAAATAGCATATTAAGCTGTCCTGAAAACTGACTGACAGAATGGCCAAGGAAGTTATTAAAGTAAGGGTACAGGAATACGTTGGGTTGCTATGACAGACAAGTAACTGCTTGTGTCTCTTAACCTGTTATCACCTTATGCTTTGATACTGGTGGCCTGACTCTGGTGCTGTCAGATATGTGAAGCAGCTGACGAATGGTATCCTTTTAAACAGTAACCACTCAAATGCATATGACTGTGAGGCATTTAGACAAGGGCAGAGAAGTCAGCTTGAACAGAGTAACTGTGGCTGGAATACAGGAGAACAAAGGACACAGGAACGTGCTTGTCAGGGGTGTCGGGGATGTATTCCAAAAAAGGCTGTAAAGCTTTCATGGGTGTTCAGAAGTACTAGGACAGTGCTGAATAGTGAACATACAATATTGTATTTTTGTCTCTGGTGCTTTTTTATGATTTTATGAGTAAGTCTGAGGCATGATTTTGCTGCAGCAGGAAGAACTTTATTTTAGACTCTCTTGAGCGTGTTTGGGTAAGTTTAAAATTCTTTTTTTACTGAATTGTTTTAAACAGTGGTACATCTTTTCCCACAGTTCATGTTCATCATTTGATTATTTGTAAGCCAGATTAAGTAAGTGCTTTTCTGTTCTGACTTTTTTTTTAATAGTCTTGGTTGCTTGTGGTACAGCAAACAGAACAGCTGAGCAAAATAATGAAGACACATGCAGAAGATCTTAATTCTGGGCCTTTGCATAGGCTTACAATGATGATCAAAGATAAGCAGCAAGTTAAGAAGAGTTACGTAGGCGTTCATCAACAAATTGAAGCAGAGATGTACAAGGTATTTTATTCAACAGTGCTTTATAAATCTATAATATTTTCGTATGTTTAAAAAGTAATATATTGAGAGTGGATTATTTTAGTTCCTCTGGTTTTGTTTGTGCTATGGTAAAAGTAGTGATTTGTCATATGTAGAATGCCTAGTTTAAATTTTAGGTATTTCTTCTATATTTTTTCTCCCCTGATAGCTGACAAGGCAGAGATGGAAAACTTTCTTCTATATGAATTCCTATGGACAGATAGCACTGGAAATGCTCTTGTTCTAGTAGGGCATGATTCTGTGTGACACTTATCTATTCCATCTCTCTTCCTGTTCTCATTCTATTCTAGACATCCCTAGGACCAGGGCACTGAAAGCTTTTGTTAATGAATGCTCTTGACAGTCCAGACTGTGTTGGGTGGGGATAGGATTCTAGTCCCTGTTCTAAAATATAAGTCAAGTGTAAACCAAACATGAAGGCTGCAGATGGAGTTCTTCAGGGCCTTTTTTATTACATGTCAGTTATCCTGCTTATGTTGAAAGCACTGTATTTAGTCTGTAAAGCTGACAGAAATCACAGTTTCATTCAGGTGCTCTGGGGGAAGTTTAACTGCAAATGTCAAAAATCAGATTGATAGTCTGAAAGGTCTACTGAGAGAAAGAAAAGCACTGTTTCTTCTTCCTTCCAGCAGAGAATTTGAGATTTTGAGTAGTGTAGTTAAAATATAACATCTGAGTAGTACAGTACAAATGTCATGGCCTGCCGAGTAGAATATTCTTGGGCCGGTTATGAGAAGAATTTTAAATTAGTACTATGCATATATTAAGTTAAATATGTTGGCTTCAATAGGACTGCTTCCATAATATGCTAGGATCTTGGCACCTTCCCCAGGCATTGACTATGGGGAGTACATCCTTTTTGGTGCATGGTCAGTAGGCTGTCTTATCTGACAAAATTTCCAAGCCAAATAATTGTTCACAGCCACTTATGAATTGCTGCATCTGAAAATAGTCAGGATGGAAGAAGAGGAAAAACTGATAGCGTATGTTAGGAATAATAGAGGCTAAATGTATAGATGATTAGACAAATGGAAAAAGAAAGAAAGAAACAAACATAAGAAAGAGGCTAGATGAAACAAGACTGCTGGAAGTTCAGGTATACTTTTAAAAGAGACTGTGCAAAACATTTTTTCCTGTTAACAAGTTAGGTCTAATAAAATCTCTAATAAAACTGTCATTTAAAGTAAAGCTTTTTCAAAAAATATGGTGTATATTGAGCACTCCCCAAATGATTAATTACAAACCATACTGATTTTAATTATGGGCTGCATGGCCATGCAAATATTTTTGCATTCTGATGAATAAGCTTGCATTGTTGTTTGGGGTTTTTTTTTCCCCTTTCCTGATTTTCCTAAGAAGCATTTGAATAGCATTCTGGTTAGATATGATATGTTCTTTCATTGTTAGCTGACATTGTTTCTTCAAAGGTTTTGTGTCACTGGAGCGCTTGCAGAATGGTTCCCAGAAATTCAAAATACTTATCATGTTCTGTGGTATTATTTCTGGTTTTGTTATACACAGAAGCAAAATACTTATTATTTCCCAGGACATTATCCAAACCTTGTGAAGATCAGCGTTGGTGCAGTTCCTATCTGTAGGATCCATTGGCAAAAAAATGTGTTTTCCTTTAGGTGAAATGCATATGTGTCATCCTTTCTTATTCTAGACACCTCTACGGTGAGGAATCTTTCTGATAAAATTCTAAAGGACAGTGAAATACCATGTCTTTTACACAAAGGTAGTAGAACTTGTACATTTATTCTAGTTCCTATTAAGATATTGGATATTTTTTTCTGTCTTCATGAAATCTGTGGGTAAAGAGTAGAGTACTATGCTAGTTAGGTGGGCAAGACTTTTTGATGTGAAAACTGGCTTTAAGATAATTCTTGACCATCTTAGTTCCTTAAGTGTTATTTGGGGACAGAAGTGCTGTTGGTTTTGGTTTTGTCTGTTGGAAGAACACAGTCTAAGAATCAGTAAAATATATTTTACAATTATTACAAAGGTTTCTTAATACTAGTGGCCCGCTTTTTATTTTCCAGTTTCCTGTAAGAGAAGCAGTTCCTTGCTATTTATGTCTTACCTGTGTTCACTACTTCCTCATTTCATCTTTTTCTCCATTTCTTGCAGTGTCTTTATAATACAAGTTTGTCATAAAGTTATTTTTTCCTGTATCGTCTCTATTAGTCTATAATAACAACAGTTGTGAGTATAACTTACAGTGTGTAGAAACAGGAGATGAGAATATGGGACTAAAGTGGAGAAAAGTTCCAGCCTTTAAATCTTTGCACAGTTGGCCCAGAAATAGAAACTGCAGATAGCACCTTATTGGTTATTTGAGGAATTCTATTAAGTTTCCAGATGTTACTGAGGGTGAAAGTAGTGCTATCTGGGCCTTGCCTCATGAAAAAAGGGAGTATTGTGAACTCCAGCCTTCTTCATGCCAGCCGCAAGAGGAACAGTTTTTCTGTAGAACAGACTTCCTTTTCTGCACATTCAACAAGGGGAGCACTTCCGTTAAATTAAGTTCCTCTTCCATGATTTCCCATTGTGAATGTATTTTTCTTTTTGCCAGAGTTTTTACTTTTCTTTACTATATATGCCACCTTTTTGGTATTGTAGTGGCTGGTTTGTTACTCGCTTTTACTTGCAAATTCATGATTTGTGATTATTTCTGAACAGTGCACTAATTCTGTCACACAGTGAATCAAAGTTGGGGATAGAAGAGACTTTTCCTTTTTAGGGATTTAAGTCTTACAACAGATAGATTAGTTCATGCACAGTTGCTGTTTCTAAGCTGTTTGTATGAACTGTAATATCTAAAAATTCTTCTATCTTGCCTTTTTTTTTTTTAGGTTCTAAAAGATTTCCTTCCTATGCATAGAACTTTTTCATCTAGTATGATTTATTAAGCAACTTTTTGGTGCTTTTTTTTTTTATTGTCATTGAAATAGAATAGTGTTTGTGATTAGCTGGATTTCCTAAACATATTTTTTGTTACACTGATGTGGTTGGGGATCTCTGTTTCAGGCCTCTTATTTCATTCCACGCATTTATTGATTTTGATTTTATTACACCATGTATTCCTATTAAAATTGTCTCAAGCAATTGGGAAGTGGTAGTAACATCCTTATTTTGGAAAATAAATCCTATTAATTGTCTTTCACTAATGCTATGAGGTTTTTTTATATGTTGAGGGTAAGTATTTTTAATACGTCTTATATTTCTGTTTTCTTAAAGGTCACAAAGACAGAACTAGAGAAACTAAAATCTAGCTATAGACAACTAATAAAAGAAGTAAATTCTGCCAAAGAAAAGTATAAAGAAGCTGTGGCTAAAGGTATGACTGACTTGTGTTAATTTCATCTATTCATCAGTGCCATTTTCAAACCAGCTAAAAACTCTTACAGTGAAACAGGGTGATTTTTTTTATTTTAAGCAACTCGATTAAATAAAAAAGCTCATTTAGGATCTTAAGTCAGACAGGCTAATTGTCATCATGTGTACTTGGTGGTACTCTTTTTAAAAATCATAAAATAAGGGATAGCCCTTCTTTTAGTATAAATGGTAATCCTTTCAAGTTCTTCTATTATTCCTTCAGTGGGCGTATTTGAAATGTAAAATTGCTCAAATGAACTGTTAATAGTGGTAAGTGGATTGGAACTCCATTTCGTCTACATTGGAGCCTACTTGCATCCTGTGACCTATTACAGTTGCTGCAGTGGCATCAGCATCAGTTCTTGACAGTTAGTATAAAGGATCTGACCTTTGTCAGCCTTAAGCAAAAGAGAAAAAGAATTCATTTTCACACTGAGATATTTTTAAGAATTTTGGGAAATGATGTGTCGAAACTGCATGGATTTTGATTCCTGTTGAATTGTGCTAATGATTAGATAAAGGACAGCCTTTGTTCTATGATGTATTGAAATATCTTGGTAGTAATTGTCCTTATGTGCCTTTCTAAGATTTTTTTTCTTTCTTTTGAGAAAATTAATTGGATGGCAGTATATAAATATAAGTCTTAAAGATCCACCTTTAAGTTTTTGTATGACTGCCTAAAATGGCAGTTAGTGTCCTTGGTTCTGTTGTACTATAATTCACAGTGCAATATAATAGCTGTCAGTGCTGAAAGAAAGATTGATTTCTTTCCAGATTTGTCTAAAATTTGGAGCGGTAGCTGATACGTGAATGACAAAACAGCATGGGATAAGACAGGTTATACTCAGCACTGTTTAGTTTCAGCTTTTTTTTTTTTCTTTTACCGATGTTTGTATTCACTTAAAAATGTAAATACATACTCAGTTGTTCATTTCGTCCAGTTCCCTAGCTGTTTTACATATAAGTTTAGTTTTATTACTTGGTTTATCCCCAAGTAACTACTTAACGTGGGAACATATACTATATAACATGGAAAACATGAAAAAAATGCAAGCCACACAAAGGAATGACTTAGAAATTTCTCTCTTTTGCAGGTGTAGTGATTTTGAAATTTAGTGACTTTGTTTTGTTTTGGAATAGCAAAGCCATCTTCTAGTGAGAGAGTAAGTTTACTAGAGCTGCTAGTGAAAGAGGAACCAGTGGTTCTCTAGTTTGGGAAGAGAATTGTTTCCTTGTTTTCTGGTTGAGTTGTTAAAAATGATATTAAATTCTGGGCTATACACACAGACTAAAAGATATTAACTGAAAAGGGTAAAGCCTGGCAAAGTTAAAAGCAGTGGAAAGTGATCTTCTGCAGTAGTAGTAGTATTTATGTTTTTCTGCAGTCACCAGTTATTCTCAGGTAAACTTGAATTACTGTGTGTCATACTTTCCACCAGCTAACAGGACAGTCACTTTGAATCAATATGTTGATGCCCTAATGCAGGGTTACAGCTGTTTTCACTTTTTGCTGAAAACACTAAGGACCTGTGGAAAGAGTAGTAAGAGTAAGGGTTAAGGACTGACTAATGATACTGATTAGTTACAGGTTTTGTTTGTGTTAGGGCAGTGGGAAGGCAGCTGGTGGGAATTTTTGGCTAGTTTCATAGTGAAAAAAAGGGAACTGCTTTCTGAAGGATGCAGAAGCTTCATTATGGAAAGCTTTGTGCTCTCTGGATCTGAAGAAAGGTGAAAGTGTCTGAGATACTGCCTCAGGAGCTTTTCTGGGGAACCCTCTGCTAGCACTGCTTCTGCTTGGGCATGAGGGAAGCATTGGGACAACCGTGTTGCAGAGGGTGCACCACTGAGCTTTGGCGGCCGCTTGGTCCTTCAGCTGGATTGCACTGCCCTGTTGTGGCCACCAGTGTCTGCATGCTGTCTCAGTCAGAAGTGACTGATTATCTTGTTCGTTGTAGCCCTTACCCCATTTAGTCATGCATTGCTGCTCCTTTCTGGACCAGTGACTACCACGGGAATCACAAATGCAGCCTGGCTGGTTGTTCTTGGGCATGAAGACCCCAGGTGTCAGGCAGTCTGGTTGGTTAATAGTTTTTTGCTTTTTTTCCAGTCCTTAATTCTTACATTTTTTTAATGTGTGGTGAGAGAAAGCAAGCTGAGAGGGGATAAAGTCAGCAAGCTGAACTAGCCCAGTGCATCTCTAATGAGGCATACTTCAGTAACTGGGACTATGGACAAATTGATTCCAATAGTCTCTTCTGGATTGGAAAGCTTTGGGGAGGTGGGGGGGAAAGTATGTACTGGGGAACGCACAGCATGTTCCTTTGCAGAACTGGGGCATCAGGGCATGTTGGGTCATAGCACATACTGGGGTCATTGGAGCAAAATGTAAGATAAAAACTTATTAGATTGTTTTTCCATAATGAAATGGACAGCCCTCTGAAATCTTTTGGATGTGTGATACTGACAAAAAATGGTGTAAACTTCTTACAACAGCGGTCCAGAAGAACACTCACAGATTGTGTACAACTGTGAGCCTGCATTGCTGTGCTGACATTAGTGATGCTGAGTAGCAAGGTAAATAGCGTGGCATGTTGATGTTGCTGCTGCCGCAAAACATATCAAAATTTGTGCCAGATGAGAAAGACATTGTTTGGCTAAAGAAGAAGTCACAAAGCTTCTAAAAAAAGTTTCATAAATAATGGGTAAAGAACATAAAATGGAAACTTTAGAACAGTTGTAGATGTCAAGTGTGATATCTCATTACAGTTTGAATCTCATTTGACTAGGTCAGTAACTGCTTCCACTTAAGTTTGCTATTTCCACAATTATTTTTGTTTCTGCAGAATTGTGCGTCCTTATTAAGTGTAGTTCCAGGTGTGTCTGTGGGGGTTTTTAATGTTTTCATCCTTGATTTTTTTCATTAAATACTACTTATTGCTATATAAAAAAAAAGCTTAAATAAGGAAGTGATGAGTACATGAAGTCATAAACAATAATCTGCTCTTTGCCTTACCTTTTTAAAAAAAATTAAAATCATTAATTCTTAACAATTTAGCAAATAGTAAGTAGTAAAGGAAAAATATATTGATTCTAAGTATTTAATTTCTTAATTTCATTTTATGCTTCTACAGCAGCATAAAAAAATATTGTACCAGATTTCCCTAGGCTGGCTTATGTTCCCTGACAACGTTGTGATTTAGAGGAGACTAGAAATACTAACAGTATGCCTAGCACATTATACAACATTGCATCTGCGGGAAGAATGTTTTCTGATCCCTGCAACTCTTGTGATTTAGTACTTCAGAACTGTTTTAACTTCTGTAGTGCATACGGAAGTTGCATGACAGCATAAGCTGTATCTATGATAAATAAGGAAGCTGTTGAAAAAGCTTTCATTAAATCAAATTATCATCCTACTATTCTTTCTAATAGCTGAGTGGCCAGAAAATACTTTTATTAGGTGGCTGCTGCTTTCATTCTGAGATGCCTGTAAAATTGTGATTATACTATTATATTTCCTGGTGGCATGTGTTGCCTTTAGTTGTTGCTGAGATCAGGGAAACTCCTGGTAGGTTTTTTTGAGTTTATTTTTGACTGAAACTCTCACATTGTTAAGACAAAACAAGTAACACTGGCAGAACTGGTCTGTCTTACAGATGTCAGCAGGCTGGATGGATTTGAAATTAATACCCTATTATAAGCGTTTCAACTTGTAGACACTACCAGTGCTTGCAAAGGCTAAGGTTATTTTTTGTTGTGTGTAAAATACAGCTTCTAGAGCAGGAAACCCTGGGGAGCGCAGAGCCGGTATTTGTGACATCTTGTGGAGTGTAGGACCAGCTTGGACATACTGTTCCCACTCAACACGGACATGCAGCCCCAGGACGTGCTTCTCAGTCCTCACAGACCAGCACTCATAGGTCTGAGAGAATTTACTTGTGGTGCTTATTAGCTCAAACATCTGACAGCAGTTCAAAAGATTGCACTTTAATTTTTGCTATTTTTCTACTATGTTATTTGTTTATCTTGACATTAAACAGATAACTTTATTGAACTAATTCTTAAATCAGCAGTTTAAGTCTGATATTCTGTAAATTTGAAATCTGTAAGTATATACAATAGTATATATAAGTATATATGTAGTTTTTTGCCATTATAAAACTGTTTGTTATTTGCAGTCATTAATTTGTTAAATAAGGGTTGGGAAAAACTTCTTATCCTCTTCTCAGAAATAAGTTGAGTGGAGGAGGGAGTGGGTGATTTTATTTGTTGAAGAAACACATTCAGGTAAGCCTCTTGCAAGACATAAAGGGAAAAAAAACCTGAGAGATTAAAAGCCAAGATCCTATATTCTTTCTGTCTTTTTGTGATTTTGGTCTTGTGAAAGCTGTGTTAATTAAGAGCACTGCATTGGCATCTCTTTACTTGCAGAGTAATGATAAGGCTGGTCACTCACTAAATTTCTGAGTTTGCTTCCTGAGACAGAACTAACATTCAAAGCCATCTTAGTTTAGTTGCAGCAGTTTCTGTAAAAAGGACTTTGTAGATTGATATAAGTTGTTTTTAAAGTCTCGTGACTTCCGGACACAAGTGTAAATTGGGAGAGGAGTGGCTGGGGAGCAGCCCTGCAGAAAGGGATCGGGGGTGCTGGTCGACCTGAGGCTCAGCAGGAGCCGGCAGTGGGCCCTGGCAGCCAGGGGGGCAAACCCCATCCTGGGGTGCATCAACCACAGC
>JAVKLA010000074.1:23941987-23952524 GCA_034782735.1 Sagittarius serpentarius | reverse complement strand
TTTCCTTTCCTTTCCTTTCCTTTCCTTTCCTTTCCTTTACTTTCCTTTCATTTCCTTTCCTTTCCTTTCCTTTACTTTCATTTCCTTTCCTTTCCTTTCCTTTCCTTTCCTTTCCTTTCCTTTCCTGTCCTGTCCTGTCCTGTCCTGTCCTGTCCTGTCCTGTCCTGTCCTGTCCTGTCCTGTCCTGTTTGAGCCTTGACTGAAGTTGCATTTGTGTAAGATTGTGAACCAATCAACTGCAAAAAGACAACAGGACTTACAAGGGAAGACCTGTAGGTCCATTAGTATGAAGTTCAGAAGACTGGGCAGAAGAGGAGAATATGTAATCTAATATATAAAAGATGGATTGCAGAGGATGGTAGAATCTATTTTTCATACCCATGGCACATATGAAGTAAGTAAGGATTTAAATTAAAGCAAGAAAGATTTACATTGGAGAGTGAAGGGGCAGGGAGGTGGGGAATGCTTTCAGCTAGCATAGCACTACACCTGAATGGTACTAGGAAGTTGCAAAGTTACCTGTAATTGGAGATCTTGGGAAATCACAAAAACATATGCCACGTAGTTGTGCAATTACTGTGACAAAGAACAGAATAGGTGACCTCTTGAAGTACTTTGTAGCTCTCACGTTCAGCACTGAACTGGTCTTGTCAGCTTGAACTTCAGGACTTCTAGTCTCTAACTTAAGGACTTCGAGTCTCTAACAGTGTAGAGCTGAGATTCTAGAGCCAACCTCCTGATCATGATACTGACGGTGATAACGAAATGTTAAGTTGTAGTAGAGAAGCTGCCCATTTTGGACAGGAGTAATAGCGTGGGAGTTCAGCTACTCGTGTAGACTGCACCATTGCTTTGTTGGGAAAATGCGTAGCAATAGGATTTTTTCCCACAATAAATGACAGATTTTTAATGAATCGTAGATCTGACCTAGTAGGACATCTCTTACCTTCATTTAAAAATGTTTATTCGCTCTGAGGCAAATAAAAGATCAGCTTTGTGATAGTCATGTGTATGTTTTGTTCTTTATTCTTCATAGTTATATTATTTTTATACCTGTGTAGATAGTGGTTTTCATATACTTTTAGGTAACGAATTCTCTACATTTCTGCTCAAAGAAAACATAGCAATTTTTTCCTGTTTAGTCTTTTAATTAGAAACCCAAGACATTTGGTCTTACTTATGACCTGAAAACGGTCAGATTTTACCTTCTTCAGAGAAGTACCTTGAAGAGGCTACTGTAGAAAAAGGTGCAAACTTAAAAATCTACTAGATTTATCTTGTATACAAGTTTATGTACTTTTAAATCACCATGTGCATTTTTCTTTTTTGTTTTCTTGTAGGAAAGGAGACTGAAAAAGCCAAAGAGCGGTGTGATAAAGCCACTATGAAGCTTCATATGTTGCATAATCAGTATGTGTTGGCACTGAAAGGAGCACAGTTACATCAGCACCAGTATTATGATACTACACTTCCTCTGTTACTTGATTCACTACAGAAGATGCAAGAAGAAATGATTAAAGCCCTGTAAGAAATGTCCTTACATATTTTAACGTGCGGAATTTTATATGTGTAGTATTCTAATTAATTTTTGGGTTATTTGAACATAATAAAGGTGTTTTCATCTTTCAGTTGACAATAATTTTGCATAGAAAAGCCCATCCAAATAATGCAAACAGTAGTTTTGAGGGGTTACTTAAACATTCTAGCAAGACACCATCTTCTCATAAAACTATAAAATCTTACAGATTACGGTGTTTATAGCTGAGCTCATGCTTTGTCCTTCAGTGGGTATAGTACAGCAAGTTTGTGGCCTCTCTGGTAGCCTTACTTTTACAATATTTCACCAGCAACAAATTTTGTTTAAACTGGCCAACTATCTTGAAATTCATTGTGGAGGAGGGCCAGGCAGGTGCATGGTTAATCATATGTTTGGGAGAAGTAACAGGATCATATAAACCTGATCTCATTGTAAGGGGTGCAACCTTAAAAATACAATTACCTTTTTCCTGAAAGATCATTTTTTACATCTTTGCAGAAGGTGGGCAAACTGATGATATCAGAGAACAGACAATGAGGACTTTAAGCCGTCTTTTCTGGTTTATAACCACCGTGCTGCCTCTTTGTCTTTCCTGAATAACAGGAATTGGTTAGGGAGTCTGTTCTGTAGGTATTTTTCTGGGGTCTTATTTAAGTCACTTAGCCTAAAAGAAAGGGCAGTTACTTTTTTTTTGTAGGTATTGTTCATTTAGATGGGAGGCACTCTTCTGTAACTCATTTTCTTACCTTCTCTGAAGTCTACGTTCATCTTGACTTCAGCACACAGGAAGTGAGGGAGAGTTGGGGATTTCACGCTTTATGTAGTGCAGACGCCATTAACTGCCCTATGCAGTATCATTTTAACTCCTTTGATTCTGGTGCAGGTATCGAAATGAAATAGACCATTATAGTAGTCTCTGTACAGTCCTTTTAAACTTAATTTTGTATGTAAAATCACAGGAAAAGGCTACAGTTAAATTTGTGTGCTCTAATTAAGGTGGTTTTTCAGAATTGTAAGCTATGATAATTCACTGAAGAATTTTATGATGGAACAAGAACCTATTGAACCTGCTCACCTTTGCTATGTCTGGAGTAAAAACCTGTAAAAAAAAATGTCACTACATAGACATTTTTTGTGTGATCTGAATGTATTGGAAAATTACTCCTTTCTAGTATCTTCGGTGTACAAAAAGAGATGGTGACTTGTGACTTCAAATATAGAGCTTGGTGTCGCCATCTGTGTGAAACATACTTCCTTAGTAATCCTGATTTTGCAGATGAATTAGTTTGGTAAACTTGAAGTGTAGATTAACATTGCTAATGTTTCTTTGTTGTTGTTGGGTTTTGTTTTTTTGGGTTTTTTTTTGGTAATTGACATAGATTCCCTTTCTCTTCAATATGGCTTTGCTGTAGTTGACATTTGCCTAACTTTTCGTCACATTCTTTGAACTATTTTCACACATGTTGTTCACAGGCAAGGCAAATTTAATGTCTTCTCTTGTCTGTTTTCTTCTCAGAAAAAGTATTGAAAAAATCCAATCACATAACTTTTTTTACAGAGTAAACATAACTTGAGATCTTATCCAGGAAAAATCTGTTGATACTTTTTTCTCTGTGTGTTTCTATGGGCTGGCCAAAATTAGTCAGTATTTTAAGAAAGCTCACCATGTTTCAGAGCCTGGCAGGCTGTCAAGTTTGTCAAAGATAAAAATGAAATAGGAAATTATTATGACGGTTCATTTATGGAAAGCTAAAAGTTAAAGAGAATAGGAGGATGTTCTGAGGATGTGTCACTGGATGCTATTAAGAGTAGTGGCACAATATCACCTATTTTTACTGTTCCTTACTCACTTGGTTTTTCCCACTCTCGGAAGCAGGTAAAGAGAAGGCTGGATGGCTTGTACTTTCTTACAGGAACTTCTTGCTTGATTCTGTTTCTTCTTGTAAATATACGCTAACTTGTGATTTATGCTTATCTTTGAATGATGAAACATAAATATATGAAGGAAGATAGTTTAAACAATAAAGAAAACCAGTTTTAAAGGAAAAATGCTGTTTTGTGACTTGTTTTGCCTTATGCCAGAATATAATTATTTTGTCAGTCAGAACATGAAAAGCTTTAGTGTAGGTTATAAGAAGCAGAAGTCCTTTGTGAAGAAGGGTGTTATCAATCAGCTGTATACGTTCCTTGTCACTGTAATCTCTACAGTTTTTAGTTTAGCTAACCTATATGTAGATGCACTGAAATCAATACAGGGAGCGTGGTCTTAGAGACTTCTCACTCATAGCCAATCTGTGAAGAAAAGGCCACAGTTGGTCTGTTACTTCGAGTAACGTATTGTCTTATTTTTCCCTTTTTAGCCAGTTGCAACAAGAGTTTGTAGAAACACCAAACTGAAAGTTTGAAGCATCTTCAATGCCATTTATGCCTTCAGTGCCATATTATACAGTAGAATTTTTTTTCCTCTCTAGAAAAGGAATCTTGGATGAGTATAGCCAGATCACCAGTCTTGTAACAGAAGAGATTGTGAATGTCCATAAAGAGATCCAGACCTCGGTTGAACAGATAGACCCTAACTCTGAGTATAATGACTTCATAGATACTCACAGGTATACATTTTCATCTTTGTGTGCATGTTGATGTTTCTTCTTGAGAAAAACCTGCATTAAAATGCAACACTGCTTAAGTGATCAGAATTGAATTTGTTTCTGTTTGGTTCCTTTTACATTGTTACTTGTAAAGCTTTATCCTAGTTTGAAAATTGTTCTGCTTGCATGTACAGAAAGCTGGCTGAAAGTCAGATTTTTAACCTGACTGTTTCTTTAACCATCCATCTCTTTTACTGGGTCTAAGAAAAACAAAATTTGTGTTACCGTTATTACATGTGAAGAGCCATAACTTTGGTGCTGACAGCAGACTATACATGACAGTCCAGATTCAGTGTGAACTAATTTACTGTTTATTTGGATGCAATTTGCATACTGGGCTGAATTGTTTCTCTGCTTTACTTCTCTTATTGTCCAAATTCTAGTTTAAAGTGAACTATAGGTACCTCTGTGTAGTCTGCAGTTATTGCAGGTTGAGCAGTGCCTGAGACTACAGAGTATACAGGTAATGCAAGAAATTTTTTTACTTTAACTCTGTATTAGTATACGCAGAAATAGTCCTAAGACTTCTTGCATTATCTTTTTTGTTGTTATGTGTGAATTGATAATTAAGACATGCAAGGTTTACAACAGGATAGACTAAGAGTGGACCCATTGACATTGATAGCCCTTGAGAACCCTGGTTATGCCATGATCTAGATTCAAAGAATTGTATGCCATTTGATTATCTGGTATGATTTAAAGGCTATGTTCTTTATTCAAAGGAAAAAGAATATGTATCCAGTTGCTACCTTTTCTTTTATTTCATACATAATTTTAACTATATTCTAGTTATTAAAATAATTCAAAACATAATGATTTGCTTTATGATCTACTCAAAGATACACATTAATTTTGAAAATACAATATTTATTTACTAAATTAGGTCATCAGAAGTTGTTGAACAAGAAATAGAGTTTGATACATCTTTACTAGAAGAAAATGAAAACCTTCAAGCTAATGAGATCATGTGGAATAATCTAACAGCAGAAAGTTTACAAGTCACGTAAGTCTTTCTTTACAAACCTTTTGTCCTTTGGAAGGGCTGTTATACATTATATCTAAGATCACTCAGATCATTGCGTAGCTGTGTCCTTATTTTTAAGGTACAGTTTCTAAAAATAATACTTTCACGCTATGGACTCTTTCCCATGCTGGTTTTATTGTTCCTTTGCACAAAATACTCCTCCCCAGTTCCCCCCAAAACTTGCCAGCACTTTCAATATATGTTCCTCTCCTTGCCATTTAATTTATACAATGCCCCCAATCCATCATGAATCCTGCTTGGGAACATACCAATTCATCTTCTGAAAAGTGTTTCCACATTCAGTGCTCTAGGAAAAATACCGAAATCTTTATATGAAACCACTGAGTACAGTGATGTAGTCAGTGATTTAAATTGCCATGCAGAAAATTTTCATTAATATATTCATTTTGCTTGTTTTGTAAGTGCTTTTATTTTCCAAAGGAAATTCTTATTTATTATTATAACCTTTAAAATACATTAACTTACTAACACAGATGTAGCTATTGTACTGCATTTCATGGAACTTTTAGCTATTCAGGGTGATAAACTACCTCTCTATGTATTTTGTTAATATATTGCTTATTTAAATCTTTTCACTACTTTTACCAACTTCACCTTTAATCATTTGTTACTAGGGAACAAATCTCCTGCTGAGTTTATTATGTTCTTATATTATCAGCCTCAACTTTTGACATAAAGTGGTCCGATGCAGTCACTTGTGAGATTGCCCCTATTAATTGTGCTTAAATTTTCTTACACTGATCATAGCAATTTAAAATGGAAAATTCAGAATTTCATTGTTTGATGTTTTTGTTGTCTCTGCTGTATGTCAGTCCGTGTTTGACTTATTTGAAGTTTTTTTCCTTTAGAAAGCATAACTGATCCAAATAAGATATCAGTGGTGTGTTTTGGGTTTTTTTAAAGTTTTTTCGAAATTTTCATCTGCTTAATCAAACTAGGATCCTTATTTCTTGTACATTTTTCTGAAAACCAAAATGATAGTGAGTCCTAGTAGCTGTGACATATTTCAGTCGCAAACACATTGCAGTATCTTCTGCAGATTATTCTAATCCCTGTGTTTTCTCAACATGGCAGTATCTCTGGATTTTATTAATTCCTTTTCAAGGTCATTTATCATCCTCTCTTTTTTCCTGTGCAATCTGATTACTTTTCTTAAATTTATTCCTTAATAGGTATTGAAATAACCTTTTTCATATGAAGTTTCAGCATCCTTTGTCAGACTCCTCCTTAGTCCTAAAGCAGCTTCCTCTTTGTTATAAAAGGATCGCTTGATAATTAAAGCTCCTCCCTTCCCTTTAAGCATGTTTCAGTTTATAATACATTCTGCATCATCACTAAATTGAGATTATTCCTGCTTATACTGTGTAAATGTTGTACATCTAGATGTACTTCAACATAGTAACAGGAAAAAAAAATATACTGAATCTCCCTTTTCAATAAAGTATTACAATTTTTCAAAGATTCTGCCTTCAGTAGTTCAAAAAGAAAAAGCTTCTTATTTGGCTTGTCTTCTGTATCCCATTGTTTAGGAATAAGACATCAGTATGACTAAGTGAAAGAGATTAAATACTGCTTTTCTAGTAAATGATTCTGACAAAATGTGTATTTGTGTTTATAAATGTGTGTCTGCATATTTGTGTACATACATACATTTTCCATACATTTTCGAGTATGTCCTGTTATGAATCTTGTATTCACCCACTTTAAATTCTCTTGTGAATTTCAGAGAGAAATTTTATAGTGTGATATTATTTTTGGAACAGGAATCAAATAGCGCTTTTAAGTGTTGCTGTCTTTAAGGTGTTCACTTTCTGGTATAGATTTAGGACTCTGAGCAAAAAGTTTAACTATATTAGGTCAGACCAAAGATTGACCTAACCATCTTTCTTCTGTCTTACATTAGCCAACAGGGAAAAGTCTAGGGAGGAGAACAAGAACAGGATGATTGTGCAATGCTGCTTCCTCAGAATGATCTCAGCCTCCCATAATTTTCAGCTCAAAGTTTTGAGACAGAAGTAGCATTTGTTTATGATAGCCTTAGAGGTAGAAATTTGCAAGTAAGATAAGTATATTATAACCTTTATCCATAGGTAATGACTTTTTAAAATTCAATTCTGTGTGTGCTGAAACAACAGGAATTTTACTGTTGATATTCAGTATTGAGATCATGGCCTTGGATCTTCAAAATACTACATCATTATGTTACTGCAGAGGAGAACTACCTTCAGTATCTACCAGATATAATAAATCCAGTACACATAGTGGATTTATTGCACAGACTTGTAAAATATTCAAAGCAGTATATTGATTCGGAATCAGTAATTTTTGTTTGAATCAGTTGTTTTATTGCGTATGTGAGGGAAAAATGACAGCTTTACATACATTACTCTTTAAAGGTTTTCATAAAATATCTTTGAAGGAAATAAAATGAGAAAACTGGCTCACTTTTACATTTTAGGTAAGTTTATATTTATGAATAAAGTTTTGACAGGGGGAGGTAGTTAAAAGTCAGTGTTGACTAGATAACCTTTCTAAGTAATGAGAGAGGTATCGTGTCTCCTGATAAATGTTGATGACTGTCACTGACTAATATTGAGATATTCTGAAAAGTGTAACAGAGTAAGTTTATGCTTTGAAGATGCATGAATTAAAAACTGAGAGGAGGCAAACAGAATGAAGTAAGTGTTGATCAGTAGGCATATGAATTAATATCCAAATGAATTTAAAAAATCTTCTGAAAAATAAGTTCTGTAAGCACAAGCATTTATTTTTATTGATATTTGAGGCAGAATGGTGCTAATGACTACAGAAATATGAAAGACAGCTTTCCAAGTAGCCAGAACCTAGTTTGAAGATGTCTGCTTTCTAGATTTTTTCTGGTCTCATGTGTTCTCATGCCGTTGAAACCTGACAGTTTGGGATTGTGTGGTTGTTAAAGCTAAGAAGGATTATAGTGATTAACTGGTTAGTAATAAAAACCCTTTTGTAAACTGATTTTATCCAGGAGGCAAATAGAAGACCGCAAGAAACTTCCTTTGACAAACCACAACCAAGATGATACAAGGCAGATGCAGAGATGTCAGTTCTAGCCAGTTTGAATGAAATTATTGTTTAAAAGAAAAAACAGAGCTTGAATACAAGGAGACAAGCTAGTTTAGTGTATATACAGTTGCAGAAATATGTTGTTTCTGCATGTATACGCTCATACCTTCCAGTGATGAACAATCTTATTAATTTGGTTTTAATTTCTTGAATATTGGTGCTTGATCATTAGATGTAACATCTGCTTCCTGTAAATCAATTGTTAAGCCAATACAATTTTGACTAAAATTTTGATTAGAAAGCTGATCAAAAAGCAGTATCTGCAGTTACAAAATTGGTAATTACTTTTTTAGCAAGGTATTAAAAGAAAAAAAGTTAGTTGATATTAAATTGGAGACCCATAAGAAAATTTCTGAGAAGTTCAGCATACAGATTGTGATAGCCTAAAAACAATAAAAATGTTTATTAAAGAGGGAGCTGTGGAGATATTACTTTGAGAGAAATGTTTTAAGTATTTCCCTTATTTCAAAATAAACACATGCAGATGCTTGTTCATTGGGAAATAAACTTTTATCGTTGACTATATGGCTTTTTTATAGTAATTTAAGTCTTCCAAGGTAAGATCCAGGACTGTCTGAATGAAGAATATATTTAATCAACATTGTATAAAATATATCGGGAGGAGAGAGAACTAATTCAGTGTTTAACATCAAATAATTCAGTTTGGTATATATGCACATGTAATGTGGCTCCTAGATATAAATTACTCTCAGTTGACCTTCTGTGCCACTCCCCAACCTGGAATGGTCTCAGCAATAGATCTGTGCAGTGTTAGGTACTATATGTATTTTGCCTTTGTTCCACTCTTTACTTCAATAACTTTTTTATTGAAATTGGGCTTGAAAATAACAGGAGAAGCAGAGTAAGGTAGTTAAAGATGGATAGATGAATGCTGAGAGGAAATGAGGTGTACATATTTATTTATTTATTTATTTATTTATTAAAAGAACTGTTCTCCTGGCTTAACAATTGCTTGAAGTCAACATATATACTTCGATACGCATTGTAGAAATCATCATTATGTGAGCCATTTATCTGCATTGTTCCAAGTGCAAATGTTATTGTACATTTGTTGACGTTTTGGTTACTGCAATGTTTGCCAGCGTAACTGCAGTGTCAGTAATGGTTTTAATGTGCAATGACTCCTTCTCTGTTAGTACTGAGTGTTCTTATACAAGTTTTATCTTTCCTGTGTATTAACCATTACCAAAGGTTGTGAGGCTTTAAAAAAGTTAATTGTAGAGAAAAATACACAGATCACTCTTGTAACAGAAGTGTCAATTTGCATTTTTGTTATTTCTAGAGATGAATACAGCCCAACTACTGATTCTCTGTATTTATTTAACACGCACTTCAGCAGTTGGAAGGCTCTCCTCTTTCATAAAGCAGCTCATAGATCAGCAATATATTAGGAAGGCATTAATACACAGAACTCATGACACATTCTGGAAGAAATTTTCTTGATAGGAGAGCCTGCAGGCAGCAGATCATTCTCTAACCTTGTATGTAGACAGAGCCTAGTGCAGGATCTGTAATAATATGGGTTAATAACAATTTAAAGGTATAGCCACAAAAAAAGACCACCAAGCATTGAGTAAAATAATTTAAAGAGTAGGGTTCGTTTTCATCTTCAGGAGAAAAAAATACAGTTTTCCCATTGCGTATTCACAACGTGGGTTTCTCAAATCTATGTCTTACAGGTTAAAAACAGTAATAGAAGAACTGATTCAGACACAGCAAACCCTTCTGAGCAAAGAGGAACTTGTGTCGGAACTGGAGAAAAAAATAGAAGAGTCATCTAAGACTTGTGAAAAGAAGTCTGAGTAAGTTGAAATGAAATTCAAAATACAACAATTTGAGGGGAGAGCATCATAATGCAATTCCTAAGATTTAAATAAGAAATAACCTCTACTAATCTTGTTCTGCTTTTGTGAGAAGTGATTATTGTGAAAAACAAGTTAGTTTCCCATCTCTAAAATAACCCTTACCCACTGCAGACCCTAATTCACTGGAGAACTGAGCGGCTCCATGTCGCGGTTTGAGCCCAGCCGGTCACAAAGCGCCGGGCAGCTGCTCGCTCCCTTCTCCTCCCACCCCGGCTCCTGAGCGGTGGGGAGGAGAACCAGGGAGGAGACCAAGAAGGTGGAACCTCGGGGCTTGAGGTAAGGACAGTTCACTGGGACAACACAGAGAGAGTGATTACAA
>JAVKLA010000074.1:23869903-23883030 GCA_034782735.1 Sagittarius serpentarius | reverse complement strand
CAATCCTTTTTTAAATTATCAGTGTTTTCATCAGCTTAACCATATCTTTGCTTCATCACAAGGATATTTCTCAATACATTACATGATTCATTTGTACCTAACTTGCTGGAAACGTCAACATATGTTGAACTTGTCTGTGAGAATCAAGCTTTTTGAATTACAAAAGTGGACAAGGAGGACAGGAATGCAAACCTTTCCATACAGCAAATGTGTCCAAGAACCCACCTTAAATCCAAGTGTTAGTGGACCACATTAAGGAGAAAAACAAATGGAACAGTATTGGATCACCAAGACACAATGGCATTCATCCAAGGGCTCTAAAGAAACTGAAGAATATTGCTGAGTGACTGCTTGCACAACCTCTTTTCAATGGGCCCAAGCATCAGCGGACTGCAAAATGGTCAGTATGACACCGACTTTTAAAAGGCTTCCCAAGGAGATGTAGAAATGGAACTACACAGCAGTAAATCTGACTTCTGCATTGGGCAAATTGGTGGAAGCCATCAAAAAGAATTAAAATAATGGGAGTGTGGATGAATGCTTTCAATTGGTGAAGAATCCCGATGGGTATTATATGACTTCTCTTTACACATGAATCCAATGGCATTCTTTACAGGAATCAGTAATCATGTGCATTAGAAATGTTCTGCTGATATAGTCTACTTCAATTTCCCAACAATTTCACTGTGTACCCCTGTGTTTGGAAGGTTAGGCACAGTTGTAGTGCCTCTGTCTCAAAATGTATAGAGTAAAACTCGAAAAGGTACACAGATGGGTGTAAAAGACTTGGTACACCTTCCATATTAGGACTAACTCAACTAGGACAGTTCATCCCGGGAAAAAGGATGACTGAGATGGCATTTCATATAAGAGAGGATTAATAGAGAAGAACTCTTTACTGTCTCGCTGAACACATGAACTAAGGGGCTTAAAACAAAACTAGCAGTATACCCATTCAGAACAAACAGAATAATGTGTTCTTCACACAGAGCGTAACTGAGCCACACCACATTCTTACATTTTTAGTAGATGTGGTTCACTGAATGATTCTTGCCTTCTGTGGAAAAGATAGCACAATTTTATGAGCAAGCATTGCTTCATAACATTCACATGCAAATGAAATTAATGAAGATTCCACAGGCAACCTTCAGATTTCTTGATATTTAAGTGCTTGTCTGTACAAATAATCTTTTTTAAGGCTGTCTGTACATTGTGCCTAATAGCTCTACCGCTCCATGAACTGGTGCACACTGACCCAGAAGTGATTGCAAACGACAGCATTCTGATGCATAAGAAACAATACTCCTGCAGCATCCCACTGCAATTTTCAACAGTTTCAGAACTGATTTGCATTTGTGACTTTCATTCTGCATGAAAGTTTCTGTCAGCTGTGCTGCTGATGGCATTTAAGAGTTGATCAGCACTATTTGTGACCAAGCAGTGCCTCAAAAAAATCTATATGTAGTAACACCTGTGAGTGTGGAAATACTGTCTGCACTTCATGGTCTAGACTTGATGGGCATGTCAGAACATCTTTGTTTTTCAAGTAACCAATTGAGTAGCTACTTAGAAATATTTATTTCTGAATCATGACTAAAAGTCTTGCAGTTTATCTTCCATAAAAACATGAAACACATGAGAGCAGGACTAGGCTAGAAATCCCAGTTAAGCTCAAATATCCTGCCTCTGGAGTATAAAAATATCTGTTACTTCTAAACTAAGATTATGATGTACAATTCTAGTAACATACCAGGAATTTTGAAAGTGGTCACGGATGTGACCTTTTGTGAGATCTTTCCCATAATGATTAACTCAGTAATACTGGTATCTATAGTCTATCTGAAGCAAAAGATACCTCTTGTTTTTCTTAGGAAATTGCTAAACTCAGCCGGCTTCTACTGCACAAGAACTGTGATTAAGGTGTGGTTCATCACGTAGGTGTTGGCACAATTTTTCGGGCATGGCCTAATCTAAACCTATTTTTTTTTCCCTAATTTTTCCTAAATTCCTACCATTTCTCAGTTCTTAACACATGCCTTTAAGGGCCCTGAGAGCATGTTCCCTTGTGTCCAGGGCTCCTGACCAACATGGGATAATGCAGCGGAGGGCTGCTGCCCCTTCCAGCCAGTGACTTTGGGGTGAAGGTCCCAGGCAGGGCGGAACCCTGTCCCATGGGAGCCGCTTTGGGCTGAGGCTTTGCTGTTCAGCCCCACCCGAGCCAGAGCTCCTGCTGCCTCGCAGCCCTGCCATTGCCTGGCCACGCGCCCCGTTCCTCTGGTGCTGGACCCTAACCCCGGCGCTGCCTTGTCACTACGAACCTGCCCACCGGTCATGGGGCTGGGTCTGATGCTGGTTCCCCTCACTGGCCTTCGCCCTGACCCCGATTCACAGGCTGACTCCCCAGCTTGACCCTGGACCTGCTTTATCTCTGCGGACTTGGCTGATCTGAACGTGGGGCTGTCCCCCCGGCCTGCCCTGCTCCCTCACTGAGGGCAGTGGGGTGGGTCCTGGCTAGTGAGGCCAGCGGTCCCCCGCGGCTGCTCAGCCCCAGGGAGCAACCAGCCCTCAGTACACCCTCTCGCTCCAGCTGCTCAGTAACTAACAAGGCAGAATAAGCAGGGAACAGTAACACCGCTGAACAAAACAGGTGGGAGGATGTGGCTTCAGTAGACAGTAATGCCCTTCCCAGCCCGGGAACAAGGAACCCCTTTGCCTGCTGTGGAAACAACTGTGTACTAACTGGAGCAGTTTCAGTATGGCTCTTTCTCATCTTTCACTTTCCTCCCAAGAACTGTCCACCTTGAAGCGGTTCCTTCCTATCCTTTAGGTATCATGTCATTTCCCTGGTATTCTTCCATACAGAATCTCAAAAGCATGCTTTTGCCAAGCAGCTCCTCATGTCTGATAAAGGGTTGTCTCCCAAGATGCACTGAAGCTCTATCTGAGGTGAGCTAAGTTAGTTACTGTGCTTGGCTAAGAAGTATGGCGTTCATGTAATTCAGTTTCCCCTCCTGGAGGAAACCAGGGGACATAAATAAAGCAGGATATGGTAAAGATTCTGGATTTCTTAGGGAATTCCATTTAGAAATAAAGAATATCATTAAAATAACAAACAAGTGTGCTCAAGTGCTTATTTCTGTAAGTGGATTTGTCTAAAGTGCCTTTATATTCTGTGGTCCAAGATTAACAATAGAAAAATCTGAACAAGCATGAGGTAAAGAGAGATTTATAGTGGTGTTACAAGAGGGCTACATCACAAGCAAGGTCCTTCTGTGGGGCATAGTAATGGCATTAAGAATCTCAAGAATTCTGTCCTCCTCTGTCATTCAGATTAGTTTATGATTAGGTACAGAAATGTGGTGGATTTGCTGTATTTGATTTAGAAGCAACTCTACTGAAATGAAAATTTCTGTGACTTGGACTGATAGGCATTACATGTCTGTTTATCTATAGCTACACTAAAGATTATTTTTTATTTCCCATTTTGCTGTGACATGCCTTTTGTAACTTTCAGTATCTTTTGCACGCATGGTTAATCTGTAGAGTGATAGCATTTAAGAACTGGAGAAATACTTAGATTCTATTCACAATCAGAATTAAGTGCTTACAGAAGATCATGAAGTTTATGATCACACAAAAAATACATGACTTTATTTCTAACTTTTGTTTATGATATGCTAATATGCATCCATTCCTTTGTGTGCTTAATTGATTTATGTAATTATTGGCAGCTACACAAAAATAATGAATGATGACATACTCAACTCATTGCAATTTGAACAGAGTTAGTGAGACAACATACTTGCAGTAGAAAGTCTTGTCCTTGTTACTGTCCACCTTGCAGTGCTCTTCACCTTATAGTTTATTAAATAAAGGTAATTGTCTGAACCAGTGACAATGTTTTGAAACAGTATTTAAATGGATATCTAACACATTGCAAATTAGAAAATTGGGTTTGTTTCTTTTTTAATGCCAGAACTGTATACTGGTATGATGTAGATGACAGCACCTCTTCTCAGATTCTTTCTTGCTATCTGCTGAAGAAAATGTTTTGGTGCAGTTTAACAGGGGTTATACCACTCCCCAAGTGCCTTAAGATACTAGATAAAACTGTAATGCATGAGAAGGTCCAGGCTTTTTTAACTTAATATTTCTACTTGAAATTCTTTCTTCAACTTGACTAGTGCTGTGGGACAGAGGGACCATCTGCAGCTTCAGAGTTGATTTCACAGACGGACTTGGGGACCATAGGTAGAAGTGCTTCACGACCATCACAGAATACAAAGCCCTGAGTTAGGTTTCTAGCCTCTCTTCTCAACGCATGGGGAGTCATGTACTTTAGGAGGAAATGTCAATCTTAGGAGAAAATTACAGGTTTAGCTAGTGCTAGGGCTTAGGCACTTCTCTCTGCATAGCATTTATAGTGTTAAATGTGTCCTGCATCACCTGAACTTTTTCTTCTCTTTCAAAAAGTAATCTCAAGTGAATTAGTTTACTTTTCAAATAGAGGAATGGGGTGTAATATGAAGCCTGCTATCTTTTTATCCAGAAGCTCAATGGTAACACACAAAGTAAAGGCCATGTAAGAGGCAGGAGAAGGAGGGGAGGAGAGTTGTAGTTTGATACTTCCTAGTGGGAAAAAACATTACTGTTTTCATAGTCCTTAAGGCTTTCACTAAACCTGAGAGAGAGAAACCAGGAGGGAGGTGTGTAACAGAAGAGCTTATGGGTGGGGGGAGAGAAATTAGATAGACAGAAGTTCTGGGTTACAGTTTCTGTTCTGTTAATCATGTTACAGTAATGTATCTTCTGCTAATCTCAGGTGGATTGTCTTGCAAATATTCCAGGTGTCAGGTTCCATTGTAAATACACAAGTTAAAAGACTAAATGAATGATGAGAAGTACCATCAAAAAGAATGCAGTATGCCAAGGCTTGCATCATTTTCTTTAGCTGTCTGCTTTTGAGGTCTGTGGAGGTGGTGCCTGACGAGTAGTGAAAGAACAGTTCTGAAGAGATTCCAGCTAGAAGCAGAAGGAATTTTTGAAGCAGCACCTGCCTCCTTTTCAGTCTGTTGTCTAAGCCAGGTAACCACAGGACACATATGACACATATGACAAGTCTCCTAAATTTAAGATGTATTTTGCATATTTACAAAAGTAAAGATTTCCATTCGTAGAAAGCTCTCATAACAGCCAATTCCCAGTTTATGTACCATTGGGATGAATATTCAGTTACTGATACCTTGTGAAACTGACGCTAGCAGGGCAGTACAATTTGCATATGCTTATCTACAAAGATTTGTTTTCTAAACCAACAAGAACTTCAGTAGCGAAGCTGATCAGTCTTCGAATAATCCTTTGATTGTGAAAAATCTGGTAGAACCATGATAATGTAATGAATGGGTTACACTGGTACAATAAATGACTGAAAGTTTTCATAAAAAGGAAAGTACAGGTAGTGATTAATGTATTGATACAGTGATAAAAAATCCTTCAGCAGATCATTTGATTCCAGTTTATGGTGCCATTTTCTTTAATTAGTCCTCTGAAGGATTATGCATCAGATTTTGTCTTCATAAACAAGCCTTTGAAATGCCATGTCGTCAGTATATTCAAAAAGTCATTCACTGAAGTACTGAATCCTTGGAATTAAGCAGTAAAATATCCATTAAATTTTAATTCTATAAGTTTTTGGCTTTTCCAGTACTTATTTCAATGTTGAAAACAATTATTTTTATACCTCCAAGTAGTCATTTTTGTGTTTTTTTTTCTTTACAGCTTTCTTTGCAAATTGTTTTCTTAAATTTGAGTTTTACTGGTAAAGGAAAGTGTGCATTTTGATGGCACTTCCTACCTGTTTGTAGTGTAACAGCTTCTGAATGAGGCATCCAATCAGCAAAAAATATCTAGGAAATCTTGAGAACAGAACATTTACGATTTTTAGCAAAATCAAAAGAAGATGAAGGAAATACGTTACTTATGATGTCTGATCAGTAAGGCACTAGGAATCTTGTCTATAGGAGAAGAATCAATTGAATGATTATTGAGAATTTCCTCACAAGTGTCCCAGTGCCCCACACAGGGAGGAGGAATGGCAAAGTGTGGATCCCATCACACATCATGGTAGTGTGGTACAGGAATTCATGTGGTGGGGCTGACTGGAGTTGCGTGCTGGAAGTTTGGGTGAATAGAGGCATTCAGAGAGTCTCTAGAATGTGCACTGAGCACAGCTTACAGGAGAAATGGTCTGTGTGATTTTGTGATGTTATACGTTAAGACAAAAAGCATAGAAATGGCAATAGCAATGATCTCCCACCCCCTACCCCCCCTTTTTTTTTCCTCTACTAAATTCCTGTCAGTCAAAAAATGTGGGGGATAGTAATGAGTAGACGCCTTCCCAGCAAGGTGCACTGTGCAGCATCATTCTTCTGTACTCCTTTCATTCCTTCAGTTACCCAGAACCTCTCTGGATTACCTGCTGAATGGTTTTCTGCTTGCACAAAGAGGGAGACCTAGTCAGTACAAGCCTCCACCTTCCTTAGGAGTTGACAGCAGACTTTACTGGTTGAGTAGGTGAAAGGAAATAGTGCTGATTCACAGTGCTGCCTGTGGGGAACATTTTGTTAAAGATTTAGCACCCACCTGAAGGGGGAGAAGAATTTTGCCAGTTTGAAAAAAATATATGTATTTTTCACCTTCTTTTAAGATAATCTCAAGCTTTATGTTACAAAAAGGTCATTCATGAAGCTTTGTACTCAGGTTGTACTCATTGTTCTGTACTAGAGATGTAGAATTCAGCCATGGCAGGGGACAGATAGATAGACAGATAGGTATGATTTTTAAAATGGCTTTCTTACCTAGGGGGCCAAAATTTCCCTTTTTGGTTGTCTGTCTCACTAATAACTAAAAAAATAATATTATACATTCTACGTTTTCTTTTAAGTTTGAAAATGTCTTAAAGGCAGTGATGACTGTTGCAATGCCTTCTATTAGGATTCAGTCTCTGGCAGAAATTTTTTTAATGTAATACCTGGATCTTGGCAGATAACATGGCTTGACCTAGCATATTTCAGGAAAGTTGCTTCTATAACAAGAGATCAAATTCCCCGCACAACATCCTTGTTGCTAAATTGGAGAGAGATGGCTTTGATGGATGGGCTATTTGATGGATAGGGAATAGGCTGAATGGATGCGTCCAAAGAATTAGTCAATGGCTCAGTGTCCAAATGGAGATCAGTAACAAGTGGTGTTCCCTCAGGGGTCTGTATTCGGGCTAGTAGTGTTCGATATCATTATTAATGACATGGTGGGGTTGAGTGCACTCACAGCAAGTTTGCAGATGACACCAAGCTCAGTGGTGCAGTTGGTACACTGGAGGGAAGGTATGACATCTAGAGGGACCTTGACAGGCTTGAGGAGAAGGCCCATGTGAACCTCATGAAGGTCAACAGGGCCAAGTGCAAGGTCCTGCGCCTGTGTTGGAGCAGCTCCCAGTATCAGTACAGGTTGGGGGATGAATGGATTAAGAACAGCCCTCCAGAGAAGCACTTGAGGGTACTGGTGGATGAAAAATTGGACATGAGACAGCGATGTGTATTTGCAGCCCAGAAAGCCAACTGTATCCTGGGCTGCATCAAAAGACGTGTGAGGGAAGTGATTCTCCCCCTCTACTCTGCTCTGATGAGACCCCACTGGGAGCACTGTGCCCACGTCTGGCATCCCCAGTACAAGACAGACATGGACCTGTTAGAAGGGGTCCAGAGGAGGGCCACAAAAATGATCGGAGGGCTGGAACACCTCTACTATAAAGAAAGGCTGAGAGAGTTGGGGTGGTTCAGCCTGGAGAAGAGAAGGCTCCAGGGAGACCTCATTGTGGCTTTTCAATACTTAAAGGGGACTTATAAGAAAGATGGAGAGAGACTTATTGCCAGGGCCTTTAGTGGCAGGACAAGGGGCAACAGTTTTAAACCGAGTTAGGGTGGGTTTAGATGGGATATAAGGAAGAAATTTTTTACAGTGAGGGTGGTGAGACCCTGGGACAGGTTGTCCAAGGAAGCTGTGGATGCCCCAACGTTGGAAGTGTTCCAGGTCAAGTTGGATGGGGCTTTGAGCAACCTGATCTAGCGGAAGATGTCCCTGCCCATGGCAGGGGGGTTGGACTAAATGGCCTTTAAAGGTCCTCTCTAACCCAAACCATTCTGTGAGTCTGTGGTCTATGTACACACAGAAGGTTTTTCTTTGTATTTGAATCACAGACTCATTGAGGTTGCAAGGGTATTCTTGAGACTCTCTAGTCCAACCCCCCCTACTCAGGGAGCTTCAGCTACTGTGGGTTTCCCCAGGACTGTGTCGAGTTGGGTTTTGAATGTCTCCACAGATGAAAACTCCAAAATCTGTCTGGGTAATCCGTTCTGGTGTTTGACCACCCTCACACCAAAAACGTGTTTCCTCATGTTCAGAACAAATTTCCTGCTTTCTGATTTGTGCCCATTGCCTCTTGTCCTGTCACTGAGCACCGCTGAGAAACCTCTGGCTCCCTTTTCTTCATTCCCTGCCACGAGGTATTTATACACGTTGGGAACATCCCATTTTGCACCAGGAGGTGCTGTTATGATCCCAGTAGGAAAGGCACTCAGAGTCTGTAGGGTATAATTTAAAATACTATCCATTAGAGCTAACACTGTAAGGAGACAGTAGTATAGGCAATCTTGCATGCCTTTAGACGGTGGGAGCCCCAGGTGGTATAGCACTGAATGGGCCACTGATCCATACGCAGGACGCTGGGTGGTCCCTGCCTCTAGCGGACATTCTCACATTTTGGTCATTCGAGCTATAACAGGACTTTCTTACAAGGAAACAACTCCGTTCATTATTTCTACTGGCAAGCAGGAAGGATGTCCGCGTGAGAACTTCTCGGAGCACTAGTAGATAAAGGCAAGGCCGGGCAGGTGGTGGGATTGCTGGTACCCAGCGGCAGCTGCCGGCGGGCTCTGTTGCAGTGTGCTGGCTGAGTTCTTCCTAAGGCCGAGGGAGTTGTGCCATGCAACGCAAGCTTGGGCTTACTCCAGTTAGCTGTTGTGTGCATTGCTGACACTTGGATATAGGACAGTCTTCTGGTCAGGATTGCTACACGTCCTCCCTGGTCTGGGAAACCTGCTAATCTGATATATTAGGTGTACTTCAAAGCCAGCACATTTGGCTTGGTTTTCTGTGAGCTTTCATGAGAAATTATTTAATGAGTTTGCATACGCTTGTTTAGATATTTGACTTTTTTGTGTAGTAATAAACAACGCTTAGGACCTTACCGCTAACATTAGGAGCAGTAATAGTGTTTGTGAGGTGGTAAGTAGATGAGGTGCTAACAGAGAAATAAAATGGAAAAATAATAAATATGGGTTAGACTTAAAATACCCTACTTGTAACATTTTAGCTAAGTGTTTATTAAATATGTCTGTGTAACGAGAAGTTTATAATTATTTTTTATATGTCTTTAGCCTGTTGCAGAGTATTTGCAGTGTTGGTCATCAACACTGAACAGATACTTTAACTGGCATTTGTTACAGTTTTTTTTTCAAGTAGTTGCCTGTAATATTTCAAACTACCACATGAGATATAAAAGATGGAAATATGTGTCTTGTTAATAAGTAGAAAAATCAATTCTTTTTCGTTTACACTGAGGGGAAAGATGTTTTTTTGATCTAGCAATAAGTTATTTCGTATAATAAAATGAAGTTTTCTTATCTGATTTTGACTCAGGTGATTGTTAAAACCAGGGTGCTAGATCCCATTTCCAGAACTTGTGTGAGAATGTGCATAGTGCTATATTTACATACATGCTGTCATGTTGTAGGCTTAATTTTCTGATAGAAACTTGCTATATGGTATATTTCAATATTATATTGTATAGAAAGTTTTTTAAACTCTGTTTTGTAAACACTTAGATTTAAAACTTCCTGGCATGCTTTTGATTGAGCAGTCTGAATATAATGCTTCTTTAGCTCCATTTCTACTGAAATGTATCTTACAGAAACTGCATCTTACATATTTGCACAAACTGACAATTCTTCTTTCGTTTTCTTTCCATAGGATAAGAAATGGGTTCTCAATCATGAAGATGTCACACTGGGAGAATTACTGGGCAAAGTAAGTAATCAAGTGAGCTAAATAACATTTAAATAAGTATATATTAATCATTAAACCTATACATTTCCTGTTTGCCTTATCTTTTAAATTACTGTGGCATGCAATTTTTATATCAATTATTTTACTTTAATACACAAGACAGCATTGTGCTTTAAATAAATGTAAATCCCATTTACTGGTAAATGATATAATGTACACGCTGAGATTGTTTAACTAGCGTATGTATTTTTCTCTTTTGGAAGGCTTTTAAGCTAAGTAGATTTCTATAAAGCATGATATGGCTGTTTTACTTCGTGTAGTCTTACAAAAAATGTTGCAAAATATAAATAAACATGTATTAAAAATGATGTAAGATTGTTAAAAATCAATATTTGTTGAAACAAATGTTCATTGCTTTTGTATGATTTATTGAATGTTAGGTAACTTCACAATCATATATGTATTAAATTAATTCATGTATAGTATGGTTTATATCACAAATTCTGTTTAGGAGCTATAAGTCTTTAAAATAAGGTAAGTCCCATACCTCCCTTACATTTTTAGCACCTTTGCACCTACAAAGGCAGTTGCAAGTGCCACTCTGGACACAGTGTTCCAAAACCTGAAAAATAGGCTTAAATTGGGAGGAGACAAATGAAAGCCATAGTTGCCTTCTTACTATGATACGCACTAAAAGAATTGATAAACTGTTCAAGAAATTGGGGAATTAAACACTGTCAGAAAATTCTGTTACCCAGGATAAAGTCTCTTTGACAGTGTAAGATGACAAAAAGTATTATCTACTGGCAGACAGAGCTCCGTCTGCATAAAATACAGGTACTGTGACAGCTTCACATTCTTAAACAGAATAGTATCAAGGGAGAAAAATAAAGACGTTTCAGGCATTGAAAAAAGCTTTTTCATGCTGAAAAATAAATATGAATTAGTCTTGATGAGTGAAGACAGTCAAAGCAATCTGAAAATTTATTGATGTAGTAAACTGAATTTACATGTGCATTGCATGGTTTTGGCACAAAGCATTTTTAACATTCAGTAAAGACAACTCAGTGCTTAAAAGTGATTATAGAGGAATATGTTCTTTAAAACATACAGAACAGAATAAAAACTTTCTTGAAAGACAGTATAAATCTGTTATGCATCCATCTCTAAAAAGATACAGTCAAACTATAAAAGGTAAGAAAGACAGGACCATCAGCATCTGTATGACAAAATGTTAAATAAACTACAGCCGTTCACCATGGAAGTGAGAAATCTGAGGGTCTATAAAGCCTTGGGTGGCCTGGAAAAGGTAAGGAGGAAAATCATGAAAGTTTAATGCGTAAAAGGAGGCAAACTTCAGAAGAGGTGAAGATTTTTCCTCCACCTCAGGTGTGAATGGTCTGTTTATTTACTCAGTGTAAATTCTATAGTACTGCACAAAATTAAAGTCATATGAAAGGAACATATATTAAAAACCATAGATATTTAATGATACCTAAATATTTCAAATAAAGAAAAAGAGCATTTTCAATACTTAAGTAGTCCTTAAGGTGGGTTCAGCTTTCACTGACCAGAAGGCTAGAGGAAATGTGTGTTGGGAGTGACTCAGCTTCTTACCTTTGGGCACCTCATGCCATTTTAGATGTCAGAGGCAGTGTCCTGGTCTCTAGAAGTGCTCCTTTAGAAGGGCAGATTGCTGTCATAGATCCTATGTCTTGCTGGCCAGCAACATCTTCCTTGCACTAGGGTATATAAAGTAATACTGGAAACCTGTGTTTAGGTCTAAATTTCTTCCCTTGTTACTAGCAGCACATTACTATTTCCATCTGTTAGTTCGTTTTTTCCCTTTTCTGTCTTCTTCCTTTGGCCATACCATATTCCAATGCATGATGTAATGAAATCTTCATCACTCAGGAAAGAAAGGAAAACATTTCCAGCAGAGTTTGCTGGTTTTTTGAAGTCACATGCAGTCCCAGATACCAGGACACAGAAGTGGAATTCATGTGGAAATTTATAAGATGTAGATTTAAAATTGAGTTGTATTTATTCTTTGCAAAATACAAAACTTATCTAAGAGTCTGAGATCTTCAGTTTTCATTTTTTTTCTTCTCTTGGGATTTTTCATTGATACCATTGTTTTGTTATATACCCCACAATTTCCTTCTTCCTTCAGTTTATGTCCTAATTAATTTTAATTTGGTTTTATTTAAGTAAAAAATACATCTGGTGGAGATTATTCTATGGTCTTTATTATTTCAGTTTTCTTCTATGAAAGCTAAAAAAGTAAACAACTTACCCTGGGGGTATGTTGTTGAAGACCTAAAAAATCTGATTGTAAAAGGAGCCTCTTTCTAAAGTCTTGTCCAAATGTGAGGCCTTACACACTTGCCTTTATAGAGCAGTGCTGAGCTTAGCTTTTAAAAAAATCATGGATCACATAACTTTTTCAGGGTAGACATGACAATGCCTTTTTTTCCAGTGGTTTTAATTTATGATCAAAATTAATATTCAGTGTTTCATTTTTCTTATTTTTCGTTTTTTCTTTCTTCTGTATGTGAGAATGTTTATGTTATTTTGATGTGTTTTGTCCTAGTTTCTCAGATCATCTTTTGGTCTCTTACAGACTGCAAGTTAAAAATTATTGATAAAATACAATAGTGTGAAAATGAAAGAGTGCAGGAGTAAGAATGAGAAAAAAACCTACTACTGTCAGTGTCTGTTGACTTTAGAAGTTACTAAGAGGTTTTATGAGAAAATTGTAATTACACAATTAATGTATTTTTTTCTCTTTCTGCAAGGTCAAAGTAGAACTCATACACTGTGTCCATATAATAGATGTACTATGTCTGTGTGAACTGCATTGTGTTAGGGGCAGATACTGGAAGAAAACCTCATTTGGCTTCATAAATGCATTTCGAAGTTCTGTACCAGTTACATTAGCTGTCTGCATTATTTTTCTGGGGATTTGTGAAGATTTTGTTACTTAGAATGATTTTTTTTTTCCT
>JAVKLA010000074.1:23783937-23796026 GCA_034782735.1 Sagittarius serpentarius | reverse complement strand
TGTCATCTAGATTTAGAACTACAAATGTTTATAGATAAGTATCTAACTTAAGTTTTGTGAGTACAGTAAGAGAGACAGCACATGCTTCTCCATTGAAACCCTTCATCAATTTAAGGCAATTATGCTTTTTAAAAGAAAAATCAGATTGATCAGCAATTCCTTCTTGATTACACGTTGAAAGTATGAGCACCACTAAAAAAAAAATACCCGCGCTACTGTCTTTATATACAGTCAGCTCAGTCTTTCTCCACATATAAAGAATTCCGTAATTGTTAAATGCAGTAGTAATACAAAATCTTTGGATTACTGATATGTAAACTACTTCACTCTGATCTTTTGCTTCAATTCTTAAAGAATCTTTCTGCTCTTTAAAAAAGGCTGTAGTAAGTTTACAGTTCTAGCTGAGCTTTGCTGCAATAATCATCTGGCCTGTTGCATCTCCCAGACATTTCCTAATTCTGATGGCTCCATGTACCACAGATGGTGCCCTTTCACTTACTTCAAAAATGTTACTCTTGTGAAAGAAAAGTTCAAATATATCCCTGTTTTGTGTGACTCAAAAATATTGTAATGATGTTATGCCTTGAGACTTGTGGCAATGTGTTTGTATGGAAATTGAAGTAACTGTGAATCAAAGTGAAGCACACTGTTCAGATTGTGTTTTTAATTAAGTTAAAAACGCTAAATATATTGTGAATTGTCCACATCATAAAAGACATCAGAAAAACAACATTCCTGACTGCCAAGTTTACAGTACAGAGCATCCTGCTCCTACTAGGGAACAATATAAAGCTAAATGTGCTCCTTGATAAAGGAATGATTTTGCTGTCAGACCAGATCCAGACAATATCTTTAACAGCAGTGACTTAATTCCACCTAAGCCTCGTTGTAAACTTCCTTCTTCTGAACAGACCTTTCCAAATAGTGTTAATTTTCATTACTGTCATCCATTCTGTATATCATACAACATTTACTTATACTGGTAATTATACCACCACCACCACCATGAAGTGCTGAGACTTGCAACTTCAGAAGACAAGCATTGCAAAGTTAGTAAGAATCTACAGGGAACTGATCTTTCACTAGGTGCCTGAGTTGATATGGCTTAATGCATTTTAAGTATCACTAAAGTAATTGTTTCAATTAAAACCTGTTATACAATTTGAACAGCAGTATTCCTTGCTGAAGATACCACTGCAATACTAATATTTGTGTTTGGGTTGAACTCAAGAGGAAGGTAGAACTGCACCTTCCTTCCTCTCTAGTTTATCAGGGAAGGGAACTGCTGAGTTCAAGTAGCCTATTCAGGTGCTGTCAGTGATTCTGATACGTAGCATGGATGCAGCCAGGATGCCACAGAGAAGGTCTTGCAGTCTGCATGGCCCCTCTTTATAATACGCCTACACTCGCTACAAGTCACTAATAAATCCACCAGAGACTGGAAGTTTGCTCTAAGTGTGGCTAATTCCTTAAATCACCTGAAGTTGTAGTGCTTAAGAAGAAATAGTGACATTTTTTTTCTTTGTCACAAAATGCAGAAATGCAATATACAATAGGGAGTCTTCGCATTATTTTCCTTCCTTCCACCTCCTACTTGGTCATGCCACAGATTCAAAGTCTGCAGTAGGTGGAACAACTAGAATCTGTTTCTGCTGTTAATTGTATCATTGCCTGCAATGATAACCTGACAAGTTAACTTGTTCTTTCCACCAAGCTTCCCACCTAATTTTCACTAAAATGCTAAAAACACGTAATAGGAAAAAACTCATGATACAGGCTCATCACACAGGACACAAAAAGCAAGCAGACTCCTACAAAGAAATTTTGAGGACTGCAAGTCAACAATAAAAACCTGTCTTGTCCCTTCTATTAAAGGAGTGTGTAGTTACATGCATGTCCAAATGACTTCCAGAGATGGAACTTGGACTAAGATTGGTAGGACTGCTGGTTTTTCAGTTGCATGTATTACTTTTCCTTTGTGTAACTGTAGGCAGCTGGTGATGAAGGAGGGGTGTTGGGGAAGGAGGGAAGGTTGGTTCACTCACCTGCCAGCACACGCAAGACTTCTGACACCAGTAACCTTGGGAGGGGCACAGATACTGTTTGCAAACATGTTTAGATTTCTATTCAATTTTGTGCCAAAGTATGCACCAGCAAGTTTAATATCAGGTAAAGCACCTTTTATATTCTTTGTTGTTTAAAAATAATATATTTGTGAAACAGATCGGTAATACATAACACTGGAAATGGGTGCTTCTTCCCAAAAGTACACATGTAAAAAAAATAGGAAACAACATTTGTGAGTTTATCTGGCTTTTAAGCAAGTCTGAAAATGATATGTAATACACTTGCCAGTTGTCTGTCCTTTATAATTTTAAATAGATCTGCATTTTAACTTTATTTATTTGCCAATTTTTTATATACTTTGAAGTTACACTTTTGAACTCCTGCTAACTTTTTCTTTTCCTAGGCTGTTACAAAACAATTTCAGTATTCCTTTAAACTGCAGACCTTTTTTGAATAGTCCTTTGTCTTTTCCTATGGACCAGTTACCACTAATGAGTCTGCAGTCCTCCTTTTACTGTACTCTTCCAATAAATGTTAAATATTTCTATCAAGCTGTCTCATTTTATTTAGTATTTACAGGTTGCATTTATTTACTTGCTGCTGTAATTAAGTGGAAGATCAACTCTAGTAACATTGCTCTTAGGAACAGCTACAATTCAAAATACTATTTCGCAAAGAAAAATCAATTTTATTTGAATTTTTTTTAGCAATTTCTGGAGTTATCATCTCTGTGATCCTTACTCAGAGTTTGACTGTGACTTTTGTTTACCTTTTGTGTATCAGAAAGTATTGAAAGAAGGAGTACCTAGTGGGCAGAAGGGAAAGGACACATTGAAATGGGCTGAGAACTGCGGCGCTGGAGCTCCGCAGTTTTGAAGATGTTACACCATGTGTTTCTCTTCAAGCCAGAGTTGTGTTAAGAAGCTAGACAGTGAAAAGCAAGCATGTGTATTCTGCACCGCAACAGCAAAGCAAAATCTGCAAGCGTTTCCACTTAAGAGCAATGCAGCAATCTAAAGGCATATCCAAGCTTTATACTTTTACATGATGCAATTTCTTTGATCCTTTCTTAATATAAAGACTGTGATACCAAAATTATGACTGAGGTAAAAAATCAGAATGATTATGCCTTAAAAAATTTTGAACAAATCTTTTGAGATCTTGTGGCTGACATAAAGTATGAATACCCCATTGAAAGACTTCTTCCACTGCCTCATGCTCCCTGCAGATGCACTTTGTTTAAACACCAAACAATAGGTAGAAAGACAGGTTTTTGTGTACCTGCACCCTTACACAGTGTTATTAAGCACACTGTGTGCTGGCAAAGCACTGCAATTTGCAAGACTTGGTGCCTGACTGAAGAAGGAGTTAGCAAAAAAGCAAATTTATGGCACTGCTTCATAGTGGCGCTGAGATACCTAGGTTTTGGGTCAGTTTTTTTTTAATAAAATACTATTGTTCCCTTTTATAAACTCTTTCAGGTAGTTTTCCCCACCATCTCCCAATAATCATGAACGGGGGAGATTAAGTCCAAAGCTCATCCCCTGAATTTGCCAGTGTGTGTTGAAACAGAAGACAACACAGCATGGGATTGCACATAGCTCTGGTGGAATTCTGCTGAGAGACTAATTTATTAGCAGGGTAATTTTAGAAAAGGTTACTGCAACTAATTCTGTTCTGCTCAGTGATGCCTGGCCTCCAAATAATAAAAACATGTTGTTTGAAAACCTGCTACTGCCAAACATTGAGCAGCACAGGGTCATCAAATTTCCTCATCTGAAGTGTCACAGCAGTTAATTAGGAATGAGGCTAAAAGAAGTAGTGTTCAAGGTGATCAGGGCCTGTGTACAGTCCTACATTTTTTACAGTTTAGAAGTAGATTTAAAGGACTTGGAGTTTAAAAGATTAAGTTGGTAAGGCTTCTCAGAAGATCCCAAAAGGCATTAGGCACCTAAGGACCACTTTAAATGGCAGATCACAGCATTTCCGTATTCTTGAGGTGCCCAATTTAACCATGCAGGCACATCTTCCCCTAACAAACCCAGCAGTCTGCGGTAGCAAAACAGTCCTGTGCGGGAGAATATACGCCCCAATTCCAACACGACCATAACACCTCATTTCATTTTTCAGTTCAAGCTTTCCACTTGGGACTTTTCCTGCCTAGCTGACTTGTCAGCCCTTATCTTGCAGGTACTGTACAACTGGCTAAACTCCACACAGAAGACTTTTGGGCACCGACGTACTGATACTGGATAGCAGTCCTTTGCATCCGTCCAGGTTTTTTTCTAAACACCCAACGTCTGCATGTCAAAGCTAGATCAGTTCTTTCTCTCAGCAAGTAGCAGACATAACTCCCTCCCTTCCTTTCAGATCCAAATACTGTGCATGCAAAGATGTTTTGATACTCTGGTACAAAAACTCCCTTGAAGTTTGGCAGAAATACTGTTTTTGTTAAATGAGGGCGAGACACTAATCTTGCTCAGTGACAGAGAAGAGGCTTACAGCTGAGGACTCCAAGCAGAAGTACGTGCCTGCCTTCGGCCTGATGTAAGGGATTTGGGAAGTTAGTAGAAGAGCAGGGACGGGGAGAGCTGTTTCGGGGAGTGGATTTTTTCCTTTCCAGCATATTCGATTTAGTGGCACACTGGTTCTGCTGAGTTCCATGAATGTTGCTCCTGGGTCCCTAAGTGTCCACCACCTCCACACTCTGAGAGCTTAACTCGGGCCAAGGACACCAGAGGGCTCGAAAGCCAAGTATTCCCGTATTTAAGGTGTTTGGTGGATCTACCCCCAAAACCAAACCGGTCTGGAGAAACCTGCAATAAGCTGCCCTTGCTCCGTGTGGAGCCTGAGGACCATCACAGGTCACTGAGTATAAAGTGCCAGCAGTGCCAGAATTACATGTTTCTGATATGAAAATGGTTTGAAGGACTGTGTGGTCTGCATCATACGCATCCACTGAGGCTACTCTGCAGCTAGATTTCAGTCCTCCTTCAAGTCGTGTTCTAGTCATAAGAAATGCAAAAACACAGTAACATCACTGATAGGGTCTGAATTGCAGCTGTACACTTTTCACCTCAAAGGACATAATACAGATAACCACAGAGAAAACACAAGTCAATGACACGTGCGCACACCATTAACGCTGCAATGCACACTCTTCTTTAATGCATTTTCATCAGTATTCATCTCCTCCTCCATCCTCCTCAGTTCCTTGCAAGTCTGCCACACTAAAAGCACTGCTGTTAAACAGTCTGCAGAAATGCATCTGGACTAAAGAAATAGCTCTGTGTTGAGAATACAGAATAATGAGACACTGTGCTCTAATTTTCTTATAACTAAGGTCCCACAGCTTTGGATGACCTAATATTCTGCAAACAGAAGTCAGGGAAGAGTAAAATCAAACAACTAGCTAGCTTTGAATCCTCAAAAGAACAGAATAGCATTTGACCATGCTGTAATGGAAAGAAGCATGAATCTTCGACACACATTTTCAGCTGGTGATGTATTAGTTCTCTGACAGCTGAAGGAAAAATAAGATTGCATTAGCAACAGCTGGAGTATATTGAAATATTCTTCTACTTCCTCTTTTAAAAGCTTGCATTGCTAAGTGTAATTCACTAAAGAGAAGGCACAGAGATGGGTAAGTAGGATAATCCAATTGCTGAAATTCAGTCTGTGCAATCAGCAGATATGAAAGCCCAACCTGTTAACACTAACACATAGAAGTCACAGCCACTGTAAAGTTAGACCAACGCATCCTAAGCCCTTAAATAAAAATTTTCACTCCTAAAGATCCTTGCTTATCTAAACTTACAGCCCTGTGGATGCAAAAAAAATCCTTTCCAATACTCTGTAACCCTGAAATGAAAAAAATGCAGTGACCTAGAGCTAGCTAGATATAATTAGAGCACCTTCTAATCTGATGGAGCTAGATAGGTAGTTTTCATTTCACTCATAGTATGGACCCAGAGGGTCAGGTCTCTAATGTCTGGGCATGACTAGGGGTCATTTTTGTGCCATGCAGCTGATTTATTGAGAGACAACTTGAGTTTCTGTCTTTCCCCAGGCTTCAGGTGGACCTGAGCGGGGGGGTGGGACGTGCTGGACCAGGGGTGGTCAAGTCCACCTGCAGTCTGGGGAAAGACAGGAAGTCAGTCTCTCAATCAGCTGCACAGCACAAAAATAGGGCTATTCACAGAAAAGCAAAAAAATCAATCAACAAGGGATACGAATGGGGCAATTCCAAGTTTTTACCCATATACAGCTTGGTTGTAGTCTAAACTACATGCAAAGACTGAATTTTACTTGACATGGGGACTGAAACCAAACTGCTCCCCCACTTAGATGCCTCAGTGGTTGATTTTGCATTTGAAGCAGAAGTAGGCTGGTTTTTATACAAATCCTAATTTGCAGATTTAGTCATTGCATCTGACCTTACCCAGTCTACTGCATGCAGATTTTGCACTGGTGGAGGTACGGCAAGCCACCCAGGTTTTCATTTTCAGGCCCTCCCAGACCCTCCCAGTGCTTCTGATACGAGACATGTCCCTGTATCTCACATCTTCAGGGCTAAGCCCAGAGGTGTCTTCAGAGCACACGTCCCGAGAAAGCCTCATCCAAAACACAGCCGTGGACATGACTTCACTCTCCTGCTGCCACATGCATGGCCCAGTGTCACCCGCTAGCCGGCTTCTGGCCTGTTACGAAACCTGCCCTCATTTTGGGCTGAGGACTGGGTCTTCCACACTGTGGGGCCACCAGCATCTCTCCCCAGCTGTGGACATTTGCGAACAAAGTCTCCAAAACTCAAAAAAATCACAGCCTGTTTCACACAGGGGTGTTCACTGGGCTTAAAACCAAGCCAGCACAAAGCCCAGGGTGAGAGGCGAGGAGTATTTTCAGTGTGCTCATTTCGGAAGTCTGTGTGTTTTTAGAGCCGCTCTGTCACTGTAAGTCACAGCAAGTGCACCATCCCAATGCCTTCTTGTGACCATGGCAATGCCCATCTTGCTCCTTTCTGCAGTACAAACCCCTCACTTGGCATTGGCAGTAAATGGGGAGGGCAGCAAGCACTTCCACCACATCGAGTTAGAAAATGTTTAGAGTACCTCATCGCAGACAGGCAACTCACGCACTTCAGGCATACTTGGATCAGCAGCAACAGGCCCAACCCTGAAAACTCCTTCTGGTTTTAAAAACTTCCCATCTGGTCCCCCATCACGCTGCTGTGCCAGAGGGGTTTCTTACAGCACCGTAAGAGACAGACAATTTTGCTTTCTTGCTGTGACGCATATAGCAGGATTCCTGTTTGATATCTACTTCAGCCAGCTCAGACTCGGCAGCTCTGTCAAGCTTAGGGTGCTTTTTTTTTTTTTTTTTAACAGCAGTGATGTTTAAGGAAGAAAACTATGAAAAACCCCTGCTATTAGAAGCAATTGGCCAGCTTTGAAGAGGCTGTCAGCCATGCCTGCCTTTTTCCACAGTAGCTGAAGTTTCAGATACAAGTCATGCTTTTAAGTCCCAGACAAGGAGTTTCAGTTGTTATTTGTACAAGCTAGCATGTTTCATCTCCACTTTTCCTTTACAGGAAAATAGGTTTGCCTTGCATTCCAGGACAGAAAATAATTTCTGCCGAACCTGTATCTAAGCTCCTGTCTTTTGATCCCGTCAGATTCAGTCTTCATAGAGTCATTTCTACGAGACTGCTGGGACAACAAATGCATTTTTCTGACAAGTGTTCAACATATTATGGTAACCAATTACGAGGTTTCCTGAACGGGCTGAGCAGTGGAGAGTTACCCACCGACACCCCCAAAACTCACCAGCTCCCATCCCCACCAATTACGCTTGTACGTAAAGAGCTTGGAGAGCAGGGGCTGAGCTTGGCACAACCACCTCCTCCTTGTAACCGCTCGACAGACTCAAAAAAAAAAAAATATATCCATGGCAAGGAACCTTTGAAACTGTTTGATCTTCTAAAACATGCTGAGCTAATCCAAGCAGGAACAGAACTGTTGGCATCCACCCTCCCCTTTTTTTATTTTTTGGAAGGCTGGTCCCTTCAAAAGGGTATGCCAGCCTCCGGTTGACAGGCCTGCAATACAGGGCACAGGGAGAAATGTTAAAGACGAGGCAGTGCACATGGAGCTCCGTCGGGTGGAGCTCACGGCAGCAGTCACATTTTCACGCTCCAGCCCCACGAACCTGAAATTGTCCTTGTGGAAGAGCTGCAGATGTGCTGGCTGAAAGGGGCAGACCGGCAGGGTCATTCCTCAGATAGGAGTGGATAAGTGCCCTTATCCCGGGCAGCGCAGCTGCTCTCCCGGCGTAAGCATCCTGTAGGTGTTTACATTAAAGAGTCACTGGAGTAAAGCACAAAAATGCTAAACATTCCTGGGACACTCACAGGGTCTCAAGGTTAACCAGTCCTCCCACAAGCACTGGAATTCATCTTTGGAGGCCCAGACACAAACAGTTCCCTCCTCTGGCCCCATGAAGCTTTTATTTTCACAACAGGGAGGTAGGTGGGCAGAAAAGTCCTTGTCCGGCAGCTGTGACCTTGGCTTTCCCAGCCTCCAGGGCTGCAAGGGAAGATTTACCAAGGCCTTGTGAACAAAGTAAATTGCTGTTCCCTGCCGACCCGATTCCAGCTGTGGATACTGAAGTGGGGAAAGCATCATGCTCCATTTCGGGGCTCGCAGATGGGCTTCAACCAGAAATGTGTGCGAGACACTTGGCTAGCATGGAGGCAGCACTGGATCTGCCCCTGGCAGGGCTCAACCTCCCCCTTCAACAACCGATGTCTATAGCCACCAGCAGCCTGCACTCCGCTGCCTTGGACCTTGGCAGCTCCTGCCCAGCATCCTGCATCCTTCCACACGTCCGTGCTACTATCCTCTGAGCTGAAAGACACCACCTGAAAGCAGTTCCTGAAAGCCAGAGACTATAGATGACTTTGGAAAGCATAAACAGCATATGCCACAGTCCGTCACTCAGGGATTATTAGGTTTATTGCTAGAACTCCTCTAGTTACAAGATAACTGTGAAATAGAAGATTTAAGTGAATTTAAAATTAGGAAATGGGAAAATCCATGTAGCCTTTTAATTTTTCTGCAGTTTCTTCATGATCCACTTGTAAGCAGTGTCTGCTTTGCAGTCTGATGTTCATCTACGCTGGTTTACAGGAGCTTTTATTGTGCGGTGTGGAGAACAGTTCATCAAGGCTACGTTTCAGAAAAAAAACGTACCACACAATTGCAAAAAAGCCAAAGTTCAGGCAGTTTTATGCCCCGCTCTTCAATATTATAGAGAGAACACTAGGTTGCTGGATCTTGCCTTTCGTGCAGTGTTATTACCAACAATTCATAAGCCTTTTTAAGTCCTGATGGTTATCTGAAAATACACCATCCACCTTTTAAAGCCCGATTTCAACACTCAGTCCTAATGTCAACTGGAAGAGGGGCTGGGAGCCTGGTCTATGTCAGAGGTGCTTGCAGCACTGCCAGGTGGGCAGGAGCCCTTCTCTTCCCATCTCCTTTCCAGCCTTTTTTCATCAGACAAGGGTGATGTGCACACCCAGCTCAAAAGCCGCAGTGACAGCAGGGTGGCGGAGGATGCCCCTGAGCCCCGTATGAGACCCTGGCACACCGAGACGGGCAGCTCACTGGCTTCCAGTGCAGCTCAGGGTCAGGTGCTGCCCACCGTCCTTAGCCTTGCCTGCAACATCTCCCTCTCACCTGGGACTTCACACCTAAAAGGAAGTGCCTTACGTAGAGCAAAGTGAATGTTCCTTCCCCTCTGTCTCCATTTTACACTTCATGCGGCTGATGGTGAAGTCAGACTGAAGCAACAGAATCAAACAGCCAATATTTTATTACTTGAACCAAGCACCTGATTATGATGGGGGAAAAAAAATTTAAAGGAGCATAATTGTTACCTTCTTTCACAGTAAAAGTAGCCTTGACTCTCCAAGACAACTTGGGGTGCTCCTGCTGTGAGGTTAATGGCAGCTTATACGCCAGAAACACATTTCCCTATAACTTTTTGAGGCAAGCAAAATTTGATAAACATCAAAAATCAGAACATAGCCTGTCTTTCTTTTACTTTTGGTTATTATTAATATTCTTCAGCCACAGGGATATCAAAGTCTTTGGCGGCGATGGATGCAATTTAGCTGCTCCCTAGAGATGGCTTTAGAGAATGCTTAATCAATTTTATAAATGAGCAGCTGGCCTGCACAGCAAGGTGCACTCTGCATTTCACCAAAATGAATAATGAATTGCATATACTCTGCATTAAGAAGAAGATTGGCATTCCTCTTAAGAAACTGTTTAGAGTAAGTCTCATTTCTTTCACATATTAAAAGACAAACTAATGCCTGGTTGTTCCTTAATGTACCCAAATTTTACATGCACTACCCGTGCTCAAGCACCATCAGAGACAGCACGTCTGCGAGGTGGCTCCCAGACACGGGTCATGATCAGGCACCCAAGTCAGAAGCAGCTTGTGAATATCAGTCTGCCCAGACCCTGTGGAGCCTTCAGTGGTGACAGCCGTGAGTCTGTTCAAGGCTCTAGCCTTGGACTTGGTCCCTTACTCACCAAAAAAATTGATAATCTCAGCAAAATGGCAAGTATTTATTTTTATATTGAACTAAAGTATTTCACTGCAGAAGCAGAAAAACAAATTCCAATGCCATGTCTATTTCTCTCAAACTTAGTGATCTCTCTGATCCAGGACAAAAGTTTGCTCAGGCCCAAGGGCATTTTGTTGACTTTCCACTGGCCTTTCAGTCTATAATGTGATTTCTCAGGTCTCTGTGTGGAAATGATTTGTGACTCTCATATTCCCATTGAGAATAACCCATCCATTATACAGGCTCCAGGAAAAGCTGCACCGTGGCAGGTCTTTTGAGGTCAGATAGGCTACTGTAATGCTTCAAATGGGCAGGCATGTCATACCTACATTTCTTGTGGTTCCTCACAAAGCGTAGAAAGCAAGTAGAAAGGAAAGGAAGAAAATGTGGAAACTATGAGACAGAGCACCCACCCCTTTACAGTGGCACATTCACACTCGGATGTACATTTTCTTCTGACAACAGAGTCTCTGAATAAATCTCACTTCAGCTGCCCTCCTTCTCCTAGGAAATGTCCTTCCCTCCCCAAATGCCAGGAAGCCTTTCCTGATGTTCCTAAGTGTGCCTGATCAGATTTCACTGGCATTTACATTTGATTTCTTGTTACCAGATGTGCTTGGAAGACAGAAGGAAGGGAACGAGAGTGGCATCATTGCTCAGAGCTGGCTGTGGGTTTTGGGTTTTGTTTTTTTCTGATAGTGATGGTTTCATTTAGGAGAGAGCTGTGGCCTGAGCGATGGAGGCTGTGTAGGCTATATTCAGCAACAACATAAGCTAGGAGAAAAAGTACACCTATGGGAGCATATAGAAATACTGCTAGGCTTCATGCTCCATGTGTGCTGGAGGAATTCAGCACACAGCCCCAAGTCTCATGACGTTGCTGTAGGCCTGTTGTGTCCCTGCACTTTTTAACGAGTTCAGCAAAACACCAATAGTCCTCTCTGCACAGGTTTTAACACACAACCACTTTTTTGGTCTCTTCAAGCTTCTGATGCTAGAGAGATGCAAAATTAAATGCATCACCCAACAGTCCTATTCTATCAATGTTCGTGTTGTGACTTCCCTCTTTTCATTACACGGGATGTGATAAAGTCAGTGGAGACCTGGAACATCACATCTGTATATAGGCCAAAGAAGACCATGCACAGATCTTGGCACCTGGTTCAGTTTGCAGCACTGAGGCCATGGAAGACACCACCCTGTGGGCTATCACTGCCCTTTTCAGGTCTCCCCAACACTCGAGCAGCCATCTAGTACCATAGTTAAGGATCTCAGATATTGCCAAGAGCTGGCAAGACCATGCTGGGAAAGAGAGGTTTATGCTACTTGCATACCCACATCCGTAATCCCAAGGAAGTGCAGCAGCTGTGCTAGTAGCAGTTCC
>JAVKLA010000074.1:23514995-23527218 GCA_034782735.1 Sagittarius serpentarius | reverse complement strand
AGTACGTCTGAGACTGCAGCTCTTTAATCACAAGGTTTTCCTCACAAAGGACTTTTCTGTTTAATTATAAGTCCAGGATTGTATAGTTATGAGCACTGATGGTTTCGGCATCTACTGTATCTCAGAGGAGGTGTACATTAAAGCTGTAGCAATTATTGAAACTAAGTGTTGTATTATAATTAGGTGTGTTGATGCAGTTTAAAGCACACTTCCACTGTAGTTTCATTTGGTGCTCTGAGCTTAACTTGGTATCGCTTTTTGTGAAAGTTCATTCTCATAACATGCGGATTAAATTTAAAAAAAAACCCTACTAACCCAAACAGGAATGTTGAAGTAGATTGGATCCCCTTTTTTTAAAACTGGAAAGTGGAAAAGCAGACTTGGCATCATGTTTTAATTCCACACTTCCATTTAACTTCTAGTCAGTTTGTTGTAAATGCATTTTTGCCAGTGCCACCTTCACTCAATAGACAGACTTGCTGGTTGCCTAGATATTACTTAAATGTTCATTGATAAATGTTGAATATAACATATTATTCAACTTACATCCTTGGGTATCCATCTGAGCAGGGTGGAATTTTTTGTGCAAAGTGAGGCCAAAACCAAGCAAGAAATTCTTTAGTTCAGATCACAAAATCACAGATTGTTTTCTGTTTGTATCAGTCATGCTAACAGCGTAGAATGTAAATAGATTATAAAATTAGAAGTCATACTAGGAACAAACACTCTATATAGGATTAGAATTTAAAACTGTCTTAGTAAACTGGAGCCAATATTTCATATCAAAGAACAAAATGAAGTAGGCAAGTGGGAGTATTACAGACCACATGGAAAAAATAATGTGCAGACTAACCAAATAGACATTAGTGAAACAGAAAAAGACGGCATTACAGATCAGATTGACAGATACTTGTATGGTGTCAGAAGCAATTTTGCTTTTGGATGATTAAATGGAAGTGTTCTGTGTAAAATACAGCTGCAATAGTGTGCTATATTCAGAGTGATGAAGGCTTCATCAAAAACATGGTGTCTAGTTTTAGAAAACATACTTCAAGACATGAGACTTTGAGAAGTCTTAAGAGGAAAATGAGTACTAAGTTGAAGAAAACAACCAAAGAGATGTTGAGAGTATCATCTGGTTAGTTTGAAAAGGCTGATAACAAAGAACATAAATCTGTAAATACATACAGGTTTGTTACAAAGAGAATTAGTTGTATTATACTTGCAGTGGAAAAAAGGAAGACATAATTGGAAGAAATGTTTAATGTAACAGTCAGATTTAATTGTGTATTAGCAAAATGGGTGCTTGAGCTCCAGAACAGTATAAACAGTTTTGGATGTTTTCAAGAACAGTGATTGCATCAGCTGTCAAAGGTTGTCCTACTGAATTCTCATTCTGCTTAAGAGGTCAAACTAGAGCAACCTTCTAGTCCACTGGGTTTTTTTATTAATATCTAGATTTGCCTTTTGTCTCTTGGATTCAGTCTTGAGAGTCGTAGCAAAACACCGTGTTTTGTAGTACCCAGCCTGCCCTAAGGTTATAGGCTAGTCTGTTTTGTACATATTGTCTTTTATTTGACCAACTGGAATAAATGAGAAAAGTGGACTGGTTTAAGGCATACCAGACCTTCCAGTGACCGGAAATATTTCCTGATGTTTGCATGAGAACTAGCTGCTCTAATGAGAGAACAGCTCTGCTTACAACTGCAGTCCCTAATGTGCAAGCACAACAATTTGTGCTCAGTTTGTTGTACAGGCAAAAAGAATTTTCTGTTTAGGATAAAAACTTTTGGGTTTTTTTTCATCTGACAAATGTTATTTTGGCACTTGGCAGGTCTGTTATAAAAGAAAGTGTTTCTCTATTCCTTTTGATTAAAGAGCTGTCTGAGTGCTGGGTATTTTAACTGTTCTACACATTAAGTGTTTGCAGAGTAATACATTTTATTTTACTTTATTTTACTATTTTTTATTGTCAGTAGGTAGTTTTATGATGAGGTGAGAAGTGTTGAGTAGAGTAATAGCTACTTACATTAGTAGCACCAGATCAGTTCTCTGTAGGAATGCAGAAGTCAAGATACTTCCTAACACTGGAAAATTCTGGATTTTCCCTCTGCCTCTTCCTCCCCCCCATATATGTAGCATGTGTAGTATATGTATGTGTATGTATCCAGTTGTATTTATAAAAGAAATATCCTAAATCCCTAACATCATATTTCTGTAAATTAGTTGGTATGGTTTGCCATGGAAGTGTATTTTCCCTTCTGGAAAAAAAAAATAACAACTCTGATGCAGAATTATTCCATCTTACGGGTATTACTGTTTTTGCTTTGTTTCTGAATATGAACTAAGAAGAAAATTTTCGGATTATTGGACAAGGACCCATGCATATCTCTTAAAATACATTAAATAATTCCTCAAGGACCTAGCGACTTTTTAACTCAACTGACAAACTGATTTCCACATTCTTTGATTCCTTATTTTTTTGGTAGGATTTGCCACTATTAAAAGTTTTTAAAAGTAAATTGTGAGCCAAATGTCATTGATAATAGCTCAAGATACACAGAGGCTTAGAGTTCAGTGTTTTGAATAACGTATTAGAAAAAGTGTAATTTGGATGAAATCAGGAGAATGTTTTAGAGATAAATATTCATGTGGCAGAAGAGGAAGTGAAGTTTGTTTTTAAAAAATACCTGCAGAGTCAAATTTTCTTTAAAACAGGCATGAATCAGACTTGAATACCTTCAGAAACTAGACTGGTCACATGATTTTGATGCATGAGATTTTGAATTACTTTGTCCAAAACTTTCTCTGTTACCTAACTATCTTGCTAAATAAATTTTGAATAGGACTGAAAGGTGTCTTGAAATGCTGTGAAACATATAGTTTCTAACGCTCAATTTAGTAACTGATAGAAGAGTTGCAGAAAAAAGCATTAATCTGCTGTCAAAGAGAGTGTCAGGATCATGAGCCTGCACAGTTGGCTTTTGATTAGTCTTGTTCCTAAAAGAATATTAAGAACATGGCTTGAGATAGTAGAAAATGTTTAATTTTTGTAGAACTGGAGGAGCTGCATGACCAGATGATTTCAGACGATATCCTGAATCCCTATTTTAAAAAAAAAAAAAAAAAGTTGATTAAAGAACACTTCACTTAAAGAACACTTGTATTTATGGCATTTATATGGCATTTCTTTTCAGAACAATTATTTTGTAAACTCTTTCCATCTTTAGTAATTTGTAGCAGAAATGCATGCAAATTTGGCCAGATATGGAAAAAAGTACATGAGGAAACCTGTACTTAAAATGTGAATTTAATCATGCTTTTGACTAAGGAGGCCTTGACTGTTATGTCAGAGATCATAAGAGTTTTGAACAGAACTGAGTAACTTGATGTAACTTTTTTTTTCACCTAGTATTTTGAGTAAATATTCAGCAGAGTTTTTCTTAAGAAAAATAAGTTGTTATGGTTAGTTTTTGTTCAAAGTTTTTTTCCTGTGGCCCTCTAAAGCAAGGAGAGAGCTTTTTAAATAAAATGAGAGTAATTTTTGTGGTTGACATTTTTAGTTTTATTCTGCTTTAAAAAATTGAGGAAAATAAGTGTCTATTACATGTTTTCTTGGCCTTCAGTGCAAGAATCATGAAAGTCTTTTCTTCAGGGGAGGTTGTACATGTTTGCAACGTACAGATAAATATCAGTTTTAAGTACATAGTTTTGGTTCTCTTTGTTCCATTTACCACCATACCCAAAGATGTGGACCACCCTGGGCTTTCTAGCTTTCTCAGGCCTTTCAGGTTTTTTTTTTTCTTTTTTTTTTAAAGCTTCCAACATATGGCAGCAGTCACATAACTCAGATTTTTTTTTTTTTTTTAATGGTATTTTTGGCAGCTACCATGGCAAGTGGTGCTTCACGCAGTTTAAATACTAACCCCCGGGTTGTTTCTACCTTGTACACATTGGTGTTTACTAATTAAAAAATGGTACTATCTACTGACTCTTCTCACATCTTCAAAGTAACTTTTCCTTGCATATTTTCAGATATGGAACAGTTTTGATTCTCTCCTGGCCCCCCATTTGATTTCTGGAGAGTTTTTATTGTTTTATCGTCCCAGTGAGATGACTTTGTTTAGAGAATTTCAGTTTTGTTTAGAATTCTAAAATCTTAGTCCATCAAAGTCCATCAGCTACCAAGTTCTCAGAATACCTTTCCAGTTGAATTCTCATTTCTAACCCACCAATCCTTCTGGTGATTTTTAACATATGTAGAGTTATGTCAATTCCTTTTCTTTAGGGCTTAAAGCATGATTTTTCCGTCCCTTTCACTCCCCCCAGCCCTTTGACATTTCAAGAGAACTTACATGCATCTGTTTGTTCTTTTTCCTTCTTCAGTAGAAGAACATTGAAACAGTATGTTCATTTGGCTTCCTGGTTTGTATCTTTTCTCAATTTTGTATGTAGCAGTTTTACTTTTTTCACCTCTTAGCTGTTTTTTAGCTAGCCTCTGTAACAGAAGAGGGAAAGAAACTAAACAGCCTCGCAGGTGCTGTTAATGTAACTTTGCACTGAAATTGCGCATGTGTGCAGAGGGAACTGTTTCTGATGAGTTACAATGGGAAACGCTCCAATCGGTGAAGGTTTGTCAGAGAGATTCTAGTAAAACTGATTGGTCTGTGCTGGAGTGCCTCAAGAAATTGGTTCTGAAAGCAAACTTAGATAAAGGTCCTCCACCGAGCAGTGAAAGCCATTGTCTTAAGCGGTCATGAGTCCCAGTGTCTTGAAGAGGTGGTCTTCTGAATAGTCCTGTCACTGATGATCCTCTGACATTTACTAGGAATGAGTTCTGGTTTCTCACATTAGTTGAATGCATCGCTTGTGAAGGCAGCACTGAATAAACTTTAAAAGAAAATGGTAATTGTGTTGCAGGTGTTACCTGTGAGTGTGTGTATGTATCAATACATATGCCCATATGTTCATGCACATCAGTGAAACAAAAAGAATAGTGGTCGGAAATACTGAAACTTTTCAGTTTAAGAAACAAAATTTGCAATATTGTTCTTCTAGGAGACCAAGATTAAAGCTGTTAGAGATTTGGATTAGCTTTATTCACCTTTTGCCTGTGACTATAGCTACACTGGTTAACATGTTTTCTTGATAATTTAATAAAAAAAGCATGTGAAATAAGAATGGGGGTTGGCTTTTTTAGCTCTGGCTGAAAAAGTTTCACAGCAAGTTAAATCTTTACTACAGGAAAGACTAGTCAGAATATTCTTTAATGCTTGAATATACACATTTAATAGAAGGGTTTATTAATGGCATATGGTAGGTTATACAGGGAAAATGATCATGCTTGTATGAAAAAGAGATAGTTGTTCTGGGCTTCAGAGACTCAAAAAAGTATGGGGTAAAAAATTCAAGGTATATCTTTCCAAAAGTGTCTGAAAAGCAGGTGGCAGGATTTGCTTTTCTGAAATTGCAAGTATTTGCACATCAGAGATGCATCCAATTTAGGATTAAGAGCTCAAATCTGCACCTGTTTCTCATTTTTCGAGGGATGAGAGCAGTTTACTCCTGCTCCCAGTGCACAGATGGAATACGTGGTCTTTATGTGGGTAAATTGGCCATGGTTCTATCTGTAGAAAGTTATATGATTTCCTTTTGTTTCAATACAGTTTATATTAAAATAGTTTCACAATTCTTTGATTTCTTGAATAAATGAAAGAAATTATGACTGACACTTGGCCATAATGGTGTTTCTAACGTAAAATATTTCAGGTAAAATTTTTCATCTGAATTTTACCAGCAGGTGTTAACACCCCCCCTGCCCACGCCCCCACCCCCTCATCTGGACAAAAGATGTGAGCTTTTGTAGTTTTCTTGGTGCTGTTGGTAGAGACCAGTGATATGAATAGTGAAAGGAAAATATTTGCTTGCTGCTTCTGAAAGACAGTAATATTCATGGTTTTGCCTTAAAATCTGGAATAGAAAACCTTTAAATACTGTCATGTTGCTTCTGTGTAATGTAACCACAATACATTAAGCAGTTGTACTCTGTATCTGTGGATGACATTCTTTGTAGTGATACAGACTAAGTGAAGTGTAGCTCTTTTGTTTCATGTAGAATTTAACATAATTATTGTGGGATGTTATTTAAGGGTGGAGTTGAACCGTACTTCAGAAGTAATGTGACTTAATTACATTAGTCAGTGATTTTGTATATGCACAAGAATTATATCTTACTAAGTATAAATACTTCAGTCCTGCTGAAATAAAACTTGAAAACAAAATACAAACATGTAGGCAAAGTTCCTCCGTTTCAACTGCTGAAAATCTGCCCTGTCATTACTAGCTTCATCTGACTGCCTTATTACTCTACATACAGATAATGCAGTTATGATACATTGATTCAAGAAGGTGTAAAACATGTACATTGATACAAGAGCTTTGTTTTGTCCAAATATAAAAAAAAATGGTAGTCTGAAATATAATGACAATATGGCAGTTCCCAAGGTCTTTTGTCATGGGTATATTTGTCATGCGACTAATTAAAGTTGTGAAACATGTTTATATCAATGGGAAGGTGAACAAAGTTTCTGGAAATATTTTTACATTACTATGTTCTCTGTTTGGCAGATAATTTAAATTTAATGAGGATGTATAGCACTACTAGAAATGAATTGTATGCATAAGCTAGCGTTTTACTTGGAGGCATAAGAACTGAGGAATTCCACTGTGTAGAAAGAATAAATAAAAGATTTTTGTAATGTTCTGTTGATAGATGAGAATGATTGATTTATTCTGAGCTTTAGTGTTGGATCATCTCTTAGATCTGTATTGTTTCTGACACAGTTCTTACACGCTTCTTTCACAGTATATGAGGAGTTCTTAAAGAAGTATTTCAGTAATTTTTTTTCCCTTCCTGCTTTTTAAGGGCTCTAGACTGAGAGCAGTGCTGGTTTTGATCCACAACTGTTACAAAATTATATTAACATTTAAATTAAAATCTTATCCAACAAGAATACATCTTCAATTAAGCAGAAGTGTAAAATGACCTACCGAAGTCTAGAGGAGGCTCTCACAATGTCTTGCACAAGTTCTTAAAGACTCCAAAAGCTGACCAAGAATACAGTTAACTAGTGTGTTGTCTAGTAATCTAGGAGTCTTCAACACAAAACGGGAAAAAAGGGCATCCCGAAGTGCTTTTGGTTGTGCTAGAAGTCAACTGACCACAGTTAGATGCACAAATATGCAAGGAAAATACTTGTTATGCAAAGAAGTCATGGTTTAACAGTACTTCAGCACAGGAATCTTCATCTAAGGAGTTAAAAGGAAAATAATTTTTATGGGAACCTCATTCTACGTATGGCAGTTAATCCAAAGGTTCTTGACAGAAAAAGCTACTATAGCCTCTGATTGTAGTTTATTCAACTAATGAGAAGCTGGAGTTGACCTTTCCTCCTACTGAGTGTGAGGTAAACAGGGTAGCAGTGAAAGGCTATGAAATTGAAGATGAACAGCCTACATTTGATGCAGAAAAAAAGAGGGAGCCAATGAAAAGATAAGGGGAAAATGGTAGCCTGGGTAGTGTTCATAAGGATTCTGAGTATCCGTAGAGCAAAATTGCATTTGTTAAAATTAGAGTAGTTTTGCAAAAGAAATCAAAGGGCAGGATGGAATGAAAGTAGGTGAGATTTTTCAGCAGTATGAAGAAGGAAGAATTTTTCTTGTTTGTATGTATTTCACTCACAGTTTAGTAGTGGGTTGACTTAGTCTCTCTGAGTTTACACTGAAATTGTGTAGAAGTCCTCACTCTCAGAATAAGGAGGAGTTCAATTTGGACTTCCTTATTAACTCTTAAGAGTTTGCTGCTGCCTCTCAGCCCTGAAATTTTGCTGTTTCATTGTTTCCAAAGTATCATTTCAGCAGTTTTGTCCACTGCCTGCCAGACTTTATGGTGCCAGGGAGACCTCACTTTCCTCTGGCATGTGTATAGATGAAGGCTACCCTCAGTCTGTTTAGAGCTGCTGTTGGAAAAGGGAAAAGATTAAAGGGTTTAGCTATGTAAGTAACTTATTAGCAGGACCTTAGTTGTACTGTAGTGCTAGGCTAGTGAATAATAGAGCACAGACCATCTAAATCTATGGGTAAGGAACCTGGAAGACTTACAGTCAGAATGTGAGATTATGGAATGAGGTTCAAGCTACAGGTGATCTTTAAATTAAAGACCTGAGTGACAGAATGAGATTTCTAGTTTGGGTGGAAGGAGATAGTTCTAGATGAAGCAGTTTGATCTGTGAAGGTGGTAATTGAATTTGAAGGTTAAGTCGTGAAAGGAAAAAGAAAACCACTGACAAAACCCTGAGGAATCTGCATAGAAAACAGAGCAGAGAATGAGGAGAATCTACTTAGAAGAAATGCTGAAGCAGTGATTTGATAAGTAAGAAGTGGATATCATAGAAACTGATGAAAGATAAGATTTTATGAAGAAGTAAACTGTGTTTTACAGTGGAAAGGGTCAAGGAGGTTGAAGACAGAATATTGGTTCTGCTGTGTATCTAGGAAGTTATTAGAAAACTTGGCAAGAACATTTTTCATTGTTAAAGACAGGATTTTTTTAAAGGATGAAATGAACAGAGGGAAACTTCAGGGAACAGTTGTATATAGTGCATTCTTTGAGCTTGGCAATGAAAAGACAAGAAGTACAATGATAGTCCTACAGATGCATGACGCACAGATGTTCTAGTATCATTTTATTTTTCTATACCTTACAATGTATGAACCTTCAACTAAAAAAAAATATATAGACTAATAAAGTTGCTCTATTGCGTTTCAGGACTGATTCTTTTGGTCAGTAACATAATCTGTGTTCAAATTGAAGAACAGACATAAGATTACATAAAAATTAGTTACTCTGTATGTACCTAATAAAAAGATTTCAGTATATATGCAGACAGTTGCCATAGGGAATTTTGGTAAATTATAATTTAAATAATTTTAAACTTTCCCTTATAGCACACAGAAACTAGTTGCTTTAAAGAATATGTATCAGATCCATGTATGTACAGCAGGTGTTGTTCATTACTTCATTATTTCTAAATTATATTAAAGGGAAAGCAACTGTGGGTAAGAATTTAATAGTTCAGCCTGAAAAATACATTTAAAATGCCCTTAAATATCTCGACTGAGCTTGCAATTGTTAATAGCAATTCTTTAGTAGTTAAGATGAGAAATTGATGTATTTTTATTGTAAGGTATTTTCCAAATTGCTTGGAAAAATAATAGCAGTAAGAAAAGAAGATCTGCCAAGAATTGATGTTGAATATCCATTGTTTCCTGGTTATGTTTTGCATATTTATTTGTTGTGGTATGTACCTGTTGTTCTAACATTGTTTTAATGCTCTGTATGTAAAATTTATGTGAAATAATATTAAACCTGAAGGAGGAAGCTTGTTTGACAAAAGATAATTTGGCAAATATGTTTTTGCAGGTACCTTTTGATATATAATCCTATGGAACAAGAGCGATTTTCAGTGGTTTCAGTCAACGTCAATTCACCCAGAGTTAAATTATTATCTCCTTTGGGAAAACCTGTTACTGTCCAGATTAATGCTGTTTGGGATGGAGCAACTACAATATCACATGAAGCATATCAGGTATGCTATTTTAAGTAAAAAGCATTGAATTTGGGTTTTTTTTTGACAGATATTGTAGCTTCATAGTGGAAGAAAATGGAAAGCATACTTGAAATACTGGCAATTCTGTCTCTACAAATAATGCTATTAATTCAGTCATTTTAAGGAAGAAAAGAAACATATTTAGTATTAATGTTTCTTAAACTGATAATTATTAAACTTTTGTGATATGGTGTATTACATTTAAAGGGTCAGTTTCAGCTGCTTGAACAGAAACTACTGGATGTGTGTCTTTTCCCCCAACTTTCTAAAGCTGCTTTTTCTTCCAAGTGGTAGTCAATACACACAGTCAATACAGTTTGTATGTGCTAAAGCGCTCCAGCTGGAAGGTTTTCTAAGTGCAATGGTTTAAGCAGTTAGATTCTGATTTTTATTTTTTTTGTCTTCCAGATACAGAGGCTGGATAGTAATCTCCACTACTCTTGTACTCAAGCTAGACAGATGACTTTGAGTCCGCCTCTTGTTTTTGGTTTTAAACAAAGTTTCTGAGAATTTTTGAATCATACATCATTATAGAAGAAGGCCCTTGATCACACATCAGAAACTGTATTTTGTTAAATTCTTAATGATATAATAGTACTGTATTACTCTAATATTACTGTTTTACTTTCAGGCTTACATTCTTAGTCTTACTCCTTTTTACTTGGGAGCCAAGTTGAACTTGTTTCAGGATAATATTCCTGCGAAGATAATTCAATAAGTGTCTCTCAGTTGTCCTCCAAAAGGATAATTATTGATAACTGTTGTGGGTTAACCCCAGTAAGCAGCTCAGCCCCACACAGCCACTTGCTCACTGCCCCCAGTGGGATGGGGGAGAGAATTAGAAGGGTAATAGTGAGAACTCGGGGATTGAGATAAAGACAGTTTAATAGGTAAAGCAAAAGCCGCACATGTGAGCAAAGCAAGACGAGGAATTCATTCACCACTTCCCACGGGCAGGCAGGTGTTCAGCCATCTCCAGGAAAGCAGGACTCTACCACATGTAACGGTGACTTGGGAAGATAAATGTTATCACTCCAGATGTCCCCCCCTTCCTCCTCTGTCCCCCAGATTTTACTGCTGAGCATGAAATCATATGGTATGGAACATTCCTTTGGTCAGTTGGAGGCAGCTGTCCCAACTGTGTCCCCCTCAACTTCTTGTACACCCCCAGCCTACTTGCTGGCAGGGCAGCATGAGAAGCAGAGAAGGCCCTGATGCTGCATGAGCAGTGCTTGGTGATAGCTAAAACATCCCTGTGTTATCAACACTGTTGATATCGAAACATTGCACCATATGAGCTACTATGAAGAAATTTAACTCTATCCCAGCCAAAACCAGTACAATAATTAACACTGTTAATTGCCTGAAGAAGAAGAAGAAATAAAATTACATATCTGTACCTCAAATTCTAAGCAAATTGCTTTGGAGATATACCTTGTATATTACTCTTCTGTTCAGATTGCTTTGTTGTAGCTCCTAAATAACCAAAAACTAAAAATGAAACAGTTGCCTTATATTTTGCTATTTAAATTTGTGGATTTTTAAATGCAACTTAAGTAATAAGTAGGGTGTATGCACACTTGATACGCTACACGCACATCTTTCATGCACAGCAAATAGCTCAGAACTGCACATCACAGCTAACATCTTTTAACAAGGTACAAAATCATTCTTGCATTAATATAACAGTGATCTTGATGCTAAGCAAATTAGCAATACAGACGTTTTTGTTTGCTAATTCTTCTTAACATGCTTCAACTATTAATTTTGGAATGTCATTTGTAATTTCCTATCCATTTAAGGAACATGGGAAAAATTCAGCTATCCTAAAATTACTGAAGCAAAAGCAGTTAGTCTGAGCATAAATTTAGCATAAAAAGTTAATACTTCGATATTTTTAATAATGTCGTCTTTGCTCCCAACAGATCTCTTTCGTGGCGCATCTACCACCTCTGGGTCTTGGAGTTTACCAGCTTTTGGAGGTTCAGAGTTCAGAAGCAGTTTTAGCAGACTATAATATATACATGAGGAATAGTAGGCAGGAGAATCCAGACAGACTTTTCAAGATAAAAGATATGCAGCATTCTGTGGATAATATAATCTTAGAAAATTCTTACATGAAGCTGTGGTTTTCTGGAATGTCTGGATTACTGGAGGTGTGTTGCATTATATTTTGCATTCTATTTTATATTTGCATTATATGTTTTACTTTTTTAAGAACTTCTGTTCTTATTTGTGGAAACCTAAATGTGTCAACTATTTCAAACATGATTTTCTGTCTTTAGAAAATAAATACCAAAGAAGACGGTAAAAATCATCAAATGAAGGTGGAGTTTGCTTGGTATGGAACTACAAGTAACAGAGATAAAAGTGGAGCTTATCTCTTCTTACCAGATGGAGACGCCAAGGTAAATCTTCGTTTGCAGGGAGATCTTAATCTTGAAGTAACTTGAAGCGTTCTACAAATACATATTGGAAGAGCTAGTTTTCCCCAACACTGAAATACAGCTGTGTGGCTAGAAATAAGGACAACAGTTATTGAAATGATTGGCAAA
>JAVKLA010000074.1:23464456-23481728 GCA_034782735.1 Sagittarius serpentarius | reverse complement strand
CTCCCCTCCACGGGCTGCAGGGGGACAGCCTGCCCTCTCACCAGGGGCTGCAGGGCCACCCCCTCCTCCGGCCCACCGACTCCCCCACCTTCCTCACTGACCTCGGTATCTGTGTTGAGATTTCTCTCAGGTTCCGCTCCCCTCTCTGCTGCAGGTTCCCCTTTTTAAATCTGTTACCCCAGAGGCGTTGCCACTCTCGCTGATGGGCTCAGCCTTGGCCAGAGGCAGGTCTGACTTGGAGGTGGGGAAGCTCCTGGCTGCTTCTCACAGGAGCCACCCCTGCAGCCCCTCCCCTGCTACCAAAACCCCGCCACTCAAACCCAAAACACAAACTTAGAAACTATAGTTGTCCTTTCTCCCTTAGAATCTCCATGGTGGCTGAGATAGAACTGCTTATCTATAATAACCTTAGATTATATTCAGAGTATCTGCAAAACTTGCCATTAGCTACTGTTTTATCATAGTTCTTCATTTTTAGTCTTAATCCTTATTTTAAAACTCAAAGAATTAGTTTACTATTCTCACACTTTCTCTGTTATTAATTCAATCTCATGTACACTCCTTCAGCTGTGAAGGTTTCTTATTTTGAATTTCAAAGTGGAGTAACTCTTGATTCTGTGGGTATTTTGCCTTTGATGTGTTAGGAGAAAGCTTCGTACTGAAATTAAATCTTCATGTGAAGTGTATGTTCTGCTCTTCACTGTAAAATCTCTTAATTTACCTCAGCCAGCAACACCTGTTTGCTTCAGCATGTCAAGTTCAGTGGCAGACCTTCATGAACATGCCCTCTCTCCCTTTTCAGGGCCTGAACTTCCTCCCCTTATTTGTATCATGTGGCCGTGAAACCTGTGATATGGAAGGCCTGCTTTGTATTGGCTTTTTTGAGTTCAATGTTACTACTTATAGGTGAATTCTATGATTTTATCTGGGCTATACTGGCCCCACTATCGAGTTTGGTATAAGATTGTTTGAGGCTATGATCTCTTCCCTGTCCGCAACTGCGTATTTCAATGATTACTGGACTGGCAGCTCTTGAGCTTGCAGTATTACTTTGTGCATTTCACAGTAAAAGTCGGTAGTAGTCATAGGATAGGAACACTATTGTTATAGGCACAGAGCAGTTCTTCCCTACAGCAGAAATGGTGCTATGCTTTGCAAATAATTTCTTGCATGCCAAAATAGCCTTTTAAAATCTCTGTTCACTTTCTGCTTCCTTCCTCTGTCTTCCAAGAATTTCAATGAGAAGTGTCATAATTCTGGCTAATTGATGTAATGCAATTTTTTCCAGAAATGTAGACTACTTCTCCATTGCTTTAGCTGTTGAAGTTGATTTTCAAGAAAGTATATCATTACAATGTCACATAAAAGAGTACCAAATTAAAGTATTATTAAGATTAAAGGTAGAAATCAGAATGCATGAAAATGCATTAAAGCATAAATGAGAAAAAATGTAAGGGAATTCCTAGCTTCCCTTTAAACGCTGGTCCTCTCAGTGGGAAGAATATTACTATTGTTGTAAGTTATGCGATCTTGTCATGGAAGAGTCCAAGTCCAATGCCTTAGAAATGGGAAATTTAAAGAAATTTTTAATGAAGCTCCAGTTTTTAAGTTGTTTGACACAGATTTTGCCTACTGTAAATAGACTGGGCCTCAAGATTTAAAAACTGCGTACATTTGTCCCTTTATACTAAATATAAAAACATATTTTTGTCATGTTGCTTGAACTTTTCAATGCATGTCTGTTAGCTTACAGTAATCAGATAAAAAAGTGTTCAAATGGTTTTCTTTCTCATCAAAATTTTAGCAACATTGCCCTGGGATACTGCTTATGAGAAAGCCTAGCAAAAATTTTTTTCCATCTAGAAGCCTGATGTGAGAACTGCATTTATTTCTCAGAGATCAAAATCAAATCAAACTTTGGCAGCTCTTCCAAGAAAAGCAGTAGGAGATTTGATAGTACAGTAGTTAAGGAATTTTTGTCATATAACAATGCTGTGAAGTTTTACAAGATTAAGGATGTTGGTTTTGTTGAGAATTGAGAAATTTGTTACAGGTTTTCATGCAGTTAGCATGGTCATGTTTAGAAGGTGTATTTGATGTAAATTAGGTTCATCCTTGCTCAGACATTCCTTAGGCTTGCATACACTTAATCTAATTTACGTAGAGATGATGGAAGAAGAGGTAAGTTACAGTAGATGTGGAGGCTGTGGCAACTTAGTCTTACATGTGATAATAGGTTAGAACGTCTTAATTTATTACACATGGGTGCTATGTGCTTGATAAATCCTCAGAAATCTAAAAGGTTGACTGCTGTAACATGGATGTTTATACTTACCAAAACTCTTTTCCTGAAGGTGTCATTAATTGTTTATTACCTTTCTGTTTTAAATCTTTTGAATCTTAATTAAGATAATATTTAATTTTAAAAACTTTAGAGATTAAATATTCTTGCCAGCATTTGAAATGCGTACATGCATTTGTTATGCAGATTACTACAAGATAATTCCACTGTAATAGGGAAAGTTTTGATACCCATTACTGGCTTGTCATTTTTAACATCAATTTACCCTCTAGGAAGTCAGGCTTTTGCAGTATGAATTTCAATATTTCACTAATCTGATGTTTAGGCAGATGATATTATTTTGTGTGCATAAATGTCTGCTTTTAGGTGCAACACTGTCACATTACTGACAGTAAAAACCAATCCAGGTATTTCATAGTTGGAGATGGAAAATAGTTTTGTCACGTCATCATTATTACCTTAATGTAGAAAGTGGTACTACTGTTCCAATAAACAGGATAAGAACTTTTTCAACCATCAGTGGTATGAAGTACTGCAAACTTGTTTGAATATGCTTACCGCAGACACCATTCATTAATTAAAAACCTGATTTTAGGTGGTTATAAGCTAATGTTGTTCATGAAAATCTTCTCAAACTGAATTTTAATTGTGATTTATAAACTATGCATAGTTTTTACCAGTCAGTGTTTTTCTGAAAAGTATCTCATTTCAATTCCAAATACTGTTGAGTAAATTTTACTCTTAAAAGAGTAACTTTAAGAATTAGCAACTTAAGAAACGCTAACATTATCAGTTCACCATTTTTTATTATATGAATGAGTACTTAATACTATAATTTGTCATACTATGGAGCTGTGTCATGGTGGGTTTCAAAGAAGCTAGTTTGTGCTGTACAAAGATCCACTTTATTAGGAGAAATTTGGTTTGGATCTGAAGCCTGTTAGATTAAGACCTCTCCTGTTTGTTTACACCTTCAAGAGCTAAAGCATCACAAAGTGCCTAATGCTTGTAGGCTTAGGTTTCCCCAAGGCAATAGATACTTCCTGAAGTACCAGAAGTGAACCTAACTCATGGCAGAGACTTTTGGGAAAAAGCACCAGTACGAAAACAAGTAAACCAGAAATAGAGAAAAATAGCCCAAAGAGCTCGCATGGCTGCAGGTAGAACCATCTTTTTTATGCCCTTATTATATATGTAGCAAGATGAAGAGCTGAAGAATGTAAAACAACAACAAAAAAGAAATGAAGTATTGCATCTCAGAAAATAAATTTGTGAATGTTGCAATACAGCAAACAGCTTGCAGCATGAAGGGCATCTTGTCATGTTCCACTCATGTAATGTGAAGATAGCTTGCATGCACATTTATCTATAATGTGAAGAATTTATTTTCTGTTAATTTTGCTGTACAAGAGTAGTTTTCTACATTTTAGTGTAGAAGAAAAAAAATGAAAGTTTTGTGTAAATTGAAGTTTCCCAGCCAGTTCTAGGCTATGACTTTGTTTTCTGAAGCATGTCTCAAAACAAGATTCTGATTTGAGGCATTTATATGCTATCCTTGTGACCATTTGTCCTAAGTGATTTTAATGATTTGGTCCAAACTAGGAAGCTGAGATTCTGGGTTACTCTTGGGTTACTCTTTGATGCCTATTGAGGCTAAAGAGCACTGTATGTTTAATCTATAAGCATACAATTTATTTAATATTTATATTTTGATGTACAGTTTCGTGTACACCTTAAGCTGAGTTAGATTTTAGAGGATAGCTTTGCAAAATGAAAGCTTGATGGAACACAGTCACAAGGAGTATTTAAAACTGGCTATTGTAATTAGCATAGGATTTCTAGTTTGGTTTTGGTTTTACCATGTAATTTTTCTGGGAAGTCAGTTAATACAGCTATGATAGCTACACTTAAATTCCGAGTCTGTACATGTGCATCTATTGAGCTTTGAACTCCTTGGTTAACAACTTACATTTATATTCTGTAGTACTTTCTATATCTAAACTCTCTTTGCTCTTTAATTCTTTCTACATTTACTCTTATAAACAAAAGAAACATGACCGTTCAACCTAGGCAGAACATTATTCAAGGCGTAAGTGGCTCTGTCACTGTAAGGTAACGATAATTTTATGAGGCCCTAAAATGTCTTTCTAGCTCTGTTACTTTCTGGATAATTTTTTATTTTGTTTCTTTGTAGGTAGATACTGAGCCGTCTGATGAAGCTGCTCTGATTCTTCACAGAAGAGGATTTGACTGTAGATTTTCAAACAGAGACATGGGTCTGCTCTGTTCCACTACTCAGGGAAAGGTATATTGGCATTTTATCGGTAGCTTACCTTACAAGTACTGCAGAAATATTTAAGTCAAATTATAGGTGAAGTCTAGGTAGTTATTTCTCAAGAGTCATACTTTCAGGATAATAGTTAAGTTTATCTTGAAAGCTGCTTTTCATTTGATAAAGATAAGGATCTGCTGGTGTGTGGAAATGACCATATAAGCATCAACAAGTAAACTTCTAGGTCAGTTTTAATCTCATTAACTTCCTGTAAATGTTGTTTTCATATAACACCAATTGGTATTTCTCAAATAATTTTTTAATCGTATTTCAGAACTTTACTAAGTAAAAACAGTAAAATTACATATCCTGAAGTGTGTCTTGTGGATATGTTAATACCCGAAAATTATGTGACTGTTACCTTGAAAACTCTTGCTTATTATAGCATGTCCTTTGTCTGTCCATGCTCACTTACATGACCATTGCAAATATCTGAGTGTTTTGCAATTGCTATAGAATTGATGTGATACATAAAATTATAGAATATAAATTATGAAACTTTGTGCTGAGGGTTACAGGTGGACTGGATGGTTATGAATCTGTAGGAATTTTGTGATTAAATCTTGAAATAGGTTTGGGATTTTCTTTAAGCATAAGAGTAAATGTTTTGTGTAGAAACAAGAACAATTTTAATCCAAAGATTTCTGATCAGTTTTTTAATAGATTGATTTAACTTACTTACTTTGAAATGTGGCAAGTGAACACTGCCTAAAAAGATCTAATTTAATGTATGGCATTTGAGACATGTTACTTAAAAATATTCATTATCATTGGTGTAAGAATTGCCATGCTGATACCTGTAAGACGATGTAGCATTTGGATCATTGGGAGATTAGGTTAAAGTAAATTTTAAGGTATATACTGTATTTTCTAATTTTTTTTTTTTTTCCCAGATAAAGGTGCATGAACTCTTTAACAAATTCAAAGTGGAAAGTCTTACACCTGCATCTTTATCTTTGATGTATTCACTTCTGGATGTCAGAAATATAAGTGAAATAAATATGAGTTCTATGGAGATAAATACGTTCCGGATTCGGCTAAGATGAAATCTGGCTTTAATACTCAGATAGAGAAGAGGAATCTGCAATTATATCTCCTCTAAGTTTCACGTGCAATAAGAAGCACATTATTATTATTCCAGCTTCTGGATACTGTGAGAAAAACATGCATTCTATAATTTTTTTGACCAACACAGTGAAAAGCCATGTTGTAAGCAACTCCTTTGGTGGTTTTTTTTTGTTTCTTTTTTTTTCCCATAAAATAGCAACATCAGTATAAGTTCATGCAACAAGTGAAGAAATTTCTAAGGATGTTAACCTCTCAACAGATTAAATCTCAGGTTAAATGCTAACTAATGATGTTTCTGGTGTTTTAATTTTCATAAAGAGGGGATTGCATTTTAAACAGCCTTCTTAGCTGATCCTTGATGAATTTACGTACAAATAATTCAGTGTAGAAAGTCCTGATGCAGCTTGGAAATAAAACAGAGTAAAAAGTTCTTGTGTAGTAGCTAATGTCCAAATATTTACAATCATTTCTATGAATGACAATAATCTCAATTTATTCCACAATTAATTTCAATTTATTCAACACAAAGGGGATTATTAATTGTGGTAAAATGAAAGCCTGCAGTACTTGTGATAAGTGATGGTAGATTTTAATACTTCTACCATTCACCTGAGTTATGTAAATAAGAAAACATGAATCTACAAAATAATTTTGCAATGGAAATGTTTAATAAAACTCCCATTTTGTTACTTGACACACTGGGATATGTGCAATTATTCCATTATCATGTATGATGAGAAATGTCCATAATTATCGTGAATACAAGATTTTTTATAAAACTCATTTAGATACTGATGTTCTCTGAAATGAGTTTTCTATTTCAAGATTACCATATCAAGATAAATGTGCCTTATTTTTTGATACGTCTTGTTACCATTTTGGTGTCTATGTTAATGTTTTTGGGGGAAAAGTAGTTTATATAATACTTAAGCTGTGTATCTCCTATTTGACAATGCTGGCCACACTCTGATCTATGTCCTCCTGCACCAAGTTTGTGCTATCTTACTCTGAACATTTTGACTATTTGAATGTATTAAAATGATGTCATAACATGAAACAGACAAAAAAAAAGAATTACTGTAAAATCTAAATTCAGTTGCTTTCAAGGAAATTGCAACTTGATGCAGAGTTGATAGTAAGCAAGACATAGTTTGCAGACCCATCAAAACATGTGCTTGCATGTCACAGACTGTGGTAACCTGTTGATTCAGAATCACGTGCCTATATTTTAAACAACATTTTTCGAACTTGCAACCTCACTTATATTGCCAGAGTTCATTCACATTACTGAAGAATGGAGTCTTACTTTTTGTTTTGTTTTCACATATTAAGTAATTCATATTTAGTGCTGAAGCCATTCAAGTGTGAAAAATATTTCCCTAAGTAGAGCTGCTGTTTACAGTCAATATATATAAACATGCCCTTGAGTATGATCCCATTTCCTAGTCTTCATTTATCTTCATAACTCTTTCTTCTCTTTCTTATGTTTTACTTTTCCATACATCATTGCTTATCTTTAATACTAATGCATGAGAAGTCATCATAACTGGTAAAAAGGTGTGCTATTTTCTAAGTCTAATATTGCCTACTGTATTTAATTTCATCATTGTTGTTCCACAGTGTATCAAATTATATCATGTAGCTACAGGCTATCTTAAACTAAAATGAAAGTGAAACTTTGATTTCATGCATTGTCACGGGTTGGATCTCTGTTGAGACTGTGTAGATTTCCCTACTTAATTCAATCTACTGTGTGTTTTGTAATTAGTGGAATACTTAGTAGGATCTGGTGCAAGTTATATCAAGAATATAGGAACCACTAACCACAAATGGAAGTATCAGATGGATCCAGTAAATGGATGTTTTCATGCAATAAACATGTACTGTAACTTTTCTTAGCTGTAGTATTTGAAAATACTATTTTTTGTTGGAACTCGAAGCTTGGCAGACTTGCCAGCAGAAATTTCTCATAACATGTGTTTTGTTACATCTTCAGAATTAAAATGCTCCAGAGACTTTTATGTGTTCTGTGCAAGAGAGCTTTCAAAATACTATTTCGGTTTTGTTAGGTAGAAAAGTAAAATTTTGATGCAATAAAGTTTTAAAGTATTTTGCCTGTTGGAATTGCTTCCAAAAGATGTTTCATATAGCATTTGATCTTTTCTTTTATCGTCAGCTGTACAATCATGATGCCTGAATCTCCCTTAACCAGCCGATTTAATCTTTGTTCCTTTATTTTGCATTTTTTGTGTAACATCAGAAGAGCCTTCAATTTGGGATCCTTTCCTGAAATCCTTAACGACATTCAAAACTACAGTCAAAGTCTGATAATAAAGTTTACTTTAATTGGTTCAGAAATGTGGCTGTCGAAGGGTTTGGGTTTGTATTTTTTTTTTTTCCCCAACATCTCTTAATGAATTTTTATGCTGTATTTTTGTTATATTGGATATTCCAATGAAGTTCACATTTTTTCTGTGAATTGACCATCTAATTTGATCATATTCTTTTTTTTCTATTTTTATAGCTGCTGGGTTTATAACTACTGGTTAAGAGAACCAAGCATCCTTACCTTCCAGTATGGTTTTAAAGACAATGCTGTGTAAGAAATGGTTTAAAACCTTGTAATTACTTTCCACACCAGAGTTGTCCCTTTACTGATTATTTTTTTTTTACCTTCCTTTTTCTTAAATGTCTTTGGTTTACTTGCTCATGCTGTCTGAAACAAACTGATTTCAACTGAAGGTTTTTGATATATTCTCTTGGAAGGTTTTATATCTTATGGGGATATGTAAAATATGATCTCTAATAAAAGATAATGTTATTGTGAAATGTGGTCAGTGTCATTAATGCCTTAGCCGTATCTAATTTAAATTAAAAAAAAAAAAAAAAAAACGAACACAACAAGCATGCTTGAGAAGGCTGATATATCAGTAGCTTTTGGGAATGACAATTACCTGTAGTGAGATGAACTCCTGATGAAAGATGCAATGTATTTCACAGTTACCAAACAGAAGAAGATAGGTGGTAACTTCAGAGACATAAACATGTGTGGTTGCACAGTGCGGGAAGGGAATGGGTAGCTCTTCTTTCACAAAAGAAACCTTGCACTGACTTAGCAGAAAATGTTGGAAAGTGTAAAAATTCTAGAATTTTTTTATTACTTTAATTAATGTCAATTCTTTTGTAAGCATTTGAGAGTAATGGAATGGAAGCTATTCTTGAAAATTAAATTAACAAACACACCATTAGAAAATAAAGTAAAAATAACAGTTCAACTGTAATTAGACTGAACACTTTTAAGAAAATAATGTAATGCTAATATAATATGCTATAATTACATATGACAAGTTGAACAGGCATAGATGCTTTACAGGTTTGCTTCCCAAAGTGCTGATGGAGCTTGAGCATAATTGCAAAGACATTTAGTATAAATTTCAGTCAGTGCCTGAAGCTATTTGATGGTGGACTGGATAGTTTTAGCTAAAAATATAAAAGTATATGTATACTATGTAAATCTCCATAGTTTTAAAGCTGATGTTTCAAGATAAAAAATAAAAGGATGCAACATCTAACTGCAGCAGGCAACAATGGGTATGGGTCCAATTTAAAGCACCCCTTCACCTTTTTAAGGTCACCCTACTCTGGAATCCATTAACATCAGCATGAGCATCTGGACAGAACATATTCCACTAATTCCAGTTACCAATAAAGTCTTCTTTTACTTTTTGAAATTAAATTAACTATATTTGATGTATACCTGTCCATTGTCTTTTTTAAAATAAAAGGTGCTAGATCTCTCTGCACATCTTTACTTATACTAAAATATGTTGCTCAGTTTTAACAGGTTATCTGACTTGTGAAGAGTTGTATATATGGCAAAATATAGAATAGAGATTAAATTTGTTAACCTATTTATTTTGGGATAACTACTCTGTCATAATATTAAGAACGTGCAAAACCAAAAATCAGCCAAAGGTATTAATTTTGTTTTCTAAAAGAGGGAACATAAAAAATTTACTTCATTGTCTAAAACTCAAGTCATTGGAGAACTATTGGAATTTTTAGATAGTGTTCTTACTGATACAAAGTTTCTCTGTCTCCAAATATTTCTGCAAGTTATATTAAATTGTGGACCTGCCAGTCTTTTAACATGCAGATTTTATGAGCTAATAGATACTTAAAGTCCATATTGCATCACTAGCTTTTGTCTGTCAGAATTTCTGTGTAGTAACAATAATGTGTTATTTACATTACTCTCCTTCCTTTAGGTAAATTATTTAATAACACTGAAGGTTATAAGAAAATAATTAAATAAAAATTTTCCATCATGTATGTAAACTTGTGCGATATGACCTGTAAAGACAGGGATGTTTTTAATCGTACATTTCAGAGCTTCAGGTTCTCAATATAACATATTTTTCCTGCTATACAGTGCCTGTTAAAGAGATGCCCTTTAACCGACAGTCTGTAAAATCATTCATATTATGTGTTTGACTAAACTGGAGACTTTAATCCCAGCAGTGTCTGCCCTGCTTTACACCACCGCCACTCCCTGCACATCACACACATCCACTGTGCAGGAAGGCATGTGCCTCTGTTCCTCTCAAATCATGACCTGGAAAGTAACTTCTTGTCTCCTCAGATAGCTAGTTTGTTTTCATTTCTATTCCTTAGTTATTGCTTTTTTATTACTTTGCCTTCTCTCAGCATGCCAGCTAACTGTGTAGGCATCTGTAGGCTCCAGCATGTACACAACCTTCCAGCTCTGCCCAGTAGATACTACAGAGCTTTCTGGAGTCAGACTACCTGCACTGCCAGCCAAAGCATGAGATGTGCTGGATGTGAGCACTCAGCCAGCTCTTCAAGAATCTACATCAATAAGCATGTGAATGGGGCACATGCCTGACTTACTTGCCAGGACTGCCTCACAGCACTAGCCTGCTCTTTAGGAATATGTATTTTTCTCTCCCTGAAAATCCACTTGAAGAGACTTTGGTGCCATTCTGCCTTTTTCTCCTCTATTTCTTTCCCTGGTTTCCCAAAATAAATTTATACATTAGTCAGCTGGAATTGTGTGTGATCAAGAATCCATGAATTCTTGATGCTCACCAAGAGAGTTTGGCGAGTGCTGACAAACTCTGCTCTGTCAGTGCTCTGCATAGGTAGTGTGATATAACATGATCTCCATTTCAGGACCTGTCAGTCATCCCCAAGTTTACCTGTAACCTACCTTCCAGAACTTCTGAATGCGCTCAGAATTAATCGATCTGTCCTGATCAGGCAATAATAAATCAGAGACTTCTTGATAATGCCCACTGTTACAGCTGTGGCTACTGAGGATCCTCTAAGATCAACCAGTTCATGTCAGTGACCAACAAAATGTATAATTTCTGTGGTATGAGCTGCTTTCTCTTTGAGTTCTATGTCAGATGTTTCCTAACTGTTTTCCGGAAGCAGATAGGCATGTTATATAGATATAACTAGTTTGAACAAAGAAATCTGTAGTTCAAGTAACTTGTGTGTACAAATCTCAGTAAGAATGGGATGCAACACAATTCTGAAGAAACTGGACTTTTTACAGCTTTCTCTTTAGAGTGCAAATCTCTTTAAACCACAGGCTTTGTACTGAAAGAACTTAAAGAAAATAGTGAAATCAGAGTCGTTTGCAAGTTCTCAATTTTTCAGTAAATATTAGCTTCAAGTCAATTCCAAAGACTTTTCTGCATCTGTCTTGTAATAATGCAAAAAGTGAGCAATAATGTATTGTGAGCAAACCTCTATCACACGTTATACACATATTGTTGTAGGCAAAATACCTGAAAGTGCTAGGTTCTGCTATCTTTTAAGATGATGAAAGTAGTTAAGCTCTTTTTGAAACAAAGACAATTGGAGGATTTCCAGTAAAGATAGAAAAATGACCTGTAAGCACAGATGAAGTCTTTGGTAGAACAAAAGACTCGAGGCATATGGAGAAACCCAGCCACAAAACAACCACAGTGAAGTCACATTAAAGAGAGAATCAGCAACCTGATTGTGCTAGATCAGAAAGTTGTCTGGAAAGCAGAAGATATTAAAGTTTTGGCCAACTTTGAATTTAGTAACAGAAAAGAGCTTCAAAGACTTTAGCAGTAAAATGCACTGATGAAAGAATATGAGCAGTTCCAGAAGACAGTGAAGGTCATTTTTTTCATGATACCAGTTAAATGCTATCAGCAATACTGTACACTTACAGCAGTTCTTCTCAAGGTCAACAAAGACTTCAGGAGGAAAAGGCAAATCATTCCAAGCCAATTCAAGTCTTATACATTTGAGAAAATTCCTTGGTGACGTACTTGGCTGAATTCAGCACAGTGGTCAAAGGAACAGGTGTGAAAAGGAGCAAGAAAATCAAAAAAGGCCTGGTAATGTTGTGTAGTTCTGTTCTGGTAGGGACTGGAGTTGCTCTCATATGAGGAGGGTCTGAAAGAGCTGGGACTGTTAAGCCTGGAGAAGAGAAGGCTCAGGGGGGAATCTTACCAATGTATATAAATATCTGAAGGGAGGTTGTAAAGAAGACAGAACCAGGCTCTTCTCAGTGGCGCCCAGTGACAGGAACAGAGGCAATGGGCACACACTGAAATACAGGAGGTTCTTCCTGTACTTCAGGAAACATTTTTTCACTGTGAGGCTGACTGAGCACTGGCACAGGGTGCCCAGAGAGGCTATGCAATCTCCGTCCTCGGCAATACTCAAAAGCTGTCTGGACATGGTCCTGGGCAACTTGTTCTAGGACGCACTGTTGGAGCAGGGGTTTTGGCCGGATGACCTCCCAGAGGTCCCTGCCAGCCTCATCCATTCAGCCATTCTGTGATGCTGCATGGTCTGTTCCTGTGAAGGGGAAGGAAGGCTTCATTAGATGACCAGATCCAGATGCATGTATGAAGATGTGAGGCCAGAGATGATAGCCGAAAACTGAGAGAAGGAACAACCTTTGCCAGAAATGTTTTTCCTGGTTCACTGTGCAGCACTGAACATTTCCAGAAAAAAAACAGAAACTGGCAAGATTAAAGATGACTGACTTGCAGTTTTAAATACCTAATGGAGATGAAATACATCCTAAGTAAGCTGTCCTCTCTGAAGCACTTGCCGCAGTGTACTGAATCAGCTTTGCAAACAGGAGACGACCTTTGTTCACAAAACTCCCTGTTTAATACCTGTGACAGTGAAAAGAAGTATCATCTTTGTTCCATATGTTTTGAATTATTTATTTGAATTTAAAACAGTAGCCCATTCCAAGCTAAAATATATTAAACAATATGAGTTTAATGGAAGCAATTCTGATAGACAACGATCGTGTCAAAAGATTGAATACAGCTGTTAGAAATGTGTCAGTTCCAAATGGCGCATGCTAGTAAAAGTCCTTCACCCAGATAAAGAATTAAGCTTTGAACACCAAAAGGAAATTATCTATTTTGACAGTGACAAAATCAGTCCCATTGTTTTTGCTTGTATCTTGTTAAGTGAACTCTACTGGTTCGGCTAGTAGACAAGAGAAAAATTGTGAAAGCTCAAATGCAACTGTAAGGCAAACTTATTCAAATGGTTTTGTCACAGAAATTCCCAAAGTATTCACCTAATTGGTCTCCAAATAGACAAAATGTGTTGTGAATTTTCATTCATCAAAAACTGGGCCTTTGGAATATGAGTCAAGATGCTAATAATTGTGTTGACTTCGGTTTTAATACAGCTTGTAAATGTGTAATTGCTGCTATGAAAGGTGCCTTACAAATTGAGTTTGTGGAGGTTCATCTTTAAAGATATATGAAACTTGTGATTTGTGGCTATTAGCAGCATTCCAGTAGAGAATACAGGAAGAGCAGCTGAACTGTGAAACTGATAGTGTGGGAGATTTTAGCAGTTACAGTTTCTGCAGATACAGATCAGAAATGGATCTCTGTTCCTTTTCTGAATGTTTTTGACAACTAGTAACTGGGTGGTAGCATTTTTTATTTTTAATACATAAAATATGAAACAGTAAATCATGTAACTGCTAGCCAAGAGGAAAAAGCAAATGCATATTCCTTCCTTGACGATAACATACATTTAAGCAGGGAGAACCAAAAAGCTCTTCCAAGCTAAGATTCAAGAGCAGTCTTGTAAATCCAAGAAAGAACGTGTCTGTGGTTCAGTGACCTAACAAGGGTCTGGTATGACGGTAAGCGTGAACAAGCACCACCTAAGTAAACATCAGTAGCCAAAAAAAAACCAAAAAAAAGAATTGAGATCGTATTCCTCAGGGCTTTGTCATAATCTGTAAGGAGTCTTCCAGCAGTCCTTGTCATCTTCCCTGTGTTTCAATTAAAAACACAAAGCAAAAAACACCTCACCCCCAACACACATATATTTCATCCAGTCTCTGGGAATGTCACATCACATCTGTCATCATTTTTTGAATTCCACAATATAAGGTCTATGAAAGTCCAGTTCACTTTTATATTGTGAGCTGTGGTCAAAATATGGGTTTTACTGGTCTTTCTAGGCACGCTGCTTTCACATTAGCACTGCCTAAGTCACCAGGCACCCAAAGCCTTGTGATTATGGTGACAGGTAGTATTTCAGATATGCAGGTCACAGAGTAACTGGGTTGGAAAGGTGCTTGCTGTGTTGTGACAGGAGGTGTGGAACTGTGGGTGGTCAGGGTGGGAGTTTACAGTTTCTCTAAAAGTGAGGGCAATCACCAATTCAAGGACACCTTACATTTGGATCAAGCTGCATATTAAGATTAAAAGGATTTTTATCAATTGGCATTGATGCACAGTAACTTGGCACCTGTGTTAGGTTTAATATTGTATTCTACACTTGGCTTTAAAAGTAGGTACTGGCAAATGGAAACTAATCCAAAGGGCAAAGGAAAAACGTTTTTGTGGTAATGCCAGATCTGTAATAACACAAAGTGATTTCTTTTGTCTTACGTAATGCCTCAAACCATGTTTGAAGGCTATTGCTTTTTTGTTGAAAGATAGTATCTTGGTATGTATTACATTCTTTGAACAAGGATCAATATAGTTTCAGTTGGCCTGTGAAAACACAAGATTGTCAATATGAACAAATGTGAAGAAATGTGAATAATTTCAAAAGAGAATAATTTATTTTAGCCACACCATCAACAAAGAGAAATTTCCATGGGCAAAAGCAGAACTGAGAATGCTCAAAACTGGATAATTTCCCAGAGAGCCATAGATGGAAGTTTTGTTGGACTTTGCTCCTATTATACATCATCTGCTTGTGGATTTGCCAGTTTTTCAGAACTCTTTCATGGATTATGTAAGAAACACCAATTTGTGCTGTAGTGGTCAAAGTTCAGAAAGTTATGGTGGCTGCTCATACGCTCATCTACCTGTGTTATCTTTCACACTGGACACAGGTTTGGGAACAGAAGTTTTGCAAAGCTGATGTCCATATTACAAAAAAAGCTCAAATCTACTTTAAGAACTTTTTGAGACAATTAAGTATATAGATATTTTCCTTACTGTTTGTATCACTATTACTATGGGAGAAAGTCTGCAGTTACTGCAAAGATCTTTGGTCTAATCTAACAAACAAATAACCACTTGCTAATCAGCAAATCTGAAATTCTGTTATATTGATTTTGAATTCAGTCCTTGTTGAATCACTGCCCTTCAGGAAAATAGCATTAAATTTTCTGTGGAAAAGATTTGGTTTGCTCTGGAAGACGAGATTTATGTCTGTGCTCTAATGATTAGAAGAAACATAAATATTCCCATTTCTGCTGCTGGGAAATGGGTACAGCATAACAGGCTAGTACTTAAAGACAGAAGATTTTTTAAGGTAAAGAGACAAGTAAGTAAATTTATGGAACTGGAAAATCAACAGGCAAAGATCCATCCTAGAAATGCAGTTCACTTTCAAGTCCATGATAAATTATTCCTGATCACAGGGTTTCAAAGGTTAAGTATTCCACAGGAGAGAGGAAAGCCAGCTGATGATCAGAGCATGGCTCTACTGCTTATGCCAGGAAAAGGAAGGTTTTAAGATTATGTCATTATTTGAAACTGTTGGACATTCTGCAGTTCTAAAAACTTCGGTCAAGGTCAGAGAGAATTTATCTGGGGAAAAAGGAAATTTGGCAGTGGAAACCATGCAGAAAATGGGACTGAGCAAGCATCTAGCCAAGATTAGCTCACTGGGAGAGCAACAAAGGATATTGCTGTTAACATATCTGGGACTTTGAATTGTATAAGAGATCTGAAACTTAACAAATAGAAACAAAAGTTTATAGTGAATGAGTGTTTTTGCATTTATTACAGACCAAGGAAGAAACATGAACCTATAGTGCTTTGGCAAGCTGAGATATTTAGAATCTAAAAATTCATACTATCTTAGGAAACATGCAGTCTTCTATAGGATTTGGAGGGGACAGTGGGGATTGGCATGATGACTTTTGTAAGCTAATACTATGAAGACAAGGTCAGCGTACAGCATCTGGTTGCTCAACAACTGTTGGTACCAATCTGGTTGGCACACAACAGCATTTCTCATAGCTGGGCATCAGCAGACAGCCCCGCAAAACTTGTTTGGAGATCTTGGAAAGCGTAAATGGATTTCTGTCATTTGGACAGTGTATGGATCCTGCCAACTCAAACTGATAATCGTTTCACTTTGAGTAGAGAAAATGTGATGGTAACTTCTGACAAGCCAAATGAAGAAGCCCAATAAAAAAGTGGTTATTTGATCTGCTTCACTCTGAGAAGAATAAACAATACAAGCCCCCATCTGAAAAAGGGAGAGATCCTATAACTCTTCTGACCCATGTAGCAAAACAATGTGTAAGCTGAATGTAGGTCTCAAGGGTTTACCTAAATTTCTTCATAAGAGTCTGATTAAGGAGTTTTCTATCATAAGGGCAATGCTACTAAAATTCTTATTTTTGAGGTTTTAGGTGAGGAAATGCTGTAAAAACTTTGTGACTGTGAATTAAAATAGAAAAGACAATAAAAACAGATTTTGGGAAAACACAACATTCCTCAGGTTTACTTTGAAAGATGGCTTACACTTGTGGCTGAAGGCAGAGCGAGCTTGGTCTAGCCTTCATCAAGCATTTGAACATCTCATCTTGATTGAAATTCTGAAAGTTTCTTACTACCATCATATTCCCATGGAAATAATTTATTTAGATATGCTGTTTGAAGTCATAGGAATCTTGAAAATTAGAACTGAGACCTTGGACAAGTATGATATATGATATAAAGGACCAGCAGATAAGGCACAGTATGTGTTTTGACATGTTTGTAGTAGACTTTTTCATAAAGCAGAAGTGTTAAAAGCATTCAGTAGTTTCATGCAGGAGGATACTCCATGGCAGCAGCCATACAGGCTAGTGTGGAAAGGCAAACTTTAGCCACAGGAGGCTAGTTTCTCTCTTGGTTCTCTGCTCTCAGGGAGAGTAAATAGATCTTCTGCAGAGTGACTCAGAGAAGAAGTCTGCTCTTAGGTGCACTGAACCATTCCCTGCACAGCCCTTTCTCATGCTTATATACAGGTGCTTATAGGGAGATTAATCTTCTGGAGCT
>JAVKLA010000074.1:23387275-23401185 GCA_034782735.1 Sagittarius serpentarius | reverse complement strand
TTACTTGTCTTTTTAATTTTTATTTATTTGTCTATGCAAGGACCTTCCCTTTTGTACCGTGGCTGCTTACTTTGCTAAAAAGTCAGGTATTGTGATGAGTCTTCCACAACAGAAGGTCCTACCATGGGAATCCTCACTTTCTTCTCCTTTGAAGACAGATGTGAAGAATTCCTTTGGCCTCAAATCTTGTGTGGATACACTTGGCAAAGTGAGGCGAGTAAATTCAGGCTTCATCTCTGCTTCCCAGGACTCTCAATTGCAGCCTCCAGATAGGTACATAAGCCCATGCAGGAAACAAGATTTCACGTGTGCATCAGTCTTTAACACTTCCTCTTGGATTTCTTTGGGGTCCCAGTGCTCAGCATGTTGGCTGTCTGCATTCCTGAACCAGCCTCCTCATTCACCTCCGTGCTGTGTGTTCGAATTTTTGTTTACCAAAGTCTGTTTCATATATTCCAGTTCTGACCTAAATAGCTATTAAGCTTTCCAGTGCTGAACATCACAGTGCCTAAGGCCCTTTATTTATGCCTGTGTTGGGAGTTTCTAACAGCAGCTTTTGTCATATAACAGGGTTTCATCAGTTGAGGGAGGGGGGGAAAGAAAGATGTGAATAAGCGTCTGGATATAACTGTGAACTGTCAGCAGGAAGTAGCCTTGAAAAAGGCAAGTATGATCCTAAGATGACAGGAAACAGAAAAGTATTAACATATTAATGCTGTTGTTCAGGGCTCGGGTGAGAGGTTTTTCTTGGTTTCATGTTCAGTTCTTGTTTCTTGTAATAAAAAACAAATAAATAAAAGTTAGGCTGATGTAGATGAGGGTTCCTTGGATGGCTGGAGTAGTAGAAATCCTTTCTCTTGAGTTTAGAAGAGCTAACTTTGTCTAGCCCACTGATATCCGAGCGTGGATGTGAGGACATCAAAGACTTAATCCTAGAGAGGAAAATAACTATTTATACTAAAAGGCAAAGGGGGTAAGCAGGCCATGAATTAATTTTAGATACTAGATGAAGCTGCTCAGTAATTAGATGCCTCCATTTCTAGAGCACCCTTCCACTGTGGATGAAAAAACTTTTTTCAAAATGCAGAACACTAAGTATTTGTGACACCATGGGACTGCACTGGATGATCCAGAGGGTGTAGTCCAGTCATTCATTCCTAACGTACCGTGAGGACTTTCAGGTGTCTTCTCTGTGACGGACATATTCACAAAGATTATTGGCTGTAATTTTGTTTTCTATCATGAAATGAAAGAATTTGAATGAACTTGTTTTATCTAAGGCCTGCACAGATGACTGTATTTCTGCATGCTTTCTTGCTCTATTTTGGTTTGCCAAGAGCTGTGAATCTTAACTGGTAGACTTAGGTCAGCACAATGCCTGCTCTAGCCAGGCCTCTCTGATAAGGCTGCATCTTGGCATTGCTTTTTCCATGTTTTTAGCTAGTTTTGGCCCAGCCTGGGCAACTGTGTTTTGTAGGAGGTCTTCTGGGCAGTCAGCACAAAAAACATATGTAAGATATTTCTACAAGTTCATTCAGTGGTCCTCTTTGGGACATATTAAGACATACTGTAATTGTGTAAAACAGGACAAAGCCTATTTTTTATGAAAAATTGGAAATAGTCTTGCCAGTAGTTTTCCTTGTCTATGGAGAATGCAATTACTGCTACAAAGGATTTTGACATTTTACTATGTAAAGTTTGAAAATTGAAGCTTGTCAGGGTTTTATAGATAGGGTCTGATCTCATCCAATCTTGTATATCCAATGTATTTCATCTTTGTGGTGATATTCAGCTTTTATTTTTTAAAGAAGCGATTAAAATTTTGGGTCCCTTGTCCTTGACAGAATGCAAGATCACTAAAGGCCATTTGTAGCTGATCCTCTTAGGTTAGTTGTCTGAATACCTGGCTCAGACTGACTAATTCTGTGAGGATGCAGCAAAGCAGCTGTCATAAAGGAACTGCCCTTGTTTTTGCTGAGCTCTTGCTTCTAGAGGATATTTGGTGCCTTATAAATATTAACTGAATTGTTGTAATAAAACTGATTTGTTATTTATAGCATGTCTTTATTTTTTGTCATGCATAATTTAGTATCTTTTAGCATGAATGTAATTGCTAGGCTTTTGCAAATATAATTTATATTGAGCTTAAAGGATGGGAAGAAACAGCTGTGTTCTAGTCTCTGGATTTCTGTAATGTCTTTGCTGCTGCCATATGGTAAAATTTAAATAAATAAACATGATCAGAGTATGAAAGGTACAGCATATATTCTATGCTAATCCAGTTTTAGAGTAGTTTGTAAAGACACTCATTATTTAGACATTCTTTGGCTCTGCTAGTCTGTGTCTTCTTAAATGAACATCTTCATATCACAGAAGGGAAAACACATTTGGAAGGCACAACAGCTCTCCACATCTACCTATCACTAAATCCCTAAACCAAACAGACTTTTTTTACAATAGTCACATAGGAAGTATACTTCCTCTACAGCTTAACTGAAATTCTCTTTTGTATCTGCCAGACTTACCTACTTTATTTATAGCATGCAAAACTGCTATATTGTCATTTAGCTGATTATACAGAATCTCCTTGTTCAAAATGGTTACGATAATTACCTTTTTCCTGGAGCATATCATGATAGTTACCTTAACTGAGATGACAGCATTGAACTGTTTGCTTACTGCTATGGACCTCTTTGTTATTAAAGACAACTTTATCCATAGCTTGAAAGTTGTTGTAAAGTCTGGATATAGTCATAATTTTTAAAACAGGACAATCAGAACCACAAGAAAAAATTTATGTACAATAATTATAATTAATTTTGCATATTTATGACCTATATTCTACAGAAAATCTGTACCAAAAGAGAATTTTATCAGTAATGTGAGGTCATTAGAGTGAGCCCTCATGCCAGTAAGATAAATGCTTGTTATGTGATGGTCCATTATCTTAGAATGTGGCAATTTACTGCGCTCAGGCAATAAATAACTGTCTGATTTGGACTGAATTTCAACAAAAAGTACTTCTACAGAAATTACCTTTTTTTCTCACAGAATTTTTTATAGCAAATTTCCAATTTTATATGAGACTATAAATCTTAACATACTGTTTTTTAAACAAAGGAATATGAAAATGGCCTATTTCAAAGACTTTGATCATAAATTATAAAAGTAAAAATCCATAAAAATTCTCAGAGAATTCTGGGTTTACTCATGCATTATATGGTCTAAATACAGGGAAATAAATATTTTATTCTTTCAATCCATAATATTCTTCAAAACCTTGCCTCTCAGGCAAAACTGAGCATAGCTGCACCATAAGATTCTGTTGGTTTTTTGTAGTATATTGTAACTTTCTTCATCTTCACCTTCTTTGTTGCTTATTTCACTTGAGGAAGGACTTCAAGATTAAGATACTCATTTCTCACTGATTTAAAACTTTCCAGCTAATCCAAAGGTAAGTAGAACACAAACCTGTTCTATACTTAATTCAAGCTAGACTTATATTTTCCTCAGGCTCATGTTGTTTTAAAAGACTATATTCTTTGAGTGACTTAAAAAAATACAGTCCTTGTGTTATTACTGAAGAGTTAAATACAAATAGTTGACACCAGAACATTTCAAAATGGGTAATTGGAATTCAAACTATAATTAAAAGATCAAATCTACTCTTTTCATTCAGAATCACTAAGTTGAGACTTGTAGAAATCTGGTTTTGGATTTGCTCAGCCTTACTTACTTTTTCTTTTTCTGTGCCAGATATTAACATGAATACAATACAAATATATTAAGACAAATTGCCTGTGATTAAGCACCCAATCAATTCTATTGCATTTGCATTATCTTGTTTGCAATTATTACCTTTAACATTGTATGACAACAATTACTGGTCTAATGAATGAGAAGAATTAATATCTATGGAACAGCATTTGATCAACAGAAAAACATATTCATAATCAAGTCTGAAGTGTCTTCACTTTCTTAGAAAATCCATCTCCTTTTCCTTCCTTCAGAAGGATACAAATCAGTTCAGTTCTGTGATCAGAGGCTACAGAAGGTTTAGTGTGAGGGGAGCACTCTGGAAAAGTCATAGTTAATCCTACTCTCTCTGTTATTTTATGAATCAAACCTCCCTTCAGTTTTGAATAAATGCTTTGCACACACCATGCAGAAGTTAGCTATTACTCTGGTTCCCTGTTTGAGGACTGTGTGTGGACACCGTCTCTAGATCTTTGCCACAGAGAAACCACCCGTGATAGAACATCAGCCTGAGGATGACTAATTCATAACAGTGTTATTCCACTGAAGAGCCTGCAGCTGGAGAGAACTTACAACATGTCAACTACCCACCTGCTGCTTTCATGCTAGTAAAGACATCTTGAAGGGGGAGGTCCTTGCTAGCCATAGATATTTGACAGCAATATTGGGTGTATATTGTAAGACTTAAACTGCAGCTGTCTTTTGCTTGAAGTGGATGACTGAATTCCATGAATAAATGCACATCGTGTTGTCACAGGTACTCTTAGGAAAGCACCAACTAGGGGGACACTTTTATTTTTCGGGGGTTTTATTCTTCATACAAAATATACATTGTGAATGACATTGTGTCTGTGAATAAACAGAAGAGTGATTGTTGACTACTTTTAAGCATATAACCTAGTTGCATTGAATCATCTTTTTGGAGGCTGCTGCATTTCCCTATTAGTTATATAGAGTATTTACTTCCCTAACTTTGGTTCTCCAACGTAGATGAGAGCATGCAGCATGCTAAATCACTACAGTGTCGTTCAACTCAGTCAATGTAGATGATCTCCAAAAATCCTAGAGTATTTTTCAAACAATATCTATAGTGTTGAGAATCATTTAACTATCACCGCATAGTCTGCATCCGTGGGAGAAATCATAGCAGGTAAAAAATATTGTATATCACCACCACGCAAAAGAATTGAATTTACCCAGAGAATTCAACAGGCGACAAGTAACTTTCCTAAAAGTTAGGGTACATAATGAACAGAAGACTCTCAAAAGTAACAATTTTGGCCAAGTTCACTGTATCAGTCTAAAGGATTTCTGAGCAGGATACCTATTCATTCTCTCCGTGTCACAATTTCACCACACAGCTGTTGATGACCACGATTCTGCTGAATCTGTTTCCCTCGCCTTCAGTACACTGTGTTCTTTGAACGGTAACTTGAGTTATTTCCTTTCCCACAATCCAATGCTTGATCTTTGCTGGTCAGGAAGTGTAAAGGTATTTACACATTTTCAAGCGAGCATGCCTTCTTCATAAAACTACTGTGATTTGTTAACACCTCTAATGTTTCTTTCCATACACAGCAGATAGATGCACTTAAATAATTCTATGATGATGTTACTTTTGGGTTATGGCAAAACAAGAAAGAACTAAGTTCTTCCTATCATAATTTAAATATATATTACATATTTGCTGCTTTTAAGTGCATATGCATGTGCACATTTGCTCAGCTATCCAGGAACCACAAAAGATGGCAAAGAAAACTAGACACAAAGCTATCAATAAGATAAGCCAGTGTAGATATCCAGCAGGACACAGTGTCTGAAACTGGCAGAAGCTTCTCTTCCTATGCTTTTTCTAAAGGCTTAGGAATTTAATCAACAACTTGAATGCCAGCCTATGAATCTTCAACTCATATGTTATTTGCCTTTGAGCACATGGACCTGAAAGCATCAAATCCATCAAATATACATATGCATTTATATATCTCTGAGTAACTCAGGAAATGCAAATATCCCAGAAAAATATTATTTTTCATGAGGAATACATTTTTAACAATATAAAAAATTCTCAGAGTTCACCTGTTTCTGAATTTCTAAATTATCTACATGATAAAACTAGCTATGATTCAGATTTTAAAAGAATTATAGACATGTATCATGGAACATAAAGCTGGAGGAACATGCAAAAGAAGCTTACTAAAGGAATCTCTGACTTGAAGAACATTTGCAGGTGAGAAAACTGATGAGATAAAAAACTAAGCACAGGAAATGGAAAGAATAAAAAGATTTTCTCAAAGCTTTGTTTGGTCTTGGTTGTCAGTGTTTGAGAAAAGATTCATAACTTGATATTTTTGTGTTTTATTGAGATCTTGGAGAGGAAGAAACTAGAAGGCTTATATTGGGAAGAAACTACCATTCTTATAAAGAGTAACATATAGTCATGGAATAAATTTACTGAGCTGCCTTGTAGAAAAAAATGGTACTAAATGTAAGAAGTGTGTGTCTTTGGGTTAAAAATTCTGAAGAAAAAATATTTTTGGTGGAAACAATGAAAGTCCTAAGTTTCTGGTGCTGGGGTAATTTCCACGGCTGGAAGACAGCCTTGGAGCTATGAGATCTGGAGTCATGGACATCTTCAGCTCATACCTAGTTGCCTTAGAGCTGTAGATTTTGAAAAAGCAAGTTCCCCAGGAAGCTTGGAGGAAGGTGTTTTGCACCAATTTTACACTGGGATTTTGTCATCCTGGTAAGAAAGGCACTCAGACTCTGTGAAGTATTATTTAGAATGCCGTTTATTGGAGCTCACAATATAAGAAAAGAGAGGATAGTATAGATAACTTTACACCCCTTCAGATGGTGGGAGCCTCACATCACAAGGTATTGGATAGGCCTCCATTCAGGGCACAGCACGAGGTGGTGATCCCATCTATGGAATTTTACTCCACTTTGGTCTTTTGAGTGCTTATACAATTTTCATAATATCGGCTGGGGGTTTTGTGTAGAAAATGTGCATTTATAGGGAGATTTTCACAGCAGAAAAACACAGTAGTCTTTTTCTTTATGGATATGTGTGTGAAAATATGATGCTTATATTTAATTAGCTTGCTCCTGAGATTGTAGCCATAATTATGTATGGAGGGGAGAAAAATCCATGTGCAGCAACAAAAGTGATTGCTAATATGTCAGACAATATGATACTGTATCAAGATTAGCTGAAATAAAGCAGAAATGATGGCATAATAGAGATGAGTCACAAAAGATCAGGAACACCTCTTTTCTTTTTTTCTTTAGGGGAACACCTTAGAGATACGTTAACTAGTCTTCCTGTTTGTTTGAAAGCTTTTCATTTCCTGCTAAAGAAATGCTGAAAGTCTTGAAATTTCATTGTGTTAATCTAGAGCTCTGACTCTCTTTCCTGAACAGTCCTGGGGATAGCTTTTGTTCTTATCTAAAAGTCACACCCTATGTGTGCAGTTTATTCAGCCTGAACTGCACATGAAAATGGTTCAAGGGGCTAGAAAAGGCAAGGGGCACACCTCCAAGTGGGAAAGCATCTTTGGAAGTAATCCTTTACTAAATGCAGCAAAGAAAGTCTGTATGCATGCCAGGAATGAGCTTGCTTTTTTCTTTTTTCTTTGGTTTTTTTTTTTTTTTTTGGGGGGGGTGTCTGTTTAGAGGAATTTTTGTCAACATGTTAAATGTCCTGGTTTTTTATCATTCAGAATAAAAAGTCAGAATGTACTTTGTCAACTTCTTCAGTTTTCCATTTGGCAAACATTGCTTTTCCTTCAATCATCCCCCACTAAATACTCATCTTTCTCTTTCTTGCATGGCTTAAAATTAATGTGGTTGTTTACTTTACAACAAGTAGACAGCACAGACAACATCCAGACAATTCTGGGAATAGCCTTCATTTAATCTGCTCTTACTGCAAAAGCAGTCAGTGTAGGTTCAGACTTGTGGTTTTTGCTCATGTTACAGCAAAATCAATATGACCGTATTAGCATAGCTGAATTTAGACAAATGCAGTTACAGTTCTATCTTTGTTAGCAGTACACTAGTAGTCTCCAGGTCTGCATCACATTTCTACTAGAGAGAGCTCAACCTGTTGTACAATGCACGAGCCCCATCAGCATGGCACTGCGGCCAGTGGCCATGTGCACAAATTGCCCTTGCTTCTCACCTTTCTAAGGACTCACGGTATTCTGAGAGACACATGCCTCATGCATACCCTAAGACTGCCTCATCACATTTTTTATTAGGTGCAAGCTAATATAAAACAGCTGTAGCTTTTTGGTTTTCACTGTAAACTTGGTATGGGGCCATGCTCCTTGCTTCTGCTGCCATGACTGAAAAGACAAAGTAAGCGTTGCTGGCCTTGGAGTCATCCACACTGAGGCACCAGGCACAGTGACTGTGCTTGCATTTTTCAGCCTTATATCATACATGACCCTAAAGGGGATCTGGCCAGTGCTGACGGCTTGCATTGTCCCAGCCTATGAGCTGCCCATGTCCTGTTCAGCCTGATTGCATACTGGGCTGGGTGGTGGGTCCACATAGTTGATCATTTGTATTCTTAGCTTTGCTTGTATTTTCCTCTTTGCCCTTCGACAATTGGTTAATCTCTTCCCCACAAAAGACAGCCTTTATTTCAGGCAGCCTCAGTGCCTTCCAAGGCCTTATCCATGGCAGCTCTTAGGTGTAGGTTCCTGCCTACCATGCATATTGCAGTGGACAGAGACAGTGCTCTTCATTGTTAAGGATCAGTAGAGGGTTTTGAGTTTGGGGCGGGGGGGGTGTTCTTTTTTTTTTTTTTTAACCTTTCAAGCTTCTTGTGCTTTTTTTTTTTTACACGCTCTTTTTGTACTGCAACTTTGTCTCAAGCTACAGACTTTGAGAAACAGCACTTAAGCTGCTATTTTTAAGTTGAGAGCACGAAATGAAAGACTCCGTAGAGGTAATGCAACAATTCTTGAAGGTACAGATCTCAAAGTTCAGAATTATCAGGAGTTTTTTAAATCTGACAGTGTGAGGTGTGACGTTTTAAGTAGATGCATTATTTAATGTATCTGAAATGTCTGAAGAGTTTAAATTTGGGACCCTAAAAATTATCAGCCTGACTAAGAAACAGCAGCTAAATTGTTTCATTTTGAAGGGCTGATATCACCAAAATCTGCAGATTTTTTCCTGCAGTGTTACTTCACTGACTCTAAGGAAGACGTCTTAAAAATCCACAGCCAGACTCACACTCAGGTCATTTTTTGTGTTGTCTCAGTCAGAGTAGGCAGGTAGAAATGTATGGGTACATCCTATCAACATAGCAAAAAACCTATGATGCTTCATTTAATTAATTTTACTAATGGCTTCACAAGCATAGTAAAGAAGAGGGAGGGGAAACATGAATTTTGCGGTATCCTGCAAGTGGACAGATGAGCAAGATGAGCATTTACCCATATGGCTGGCAGACCTGCTTACCATTTGAAACTACATAGTTAAGCAAATATTGCAATAGTTCTACAATTTAAGCTTAACAAGACATAGCTGAATATATTTCTTTCTCTGAACAGGTTATTCAGGTTTCAGGTTTTTTTAATCTCTGTTAAAATGCTGATTGTCAGAACAAAGAGGTGATGTGTTTCACGTAGAGTAGGTGGGTTTTTTAATCTTCATTTTCATGCATCTTTAGATATTAAAATAGCAAAATGTGCTATTTTAAAAACAGGAAGCGATCTGACAGCTCTGCTTCTGTTCCTCACCCGCTCCCTATATGTAGGTTTACACTATCAGTATTGGCATTGCAGCACTTGCAGGCGCGTCTGTGGAATTCAAATTTCTGTTTTCACTGAATCTCTTTGTTTTAGTAATAGACACAGAATTTGCATCTCCAGAAATAGTTGGGGATTTTTTAATATCCTTCACTGAACAGTCTGTTCCCTGGGGCACACCTTTACTACTATGGGGCTATGCATGCAGTCTAACATGCCAAGGACTCAGGAATAAAGATTGATATATGTGAAGGAGCTGTACGATGACTTGTGCTCTCTAGAGGGAGGTCTCAAGCCAAGCGCGTTTGCAGGCTGTCAATGCTTGTTGGCAGATAGAGATACCCAGGCACACCGAGGTCTCAGAAACACGGATTTTTGAGTGATTACTCACTGCTGCTACTTTTGTAACTATCCAGAAGATCATTTTCCAGCTGCTTTTTCAAAGGCAGGTCTTTTTTTCCATTTCGGAACAAAAGCAAACAAATTAACCCTCTGGGACCTGAGAACAAGGCAAACCAGATGTTATTTCTTATAACAAGATTATGTGTTTAATTCCCACATGGGTATGTTTTATCACATCATGACTGTAACAACCTAAAAAGGCAAGAAGGGACACTAGGGCTCATTATCTCCCTTGTTTTTTGCGCTGCCTGTTACTTCTACTGAGCAAGCCCACTATGTCTGTGCTTGGTGGCTGCCTAATATAAAATATCACCAGTGTTCCTAATGAAACACTTATTCTTCTGAGATTTCACTTTCTACTGTTTAACTGCATCTGCCATGAGAATAAAAATTATGGATACCAGGAAACTGGGGGCGCTTATTTTATTAGGACTTCCATTTTGGTTCATACCTCTCGCTCTGCTGCATGATGTCATTTGATAGACGAATGAGGCAGAAGAATGATATCAAAGGGGGACTAGGTTGTTCAGTGCTTAAGTGCTAGAAAAAAGGTGGGAAATACAGTATGTACCAATGTTCTTTGCCCGGCTCAGCCACTGAAGCCATACTTTGAGGGTGTGCATGCCATTGCTAGGGAAAAATGGTCATGTGTGTCTCCTACATAATGACGTGAATATTTTGTTTTGAAACATTGCATTCTTGTCATCCTGCAGTTTATGCCTCTAGGAGCTAAAGCCCTTACACAAGGCACCTGGTGTGAAACAAAGGAAACAAAAGGTTGGTTTGGAAGGAATAATGATAAAGCTACAACAGAAGAGAGAAGATTGCAGTGTGATTGAGATTACCTGGTACTGCCTTGGCTTACTGCCTTCCGAAGAGCCAAAAGGAGACTGAATTATTAATTTAAGGCACTGTTTATTGATAAACTGGAATACGTACCCATTTGGCATAAGACACATGGGAGGAGGGGATCAGTAAAAGGAAGTGGAGGGGAAGTTTCTGTGGTACCCAGAAGACAGATGAAACTAATTTTATCTTACACCTTTCCAAACATGTAATAGTTTACGCATTTTTAGATGTGTTCAGAGCTATGCGTGGTAGAAATGTGTAGCCAAACACATGCATATCATCTTCTCAAGATTTTCTTTTCCTGGAAATTGAATGTGTAAGGGAATGCTTTATTATTCTAAGCTCTCACATCGCGCCTGAATTCCTCACTCATACTACATTTTCTGTATTGGCACCAGGAGTCTTGGGATGATCATTATGAACAAATAGACTTAATTAATTGTAACAAATGAGGTTAAAATACCTTTTAGAAGAGACCTAAATTAACAGAGGAAACAACTGGTGAGTTGTCAGCTCCAGTGTGGGCATAATCTTCTCTTAAAGCCTGCCAAGATGTGAGAAAGGCTTCAGATATTACGCTGTTGGTTGTAGAAAATTTGTCAAGATATATTTATAGCCAATCAGACCCATTTCACACAAACACTACTTTACGATCAAAGCATAGATAAGACTGTCAATCCATAAAAAACAGTGATCTATGTTTACAAAAAAACCAAAAAAGAACCCAACCAAACACCCCTAGCAAAACCCTCACACACTTTAGAATAAGATTAGTGACATAACTGGTGACATTTGAATACTGAGATTGCACCTGATTCAGGACTAGTGAAAAATTTTTGTTATTCTAGTCATGAAAAGAGCTGCAGCCCTCTCTCCTTTAACTCACTTGTTTAGGTGCCACCTCTCAAATTCTGCTGTGTGTGCTAACAGCCTGTGTTGTCTGTACATGGGTACTTGTCATAATTTCACTGATTGCTCTGAAAAGTGGCTACAGGACAATCCTTACCTATCCTTAGGCTCCTTGTCCAGGTCTACTACTGCCTTTTTAAGTGAAGATTGTTAGAAGATCTGAATTTGAATAACAGACCCAGTCACAGTCATAATGCTGCATAAATGCAATTTGCTATTTCAGCAAAAATGTTCAAGTATATGCATTAGAAATAGGATACTTTTCAGTGATGAAGTAATGATTATTTGTTTTCCCCATAAGGTTGACACTTAATAACCTGATTTCTGGACAAAGTGACAGTAACGAAACACCCTTGCAAGAGGATAGACAAAGATACTCTACCATGACTTCAGAATCGATTTTAGAGAACACTGCTGGAAGCTTTAATATTTGTCTTCATATAAACCTATAAAGGATCTCACCTACCTGCAGACTTAGAAAACATAGCTGAAAATAATGCAATTGTATTATATTACTGATATCTATGCAAGTGTTGGGTTAAAATGATGAACTTTAAATTCATATCTATATCAGAGGACATGGCAGGTAGGATGCATGTGCATAGGATACAAGCTAGATTTTCATGGATAGGCAATGCCTTACACAGTTAAGTTTAACTGTAAACACGTTTAAATGCAAACTGATTAAATTTGCCCCAAAATTATGTAAAAGGCAAACCCTGCATTTACTGTTTGATGAAAAAGTGCACAATCTATAAATGCATTCCTGTGTCTGCTCCTAAACTTCCGCGTAAGACCAGATAATTCAGTTAACTTTTCTGTGCTTGAGTTTATCTGCATACTAAATGGACAATATCACTTGCTGAGAAAACATTTTAGATCTTAGCATACATTCATGTTTGAACAGGATGGAAGCCACTGCTCCATTAGCTCATGATGGAGCAAAACTGTGTTGGTTTATGTACACACATCCTATCCACTTTTCTTTAGGAAGTTAAAGCTGATCCCTAGAATATTCTGGCCAGAACTAAAGCACAACAAATGGATGTTTTACCCATCATCTGAAGTTTTGCAGAGGAAGTAAATCCAAAAGACAGGCAGCTGGTAACTTACCACTTTACTTACTGTTCAGACAGAGCAGTGGTGGTGGGCTGATGTTTCTATTCCCTGCTTTGAAGTTTACAACATTACGAGAGGGAGCTGGTGCCCCCTCAATCCTTGTCCTTACCCACTGCTGTGTATCCCAGAGCTACAGGGTCTTGAGGAGGGAGGCTAAAAGTTTTCTCAAACCACTGCAGGGTGGATAGGTCATCAGGTGTTATGTTATTGTACCATCTGCTGCCCAAAGTTCTGTAATTTTTATGTGTTTATGCTGCTCTCTTGGAAGTAGTTAGACTACATATTGTCCCAGACAGCATAGTTGGATCCATTTAATATTTCTTTCTTTCTGACTTTCTTATCATTAGTGAAGATTTGGAGAAGACACCACTTCACCAGTTGTGACCAGGGCAGTGTGAAATCCACAAAAGACAGGGCAATATGGCTAGCAAATAAAAAAGATACTGTGAAGGGATGCAACAGTTTTTTGGTGCATTTGGGCGTATGTTTAATATAGTCTTTTGTAACTGTACACCATCCATAGATTCCTTGCCTTGTTCATTGAATGAAATAATCTATAAACTAACTGAAAGACTTTTCAGTCATTAAACGGTTGTTAGGTAATGTACACTTTCATGTCTCACTCACCGAAATCTATCTATACTTTTCTGTAAGTACAAAACCCGCTAGTTTTCTCATAGGCTTTTCTTTGGCATCCAATGTGATAATGTTTGTGGTGAGTGGTTTATTTTCATTATAATTAGATGAGGAGAAAATGTTCTTAATGGCATTAACATTTAGGAAGCAGAGGCACAAAATGTTAAGACCTATTACTTTGAAATTCCCAGAGGCTGATATTCAGATAGTGATTTGTGGCACGCTGGTAAGTTCTCTGCATTGTTCTCACTGATTTTGGTTGTGCTGGTAAGCATTGGAATGCAGGACAGTAAGACGGGGATCCAAGCACCAAACAGTAGTACACTATCAGCAACAGTTTATAGACATTGTGAATCAAGTCATTTGCCAAACATTATCTAGGCTTGCTGTGTAGTAGTAAGAGGGCTAAAATCCAATTTTGTGTGGCAACATTTTACAGCCTCACCTTTGATTAATGGATTTTAAGGTGCAGAAGAG
>JAVKLA010000074.1:23306846-23322164 GCA_034782735.1 Sagittarius serpentarius | reverse complement strand
TTAATACCCCCCAAAATTTCCATGGTGGAGAAAATAGCATGGAACAGGAAAATGTTGAAAACTTGGAGGAGGGGAGAATTGGTAATGAATTTAAAAACATAGAAAAGAAAAGGAAAATATAGAGATTACTTATGAATAAGAAAGCTTTTTCCTAATCATGACAAAGCTTTACTAATTTTCTCTACTGAAGGGATGAGTTTCATTCAGTAGCAGGAAAATTCTTCAGGTATGTAGAAAAAAATTGGATACAGAGATTTTCATTTTCCACATTTCAGAATTATATTAGAATGCCTGACTCTTACTTTTCTTAGGCTTCTCCTCCCTTTCTCTTCATTTTTATAGTGGAAGCTAGATGACCCTTGATGTTTCTCACCTACAGCATCTCTGCCTTCAAGTTTTGGCTTTGTTTTAGTTTTGGCTTATTTGCAGACTCTAGGTAAGAAAACTAAAGGAGATGAGGAAACAGGTAGAAAAGCCTCCACACCGCTCATTTTTTTTTTAAATAACATAAGGACCTGAAGAAATGGAGTGTCCACAGGGAAAGAAATGGCTAAGAATTCAGAGGTTTAATGGCAGGACACAGAAGGAAGCCAGCTAATGATTCAGGGAGAAAAAAAAAAAGAGGAAAGCTCATAATGACGAGGTAAATGCCGTATGTTAGAAGACATATTAGAAAGGAGTAAATTTTCTGAGACCTGATATGTTGAGAGTCACCAAGTCTTCCAGGGCTATATGAGTATCAAAATGGTATTCCTGTGGGCCAATACTATTTCTGAAGTATTTGCAAGGACTAACAGAGGAAAAGGCAGAAAAAAAAGATACCATGAAAGCTCCTTAATCCCATTGAGGCTTCACTGTATTCACTTCAAAAAAGATGTGTTTTTGTTTGAGTATTCCACAGTTAGGCTGAGAAGATTCATAGTTAGGTGTGAAAATGGGAAAAAAGTGTGTTACGAGAAATCTTTGGTTCTTGCAGAGGAGCCTCTGCCTACGGCAACAAATTATTACCACTCTGTATGCTGTAGTTTTATTTCATAGGCTTCAGCACCACAGTCTAAGGTCTGATATAATCACATGATTTGGGCTTTTGTTTTTTTAATCAGAAACATGTTTTTCTTGATCTGCCATAACACTGACTGTCTAGCTGTGGTGATGGACATGCACATAAACCAAATTTTACCCTCACTCTCTCCAATATTAATCTGAAGTAACACTGGTACACTCAGTAAATTTACTTATATTTTATAATGTTATAAATGACTGAATGTAGTTATTATACATTCTCTATCTCCGTGTTGTTATTTATCTGAATTTTGGTGATAATTCAGGTGAAATACAATGTAGTCATTCTTAGATTTTTTAATTTATTTTAGACTCATGACCTTTGCAGTCCTCTCTTATCTTTCCCTACTTCTGGGAATATTGACTATGCTCACACTGTACTCATGAACATCATCCTCTGACCCTGTCAGCTTTCTTGCTTGAGGTGATAAAGCAAGATCTGATTGGAGTCACACATTTGCCAATAAAAAAATGAAGTCCTGTCTCTTGATTTCTTTATAAGATGCAGTCAGTAAATTAAAGGACCAGTGTAATAACAAGGGCATTGAATTTTCACGTAGCAGAAGTTACCCTTTTTATTGTAATATATAATGAAGTTTTTTGGTTAGAAAACACTTATATCCATCTTCATCTTTAGTCACTGTCTTCAGGAATGGAATGTTTTAGTTTTACTTTAAAAGTTAACTATTAAAATCTTACCTCTCTCTATCACAATAATTCTGTCATATATACTTTGGCAGGATAATGAAGACTTAGGTATTAAAACGGGTTCTTCATTGTTTATTCATGCGTTCCGACATCTCACTTTCCTAAGCTAGTACAGTCTTTGACTTTGAAAATATAGCATTGTTATTGGTAGCCTTCTTAAAGATGTGAAAGATAGTACAGTAGCATTATATTATGCATAAGTTGAAAGAAGCTGCTCTGTTCCTGGCTAGGGAAACACTGAGCTTTTGATTACATATGAGCAAAAACCATGACTGAATTACCGCATTCTTATGCAAGCAGTAAGAGCTCAAAATGTAGTGTGTTTATTCTCTATGTAATCATAATCCTTAAATGTTACTTTTTAAGTTTACACACATTTATACATCAATAGGTAGATGTATCAATGCAACACCATGGGGAAAAAACTGAGAATATATTTCAGACACATGCAGCTAGTCCATGGAAAGGGGGTGTGCGGTAAGAGCAAGGGCCTTGTGTACTCAAATTTAATGCCAATGAAATTTATTCCGGTGTTATAAACTGCCCTTAATGTCATTATCTCCTCTTTTATATAAATGTGGTATGCAACTGAACTGTTTGTTAGGGTAAAATCCAGTAGATAATATTTCTGGGGATAAGTTTCCGCATTGTCTTCTCTGTATAACCTGGCTTCAGCCTTAGAAAGATTAATTCAGTTATTCCAGCAAGATCTTTGCAGCTGGAAAAGTTCTTCATTAGCTTTGGTTGCTTCAGACCTTAGCTTCACTGAGTCCGGTGCACCAGCCTGCCTTTCTGGCTCACCCTGCAGTGGTCTTTGCTGTTTGCACACCAGTTTCTTCCTTGCTGCCTGCAGAATTAGAAACTGAAGAAAGTATGCACAGCCATCTCTTTTGCTTACTGTTTTGTAGAAGGCTGGATAATATGAGTCAGTCCATCTTTGCCATACATAAGCTGTAATACTGTTTTGATAACAATGAGAGAATTTAAAAACCTCTTTGGTGTAGGTGGCCCAAGAAATTTAATCATTGTCTGAAGGTATCAGACAAAGCTGTTTTCCCACCTGCATCATTGACTTCAGAGTCCTGCTTTCCAGATGCATGATATCATCACTAGACTGCATTATCTCTATTTTAGATGAGCATTATGCAGATAAAAACAGTTATTGCTGAACCAAAGTTTTTGTCTACATGTGGGAGATAGCACAGTATTTAACTTGGATGCACATGTAATAGCTTAATTTTTAAAGCAGATCAATTTTGGAATAACTTTTAAATTCTGTTTAGTGAGAAAAGATTATTAAATGTGTGTATTTCTGTGACTTTGGATGACACTGCTCTGTATGTGTAATTGGCAAAACTTGTATTGATGTGGGTTCATGCCAATGGGTATTTTAGGCCTGATCTGCTTTAAATCTGATTCCAGGAAATCTGGTACATTTGTTCTGTATGTACTCACACACATAAACACAGAAAAATGCCCCAAACTCCCAGTTGTTGATCTCTTTCTACATTTCAGCTGACTTTCATGCTGATCAGCGTAAACTCTCCAATAGTGTGGAGCAATCTGTTAACATATTTTATTGACCTTTTCAGAAAGCAATTTCCTTCCTTCTCTGGGGATCTAATATTTAAAACATAGCTCTTCCTTCATGCAAGTGAGGGACAAACATTACCCAGCTGGCCTTGGGCCTGAAAGGTATGCCCAGGTGCTTACTAAGATGTTTACCATCTTATATTAACAATTTTATATGCAGAGTATATTTCCAGGTATCTTGATCCCTCAAGCAAGGAGTACTGTTTTTGGCTTGGGCCTAGACCAAACAAAATAAGGTTCCATCAAGTTTCATTGCTGCACGTCCAAAATCCTTAGCCTTAGTGGCTCTGTCCTTCCAGCTCATAAGCTCCAATGTAAGTATGCTACCTTCATGCTGAATAACTACATCTCTTTGCAGAAGCCACCACTGATGTCTGTTGTGATTTTGACACCAAAGCATTTTACTTTTGGGCTGTAAGAGACAGATGTTTACAAGCTGCTGCCACAGGCATTGTCAACATAGAAATGAGAAAACATTCATTATTCTTGTAAATCACTGTGCTTCCATATATGCAAGTTATGGAAAAACATAAGATTGCTCCAGGTTTCATCATCTTTTCTAGGAATGAGAATTCCAATAAGAATGAAATCCATCAGAAACTTTTCTTTCCCCAAAGAGATGCCCTACAAAGGAGATCTTCTTGAGGAAGAAGAATGGGCTAATAGCTGCGGTGCAGCAGTCAAGAAAAATCTTGGTGCATCTTTCAGAGCAGGATGGTTCTCCAGGAGGTAATGTCATGCCAGCTTATCCTTTTCACGGTTAGAAGAGGACATAATCGTGTCTTATCTCTAAATCACTTTTCTTAAATGTATTTATAACCTATGTCTGGCCTGTGCCTCATGCTTTTCATGCTGAATGGATATCACTGTCTTTGTAAAATATTCACAGCAACATTGAGAAAATTCACATTTCTGTTTTGATGATCTCATTTAATGAAATTTTATCAAACAGTTTTACAATCACAAAAGAAATGTTCAGTGCAAAGCTGGAAACATTTTTATTGTGATGTTATCTGTTTTCATGGTTCTCCTTTATGCTCTCTGCAAATCACGTCAGCCTTCTCATGGCACTGAAGCCATATCATAGAATGCAATATATTTGATGGCGTATCTGTCATTGAGAGATGAGTTTGGTTAGGCAGCTGTGACTAGTGTTTTTATACAGATCAGAGCTCTGTTGACCAAATCTGGCTTGCCGTTTGAGGGGGAGTAGCTGAAAAGCATCAAAGAATAAACTTACTGTGGTGTGGGTGTGTTACTTCTTACACAATGGGACAGATAAGTCTGGTCTTCAGATGAGACTGTTTTATTCTGAATGCACAGCAGGTTCGTGCTTATTACCTGGCTGTCCTCATGGAAGGTTACATGCAGCTGAAGCAGTGATTCAGGGTAGGGTTTTTTTCCCCATGAGAAACACAACCTAGTCTAACCTTAATTTTTCCGGTTTCCTTGGGAAACTTGTCTTCGTAGGAACCACACAATTATGTCCAGTAGATAATTGGAATATTTTTTTCTTTCTGAATTTTGATTGTCAGGAAAGTGTTAACTCTTTTATTTGATATTTAAAAGCATCACTTTATTCATATAGCCATTAGATCCTTCCATCATCATTGACCTGATTCACCATAATTTGAATTGGCTTGCGCTATGTGACAGTATAACCATAAAGATGGGTGGGTAGCCCTTTAGGATTCTTCAAGAGCCTAATGATTTATTTTCTAATCATTACCATTCCATGTGAATCTGGAGATGTGTTTATCAAGTAATTCTGTTTCATGGGGATTGGCTGTTGAACATATTTGCACAGAAATAGGATTCTTGGGAGAATGTTCATTTTTATTGTTTCTATTCTAACTACAAAGATAGGCACAGAAAAACCCACCTATTTAAATCATCTGTTACTTTTTGAAATAATTTGCTGTAATTTTCTCTAAATGAGCCTTTTAAAGCAGGTGTTGTGCATGCTCTTGGGTACTAGTGTCTCTCAGTTCTGAGGAAATTTATTCATAAATGTATTCACCTACTTCTAGTGAGAGCAGCAGGAATAAAGCTGCAGGCACGCAGTGGGTCCTGAGTGAGAGGAAGAGGATGAGCAGTGGTACTCAGTGTGCCCTGTTCTTTGACTTAACATGTTCTTTGACATGGACGTCTTCCATCACCACAATAAAAAGGAGAGGGCAGAAGCATCAATGTTGTGCAGGTGCCATTGGACTGTCTGTACTTGTGAAGAGGTAGGTGGAATTTGATCTTGCCCCTCCTCCGCTCCCTGTATCTAATTCAAAGCATTTAGATCATTTTATGCTTTTACTTTTTCACATATTGCCTCCAGTAATTATACTAAAATGGCAACTAGGAGGGAGGAGGAAAAAAAGCAAACCTACCATGTGCCTGTACTTAAGCACCTCAGATTGTATCCACTGATCCTAAAATAAACTTTCTAGTTATGACATCTGGCTTTCAACCAAACTGGGTGTTTTTCCTTTGCTTGAAATAAACAAAGACTAATTTATTTGATCAAAGTCCTTTGGCGCCCTTGTCTGGAAGAATACCAAATGTGTTTGTGTTTTTTTCCTACCAATAACTTCCACAATACAGGAGATTTTTGAGGGCAAGAAGGCAAACTAACAAATGATATGGCTGCCTCAGAAGATGATCTGACAAGCCCTCCCCAGCCAAAGGCTGTGAAACTTGGGAAGGGTCTCAGGGTGCAGCTGAATTTCAGGCCCTCTAGCCATTTCCTTTCACAAAACAGCCTGAAGCCTGTGTTGCGTCCTGCTCCCTCATATTCCTAATTGTGCTATTCTGACAAAGGTAGCATGGATATATTTGCCCTATTAAGAAAAAGTGTTAGGGGGCACGGCATCCTTTTTCTGCTGTATGCTCTGGTGAGGCTGTTCTGGTGTGCGGTCTCTGCAGTACCATTGGGTTTTGTAATGTCAAGGTGGCACTTGAACTGTAGGCCACTCAGTATTATGGAACTTGAACATAAGTTTTCTTCCTTGGTTTTTAGAATATCTTATAACTGAGTGCTAATGTTTCATGGATTTTTTTCTTGAGAGGGGGAAAAAATTGTTTTTCTAACTATATGCCAGTTAACGGGACTCAGACCCCTTCATTTTGATTTTTTCCTAATGTTGACAAGCACTATCCTGCCCCTCCACCCTTTCAGTATTTCTTATTTGTCTGAAAAAGTCATGGTCTGCCTTTGCAGATTCCTTTGGGCTGGAAAAGGGAAACAGCTGGCCAGCTGCAGAGTGAGGGGCAATACCACTTATCACAAGTTGCTTGCAGCAGCAATGGCTCCCTTTAGGTCATTTTCAGAATGAAAGGGGACAATGTATGTGAGTAACTGGCTTAACTACCCAAAGCAGCCACCTGCCATGTCAAAGGCAACGATGCAAATTTCAAAGAGAATGAGAAAGGTGATATTTGAGCACAATGAATGAAGCTGGTTGTTAGCAGTTTTGTTTTCATGTTGCAGTGGCTGAATAGACGGCATTAAAAATCTGTATCTTGGAAATATGACTTCTTTGTCTGGCTGGACTTCCTTGTGTTTATTTGAATAGTATCTCATGCATACTTTCTAAACATAACTAAAAGTGGGCTCAGCAGTTGTCTTAGTTCTTTTGTGTTTCCCATCATTATCAATGAAAACATTCATTATAATTATGATTCTGATCCCCTTTATTGCAAATATAAATAAAATCTGACAAAAATTGTAAGTAAATTCTTTAGTGCTGGAAGCCAATAGAATAGGGCAAAAATTAATTTTATGCATGAAAAATCTCATTAAGCAGCTTCATGGAAATAAAAGAAATTGTCATCATAGCCCATGATGTGTGCAGTTCATCGCTTTGTCATTGCAGCCACTTGGCCTGGTCTGTTCATGCTGCTTATGTAAGCCATGTTCTCCTTTATGGGATCTATGTTAGTCTACCTAGACAACACAAAGGTCAATGGGATCTGAGGGAAAAATGCCCTGCTTTTCTCATATGTGATCAGAAACTTAATACGGATCAGCTGAAACAGTGTAATTTTCTGAACCAGGTTTTCCCTGGAGTGTAGCAGTGTCCCCTAGAGGCTGCAAGGACAAGCGAGGGAAGACTTCCTTAGAAAGGTCATTCAGGACTCATAAAACTGTTAACTAAAGTGCATGAAGCATTGCTTATGACTAAATTGTATTTCACAGAATAAGCAAACACACAATCCCTTCAAGATGCAATTGCAAGGCATTGGCTTCTCTTCTCAGAACACTTCACTTTCTAATTTTAACAGCAGAGAATGTCCTCAAGGTACGAAGGGGAGATAATCAAATGAATTGGGGGATTTGAAAAGGCCAAAACCAGCACTCGTTAATTCCCCTACATTAAATGTGGAAAAGCCTTTATACCGTTGTGACTCCTTCAGCTTTGTGGAAGTACAAATACTCCTGCTTTTTCTTTTGGGCCAGAGATTTGATTAATAACTAACTGGCACTAAGGATGTCTAATCACTGCATTTTCTGTGCTTGATTCTGAAAGTTTTAACATCAGTGAACCCTTCAGAATGTCTGATAATTTTTTTTTTTTTGCAAAAATATCTTACCATAAAGAGGGATGTCATCTCCTGCTTAATCTACACTATGAACTCCTATCAATTTTGCATTTCTATGATATGCCAGTTATGATTAATATTATATAAAGGAATAGTTGTGTCCCTTGTAATCCTTTACATAAGTATGTACCTGACCATCTCAGTAACAAAAATCTTCAATTTTTAATGAAATAGAAGTTAGCAATATACGTAAATAGATGTAAATTGTCTACATAAGAATTTAATAATTCTTTTTTAATAATTCAATATGCATTGTATTCACATATGCACATTAAACAGTACCATGGTGTGATATTAGAAAGGGAGAAAATCATCTTACCCATAGCTCTGACTCTCAAGCAAGAACAGTATAGCTTGGTACGACTCAGAAACTACTGCCCCCACCTCTTCTTTCCCAACATCTGAGATGCTTGTGGAGATGTTCCTGAAGCACTGTAGTTAACGTTTTTTAACATAAATTGAAGCCAGTGGCCCTTCATCCTAAAAGGACGTGATGCCACTCTTCCTGGTTCCTCGGTTGAGTCATTAGTCTCAGGAGTCTCTGTATGGAGGCTGAGACAGGTGACCGTGGCAATAACCTGAGCACCCATCTGAAACTGTGTCGTCTCTGAGATGAGACATGCTGTAGTCATGCTATCTGATGTTACGGCTAAAATCTGAGGAAACATGTAAGGCAAACTTTAAGAGGGGTTTTTCTCCTTTGCAGCAGCTTAGAAACCCTCAGTTATCTCTAGGTATGAGAAAATACTTAGAATAGTGATAGACTGAAGTTCTTTCACAAGATCTCTGACTGTCACTTTTAAAATTTCTTTATCCAGCTTGGGATACCCTTTGCATCTCGGTATCTCCTCCTTCTCAATGATAATCCTTTTTTAAATCACTCATCTCCCTTATTGCTTGGCCCATGTGCACATCCTGCTGCTGGGTTTGCCCTTTGTTTTGTGTATGGCTAGAAGAGATAATCTCTTGGCTATTAACACCTCATTTAAGTCTGTTTGGAAATCACCTAACTAGCTATTAATAATAGAACTCATTAGGGAATTAGCTATGAGTGAAGACTTTTTTTAAGTACTGAAATCTAGAAACCTACTAATATCGGGTACAGTCTGATCTTGAAAATAAATTTCTGACAATATAGCCAAAAGGAAAATCTGAAAACTCTACTTAGACATTTTTAGGAATTCCCTTTTTATATTATTTGCTTTTTTGGTACTTTGGTAAGCTAATTCCTCCACTGTGTTCAAATTATTATACCAGATGAAGAAAGCGTGTCAGTAATTTGACATCCTTAATTAAGAAGCACTAGACTGAGTTTGTGCTATTTTGTCACATGATTTGAGCTAGAAATTGCACGCTTATCAGCCAGCTGAAAGTGATCAGCCCATTGTAAGAGTGGTTTAAAATTTGCCTACAAAGGGTTTTGGAAATTCAGCTCATTCTGTGTGTATGGATATTTTCGTTCAAAAATGACCACTATAACATACACTGTAATTAAGAGAAAGAGTATTAGAAACTGACTATGCATTCTGCAAAATGCATTAAAAAAATTTCTAAGGGCTCCATGGCTTTTGCCAGACACATTTCATAGGTTTGTTTTCCACATGTGCAAAGTGCGACAGAGGGGAATGGTCCAGTAGATGGATTTTATGATTCCATTAGGTCTATTATTTTTCCACACTTTGCATAAATGCAGGTTTTACATTTTGACAGAAAGGAAGATAACATATGAACCTGTATTTTCTGACAAAATACATTTTTTTTTAATTTGCAATCTAAAGCCATAACAATCATTCCGCCACAGCCAGCTCAGGATAAAAGGCTCATTAAAAACCTCAGGTACAAAAACTCCTGTGTGAGACTGAGTTCTTGCTGAGAAAAACCTAGCGTAGCTCCTAATAGTTCTGCCGTGCTGTCAGACGTTTCTCTTTTACTCATGGCCTCTTGCAGCCTGTGGGGACCCCAATTTGTGTTCCTTCTCTGAAGCTGTGATTGTCACACATTCAGCCACAGAATGTGGGGCTGCAGTAATTGGTTAAGTCAGCCTAGAGAGTCTATCCTCTTGTCAGCAGACACCATCGGCCTAACGTTTAAGCAGCAGCACAAAGATACATATTAATCTTTTATTTGCTCGGTCATCACTATTTCATCAATTAATACGTGCAGCCATGGGTGGAGTTTACCACCACAGTATTTCCCCCCACTATAAATATATGACTACAAAAGTTACTATTGTTTAGTTTCATACAGTTGCAAATACAGTTCTTAAGTATTTCTGGCAGCAATACACCTTGCATCCAAATATCTCTATGTTCTGGGATGGAGAGACACTAAGAATTTCAAGATAGTATCTTCATGACAGTTGTGGAAATGGAAGTTGTAACTAATGTTCTTTCCAAATTTTTACCCTTTCATTATAACGCTTCTACCAGTTCTGTGTGGGCAACCTCTACCTTTATTTAACTCAGCTTGCAGCCGCTGATCATGCCCTCTTCAGCCCTGGGAACTCATCACACACGAAGACAAGAGAGACATGTATCAAAGCTGAGCAAAGGAAAAAGAGCAGAAAGATTAATTCAGTTACTAGGATCTTCATCTGACCACAAGAGGACAGGATGTAGGAGAAAACTTCGTGGTCTCTTATGATCAGGGAAGGTGGGATGAGAAAAAGTTTTGATGCTATGCTGTGATTCAAATATTTTGAGTGAAATATTGAAAAATATTCCAATACAAACATTTTCTAGTATACATGGCACATCTGCCTAGCCACATCAGGCTACATTTGACGTTCAACACCCCAACATTGGAGTGAACTCAAGAGCAGGGTAATGAGGTATTTGAGAGTGTGTTACACAGACTTCTGTAGGAATTAGGGCTGTGTATAGGTCCCAGGACTGATCTTCTCATTCCTGTTATTTCAAGGTGAAGGGTGTGATCCAGGGACTCTTGACTTGTAGATGTAAATCTCCAAATGGGTTAATCGGGGATCGTGTGAGGATTTCTACTCCTTTTCAGATTAATCAGATAACACTGGTATCTTCAATGCGAGAAACAAAATCAGCCAGCTCCCACCTAAGACTAGTGACATGACTGGGCAAGTGCTCCTCCTCCATTCCCCTTTACAGTAGTGTCGGAAAAAGGATTTTAGCCGCTGGATTAAGGTCATCCGTGTATTCAAGGACTGGTCACGGCTGAAGCTGGCAACATCAGCTTCTCACCTGTCACATCCTAGGTGAGACCAATGCCTCTGTGTTTCTCCTGCCAGGGGAGAGAGGCATAGAGGCTGGCACCCCTCAGACCCAAAGGTAGGTGAGTGCTCCTTCTTCCCTTGATCTCTGTGAAGAGATGAACAATTCAGCTTAAAGTCGTAGTCTTTTGGACCGAGACGGAGGGAAGAACTCAGGCCGATACTCTGCTAAAGGGTGGTGATCAACAGCAGCAAAGCTGTGTGCTCCACTGTAACAACATGTAGCACAAAATACTGCTCATTGAAGTTAACATGCCTGAATTTGCACCCAAAGGGAGAGGAGCAGAAGGAGTAGCACTCACAGCTGGAATCAGCTGAGGGGCAGTTTAAGCAACTACTACCCCTCAGCTGCAGCCAGTTGATGCCTGCCTTCTGACACGGGTGCCTGGCTGCAACAGCGTGAATTGGTTTTAACAGATGCTCGCACCTCAAGTGTGAGAGCGCGTTTGGTGTGCTCTCAGGCATACTGTGAATAAGCTGGAGATCATGACCTCAGCTGCCTGCCTGTGCAGGCGTAGCTCCAGATTCTCCATATCACGGCCTTCTAGAGCATGCAGTGCTCCTCATGACTGAACAGTCTTGTAACTCAAGCATGTGCTTGCTGCATGTTGCTGCTTCAACTCCCAGCCTTGTTTTCTAGGAGAAAAGCAAAATGAGGATAGAAAATATAAAGTGACAAAACTGGAAGGGGCTGGAGAGGAAATATGTCAATAAACAAACTCATCCTCTGGGATACTACCTGTGCTATGAACAACTTCCCTAAGAGGAAGGGAGAAGATCTTCTTAGTAGCCAGAAATTAGTTTGTATGGCAGAGAGACCAAAGAGGAACTGTGTAGGGTTTTCTTCACTCACTCTTTTTATGCTTTAGCACTGAACAGGGAGTCAGACATGAGTAGTCTTCTGCTAGTTTGTGAAATCTCAACAAAGAAACCACTTCAAGACCAAGTAATAACCTGTGGACAATCTGCCAGATTCCTCCCTCTGAGCAGATATATATGATTTTAAGACACAAATTAGAAATTAAACATTTGTAGTTTTTCCATGGTAAAGAAATAGCAGAAGGGTTGGACAAAAAGGACAAATTTAAACTGAGAGTAGTCATATTGTTAGTGAAAATGGATAAAAATTACTACAGATTCCAATGGCATTTTGACATGCAGATTTTTATGAACTGTGTACCATTTCTTTGGAAGCTTCACAGCCATAGTGTAATGAAGAGTCTGGTGATATAATTAACTGGTATACACTGACAAACTACACAGGGTGACCGACCTGAAGTTTTTCAGTCTTAGCAGCAAACTAATACATGGTATTTAAATGACTGCGAAACTGAGTGCAGAAGCTTGACTGTGAACACTTAGCCCACAGTAGCTTTGCCAAAACTTAAAGAGCTTTTAAAACTAGTGATTAGTGCAGAGCTGGCACAAGTAACTCTCCAAACAGAACAGAAAAAGTGTGAAAGTGAAAGTGAAAAAAACCCATAAAAAACCTGTGGAAAAGCAACTGTGCAAACATAGGGCAAAAGTGACAAATAAAATCATAGAATCATTTAGGTTGGAAAAGACCCTTAAGATCATTGAGTCCAACGCTGCCAAGTCCACCACTAACCATGACCCTAAGCATCTACACGTCTTTTAAATACCTCCAGGGATGGTGGCTCAGTCACTTCCCTGGACAGCCTGTTCCAGTGCTTGATAACCCTTTTGGTGAAGAAATTTTTCCTAATATCCAATTTAAACCTCCCCTGAAATAGAAAGTAGATCAAGACCTGTGTCCACTATGGAGAAATATTTAATTGGAAAAATCCTGCAAGTGACATTGTATTCAATAATTATCCCAAGAAATATAAAGAGAAGATACTAAAACAAGAAGAAAAATGAATAAGTAACTCAGAAGACAAAATTTTGGATGTCTGTGACATAAATATAGTGCATAAATATGAAAGTAAATTATTTGTAAAACTCAAGTGACAGAACAGAATTTAAGAAATTGAATGATAAATAGCTACTAAGGGTACAAGGTTATCAGCTACAGACATTTTATCTGGCCTTTTCAACTTCAATTTCTTTTCATAAAGCAGAGCCAACTAAAAGTTGTATAATGGCATAGTCTTACAGCAATTGTGTACCTTTTAAACAGAGATGTTGTAGAAAAATATGTGGGAAAAAATTAGATTAGCACTGGAAACACAAAATGCACTGTTTTCAGCTAAACCAAGTGGATTCAAGAACCTAGTAACATTAATCTTACAGCAAATGATTCGTACGGTATCATAGAATGACAGAATGGTTGGAAGGGACCTCTGGAGGTCATCTTGTCCAACTGCCCTGCTCAAGCAGGGCCACCTAGAGCAGGTTGCTGAGGACTGTGTCCAGATGGCTTTTGAATATCTCCAAGGATGGAGACTTCACAACTTCCTTTGGAACCCTGTGCCAGTGCTTAGTCACCAGCGCTCCAGGTGTGGCCTCACCAGTGCTGAGTAGAGGGGAAGGACCACCTCCTCTGACCTGCTGGCAACAGTCACCCTAATGCAGCCCAGGATCCCGTCAGTCTTCTTTACTGCAAGGGCATGTTGCTGGCTCACGCTGAAGTTGGTTATCCTTTTCTGCCAAGCTGCTTTCCAGCTGGGCGGCCCCCAGCATGTACTGGTGGCTGGGGTTGTTCTTCCCCAGGTGCAGGACTTCTCAGTTCCCCTTACTGAACTTCATCAGGTTCCTGTCAACCCATTTCTCCAGCCTGTTCAGGTCCCTCTGGATGGCAGCATGACCCTGTGCCATATCAGCTCCTCCTCCCCACTTTGTGCCATCTGCAAACTTGCTTGTATATAAGCACAACAAAATAAAAAATATCAGCAATATGTTTTGCAATTCTTGTGGCAAAGTAGTTTTGAAATGTTTAAGAAAGAGAATATCTTTCAAATTTGTTACATTTGAAAGGAGACAAACTCAGTCATTTCAATACAAACCTCTTCTTCTTGAAGTACACATGTACTAACCAAAAAACCCAAAGCTGGTTCAGCAGCTTGGTGACAATTTAGAGGTCAAAAAAACTTTGAGCATGTCTTAATGAAGCATGAAAGCCAAATGACTGCCAGATGCCTGAAGTTTAAGAACTACCTGTTGTCCATATGGGTTTCCCAGAAAGATACCGTCAGTTCCTACTTGGTAAGGAAACCACTACTTCACTGCATTTAGGCATCAGGGTGGATACAAAGACAGCTGAGGATGCTGCATAGGAAGAATTTTGATAATGTTAACAGTAACATGGATTAGATGTCTGACTGATGACCATCTGGAGTAAGGACATGGAGACAGTACAGGAGAAATAATGGTATCTTTCACTCATAGTCTCACTGGTCTTCTCAAAACTAAATTCATTACAATATATATATTACAACATAATTAATATTACAATTTATGCAGCATTTGCTGGTCTCCTATGGACTATGCCATGAACTCGAAAGGCTACAGGCTGGCTACACTTGAGGATACTAGATCAGTTATATATGCATAGAAGAAGCATTAGATTTGTAAATTGTCGCAATGTCTCTTAACTGTCTCAAACATGTGTGAATCTTTAGGGTGACTACTGAAGAATGCTAGAGCGTAAGCATGGGTAGATGTTGAAATCTTTAAGCCATTGGCTGTACTAACCAACATTCTCCCTTTTTTTAATGTGGTATTATATGAATAAAGGGGCACTTATATGAATAAAGGAGTACTTTTCTGCTAGCAAAAGGATAGATGGTAACTGTCGCTTCTTGTCACAATCACCAGTGGAGGACAAAAATACAACCAAGATGAAAGAGATAGTTTTGCTGTAACATTCACATTTTGAAGAGTTCAATAGTTTCCTTTAAGGCAGCTGTCTCTACTCTTCAAGTGGAAAGTGACCATAAGCTAATAGAAAGCATTCTTTAAAAGCTACTGTTATTAGCCTAAAATGCTGTCACTACCCATTAAGGTTTATATTAATCTAATTTTCCTTAAAGGTGTACGTACAAAGAGGATTTCCCCACCTCAGAATTGTGCTACATACAAAGTATGGAAACTGCACAGGGAAGTGATCTTTTAGTCAGAGAAAAACACACAAAAGTATAGAAACATACTAAATGTCA
>JAVKLA010000074.1:23263542-23275659 GCA_034782735.1 Sagittarius serpentarius | reverse complement strand
GGTAATATGGAAATTTGTCCTTAGCTAGGGGCTTTATAAGCGCTCGTAAATAATACTGGAGCTAAACGATCCTTCAAATCTGATACCTCACTAAGAAAATTGCAGCTTGCTCAGAAGTAAAAGAATCACCAGTGGCATTTGTAAAACTCAGTGAATATCTTGAATTTCTAGTAGGGAATTTGACATTTCAAAGTTAGCTTTGATGTTTATAAACAAGATTGCAAAAGCACATACTCTGTCAGAGCTTAAGACCACTAGCATTATAGTACTGAGTTTTCAAAATTCTTTAAACCTCAGGTGCTCAATTTATGATTTATAGGGTGAATCTGGATGGAATCCTTAAGAAAAAAAAACTTCTCGGCATTGAGATTCAGAACCTGACAAACAAACACCTCTTCATTCCCGAGAGCAGCGATGATAAGGTGTATCAGTGCAGCAGCAGCACCGAGATAAAGCTGTCAAAGCTCTGTTAATTGGCTCTCCTGCTATGTATAACAGAAGGAGATACGTTGATGGCCGGGAGACTTTTTTAAAGGGTTGATTGTTTTGATGTAATTCTGATATTAACAAGGAGAACCCCTATCAAGTCTACCAGAGGACCTGAGTTTTCCTCTAACACCGGACCAAATGAGGAGTTAACCTGTCCCTGTCACTGCGGCAGCAGTGCGGTGTAAAACTCTCCCTTCTCCCATCCCACAGACAACCCTTTATTATCATTCTGGTGGCCAGGTTTGTGTGTCTGCGGAAGGAGAATTGCAGGATTGGAAAGGACAAGGTGAATGTGTTAACCATGCTTCATAGCGTTACAAATGTACCCTGCTGGGATTTTCTCAGAGGGATTGGTGTTATAATAATTGAATCAGTCAGCATGAACTCCTGCATGTTCATCTTGGCCATGGAAGATTTTCCCTCCGTGCCTCAAGACAAAGCTTGGGACAGCTGCTAGCCTTAGTGTATGACATGGACTGACTTCTGCCAGAGTCACGCTGTGTTGCAAAGAAAGGGAGGCAGACGGTGGCAGGAACACAGGAAACACTGCAAAGTTGCTGCACCTTCCCTGATTTACAGACATTTCTAGGCTTTCCTCACAGGCTTTGAGAATACCTTAAGTTGTGCAGACTTATGAAAATAATTCTCCAACTATGGCATATGAACCTCCTCAAGGCATCAGGGTAGCGTATGTTGGGTCATTTGAAATATGTGTGCTTAGGGAAGTGAGAACCGCTTCACTCATCACTGAGGTAACATGCTTGAAGACCTATATGATCAAGCAAGGAAAGTGTGTGACCACATACAAAATTTGCAATAGAGCAGCTAGGCATTCAGCTCCAGGAAATGTGGCCTGTTGTTGTCAGTGAGAAACTGGATGGATTCAAAGACCCTTACGGCTCTACTTCACTGTAATAGATACTTGAAAAATGTCAACTTTTCAAGAATTACTGATGTTTCAATTAATTTCTAAAGTACTTGAGAGATGTTACAGTCAGATTCATTCTTAGAGTCCCTGTGATAAAGACAAGGTTTAACTGATGCTTCTGCTTTTTCTGTGAGATATCTCTTAAATGCGTCTTATAAATTATGTACAACTAATTCATATTTGTTTAGTAATGAATAACAACTACTTCTATTTATAAATGATAAAATATGCTGTGTGATCATAAGGCAAAACTTAACTGAAAGAAACACTAATTATAGTACTGAAAAAATGTAATGGGGAAAAATGCACTCTAGTAGGAGCCCTCATTGCAGTAGCTATGTTGATTATTCTTCCAAAAGGAGTAGAAAAAGCAATGCCTGCATCGACAGTATTTGTGATTAGATAATAACTGATGCCTTAGACCACTTACTTAATGAACTCCATTGCAAAGTGTAGCTTAGAATCCAAATGAGGCCTAGGTACACCAACCTTAACAGGTCCAAAATAAACATGGGGGATACATGAATCCTCTTGGTTGATGGTTCTGAGAGCAGATCAGGAAAGTCTTACTGGTTTCTATGGTGTTGGACCAAAATCCAGGTAATATATAGAGGCTTTTATTTGGTGTTTGAGGATGCTGGAATTGAAGTTCCAAGTTTCACAAGGGCAAAAAAATAAGGACTAAGAAAGTTCTTCCCAAATGTGTTGAAATGGATTTAATTTTTATGTTTCAAGGGAGAGTGAGCAAGAGCCTTACTTACAGCCAAGATCTACAGTGCAGCTGAAGAGGTCATTTGCACTTTCCACAGTGCCATGACAATAAATTCCTCGGGACTCCCAGGGGAAGATCACGTATAGTGTCTGGATTATTCCACAGCTGGTGGGGCTGCCCATGATTTTCAGAGTTATTTTGGAGTGGAGATGCCTCGAGGGCTATGGCACTAGAGACACGTTCCTTTCCACCGGAAGCATCTGTACTTTGGAATATGAAAGGAAATGACCGAGACCTGTTTTGGCAGCTCAGCACCACCTTCTGCTGCTCCAGCGCCAGAAGAAAGGGCCTCCCCCAGGCCAATCGTCTCACACTATAAGTCTCTCGATGTAAGTTTATGAGGAAAGTGCAACCAGCCACTGTTGAGAAATACAATTTTTCACATATGCTGAAAATGTCAGAATCAAACTAAACTTAGGCATTAGAGTGATTATTTATGCTAGTTAGCAAAATGTTAACAGTTGACTACTCCTGATTTATGAGATCCTCTTTTTTTTTTTTTTTTTTGAAAGGCAACACATACCATTTGGTTTTCTTGCAGAACTTTTTTTCCTTATCTTTTCATAATTTCTCTGGAGTGCTCTTCCTCTTTTCTTCTAGGAGTTTGTCCTTCTCTTTATGTCATAGCTGAAGCTCTTTCTGCCACTGTTCAGAAAATACCTTATTTTTAAATTCTAAAATAGTACAGAAATAACACAGAAATAGATAAAGCAACACAGCATGAACAAGTTTATTTTCAGATAAATTTTCCTAGAATTGGCAGTGTTTAGAGATAATTTGTTAGCGTGTTGATAGCAGACTGTTAAGAACTGGTAGTCAGAGGTTACTTTCTTGCTGCTGATGTAGGAAAGAAACAGATGAACCTGCAAGGCAACAGATGTATGCATCTATTCTAAAACACCTTTCAGTTCCTGCTGAGGTCTAACTTAGACATCATGCTGTTGGCCTTCACTACATTCTGTGTGTTGATGAATCAACAAAACCTGTGTATGAAAGGTATTCACTTTTTCAGTCTTTACAGGGTATGCTAAAAGTCAAGTCATTGGGATGAAGAATGGAAAAGGCAAAATGCTGCCATGAAGAAGCAGAAGTTTGTGCTCTTCTCTTTTTCTTCAATAGTGTCATTACTGTATTGGAGATCCTGCAGGTACAGAAAAATGCACACAGAAAAATGCAAGCCTGAGTAACACCACAATAAAGATACTATTTAATCTGGAGAGAGGAGAGGCTACGTTTCTGGGTAGAAATAAAGGGGAGCTGCCCACATGAATGTAAGCAGCATCAGCTAAAGGCATTTCCAGCCTTGCTCTGCTACAGCTCCAACCTGGCAACCTAGTTCAAATCTACCACAAAAAAGTGGGCTACACTGTCTCAAGGAAGAGGCCAGCTGGTCTGCACACAGAGGAAAAAGTTGTCTTTACACCCGCCTGTGCAAATACATCAAAGACTGTCTGAAAGCACAGGAGCAAGTGCTGTAAGTTCTGGACTGAACTTCACATTTGAGAATGCTTAGGTAGCTGGCTGCAACACTATTGTGGCCACTAGTGCCATACCTTAAAGAAAAAAAGCTCTCCTCTGTTGAGAAATCCACCCAAAGCCCAGTATTGTGCTTTCCAGGACCACAGTAATTCTCAGCTGAGGGAAATGCTTTGAAGTATCATAAAAATTTCAGTTCACTGGGTATATTTTCTGTCCACACAATGACAACTCAGTGGAGAATTAACTCCAAAAACATGTTTAATCTGACAACAAAATTTGTTTTTTCATTGTCAAACTTTCTTTCATAAAATCAGCAATAACAAAGTCACCAAATAAAGTGGATGACATAGGACAACATATGGAGGAATGTTTTATCATTTACTAGAGGACATGAACACATGAAAAATGATAGGGCTAGTAAGTCCAAAGAAACAAACAGACTCAACGGACATCAGAGAGAAAGGTTATTTATTTATCGTTGTTCTTTGAGAGAACTGGAGGTGGAATCTTGACTTAGAAATTCAGTATGTAAAGAAAAAACACATGTTGTGTAAAGCTTTATGTAAAATGAGTTAACCTGTATCTTACGTTCATTCCTGTCTGAAGTAATTGTCTTTAGGAGTGCAAATGAAGGACTTGAAAGCTTGAAGGGATCTTAAGAGATCATCTATTCTATCCTTCTGACAGATGCTTCTTGAATTTCTTTCTAAAACTCCCTAGGCAGTCAGTTCCAGTCCTTCACTATCCTTATTGCTAAAAATGTTTCATAACGTCTAATGTGAATCTGCCTTGTTATGATTTAAACTTATTATGTTTGTCTTATGCAGCACTGACATGGAGAAGTAGAACAAATTATCCCCTTCCTTTTTGCAATGGCCTCTTATGAATCTGAAGATTGTTACACCCGCTTTCCTCGTGGTCTTCCCTTCTAGGCTAAACAACCCTAATTCACTCAATCTTCCTATGTGAGCAAATATTCTAGACTTAATATCCTGCCTCTTGTTCCCTCTGGACTCTCCTCAGCTGGCTCACAATCTTTCTGAAAGTGTGCCACTCAAAACAAAGTACAGTATTTTAGCTAAGGCAGAGCTTTTGCTTTTGTTTCTCCTTCCAGCATACAACTTGCATCACCTGCATCGGGAGGACAGTGCTACTGTACTGAGCATGCAAACCACTGCGTCCTCAGATTCCTTGCTTTGGAGCAGCTGCCTAAAGAATTCCGTGTTCTGTGTTTGTGCAATTAAACCTTTCTGCTGGATTTCACTTTTCCCTATGGAAGAAAGTTCTATTTTTTCTTACTCTCATCTTCAGATTGAAGTTATTTTCTTTAGTTACCATTCCGAACTCTAGTCTCTCCTCCAGCAAACACTCAATCCCTCCACTAAGGAGAGCAATTGGTCTCATCTGTGAATTTACTAAGCATATTTCTGTTTCATTGTCCTAATGAGTAACAGTAGTTTTGGGTAATAACAAAAGTAGACATTTCCACTTAATACCTACATCATTTTGATATTGAACCACCAGTGAATCTCTGTGCCATTTCTCAAGCAGCCTTTCACTCACCCTAGCACATTTCTGGGCTTGGTCAGGGAAGTAGTACATTTGACTATAAATGCTTTGCTGGTAAAAATGTATGCACTTAGGGAGCCATTCAGCCATGTATACATATGCACATTTCCAAAGGCCTTGAATATATGACACAAAGCCAATGGGAGACTTGCACTGCTTTGGAGCAGTATTTGAAGAGTGGGCAAGACAATGTAAAAAAACTAAAAGGGCAATGCCACAAGTTAGAAGGAGCTGGATACTGTTCTTGTTCCTCTTTGCTCGGACTGTCAGATACAAAAAAAATCAGATGAGCCTCGTATGACTTCCCTGTTCTGTTGTATTCCTTCCCAAACAGCTGTCTTGAGTGATTAAGAACACAAAATACTATCTGTAATTGGGCAGCAAACCTTTTGCTTATGTTTTAGTTTATGTAAACAGTGTACAAGGCCAAGTTGAGCATGATCAGAGCAGGTGGATGTCTCTCGCTGAGGAGGTAATTACTCATTCCCAATAAGCACCTGAGCATGCCTGGGGGGAAGAGAAGCTTCCAGAGGACAAAGTGGTGCCAACAGGCAGAGAAAAATGGATATCGCTTGGACAACCTGATGCTGCCTGACTGATCTGGAGAAGTATGTGACCAAGGTAAATGTAAATGCTAACAATTTTCATTGAACAACATGTTATTTGCTCAATATATCTAAAGGCACTCAGAGAAGCAGGGGTGGGGGTGGCGTGTGTGCGTAAAGTGAATGATGATTGTAGTGTGCAGTCTCTTGTGCTAAATTGCTTTGGTACTAAAGGAAGGGAAGGAGGGTGAAGTGTTGGTGCTAGATGGGAGAGATCAAAGGAATTACAGACCAGCTGAGCTACAGACCACCTGAAATCCATGTGGGTAAAGCGTAGAACTAGTGTACATGGGGTCAAACATGTAGGGAAAGAGCTGACATGGCTTTGTAAGATGAAATTCTGTCATGTGAATCTATTGGACGATATTGGTTGTTTGATTGCTTGTCTTTTGGAGTCCAATTAAGAAGTGTGAAAGAATATCTGACTAATGCAGTCAACATGGGTAGATGAAAGGTTTTCCTTAGTTCAACAAAGACTCTTAAGGCCTAGGATAAAGAGGAGGTCTTTGAATGTATAAAAGATCAAAGGGTGTGACCAAATGTCTCTAACAGAGTTTAACCAGTTTCTGTGCTGTCTAGCTCAGTGACAAGTGACCTAGAAAAGGGAATGAATGACAAACTGACAGTTTTGTAATGATACACGAGGCCCAACTCAGAAGAACTGCATACGGGTTTTAAAAGGCAAAAAAAATAGATGCAATTTATCATAGGTAACTGTGAAGTGATGCATGCGGATAAAACCAACCGGAATTTCATATATTACATTACCCGAGCAAACCATTACCACTCAGGTGAGACCTTGGTATTTTCAAGGAACTGTTACAAACTCAGCTTAATGCTTAGCAGCAGATAAAAAGCAAAAATAACGTCAGAAATAACTTGAGAAAAATGGAGACTACAACAGAACGTAAGTTACAGTGAAAATCTATGGTTCACTCTATCTTGTATGTTACTTGTTCTTAGAAAGTGTGTAACAGAACTGGGAAAAAATCAGCAAAGAGTAGCAAGAGTGAGTAAAGGTTTGAAATAATGTCCCTACAAGGAACAACAAACTATGTTAGGACTGTCAACTTCAAAAGAGGCAAAAGAGGAAGAATAGGACATAGATCAATTGGTCACTGCCTCTTCCAATATTTTATTCTCATAGAAGACGTTAAATAGAGCTTGCAGTTTACAGGAAACAAAACAAAGGACACAGGTCTTCACATTTACGGTTAACCTGAAGAACTCCTTTGTTACAGGAAGCTGTAAATGCCGTTAATTTACAATAGAGTTCAAGAGTTCAAGTTCATAGCAGAAAAATCCATTGAGAGTTGTTGAATATATAGAAGTTATTTCTGGACGTCCCTGTATTACGTGTGATTGGAGCTTGGGGGTGTGTATATAGGGTAGGTACAATCACATGCTTCCCCTATTGTATTTTTTTTCTAAGCTTATCTGCTCTAGGTAAGTGTCAAAGACAGGATGGGCTTTGGGTATAACCCAGTATGAATGTTCTCTAATGATGAAAGAGAGATGTTTCATAGGGACCTGGAGAAACTATGTAATATTGGCAGTAACCTGAGTTACAATTTAGTCAGTAAGCAGAGACTGAGAAACAACCTGGAAAAAAGGAGGTGCCTTACAAAAACATAGTGGTAGAAGAGAGATATTTTTAAATCCTTTTTTGTCTTTATACTACCTTCTGTAGTCTCAAAAAATACCTATTGTAATTTCTGTTGAAATAAAACCTGATCTATTACTATAAAAACTCTTATGTGCTTTTAGGAGTACCAGTTCTGAGGTAAAGACCCAGTCTGCCTCTGTCAAAGGTTTAAGTAACTTAGTCCTGTCATACTCCTATGTCTTCTGTGCTAGGTAAACCGAACTGTTTCACACAAAACCTTACTTTGCCTGCTGTCCTGATTTGGCAGTATCCAGCATACAGTGGGACCACAATACATTCCAGTGACAAATCTGTAAGAACAGAATCGCAGATTTTTTTAATGATGAACTAACCTTAACTGTTGAAGACATATAAGCAATGCCTACTTTTCAATAACTTCCAAAATTATGGTGATTTCTCTAATGGGTTCCTTAGACTTCACCATCACAAATTACTACTCAAGAAGAATAAAGTTTGCATCATTGCATAAATGTTATGTCAGCCATGGCTGGGATATTTTAACAAGGAAGGCAAAAACTGAGTAATAAAAATGGGGTGAGATTAAGTAACAGAAAATGTGGATTGGTGTACTTATAAAAATATCTGGTATGCACTGAAGCTCACCACTTGGAAATAGGTAAGGAGGATGACATCTCTGCAGTGCTTATATGTAACAGGGTGACAAGCTCCTGGTATACACAGGAAAGGTATTTTCAACTTATAGAGAAAAAGCTTAGCTGAAGATGCTAGTTATGTGCAATCTATCAACAATTCTTGGCAGGCAAGTTCAAGAAAGAGTGACTGAAAATAGAATAAATGCAACGATGGAAAACACTGGAGCATAGGAGGGCTTGTGATGAAAGAGTAAAAGAGCTTGGCTAGTTTATTGAACAGAAGACTGAGCGGGATGTTGTAAATGTAGGTGTGAAATAGCAAGAAAGGAGAACTGTTAATTAAGCTAGAACTTGGTTTATTTAAGAACTCAAAGGTGGAACTACCTTTGAAAATAAGTAAATTGCAAAACAGAAGGGAGTCCCAAAATATTACTGAAGTGAGATTTAAGGAGGGCTCTCAAATCAGAGCAATGGAAGCAAAAAACTGCCCTAAAACTACTACTTTTAAGATTAAGGGTGATTTATGAAAATAATGGTTTGATATAGTGTTTACAGTAGCAGGACCTGACAGCACAGGGTATTCTTTTTAAGCTAATGTTTCTGAGCTGAGGAGTTACAAGTCATCCTCCTAGAAGTAACCAGGCTCATACTTGAGTTTAACATGTGTTGTAATTATTGGAACGGTACATGCATATTAACCCCCCCATTAATTGCAGCCATGGAAAAGATACGAGGTTGTTAATATTAAGTCAAACTCTAGTCTTGTTTATTCTCCTGTGATCCAAATGAAATGCAAAATGCACGTCAGTGCACAATTTGGATTTGCTATTGACAGTTTTTTTAACAAAGAGTTCATCTCTGAACTAGGAGTTTACAAGGTCATTAATACATTAATGACTTAGGATGGACCTTGCCGTTACTGAAATCTCTGAATACTCCTGGTTTACCTTGATGGTAAAAGGATCTAGATGCTAAAATTTACTTTATCGTTTACTGAATTCTACTGCTTTTTGAAGAAAGTACTAATTTGCTTAGAATGATGTTCTGTTATAAATTATACTTAATACTGTAATGTGGAATTAAATATGAGGGATTATTTCTTGAAGTGAGATGCACACTTTTCAATTTGTGTTTAAACAAAGAAAAACAATATAATAATTAGATGCAGCTAAATGTTATTATGTAAATTACTAGAACAACAGAGAGCCATTTAGCCTCCTGAGTGTATCCAATATTACCAAAGTATATTGGCAACTGCTTATCCCTTACAAGAGTTGCTCTCCCCATCAAGATAAGCTATAGCAAAAGTTATCTCTGTAACACTGACATCTTGGCCAAGTATTGAAGCTCAAGGTCAAGTCAAAAGTTTCTTTCAAAATAAACAGTCAAACCCCCACCCAAAAACCCTGAATGTATGGGCATATTTTTAGAAACCAAAATTGCTGCCTGAATGCAGTGTAGTGGATTAACGCATTTCTTTAATAGACTGGCCCTCTGCCTCTACAGCTAATTTAAATTCTACCAGGAACAAAGTGATTAAAAATCTTTCTGATTTGTCAAGGGTGAAGGATGGTCATCAGAAAACTGAGTCAAAGGATTTAGGTTTAGCTGGTAGGAATACACATCAGAAGAAATCAGGCTCCGTACTCAGAAATCAAATTCGTGACAGAAGAAAACAATGCTAATACGGGATGGCTGGGATAACTTAAAAAAGCAGTCTATGTGCCGTTGTGGTAAAGTGAAAATGTACAAAATTTTTAAACAGCTAATATTGTCATATTCGGTATTTAAATGTATGTGAAAATGCATTTTTCAGGTTTGCTCACTGCAGACAAGAGATCTATAGAACTACCAAAAAAAAGTTGTTTGCTAAATGCAAAACAAGACCAGAAAACAAAGTTCATACCTGGTTCTGTATTACCTGTTTTAGCTCCATGTTGATTTGGGCAAGGCTACCTGGATATGGATATGTTGGGCTTTCTACTTTATCTGTTGAGTAAAAAGAGAGACAACTTTTATTATACATGCCTTTTCCCAAACTATAGAAGGGGTTGTTTGCTTTTTGGGGTTCAATAAAGGTTAATTCCACATTGTTAAATGTCAGTAAGCATTCTACAGCGGTATCTATGAGAGATTTTCTTTTGGGAAATCAGAGAAAAAAGCCTGTCTAGATCAGCAAGATTAACAGTGGCAGGAGTGGTGTGAGAGGGATTGGAGGTGTTTTGAATGAAATCTCTGGACCTGCTCTGCCTTTGTAATAGTGTCATTGATAGTTATTACATAGCACCAGGTATGAAGTCCAGCTCAAATATTGTGGCTGCCTGATTACATGACTAGACATACATTAAGAGCTGTATGGATTGGTATGTGAACTGAAGCTGCTGAGAGTATTGATCCCTTAATTCTTTTATCCAAGGACGAGTGTGTGTAAAGTAAAGAAGTTAGAACAAGAAAATACTAAATTTTGCATTACTATTACCTCTTGAAATGAGAATTCTAGACAAAATGCTGGCAAAATGCCTGCTTAGAATGGTAGAAGTATTCAAACCACAGCATTCAGAATGCATAGTTGGTGTCCATGATAAAAGACAAAAGGACTTAAGTGTAGCAAAGGGGATGAAACAGTGAACAGACAAGTAAAAAAAAAGTCATTTTAGAAATTTTTAACAGGGGTCCTTCATACGCAAGGTTTACTCTTGACGTCAGTGAATTGTGACTTGTTCCCCAACTAACGAAAATTTCAGGTTCTGGGAAAAAAACTTGTTGAATCCTGCACTGGAAAGGATTAGTCCTCTGCACTTTTTGGTATGAAATAATAAAAGTGAGCATGCATAGGTAGTCCCACAGGGGTTTTCTTTCTTGTGATAGTGAAGAGGATGCATCATTGTAGAGAACCAGTTACTCTGTAACTCTTGTTTTTGAAGAGGCAAAGGAGTTCCTGGTTCTTCAAATCTGAGGACAACTTGATTTTTAAGTTTGAAAATGGGAGGAATGATTTCTTAGGGCAGAAATGATTGTCTTTGCCATCTTCTCTGTTGCTGAAGGAATCTGAGTAAGAATGGTTCTTTCTTTATTATCCTTGCCAAAAAGGGCTTTCCTGTCTCCTGTTCTAAGAAGCTGTCTTCCTTTGTGCTGTCATTATTAGGTGCTTTGTGGATCTACTGGGAAGATGGGACTGCCAAAGATCTTTTTTCATTGTTTTCACCCCCTTTCTTACAACATATTAGATTTAAAAAGCAATATTCCTGCCAAAGCATTGGCTACTTTCATTTTTTCTTTTCAAAGCTAGGGTCAGAGAGGAAGCCACACTTCCACACAACTCAGCTGACTGAGTTAAACTGCAGCACTTACCACAATACACAGAAGCAAGATAGTAGTTTTCAAAAATGAAAGAATTTTGCACCACTAGCAACCTCCATTGCTATAATGCACTGCCAGGGTAGGCGTATCCCTGGCAGCAGCATTGACAGCTGTAGCATAGGCATCCTGTAGGCAATATTACCTTTGCTAGTGAAAGTTTTTAAACATCATATCTTTGTCTATGTTATGCACAGTTATTATGCCCTTAGAAACCTTACTAGAAGAAGATTGCAGCAGCAGAGTTCAATCTTGGCAAACACTTAGAGAGACAAATAATCAAACGAGGGTAAAGTCCTGCTGCCATGAAGGGTGGGGTGGGAGGACATGATGTCACAGTGAAGGTGATTTGTCCTCCTGCATCAGAGCTGCATGTCACAGATGAAATGGCAGAAGCTAAATGAAATAAAGGAACTGATTGAAATTTAAGGAATGCTGGCATCTTATGGTGATGTAATGGGTTTATGTGGCAAGGTTTTGGTAGCAGGGGGGTTACAGGGGCAGCTTCTTTAAAAGTTGCTAGAAGCTTCCCCTGTGTTCGATACAGCCAACGCCAGCCGGCTTTAAGACAGACCCGCCGCCGGCCAAGGCCGAGCCCATCAGCGACGGTGGTAGCGCCTCTGGGATAACAGATTTGAGAAGGAAAAAAAGTTGCTGGG
>JAVKLA010000074.1:23227821-23243760 GCA_034782735.1 Sagittarius serpentarius | reverse complement strand
AATAGAATAGAATAGAATAGAATAGAATAGAATAGAATAGAATAGAATATTTCAGTTGGAAGGGACCTACAACAATCCTCTAGTCCAACTGCCTGACTATTTCAGGGCTGACCAAAAGATAAAGCATGTTATTGACGGCATTGTCCAAATGCCTCCTAAACACTGACAGGCTTGGGGCATCGACCACCTCTCTAGGAAGCCTGTTCCAGGGTTTAACCACCCTTCCAGTAGAGAAAAGTTTCTTAATGTCAAGTTTCAACCTCCCTTGGTGCAGCTTTGAGTCATTCCCAGGCATCCTGTCGCTGGATCCCATTGGGAGAAGAGCTCAGCATCTCCCTCTCCCCTTCCTCAGAGCATTATCCATGCATCTAACTGGGAAGAGGGCATCTTTTCTTCTGCTCTCTAGCTAACACGTCTTTTCTCTCACAGAGAGAAAAAAAGTGGTTAAAATGAACTGGAGGAGGAAAAAAAGTTGATTGCAACACACACAGGTGCATGTAACCTAAAATGTTACTGACTTGTGTCATTGCATTCTGGAGTTAGTTCAAGACAGTGGGGATCATGATCAGTCTCCTATGAAATGTGCTACAGGAGCTTAATGACTCCAGTGAGCGAGAAGCCCTGAAAACATGCTATATAAAAGATGATATGTTGATTTCTGGAACTGCTATGACTCAGTAATAGCTTTTTAGGAAGAGTGATCCTTACTGACTCAGCAGTGCTACACCTTTCGTCACTTTACTCCCATCAACTGCAGTCCCAAAATTACCTTAACCAAAAAAAAAGAAAAAAGTGCCATAGCACTAAAAAAATGGCATAGCACTATCTGTCTTTGGCAATGCTTTTATTTAGCAGCTGAATGTTCACAGAATTCCCCTGAGAAGAAAAGCTTTTCTTTACTTTATAGTCTGTAGTATCTTTTTGCCACACAAAAGGTGAACATAAGTGGAAGAGAAAACACTAAAGAATGTAGCAGATGTGTACCTGGCTGCACGCAAAAAGAAATGTCTCTTACTAAGCTCTTACTGACATAATTGTGGTACAACCAACTAAATAATAATTACATATATGCCTTCTCCAACAGTGTATCAAAACTAATCCAAGAAGTTTAACCTGAAAGTTTATGGTGATACTTTATTCTGTACTGCAACTATCAACCACTAGAAAAAACTATAATTTGATTTTGTAAGATCTGTTTCAAGAACCATAAAAGTCTCCTTACACACACTGAGCCACCACATTACGTTTACAAAAGTGAGGACAAAGCTTGAACCTAACTAGACACAGTTTGCATTATTTGTTCCTTCTGTCTATGGAGTGGGTTTTTCCATCCATATCTCACATTCTGTTGCTTTTTTCTAACTGCTCTCTACATTTATAATGCTATATCTTTTTACATTATGTGCTTAAAGATAGCTCTCCCTCACTAATTAAAATAACTGCCTCTGTTAAAATATTACTGCTTTAAGTAAAATGAATAGTCTGCTGATTACAATAATTCATTATAATGCCAGACCAAAGGGAAGCATAACCTTTTAAAGTCTGAAGTAAAAGTAGCAATGGTAGCACTTAAACTCTTTCTTGACTGCTTCTGCTCTAGCAAGGCTTCCCCATCACTCATTTCAACAACAATGCAAAACAAATGTGTCTTTGGCACCTGGGAAACATGTAGAGGTCCAGGCTTCGCAGCCTGCAATAAAGCTGAGTAGCCACTGAGAATTAATGAATACCAGCTATGCTTGTACAGTGTGACTCACGAAGAGGAACAATATAATAATCTAGTTTCTCGATTACTAAGTAAAATTATTTGGAGGTGGAGAGGCACTTATTACAGCTGTGTTTCTGTTGCACAACAAGGAAGCTCAGTGACATGTTATGATGGGAAGGATGTGTGCCAAGGCAAGGTTGCACCCGCATGCTTAAAATCAGAAAGGTGAACGAGAAACTTCTCTACCTGAGTCCCAGTATGGAGTCTCTGCCAACCTGAGTGTCGCTTAGTATAGCCATTACCTGTAATATTGTAAAGCTTCCACTATAATGATCAGGCTAAGGTTTAAAAATCAGAAATCCTATGCAATGGATTAAACAAAGGAGCTATTGCACAGAAAGACTCCTTGTTCATTGTATCTCACTGTAATGATATAATCAGCCATGGCTGTTGAAACGGCATTTGCCCATTATGCTTCTTTAACTGAATGGACTCTCAGCTTTTGCTGTGTGAGTCATTTCAGGGAAGTGTCTTAGCTCCCCATCACCAGCTGAGTAGCAAACAGTCAGGATAGTGGTCTTAGTTGGGTACTGTGTGCATGAGAACTATTCACGTAAGTGGAATCACAACTTCTAAAAAAGACTTAATGGCATCTGAAAAAATGTAAACAGTGTATTAAAGTTTTCTTTCTGTGCTGGCAACAAGTAATGTTGCTTCTCTAGTAGTTTCCACTCCACTGTGATTTATCTAGAATAAAGATGATTTTCAATAGCAAATCTAATGAAAAGACAGAGGAGAAACAAAAGGAAGGAAGAGATGCTGGGAAACAATTCAGTTCTTCCAGTGGCATGTCTTTGCTGACTCTGCTTTTGTACCCTTGGGGTAGAAATGCCTGACGGACAATTTATCCAACTGGATGAATGAGTTTAGAGTGTTGTACTTTCAATTGAAGAACAAGCAAGCAAGACATCAGCTTGGATATTGTCAGGGCACAGCATGGGCCAGATGCCACTGGAGAAGTGGGAGCTCCATGGGGCAGACAGGGCAGGAGGTGGTGGGAAAGGTCCTGGCTGGTGATGTCCTGCCCTGCCCACCCCGGTCCGAAAACTGGACTATGGACAGCATATTGCTACCTAGGCCACTGAAACCATGAGGGAGAGAAATGTCTCTTTCTGTTTGTTTATCTTGGCATAATGGCTTTGCTCCTTTGCTTCAACTTCTATGTCCAAAAAGAGGAAAGAGAGAGAAAATGACAGGCTTTGGCCACTATGTTCTTGTTAACAGTTAGGGACAGTTCACTTTGCATGTGATGGATGTTTAACAATTACTAATCTTTAAATTGCAGTAGTGCAGCTGGAAAGAGGAAGCTACTCAGAAGATAAATGAATATGGCAGTTAATTAAAGATATATAGTTTCTACTTGAAGAAGCTCTGTGCTTTTAAGGAGGAATTGTAGGTGAGGGAGAGGAGAGCTTGAAGAAGCATAAGGAAAGAACTTTGAAAAAGGGGAAAGTACAATTTCTGAGTGGTGTAAAAAGAGGAATTGCAAAATACAGCCCGATCCCACTGAGCAAGGGCACTGAATGTATATGAGTGAGATCACAGTTTAGAGGCAGGTATTGTGTTGCTTTACACAGCTCATCTTAATGAAGAAAAAAAAAAGGTAATTTGGCAAAAGTGAGGAGGAAAAGCTGTTGAAGTGAAATGGAATGAGAGGAGCTTCACTGAAATTCTAGTGTGCTATGGGACCAGGCCCTCTGCTCAGAAGTAAACAGAAATTTTGCTAGTGAATTCAAAAAGAGCAAGATCATGCCCATAGTATTCAGGCAAATATTAGATTAGATTAGGTTAGGTTAGATTAGATTAGAAAGGTTTAGATTTGTTCTTTTTTCCTCCTCTCTAACAATAGAACAAAATCAAGAGCTTGGTGACTAATGGTTTTGACAGACTACTTCATATGCCAGCATCTAATAAACATTTTACAAAAAGTCAGAGAAGTAAAAGACAATTTATTGGAAATAATTCTTTCCCACTTAGGAGTAAGATACCACTGCTTTTCTAGACCGTGTTTTAGTTTCTGCCAGGCAGAACTATGTGCATATTATCTCTGTCAAAGAAAAATATTCTGAGCACAGTCATCCAATTAAACAAATTACCTACTAGTCACTTGGATGTCATGAAATTGAGGCAAGCTCAATAAAGATATGTCACGTAGAAAGGTATGTCATCCAAAGAAGTGGATCCCAGCTCTTCTTCCTTTCTGCTTGCTTGTTCAGTTCTTCAGACACAAAAGTAATTGTACAGAGTAAGCTTTTTGTCTATATTTCTAGATTTTATGCTGACCTAGATGCAGGACCGTGTTTAACCTGTTGTCACCCAGTGAGATGCTGAAAGTCTCGAAAGAAACCATCACCCCTGTTCCTTTGTGTATTGGAGACAGTGCAGGGCAATGGGCCCTGTCTGAGGGAGCTGCTGGGTGTGTGGGTTTAGCTGCATTCTGCAGGTATTTAGCATATGGCTGAAGAGAAACAAGTGGCAATTTTTACTTCCTTGTGTCATCAGGATGATTCAAGCCAAAAGGGGTTGTGGGGGGGGGGGTGTTTTGTTTTGCTTTGCTTTTACTCATTCTTGCAGAATAACATTAAAAGACAAAACAACATACTCCAGAAGAGAATAAAAATAAACCAAGCAGATTTTTGTTTGGCTAGGATGGAAAATTAATTTAATAAACTATCTTTTTCTCCTGATCTTCCTTCATGCCATTTTTTCAGTAACACACTGAGGCACTTTGTCAAAATTAGTATCCTCTTTGGTATTAGTTTTACCTTTTGTTTGAGGGAAAAGAAACAACTGAGAAAGTTGGCACATCTCTGCATATTATGGTGTCAGCAGAACCTCCAGCAGATACATGTGCACATCAGTCAGGATAGAAATAGCTGCATGTGTGGGAGAGGAAAATGCACTACCCATCTGGCTCTGAGATTTTATTTATTCAAGTTTTTTTAAAATGCAAAAAGTATTTAACATATGACCAAAGGGAGACTTTTTTTGTCTTTTTCTTTTTCTTTTTTACTCCACTTCTCCACTGCCTTATTCCGAATGAAATGCCCTACAACAATGAGTAAATCCAAGCCAGCATCGCTTGGTGCTTCTGTCTCAGCTGTTGCTGGAGATGCACTGACTTGTCACCGGTGCTTCCAGGATCAACAGCAGACAGTGGGGCAAGTCCTCTCTCACAGATACTAGAGGAGCTTAAAGACAGAGGGAGAAGTACTCCAGAAACAAGAATCCTCCTCCCAAATGGCAGAAGAGGTTGCAGGGCCCCAGGGAAAACTGGGTAGAAAGACAGCAGCAGAGAAGTTGCTGTTTGGTTGTTGGATGATGCCCAAGAGAATACCAGGCTCCAGACTTCTCTTCTTCTTTGTAGAGCTAAAGTAGGATTGCACTATAAACTAAAGAGAGATCTAAATAAACTGCTTTTCACTAAAAATTAGTCTTAAAGCAGCTGTTCAGTATATTTATTGGTTTAGAAATTAATAGTGTCATCTGCCTCTAAAGCAACTTAGTGCTATGTATCAATATGAAAAATCAATAAGAAATCAACTGAATACAGCAGAGTCCTTATTTGTTAACAAGCAAGCCATATTTCTTGCCATGAAATTCAAAGAAAAGTCTGCCCAAACAAATAACAGGCACTGTGGCCATGGCCTGGCAAATACCATCTCTGTTGAGCTGTCGGGTATAAGTCAGGCACTGAGCAAAGTCTTGCTCCATGACTAGATTTCACAAGATTACTGGGCAGATCCACCAACAGTGTGTTGCTCATAGGTTGTATAAAAAGACAGTTTAGGGCTGATCCTATAACTACCCTGAGTAGTGTCTTGGAAGACATTTTTCCTAGGTTTGTAATTTTTGTCGTATCTACATGCCTTAGCTTAAGTTCAAGTTCTCCATAAGGACTGTCCTAAGAACAATGTATAGTAGAAGTGTAACCTTGAGTGACACTGTAACAATGAGGAACAGTTGCATTGCTTTCATGTTTATACCAATCTGTTATGCACAACTCATGAGAGCCAGATTTCCGGCTCTGTTGATGCAACAGTATCTCAAGATCTAGTTCAAATAACCTTAACAGACTAGAGAATTCCCAGAAGACAACAGAAAAAAGTAATCTCAATTTCATATACCCCCCAAGTGTCTCACTTCCAGGTCACAGAAAAGGAAGATAGGCATTCAGAGTGGAGGGACAGTAAGGTGTATTTGGGTGGAGCATCACTGCATTTTCTGCAGATTTTGGGCTGGATGCCCAGCCGATTTAAAATATCACAGCCTCCTTGGCTTGTGTCCCTTTCCTCACCTCTTCTAGATTCTCCACACTGCTCTGACAATGCTGGCAATGCGAAAGGAATATAACCATGTGTCTGCCCCAGTACTCCAGTTCCAGCTCTAGGTGCTGGTGTCAGAGTATGTCAGGAGAAAGGGACATACCTCAACTGCCGATGTGCCAAAATGATCCTTAGATGCTGCAAACACTTCCAGAGGGCTGTGGCTGCCAGACACAGGTAAAATAAGGCTGGAGTTCAGCTGTGATGGCTGGTAGTTTCAGTCCAATTAAGTTATTGAGAAATGGGAGAACAATGAAAGCTATAGCTGGCAGTCCTAATTTCCATTACCCATGATTAGGCTATATACAGAATGTTACTGAACTTGAAATTCATGTGCGTTCATTGAATAATGCTAATCTCAGCTATGAGGGTCTGGGAACCTGCCTTCATGAAAGCGCTTGCTCACCAGGTTAGCAAGCTGCAGAGCCTGCATACTCCTTCCAGAACACAGGTTATTCCTGTTGGTAGAAGCCATTAATTTTTGGATCTCAAAGCAGCTTCATACAGTGTTCCAAACTACTGCAGAGAGTTTCGGGGTTATATTCTCCGTTATTTATGCAGCAGACTGTAGTCATGCTTCATCTCCAATCTAACGCATTGTAGTTTTGATGCACATGAAGGAAAAAAGCAGCTTTATCTGTCGCTAAAAGCTTTAGTACATTTATTACATCCCTATCTCTTGACACTGTATTTTACCATCCCTGAAAAGGGTTCAGATTTTAGGATTAGTTGTACTGAAAGAACACTAAGGAAAGAAAAAAAATCTCTGATCGTATTGTAGTATGACCTTTGACATGCTAGTCTGGTGAGAAATCATTTGGATTGTTATTGTTTCAGGTCAAGAAGTCATATTTGGTATTGACCATCAAATGATGATATGAAGAAGGAACAGCGGGAGCACCTCTTGGCCTCTGTTTATGCTGAGAGTAAGAGAATATCTGCAAAATGAATGAGATTTCTTAATTGTAATTATAGTATTATACTCCTACTGCCTTTCATCTTCAGGAGACTAGAAATATGAACTAACCTGGTGTACCTTGAACACTGAAAGATATAAGAAAATCATGGCAGCACAGAAAAGTGAGTAAAACATAGACAGGAGCTAATTCTTATGACTGAAGATTGCATCTTCAGTTAGGTCATCATGACTTTTGTGTACAATCTTTTTCCCTTTGTAAACAAAACAGTCATATAGCACTATGTGTTTGAACTGTATCTTCAACTTTGATATGTTTTATGCATATACCCTCTCAAGTTTGTTTAAACACCATGTTATTCACAGAGATCTAGTAATTACATGCTTGGCCAACAAGTAGAATGCGCATATACTATCTCTAGAAATGTGACTGAGTAGGGTAACTATTTCTGAACCCTCATTGTATTCAGGAGAAAGCTTTTTGATGCAAAAGGGTTTTCTGACATTTTTAGGGTCAATTCTAACATGTTTTTGCATAACAAAATAACATTGGAGATTTCAGTCATACACATAGAATTGTAACTCACTTGTATTCACTCTGGGCAAATAAAATGGCTAATACTTTGGGTACAGAAATTTTTATTGTGTGGCTGAAATGTCAGCATTATTACTAGTCCTCCTGGGATAAAATGTCTGTTTGCTAATACTGTTGAAATCCTTAAGGTTACCTTTGTGTGAGGAAGGACTACATGATTGGCCTGTAAAATCTTTATTTAAACACTTTGTACAGTACTGAATGATCTCATTTTATTTTGATTGCTGGTTACTCTCCTAGGAACAAAACTCTTAGAGCACCTGATTCAAATTATATTCACAATGCACTTTAATCTCAAGCAAGATATTTCCTTATTTAAAAGCTTACTCATAGCTTGATAATGCACTGGACTGAGACGACACACAGACAAGGCTGTCTAAATGCAAAGCATGTAAGTGTTTCATCATAAAGTCAGGCCTGATTCAGACAGATTAATTCTCCTCAGAACATATTTTGCTGAACCTTTTCAGGCATTGAATTCACAGGATCAAGGTAGTCTGTAACATTATTAAATGTGTCACCACCATGAGATGATCTCTATCTGTCTTTGCACACAGAAGGAGAACAGAGTGTATGGAGGGGTAGGAATAGTACCTTTTCGGATAGGGGCGTGCAGCTTTTTCCCTTTCCGTCACTCTTCTTGTGGTGTGGATGCTGCATTGTATGGTGTCTCTGTACAGGCACGCTGGGCCCAACGAGCGGTAAAGAGAGCTAGGAGAGCATGCTGGCAAGTCTCCAGCCCACGTAGTGGGGGTGGATCCCAGGAGCTGAGGGAACTTTTGGATTTGAACTTATACAAGGATTGATTGGACCTTTGCCTTACTTGCTGAACGAAAAGAAAAAGAAGAAAAAGAATCCCTGAAATGAGACATACCGTAATAAACTGCTTGGAATGAGATGATGGCAAAAATTATCTGGGCCACAATCATTTAGAGTTTAATTCTGCTTTCCATAGCTTGCTTCTTTGTCATTGCCTTTGTTTCTATCAAGATATCTTAAAAAATGCATTGTCATTTATCAATAACACAAAATCACAAACATAAGGTAATAACTCACATTGGTGTCCTTTTGGATGTTGTCTCATATTTAGGGATGTTACTTCTAAGCCAAGGTACTAGATCCTAACTTTCTCTAATCTTAAAAGGTCCTTGTGAGGTACTCTAAGCACCTAGCCTTTCAGAAGGGTATTTAAAGACTTTAAGGACCACATGCTGGTTGGTAGCTGTGTGTGTAGGCAGTTTAGCTTCTCCAGCCAGGGGACTACAAAAAACAGGCAGCTTTGCGCACAACTGGGTAAAGCAGACCTTCTGACAACACGACTGGCCCGTGTGAACTGATCGCATGCAGGACTGCTAATGTTGGCTTTACATAAGCAAATAAGATGTGCATACTTAGTCGCAGTGACTGGAGATCTTACTCTCTTTATTTCAGTAGGGTGGTGTACAACTCTGTAGTGGCTTTTAGAAACACATGCAGTATAACCTATTTGCAAAAGACCAAAATTGTCCCTCATTTCAGGAGCATATTGGCTTGATAAAGGAGACAAATACAAACTCTGTCTGTATTTCAGACAGAAAGAGAGGAAGATCTTTTCTCTTCCCATTTATTTAAGTGCACTTTTCCATAACAAAAACACAAGCCCTCTAGCATCATGTTTCCCTTCTTGTTCATCTCAAGTCGGTGAGGATGTCCTTGCCTATTTTTTAATTACTTTTCTCCTCTAAGTTAAAACATCAAGTGAGATGCCTATAAGGCATATTTTTCTTGGCCATAATTCGGATATAGTAATTGAAGCTGTTATCTTCAAAATGTCATGTAATGTTATAATCAGACACTTTTTATGTACATAACATAATTGCTCTTTCTTGGAAGTAAATAGGATGTCATATCCTGTCAATTTTACTTTAAAATACCAATGACAAACTATTTACTGAATATTATAAATCTTTATGCAGCCCTTTACCAGTCAGTTAGAATTCCTTTTATTTGCCTATCAATCCTTGTAATGGTAAGCAGATGGAAGAAAGCATGTTTTTCTGTGTTTGTATGACAACCATTCTTAGCATCATTCAGTCCTGTTTATTTTTGTTATGTGTTTATTAATATTGTTTTGCAGGTACATCAGCTCAATTAAGAAAATTAATAAGTGTACAACTTATTTCTACAATTTTCTTCAGGTTCTACACATTTAAGTTTCTTTCAGAAAAGCTTTCTACTAGCATCACTGTATCATTACAACAGTGTCAGCACTTCTGTTATAAATCCTATTTTTCCAGCATTTATATCACCTGTAAAAATTCCTTCTATGTTGAGAATTTGCATTTAAGTTCTCATCTGCTTTTTAGAAACAAGAGGTTGAGTATGTGTGTGTTTGTTGTCCCTTTTTTTGCGCACTAAAGGTGAGAAGTACAGTTAAATGTTAACTTTTCTATTTTTAATATTTTATAGAGTTCTTCCTGGAGTTCACAAGAGAACTCTGGACACAAACCAAATATACAGGAGCTTATTCTCTGCAGTTAATGTGAAATCTGTTATTAGCATAGCTGTCCTCCTTTTTCCTTCCTTTTTGGTTGTTTTGCTTGCACATTTGCAGAGGACCTGAGATAAATTTGGCAAAGGACTTACACACCTAAACGAGGAATCAGCAATATCGTGGTTGCTAATAGAAGATGTGTGGTTTGCTGCCTTCTGGTTGAAAAAGACGAAGAACATGTTGGTCTCTCATTCCAGTTGGAAATTGCAGGCATGAGATCATTAATGAAAGGTGGATAGCACCACCACCTTCCATGGCAGGCACTTAAAAAGATGTAAGCTTACAGCCACTGGACAACTCTGGCTCTGGTAGGTGTAGCCCTGGGTCAATTTCCTAAGCTTTAGAGGGAGATGAGTTTGCAGACATACCCTTCTCTCAGACTCAGCCAAAGGAAATAATGAAGGTTTCCTCTTCAGTGTACAGATTTTTTTACCCCATGGATGTGCTGCTTATCTGCTGTGCAGGGTCCTGTGCACCCAGTTGCGAATTTTAGATTCCATTCTTGGGGCTGGATATCTAAAAATAAGCGCTTCAGGCTTCAGCATTGCAACACCTAAATCCTGCATTGAAACAGAACGGAGGAGCTAAGTGTCATGTTGGCCTCTTTGAGCATAGATCCAGCATTTCCATGAAGATGATTTCTGCATGACACGATAGTTCATCTTGAAATGTTCTACATGCTAAGAAAGTCCTTTATGTTTGGCTTAGGGTTAGCATACTGAGCTTCTCCTCGCCTGAGATTCTGTGTCTCTCTGTGAAAGTTTCCATGACACAGTCTTTTTGAAACGGGAGCCCTAGACAAGTCTCCTTAAAGTACATTAGTGCAGCATATTACAACAGTCAAAGCAGACACAAATGACGTCAGAAGGAAATCTCTGGCCACGGTCCTAATCTGCAAGCCTTTTTTTTTTAAATTACCTTAGATTTGAACCCTGAAACTCTTCCTTTAGGACAGTATGTAATTTTGCAGATCCACCAGCAATCATCCCATGTTCTGCTAGAAATCTGGAAAAACAGGGCATGCCCAGAATACCGTTAGTTCCATCATCCTCAGTTAATGGATGATCCACTGTCACCAGGGGTAGAAAGGAGCAGCTATGGGACCCTTGACCTGGAGTCAAAAATGGATTTTAGACCACAAAAACAACAGAACAGGCACAGCTGAGAACTAAATTGTCTGTCTTCAGGGGTTGGTGGGGAGGTAGGCAGCCTAAAAGCTAAGGTGATTGATGAATCCATGTCAGTAAAGAACAATTACTGTCCTTGAACCACACAGTGCAAATGTGAACATAAACCGAAGAATTGGAAAGTTGACTTTGTCAGAAAAATTTTGTTTTGTGTTCCTTCTGTATCCTTTCACAAATGTAGTTTACCCACAGGAAACTATGCAGCATATTCTCCTATGTATTTGTGTATATACATGTGTATTAGTGTGTATCAATGCATGTGTTTATGTATTTTTCTCTATAAAAGATTCACAGTAGAGAACTCCACAGAGCATTAAGAACATAGCATTTAGCCTCGTGGGTTGAAAAAGACAGGGCTGAAATCACAGTTACATACGTAAGTGCACTAGGGTAAAGAGAGAAATCTTTCAATATTTCAATTTTCCTAGCAGATGGTAGAAAGTACTTAGACATGATGACTCTTCCTAGATGTGCTAGCATATGCTGCGGAATTGCCCATACAGAAAAGCCTTGCTCATTGCAAATCTCCCAGGAGCTATCACAAACAAAGCACATCAATTAACATTTGCTTATTATGTGACTGTGTGTATGTGGCAATTTTCTATTTTCCTCTCATACATTAGGGCCACAATTTAGTTTGGATGACAGATAAGCCAGACGAAAGTCTCCGTGCTTAGGATTCTGCTCTTTTCCTTTTATTTTTAAATAGGCATACTTTCTGCTTTTCTTTCTCTCTTTTTTAATATATTTTGTAGCTATCCAAATGTTTGAAGCTTGTTGCTAAACCCATGTCTGCAGCAGTTTTGTTGGCACGATCTCAGAGTTTGTGAGAGATAGTACAAGCAATGCAGGCAGCTGCCTGGCCCAGCATTATAGCTCAGTGAACCCTCCTACAGGTCAGGCTTTCAAGTAGTTTCTACCATTATATCAGCAACTTACAGGCATGTAAATCATGCTTACTTGAGACTTGCACCTGCAAGAAAGCATGTGTCTTAGGAAAAGCATAATCCAGCTCAAAGGCGATTAACGTATCCCAGAAGGCTAGAGACAGCTTGTATGAAGTACAACAGAAACTGCACATAAGGGTCTGTAGAAACAGCCCTCTTAGGAGCACAGTAATAGAAGGGACAGCCGGGGTCTTCTAATTCACACAGTCCCAGGCAACTGTGCAAAAGATTGAAATGAATCCACAGGGCGTCTTCTCCATGAACCTTATGACAGTGTCATAGCAGACCCTCATGGGCCAGCAGAATGTGCACCATTACAAAAGCAACATTACAAGGGAAAAAAATCCAAAGCTGTTTCTTGAAATATTGAAACTTTGCAGTAAGCATATACAAAAGTCATGTTTTATGTCTGCAGAGGATCGTTATTTCAGTAAGGAAATGGATGGGACACTGCCATAGCGAGGTGGTTATTTTAATTTCCTTCCTGAAAATTGAACATTAGTTGCTGTAGTCCCTCTGTGTCTGCATCACCTGCGAACAGCACACTGTCTATCTTCTCTGGGACTCCAGTTGCACTGCAATCTCTGTCCCTCCTTCAGAGAATAGGTGGTGAAAAACGTAATCAGTAAAATGTTGTATGAAGCCCAATACTTGAGCATACATATTGCACCTGAGCACTGCATCTGAACAATATGAAGTGCTTACTACCATTGTGGTTTGAAATTTTCTGCCAGATATTTTCTGCCAATAAAATGTTTATCAGGTAACTGATTAGTGGCATGTTGGTCATACGTTTATACTTTAAGTGTGTCTGCTACAAAAACCAACTGTGATACTCAGAGAAATGCAATTGCTAGATGGAAATAGGCGCAACGATTTTTTGCTGCCTTGGATCCTTATGGTCCATCCTTCTGAGACACTTCTTAGAAGTAACATATTTCTTAACCCTTAGCAATGCTTTCTGCAAGGAAAAGCCGGGTGTGAGAGAGGACTCTTTCATACAGTGCACATTAGTAGTTAAAGGGGCAAAAATTCCATCCAGTGATGTCACTGACTCTGAAAGTTCCTCTAAGGTGTTGATGGAACATTGATGATACCACAACTTCTGCATTGAGTAATGCGATTAAGAGCTTTGACTAGTGTTGGTAGGGCTAAATATCGTTTCAAGCCTGTAGAAGGCATATGTTCTTTTGTGTGTCATTTTTCCACAAGCTACTATTTTTACGACCTACAGATGAATGAGAACTTGGCAATACACTAGAAGTTGCACAGTCTTGCAAGAAAGAAAGAATTAAAAAAAAAAGGTGTATATGATTGGGAGAGGGATATGACTTTTTTTCTTTACTTTATAGATTTCTCTCGTTATTCCCACTTTCTAACTATGGGGAGGATCCTAGTGTCCCCAAAATGTTATATCCATCAACATTTCATTTCAAAAAAAAAGCCAAAAACCCGGTAGCTGGAAGAAGGAAACGGACGGACAAGATGGAAGCCTGGAGATTTCTTTGAAAAAGAATTCTCTACTTCCATCAGTCAGCAGAAAGTTAGAACTCTGTGTTAACAGAGATTAAGATCTACTTCATCTAACTAATTGGATTAACTCCTTCGCAGTGCCTACTCATTCCCAGCTCTAGAAACACTATCTTTTACTCAGGGATGGTTTGCTGACTACTGAAAAGCAGAATCTCCTTTTCTGAGCTGCCTGATGCACAAACTCATCTCCACATGCTGAGAGGAAAGGAGCCATTAAAATATCACAGCCCCCCCCATGCTGAGTGCATGTTTGGGAACTCCAGGAAATGCAGGCAGTGCACTAAGTCAAGCGTCTGTAATTTCAGCTCTTTCACCTTCCATGAACTCACTAAATTGCTTTGCCTCTCTGACCAACCTCAGTGCTTTCCCCGTTTGAGCAGAGCAAGGATTTCCAGGAAGGGAAAAAGAAAATTTAAAAATAAACTAAATTAAAAAAAAATCTTACCACTATTCTTACTTCAGTGTTGGCTTGCATTATTTCTTTGGGATTTCACAAGAGCCAGACATGAGATTCCTGCCTTATATTAGCCTGTGGAGAAAGAAGTTATATTAGTGAACAGTAGCCTAAAAGGGGTCTCTTCAGGTTGTCAGAAATCGGCAGGCCATCAAACGGGTGATACATTTATGGGTCCATTGACTCTCCACAGCAGTCACAATATCCTTCAAAGATAGCCCTGGGAGCCAGTCACGCCAAACCCAACATGAGTCCAAAGCGCTTTATTATCCTTGGGAGTAGCTCCAGTCAAGATCTCATCATGAACTGAATGCATTAATTCCATTTATATGCCTGAATGTTTTCACGACGTACATTTCAGGATATGAAAAAAGGCTGTCATGCTAAGGTTTGAGAATTACTCTTGTAAGCCAAAAGAAATGCTTTTTTCACAGAAAGTGTTTTTTCTATACTTCAGAAAGTACTGGTATGCTTGTTACATCTTCTGTTTACTGCCTATGAGCTGTCTCTGGCTAGTCATTTCAACACCACTAATGAGTTCAGAACTAGGAGGGGAACAGACAATAATCCAGTGGGAGAAGTATCAAAACTATGTAATGGATGAAGAAGTCTTATACTGAATGGACTGTGAACCAGATCAAAAAAAAAACTTTCAATGAAGGTAAAGTTAAAGAGATGTGAAGAATCCAAAGCCCCTGCAGGAGCTGTACCCAGCTTTCAGTAAGCATTTTGCCATGTGAAAATCATCCAGAGAAACATCTTTTGGCACTGATAGGGGTAGGTGTAGGCAGAAACAAAGTCTCTCTCTTGTCTCTAGAAGCCTGGTTCAAATGTCTTTGCAACCATGTTCTCAGCATTTGCATGGTGGGATCAAATTTTTAGGTTCTAACTTAGTACAAATTTCTTTCTGCTGAGTGTGAATATCTGGAAAACATTACAGAAATAAGATATTTCAGGAACCAACATCTTAGTACAACGTCCCAGAATGTCTAAAGGCTTCTTCTCCATTACACTCTGTTGACCAAGTTAGTAATTCAGGGTGTGAAGGAGTGACCTCTTTCATGACGTTGCAGGACAGTGTAAGATTCTGCTGGGGACAGACATGCATGTGCATTCCTCCTGCTGTCAGCTGATGTATTTGAAACATTCCTCGCCCATACAGAGAACTTCCTGCAGATCCAAAAGAAGGTAGAGGTAATGCTAAACACAACAAGTTCCTTCCTGTGTGTCTAAAAATACTACATAAATCTTACTTGGCTGGGGTTTGAAAATCCTCCTATTCTCAGAAATATTGTCATTGTATTCTGAAAAAAAGAAAAATAGAACATTTGTTAGACTTATCATGTCTAATACAGGGAGGGAACAATCTTCATCATCTTTCAGAACTGTAACAAACCATTCAGGAGAATTTGATATTGTTGCTCTGAATACAGTGTTTTCCTGAATTCCAAATCATTTTAGTATTTGGAACCTGCACGCTTTGCCCTTTTTGAGCTCTAGTATGTCGACGACTCTCTATGTGTCAGAATCTACCTTCATCTTAATGAGAATGGAATTTACTAATATTGAAGGACATGTAGAAAAACAAAAAGTCAGGATAAAATATGGGGAAAAATAGTCCTTCTAAAAGTACACCTAACACATAAATGAAGCAAGACAGGCACTAAACTGCAGCAGTGAA
>JAVKLA010000074.1:23156704-23166883 GCA_034782735.1 Sagittarius serpentarius | reverse complement strand
AAGTCCTTGACTGAGTCTAAACACAACTTAGCAACAACTGAAAACATCAGGGTGTTATCAACATTCTTCTCATACTACACCGAAAACACAGCGCTGTACCAGCTACTAGGAAGACAATTAACTCTATCCCAGCCGAAACCAGGACAGATGGATAGATATCTGCATGCTGAGGAATTACGATCTTCACTGTTACAATAAGGCAAAAGCAAAACAAGTTCGTATTGCTGTACTTGCGCAATGACTCTGTAAAGCCTTTATGACCTATATTGTTGAATACATGGAAGGGTATATAAATATGCTCTTACTCTGCTTCAATTTTCAGTAACCTTATCTAAGAATCTAAAAAAAAAATGTTGGTAAGCAAAATTAACTCTACAAATTCAAGATTTGAACATCCTAATAAAAGAAAACAGGATATTCCATGGTTAATTTTGGGTTTTTTCTTCTTCTCCCTTTCATGCCTATGTCATGCAGGGATAATGTCATATTGAATTATCTCGCATTCCAAAGTCTAAGCTCAGTTTGTCATAGCAGAAGTACCATTTTAGGTTTTAACTAAGGTTTTCCTGTGTTCTGCTACTCTGTGTTACTCTCCTACGCATATATCATTTTTCTCAGTTCAAGAAAAACAGTGGAGTTTACGTGATTATTTCCAGTTACTCTAATAGTTCTTCCACTGAGTTGATCTCTGTGCAGAATGTCTTTTGTTTCAAGTTCACCTTTTAAACTTTCCTTGGGATACTACTCTGCACTTAATTATTAAGATTTCTTGTGATCAAATGTTTCCAGTTTCTAAAAAAAACCCAACCAACAACACTATGGGAGAACTCAAACAGAACTCACCAAACTTGCCTCAGTATCTTTCTCTTTTGGAAGGAAAGAAAAAAAATTACAAGATTGTCACATTGCAGAATGAAGAGCAACTCAGCTCCCCAAGTGTTGCGCTCTCAAAATCCCTCCAAGTTTCCTAAATGCCATCAGTGCTTTTAGTTCTCTAGAAACAGACCAGATGATACATATTTGATCTTTGATCGCTGCTTTTAGTCCTGGGAGAGTAGCTCCTGCAAAAGTCTAGGTCCAATGAACTAGAATAACCCATAGAAACACAGTAGTGAGAATGGCATTACTATAATGTTACAATGGGCTACCTTAAAGAAATTTCCATAATTTCTGAGACATAGCAAATAATGCTGACGTACAGTCAAGGCAAAGTTAGTCTAAATTCTCCAAAGCTCAGACCATGTAGTGCCATTGAAATAACAGTTGCTACAGAAATTATAGAAGTAACAGAAATTACAGCCAGGACTACAGTATTTTAACAGTTTTTGGAAAGCCAATTGGATAGTTCAACCCCAAAGTGCACCAAATACCTTGTACACAAGCTATAAAATGTGTGTGTTCTATTTTAAAAAAAAAAGTTTTAAAAAAAAAATTCTGATCTTCTAATCATTTCAATACATGTATATTTGTAACCTTGCTAATAGGAATCAGTATTTGCAAGCTGATGCACTAAAGGCGCTCCATAAATTTAAAAATCTTCATTACAGAAAGATCAAAGGTTGTTCTACATACTGTTGTGCTCTATGTCTTCTCTCTTATTTCAATCACTTTTCTATTAAAAGACCTATTAGTAGTAAAAAAAAATTACAGTACAAGACAGCAGAGACACAACAAACTCAGAAAACCATTTTAAATTTACTTATGGGGCCTTGTGTATGTATTTATTTTACCCCTCTGAACCATTCCACTAAGTCCAAAAGGTTCTCTCACAATAATAAAAATAATTATGTCCCTAGGTATTTACAGGAGGCCTGCAAACCTACAGACTGTTCAATCTGTTATTCTAAAGGACTTCATGAAGTTGAAGTGAATGGGACAACTCACTACATGAACCTTTTACAGATCAGATTTGAATTCCCCCAGTCTGCAAACATTCTCACACCTGTATAGCTTTATATTCATGAACAGGCAAATCTTTTGGCTTCAGAAAGACCACAGGCCCATGTGAAGTTACGTAAGTACATATTTACAGAATCAGAAGTCTATGAAGGAAGCAGAGCACAAGTTTGCTCTACACTGCCACTGAAGGAACAACTTTTGCAAGAGTTCAGGTGTCCGGCAGTTAAGCAGAGGCAGGGAGCGATGACAAATTGCATTTATAAAGCATTGCAAATGGTGTGAGAAGACCAAGGAGTTGTCAGATGGAGTATTAGTGAAGTCTGGGGTTTCTTTCTGAAGTATTACTTTTTGACTTTGTTATCTTAAAAGTGGATTCATTAGCCGGTGTGCAACAGACCAATCTCACACACTTGGGAGAGATATTGCTTTAATTCAGGCCTGGGTGCTCGGTGGACTCACCACAAAATCAAGCACACTAGATTCATCCATTGTGCCTCTTTTATACAGTAACAATGATGTATTATTCATTAAACCACTCCTACCTAATACTATCTACTACATATGTATAGGATTGCATAACCATGACGCATCAAATGCGTTCTCTGTATGCACGGTGGTCTCGGATGGTCTTCCGTGGTCATTTGGGGAGGTATCCCCCTCCTCACTCTGACTGCTAAGTCACTCAGTATTGGGTCAATGGTTCAGTTTCCTGCCAAGAGAGACATATCATCAATCAAGAAGGTAAAGGAAAATTAAAATGATCTGGGCTACTTCTCTAGGTATTGTTAAAGTTATTAGAAGTTGCAAATGATTAACCAACTTAATTTTTAAAACAAGATTTTCTGTACCTAACATCAGCCTACTTAGAACAAGATTTTCTGTACCTGATATCAACTTGGTGAGATTAAAAGCAACTACCAAAGGAATTTATTTGCCTTAATCACTAGACTTAAGTTTCTTACTATGGTAGAAGCATTTTAAATCTATTTAACACGTAAAGCAAATAATGTTCCATCCAAAAATGATTAGAAAAATAAGATTATTAATGGTAAGAAAAGCAGAGGTAAAGATGCTTAAATACCACCCAAGGATCAGAGGCATAACATGGAGCTAAGGTTTCAGGTGGGCTTAGCACAATGCCAGAGATGGCAGAAAGCATATGAACGAGCTTATGCTGCCGAATTGCAGCCATCAAAAGGAAACAGCATGAGAAAGCAGGGGGACTGAGGCTGCCCTACTTCTGTGAAAGAATGGAAAGGGAACTAGCCAAAGACTGACTCAGGAGTTACCAGTTGGGGAGTGAAGTCAGGAGGAGTTAGGGAAGAAAACCTGAACACCAAACCCAGGTATGCGGAAGCAGTTAGTCCTCCCCTACCCCTTGCATAAAGAGAGGGGCAGGAGGGTCATGGTCCTCATTTCCCCTCATGAGTGCTTCTGGGACACGGGTGATCACAGAAGCAGCAAGTAGTACTGAAGCTGGTGGCACAGGTGTTGTGTTGTGTTATGCTACATTACACTACACTGCGGTATATTGCACTAAACCTCTCCAAGGTGAGGAAGCAGGTGACTACAGGAGATGCCCAGCCACAGTGGGCCCTCTCTCCCCTGCACGTGAGCTATTGGGCTTGTCGCCATGGCCAAGGTTCTGGTGGAAGCAAAGCTCACTGTGTTGGGGTGGTAGCCAGGGATGCTGCCAGGCCTGAGGCCAGGTGGGCATGGGGACACCCACGGGGGGTGGGAAAAAGGGCAAATCATAAGCTTGGTGAGCAAGCAAGACTCAGCTGGGGTGGGAAGCATTTAAGCATTGGGGAAAGGGCTTGGAAAGGCTTAGGCAGTAGGGAGATCTCCAGGGCATCCCTTCCTGTCCGTGCATATTCTGCCTCCTGTGGGTTTTCTCATTGCAAAGCACCAGGTGTGACCTCCTTCCATAGTGTGCCCATAGAAGCAGGAACCTCTTCAGGGACCCAGAGGATGACACAAAGCCCAAGGAGAAGGCTGGCCCGCAGTTTCAAAGGATTTCTGCTGCATTCCTTCACCCCTCTGCACGGGAAGCCATGCTCAGAGAGGGATGAAATGCACCCCTTACTCCAGAGAAACCTGCTTTCACCTCTCATTATTCAGGACTGTTTTGTTGTGGATTATGGAAATGTGGAAGGCACTTATAGTAAAAATGAACCCGAAATCAGGTATGAATCAAAAATTCATACAGCAATCTCATTCATGATATGACGAGAGGCAATGACAAAGGCACTAGGCATATTAAGTGACTAGCTTCACTTTGCCTTCAGTTTCCCCATTGGGGCCAGAAAAAGCTGGTCCGTATCTGCCATTTCAGCAGCATATCCACGATGGCAGAAGGCTGGTATTTTGAAATATGCAATGGTCCCTCTACTGTTCTCTCTGAGACTTCTACCTGCTCATTCCTTTTCATTTCAGTGTGTTGGATGTTTTTTCTGGCTGCAAGATTGCCTGTGACTAATTCGGAAAGAAAAAAAGCCAGCAAAACCGTATCATTTTCTCTCTTCTGTTGATTTGGACAGACAATACTAGTCTGCAAGCGCTTCCGTCTTCCCATTCAGAATGATAATCTCTCTTTTTCATTTTCAGTGACATTTTGTGTCAAGCTTATCACAAATTCACCACAGTGTTTTGAAGACAAAACTGCAGTAACAACATTGGAAGAGCATGACACCCATATAGTATCATTAAATATGTATGACGTTACCAGCTGCATTTGCCCATTGTTGCTGATACTTAACCTTTACTCTCCTTCTACAACTTGAAAGTGCTTTTCAAATATATGTTATGGCGTGATCAAACAAATTTAGGTAAGGCTGACACAGACAGTTTCTTTGTTTGACATTGATTTTTCCCTACCAGAAATGCTATTGAACTTAAGCAAAAGGCATTCTTCTTGAGCACAGTTTTAGCACTTCAGCTGATTGAATTCAAAAGTCTATACTAATCCGTACAGACCTCATTGTAAATAAACAAGAAATATTGTACAACTTCAGAAAGTTTCTTGCCACAGAAACACTGCAGGCTGGAGTAGATAACAGCATGCACATCTTTGTCACATAAATTACCCAGATTTCTTCTACTTTTGCTTTGAATATGGAGAAACCAGTGTTTCCCTCACTACGCTTGAAGCTTTCTAAATGATAGTTTGGAAACTGGGGTCAGAGGTGGTGCCTGGGTCCCTTGGTGGCCCTTCTGTTACTGATCTACAGGTCATGTTCATATTCAGCCATGCTAAAAAACTGTGCTTGTGCCTCCAGTGTTCCTGCTAAAACGAATGATTATTTTACTTCAGGTGAAGTTCGCTGCTCTAGTTCATACCACAATCACACAAGCAGTTGCACTGATACGGCTGAGAAGCAGCACAAATCCTGCCTTAGCCTGGAGAGAGGAACGTGTGGCTGGGGATGGGGGAAGCAGGCCAGACCTTACATCAGTGCTGCGCCTGAACGCTTTGTTATGAATCCACATGCTGAGGTGCATTTTCTTAATATTGTAAGCCTAAATGACACACAAACTATAAATATTTGAAAACTACCACAGCTGACTCATCCAAGGCCGTGATCCTACTACATGCTTGTCAAAAGCAAACCTTTAATGGCATGCAGTTCCCTAAAGGTGACTTCCTCCCCTTCATCCAATAATCTGTCTAAATTGTCTGTAGACTCTGCCTGGCAATGGTTACTTACCTCCAGAATGTTCATAAAAAGGAAATAATGACACAACCTGCACAAAAGACCTAAATGGGACAGGTAAGCATTGTCATTTCCAATTGTTTCCACATGGCACCAAGTATGGAGAATTTGGGATGTTACTTATCCCACAAATTCTTGCTTCATCCAAAACATCTGTTTTCATCAAATCCTTCTTATCTGAAATGTGCCCTCAGCAGAGACTTATCAGTCAGCCCACCAACCCTGGTATAAATTAGCCAGGTTGTGCTCTGATTGCTTCTGTCTGTTGGGAGAACAAGCTGTGGTGGGAGTCACTATTTCTGACTTTGGATGTGGGAAGAAAAACAGCTACAAAACCTTCCCAAGACATTGCATCAAGAGATGTCTCATCTTATGCAACAACTTCCATTGTGTTCAGAACAAAGCAATCCTTAACGTCCTCATTTAAACCATAAAAGAGACTGTATTAGCACATCCAATCATTACTCAAAGCCTTCTGACTTCTCTGGACCACTATTCTGTACGGCTGATGTTCCTACTACTGAGGACATGCATAACTCCACGTCCTGATACTTGCCAGAGAGAGCCTTGGAAAACAGCTTAAGAAAACAGAGATTTGCACAGAAGAGGGACCTTCTGAGTGATTGGTTGTAAAGACAAGTTTCTCCATGTTCTTCTATGAGTCAAGGTTGAATTTCCAGTCTCCATTAGGTCTTCTCTACTTCTCTATTCCTTTGACAGAGATGCTTCAAATAGTCTAGTATGCATGAAGATTGAACAGTAAGAAAGCATGGGATGCACAGCTCTCAGAAAGGGGAGTGGATTTCATGTCAGTCATGTTAGCCCTGGGAGGCAGCCTCACATATTCTTTAAGACAAGAGGAGGAAAAACCTAGAGGAAGGAGCTAGGCAAGTTTCAATGAAACATAAAACCACCTCCATTAACCTCTCTTTCCTCTGTGAAAGCTTCCTCCCACTGACGGGCTAAACTCCTACGCTCAAGAAGTCTGGTTTTCACAGAGTATTTCAGACCTGCTCAAGGTGGTGAGCATATTAATGTGTCACCTAGCAGCTTGTTAAAAAAAAACCTTGTTAACAGCTTGTTAAAAGAGCTATATTTTCTGCATATTAGTTTAATAAATAATTGCTTTGTACTTTAACTAGTCATAGAATCATAACATATCTCAAGTTGGAACGGACCCATAAGGATCATCAAATCCAATTCCCTGATCATTGCAGGACTGCCTAAAACTACACCATATGACTAAGAACATTGTTCAGACGCTCCTTGAACTCTGACAGGCCTGGGGCCATGACCACTTCCCTGGGGAGCCTGTTCCAGTGACCGATCACCCTCTCAGTGAGGAACCTTTTCCCAAAGTCCAACCTGAACTTCCCCTGACGCACCTTCATTCCACCTCCTCGTGTCCTGTCGCTGGTCACCAGAGAGAGGAGGTCAGCACCTCCCCGGCCGCTGCCCGCCTTGAGGAAGCTGTAGGCTGCCATGAGGTCACCCCTCAGCCTTCTCTTCTCCAAGCTGAACAAGCCAGGTGACCTCAGCCGCTCCTCCTAAGTCTTGCCCTTGAGGCCTTTCACCATCTTGGTCATCCTCCTCTGGACACACTCCAATACCTCCTTACATGTATTCTGCTTTCAGCCTGTCTCTAAATAGGATAAGGCTGCCTGAAGAAAGTGATCAGAGCAGAATAGGTCACACAGGTGGAAGAGGGTTGTGTTAGGAATTGTAGGTGGAGGACCGGGACTATAGTAAGGATGGCTATTGAGCCATCAGCATCCCTTCTGCACAACCCAAAAAAAGCAACCCTGTTAACATGGTATTACCCAGATGCTTTAAACTGATTTTTTTTTTTTTTACATCAGATGTTGGCTGTCCTGTGAGAGGGCACAATGGACCAGGGATTTCCCTCTCCATGGCAAGGGTAGGGAATGTCTACAGGGAGCAGGGTGGTGAGGGCATGAGGCAGGTATGTGAAGTATCTTGTACAGGAACAGTGTTCCCTGTTGATCTTTCCCCTGACTGTGTGCACTCGCAGGCAGGCTGTAGGCAGCACTGCAGCCCGTGTGGACTTTGCACCAAGGACAGGCAATGTGCAGAAGGTGGCAGAGGTTAGGACTGCATAGAGAATTATCCCAGATGAAGGTAACAGTGTGTGTCCCTGCTGGGAAGGGCTTATTTTGAGGAACATCCAGTGTCCCAGCTCCGGAACAGCTGGCCGGCAAAGACAAAAAGCAGACACAATTTGAGGGAACAGCCACCAAAGGTCACAGCGACACAGAGTGGTCCTCGGCACCTGTGGCTGGGCAAGATCAGAATCTGATTTGGTAACCTTGGTCTGGGAAGGAAGCATACGTGGTTTAACATTAAGCAAGTGCCTCAATTCTATACATCTTAAGGAAGTAAAAGTGCATGATAAATAGAGACAGCTACTGCAAAAAGCTGTATATATTTGGAGCCTGACAGCAGGGCAGAAAGGATTGAAGTCTTGCCTTTTAACATTACAGAACATCTTTCATTGTCTCACTGTGAGACTTTGAGAAGATTTAACCTCTCTGCCAGCTTTCCGGTTCCTAAGATGGGGGTGACTGCATTTAACAGCCTCGGCGTGATATTGCAAAGATAGCTCATTAACAGCTATAAAACACTAAGCACCGTATGAAAGCTGAATGAATTAACGGAACAAACATCAAAATAAATTACTTGAGCAAATAACATGGAAAAGAGGGTTCCCGAAGGTACTTCGTTCATCTTGGCAACTGTATTGGGATGCTTTTCATCCATCTGTCACTTGTTTTCATAGACTGTGAGTAGCTTGGGAGAGGAGCTGTGTCTGTCCTCAGCAATGCCACAAGAGCATGCTACTCCGTGGAAATAATGTCACGAAGCATCTCTGTCAGGGCTATCAGAGGTGTACCAACTTTCACACCTGAGCATCTTTGTGAGTATCTGAGTGTGCTCCAGCACCTCCATGGGGTAAGGAAGTACTCCTCTGTTTGTCCCACACAAGGACACAGGCTGATGAAATGCCAGGAACTGTGGCAGAGCAAAGAAACCTCAGAAATCCCAAGGCCCAGGACCACACCAGTGTGGCACATCTCAGACACCTTTGCATACACAAGCCATCCACAGGAGGCCAGCAGATGTGGCACAAAACCTACAGCAGGACCTGTGCCCTTCTGAACTGATGGGCCCAACAGCATACCTTGGGGCACCCAAAGCAGCCAAAGTGTCAGTGTTTAACACTACATGCCTACGTTTAGCACTCCCTGTCCATGCTTGAGCATTTGCACCCTGTCTCACAGTCCATTCTGAAAGTGATGACAGAAAACATGACCTTTTGGAGAGTTCTTGGTATCAGGGAGTGTGGCAGCAGTCATCTTTATTTTCATCTGCTTAGGTGCTGGTGTCAGGCCCAAAAGTCTATAAAACATGAGCGCTGGCCTCATTTTGAAAGGAGTAGAAAACCCAAGAAACTCCAAATGACACCAGGCTCCTGCATTTCAGATTGAAACTAGACAGATTCATTACCTGGTCAAGGGTAGATTCAACCCTCAGCTCTCTGCCCTTTACGCTGTCATCACCCACAGCCTGCTTTCTGTCACACCGCTATTTTCTTGCAGTACTTGCTCTTATCACTACTATTTACTATTTGTAGAGAGCTGATGGCATGCTCCGAGCTGGGTGGATGTGCAGAAGAGTGTGTGCACTCTTCTTAACAGACAGGGAGTGTCTTAAAGACTGCCTAACAGTACTTCCAGGTACAGTTTTCCTATCTGTTGCTCAGAGCCTATGCTGACATCATTGCTTAAGCTTCAAAAACCCCATGGCATTGCCTCATTGATGACACATACAGGTTGCTTTTCTTCCGTATTTCTTCTAAGCCCCAGCAAGGAAGACAGATTAGTCTAACCTCTGGTGCATTTTTAAGGATGCTAGGAGTTAGCACACCAGCAGGCTACCCGTAACGACAGAAGCAGTCCTTCCAAAACAAACCAGAAGGACCGGATCTGGAGCCCCCTTCCCAGCAGCTCCCTGGGCTGAGCTGATCCTGGAGCTGACTGATTGCGGGACCAGCTGTCCGCATTTCAATTAAGTGCAAATGACACAGGCTAAAGCCGAAGTAACTGCCAGCAGAAGGATTTGGGAAGGGGTCCGCGGCTCGTGTGACCGGGGCAAACCCCAGCAGCTGTGTCCCCGTTTGGCAAGGGCGGCGCTAATACATGGGCGTGTAACCCTACCGAGTACTACAGGCGTGTGTCACACGGTGGTGCTGCTGTTCAGCAAATCTGAAACGTGCCAGTATCGGCAAGAACAGACACCTGCCGCTGTGCAAACGTATTGATTCGTGTGTGTCTGCACGCGTATCTTCAAACTGATCGAATTCTGATGTCTTGATGACAAAACCTTTACTGCAAGTGTGCTACTCCAAACAACTTGACTTTTCGCTCATTTTATTTTTCTCACTGTACAATATGCCATTGCACATCTCTGTTGTTGTATGTGTAGGTGAGCTAAATACAAATCTTGATCAGAGACAAGTTCTTTGCATTCCTTAATGCACTTTTCTCAT
>JAVKLA010000074.1:23128200-23139815 GCA_034782735.1 Sagittarius serpentarius | reverse complement strand
CTCTCTTAAGACAAGAATAATTTTATTTATAAAAGTATGTACAAACTCAAATGTAGTCCGAAGTGCAAATATTCCTGGGGGAATAATTTTTTGTATCTTTTCTTGCTGAGTTGCCATAAATGTTGTAGTTTAGTGCTTGGAATTTTATGAAGCAAGTAGAGTGTAAAACTAGCGTTTCAGATCATCTGCATGGCATTTTCTCCTGCTTTGTGATTATCACTGCTGTATAATCTGTTTTCACTTTTTTCAGAGCAGTTGAACAGATTTGCAGGCTTTGGTATTGGCCTTGCAAGGTAAGAGTTGTCTAATAATTTTCAATGATAATGAAGTAGTAAAGCTATGGTTTTCTTATGATCCCTGTTTACACTTTTTGTTGTGGTTTTATGCCAGTAGACTTAATGCAGTTGAAATACCTTTGGAAACCTACTACCTGAAATCCATGTAGGTTTCTGTTCTCTTTAACTGAGTATTTCTCAAAATTCCTTAGTAAGCAGTGAATATAAGAAACAGTTTTTCATAGCATGTGCCCAGGATATGTGTACCCTATCAGAGCAATCTGAAAATAACACCAGAAAACTCTTTTCACATTTGCCACTTCCATCAATGTTTTTGGGTAGCGTGGATGTTTCCTAAGAAGGTGAAAATGTCTTCAAATATATTATCAAAGTATCCTAGAATAGCAATGTTAATCTAGCCAAGTGGTCCGATAACCATTTTATTCTTTGTTATGGTGACAGAAATTATTGATAGTATTTTTGAGAAAGTGGGGGACTTTGACATGCTTAACAGCATTTTCAGAGCTTAAATTGTCAAGTGTAAGGATGATAAGTTTAGAATTTTTTGTAGGATGCCTGTTCAATCACACTTGCCTGATTAGGTTTTCCTTGGTCAATGTACTGATACAACTTGTGAAGGGGTGGGAGGTGGTTGGTTTTTTTGTCTTGAAAAAGTTAGGACTAAAAGAAGTTTTACTCCTTGTTGACCTGAATGTGAGACTTCTTAGATAAAAGTGCTTCTCTCTTTGGAACATGACAGTACTTGTATCACTCAGTTAGACCAACATGGGAAGCTATGTCAGTTGAGGTTCTTACAGTGTACTCCTGCTTTAAAAGGAGGACCTTTTACTTGACCACCAGCCTGTCCTGCTTCTTACTCCATTGTTATAATCCTTGATGCCCATCGGAACCCCTTTTAACCAGTTCGACTCACTAAAACAGAAGACAAAGTCAATGAAAGAGCTGGATTATTTTTTGCTGTTTCAGTTAGGTTGATTTACCTGGGAGTTGACTAGCTGTGAAAGCTAGCAGACATCAGCTAACTGGACCAGAGAGGGAAGGGATAATGAAGAAGGACTAGGAATGACCTTTTTTGGCAAGTAGTGAGTTGCTTCAATTAGATCATCCCATCTCATGAAACTGCCTGTCCTTCTTCTTCCACTGCTTCTCTTGCAGTGGCTCAGCTTGCTCATTCAGACCCCTTGATGAACCTGTTCAGGTTGTTAAAAGAGTTGATGGGGGTTGGGGCGGGGGAGAACTAGCCCCCTCAAACATGTAAAGAGTTGTTTTATTTCTTTCCAACCTTACCAAGCTGAATGAGCTCAGGAGAGTACCGGCAAAGGAGTGGAGCCATATGGCAGGAACATACTGATCTCCTTTCAGGAGCAGAGAGATGTTTGCCTGGCTCAGTTGTCCTTTTGAACTATATGCTTTGATTTAATCAAGCATATGACAAAGGTTTCCACATCATGAGCACCATGGCCACTACTGCTAAAATGAGCTTGTGGTTTTGGGAAAGAGTGCTGATCAACATTGTGTCATTGCTGAGAGCAATTCTCCCTGCTTCTCCTTTTGCATTTGTACCAGATCATTTGTCAGACACACATGGTTCAAGTCAGAAATCTTGTAGAAAACACCCAAAAGAAAAAGTTAGGTTTTGTGAGGTTAGTTAAGTTGACTACCAGGAGGGCTTAAGAGATAGTAGCTGGAGTACAGGGAAAGTTTCACGTCTTTTGGTAGTAGCAAACTACTAATTAGCTTAATAGTTATGAAACTGCAGGGTCAGTAATTTTCTGTGCCAATTAGTACTGGTTTATCCAGAGTAAAACCCCCATAAAGAGATCTAGCCCAGGTGATCCTGTAGGCTGGTGGTCAGAGCTGTTACTTGGGATGTTTAGACAAAGCCTGGAGGTTTTGCTTTTCTAATCCATATCTGAGGTTTGAACCACATACAGGTAAGTACTCTGATCACTCAGGCACTTTTTGATGAAATGAAAAGTTTCTCTGCATGGCTGTGACCAGGAATTCCACTTTAGAACTGAGAGAACTTTCCTATGGAGGTTTGATTGAAATACCACTTCTAGGGGTGGAAGGAGAGTTGGTTTTGGGCAGTAGCATTTTCTGATTAAAAAAAAGTCAGCTGTTAGTACCAATCTGGCCCTGCTAAGGAGAGTCTTAACTAATAATGTGTTACACAGAATTAACATAAAACTGGAAACTAATCCTTTCATAATTCTGACTCTGGCCTGTTTTGTTCCCTCACATTTTGCAGAGGGAAAGTTTAAGAAATTTGGTATGTTGTTTTGCCTATAAAAATACATACTATACGTATATATGGGGGCTTTTTCATAGTGACTGTATGTGACAGGTTCCTTTATAGTATTGGCAGACTATCAGGTAGCCATCCAAAATACCTCATTAATTCACTTGATAATGTATAGTTTTTACAAATACTGATCTAGTGTTCTTAGAGAAAAATAACAAACCTTTTCTCAAACTTATGATGACTTCCCATGCTTTAAATACACTTTTTTTTTTTAAAGCCTATTTACAGAAAATGTGTTGGCACATCCTTGCATTGTTCTACGTCGTCAGTGTCAGGTATGTCTTTTATATTACCTCTTCCAGTCAGAGCTCCTGTGTACTGTGATATTTCTGTTTTCATACTCTGTAGAGTATAAGGAACTTTTACAATTCTTAGGGAGATGCTGCTAGATTAACATGTTTTTTTGTAGCATACATGTTTTCCATTCTGAAATTTAACTTATCTTGAACATTCTTATTTAACTTTTTTGGGTAGTGGAAAGTGAATTACAACTAGTAGGTGTTTCAAGAGTCTGCAGAGAACTTCCAGATTCCCATTTACAAGCAGGATGCTTTGTTTCCAATATTATCTGGTTTACGCTTGCTTTATTGTTTACATTTTCAGCATACAAATACTTAAAAATTCTGCCTGTTTCCCTAAATTTCAGTGAGAATTTATTCATATTTTGGTCACTTCAGCTGACCTTTACAGAGATAAAGCCCTTATTTTGGAAGTGCTTTTTCCTTTAGAGTTATAACACCTGCAAGTGTGTTTATAAGAACTGCCATTATTTTTATTTTTAACAGGTTAACTATCATGCTCGGAATTATCATCTCACTCCATTCACTATTGTCAATATTATGTACAGCATCAATAAGACACAGGTCAGTATTTGGTGTCAGGCTGTATCTGAGCAGTGAAGGTTACTATAGCACATACGTACATTGATATCTTTAGCTCTTTATGTCACTGGTGGTTAAAAACATGACCGTTCTAAGAGTGTGTTATTTTTGTGGCAGAAATGTTTCAAGAAGATTGTTGTAAATTTTTTTTAGTATAGTATTTAATGGGGAAGATTTGCAGATACTGGAAAACAAAAGGTCCTTGAAACTAATTTTTTTCATTAGGATTCTAAAAAATAATTAATCTTTATGTGGTTAAGGAGATTATCCAAGTGACTACTTCCAAAGATAGTATTGCATGAATTTCCAGTTCTGCATGGGAGTGGCAATCCTGAAACTTGGATCAGAAGACAGTAAGAAAATACTTTTTTTAATTTTACGGATGTGGTTTAACATCTCAAGCTCATTTTGTCCATAGAAGATGGTGTTAAGTTTATGGTACAAACAGTGAGAGATATGCCTCCAAAATTGTTAACAACTGTTTGAATTTAGTGAAGACCAAAAGTTTCTTCAGAGTTGAAAAGTTAGTTGTCCCCTGAATTCGGTGATAGTGAAGTTTAATGGTAGAATTGTAGGCCCGTGCAGTCTAAATTTGCTGAAATCTTATGAAAATTAGTAAGATGAAAAGATTTTTGAGTTTTATGTTCTATGAATCAAAATATGTTGCATATTTCAAAACACAGGGTCCAAGAGCTCTTTGGAAGGGAATGGGCAGCACTTTCATTGTTCAGGGCATAACCCTGGGAACAGAAGGCATCATCAGTGAATTTACACCTTTGCCAAGGTATTGCATGGTTTTCTTTACTGCTTCTAACAAATTAATCATCAGTTGTTGACTTATATTGAAAGTGGTAGAAATGTAAGGCTGTTAGAGAAATTTCACTTGATTAGAACAGTCAGACATTGAATAGGTGTTTTCAGCACAGTGTGGTTGTCTTGGCAAGGACGACCTTGTAATAGAGTGAGGACTCTTTCTGGGAGCTTTGTGTGTTTGGTATGTCTGCCTACTGGTCTGACTGCAGGAATAACATAGCAAATTGGTCTTCAGTGTAATTCCGCTGTAATAAAAGAATTCATAATTTTCTTTTTGTATTTTGGTTTGTATTGTGTGGTACTAGCAAATACCACGTCCAAAGTAAAAGTGCTACTTTCATTAATCTAAATAGAGAAAACTTATGTGGCTAATGAGCCAGCACTGACATCTTGCTGAAGATTTTCATTGTCTTTAGTAGGTGAGAGAATAGAGTGGCCTGCATTAATAAATGAGAAGATATGGTAAATAAGAGGCCATGTGGCTGTCAGCTTTGTCTTCTGTCCTCCTTTACCAACAGCTATATGTACGTTGTTCAGTATTTTCGTAATAAAGGGATTACAACTAAAAATCAGTGCCTGTGTCCATTTTCAGCTATAGTAGTTGAGTAATAGTTCTTTTATTTTGACTTGTCACTCTGCCTCGTTTTTATGCTGAACTCCAGGATTATGGTAAAACATTGAGGTGTCTTTCTGCTTTGAGATACAAGTCCGATAAAGAATTTTTGTCTGAAGACTTCTATCGGTGTTTTGTTTTATAATGGTCCAGAGCTAACAGTAAGGGCTAACAAGTGTAATAATACATATTGTCAGTTTTGTTACAGATACTGATCTTCCCTTCCTTTTTAGTGACTGACCTATGTATTTAAAAAAGTGGTAGCTACTAGTAACACACAATTCTTCAGAAAGAGTAAGGAGTATCCTTTCTTGGATTAGAGTTGTAACTACAGGCAGCGATTCCTGAACAAGAACTGAAGCTGAATACTTTATAGCTTGTTATTAAAAATGCAGTCTAGTGTGTCCAACATTTCAGACAGAAATGTCTTTACCTCATAGCTGGAGTATTTACCAAATGTACTGTAAATACATTTGGTATTTGAATGTTATCTTGAGCTAGGTGAGATTACATTTTCTGCCAAGTAGAGTGTAGTTAACGTTTACTCTTCGTTTTTCAAAGCGTGTAACTAGAAAATACTACTTTAAGGGTATGGTTTTTTTAAAGTCATCTTTGTATTAAACACATGGGTTTTCTCTTCTTTTACCAGGATATGCTGAAGACTGGTTGTAAGCCAAAAGACTTTTGTTAAGACTGTACAGAATTACTATGCAGCTTCTAGCCTGACCTGTTGTACTTGATTTGATCTGTCTGTGTCAGAATGTGATTTAGGTTTTCAGGAAAGAAGCAACAACTGGGTAAACATAACCTCAAAGAACAGAAAAAGCATAACCAAAACATAATAAAAAATGTATGTTGATAATGGAAAACTACTGAAATTTTATAATAATCCAGTATTCCCTGAAAATGACTCTAAGAGTTGGTACATAAGGGTACAAAATAAGTGCAGAACACTAAAGCCAGTAGCTGTGAGTGCTACAGACACCTTATTAATAGCTGAAAGCTTTTTTGATAGAATATATAATGGCCCAAATAACTTCTAAATGTTAAGCATGATTTATTAAATGTGTAGCTGATGTCTTTCCCCCGTGGGAAACCCTGCAGTGTAAACATAATAGAACTCCGATATGAAAACTGAATGTTGACACCCATGGCAGAAATGCTTGAGACTAACATGTCCTTGTACATATTAAGGTGAATACTTTTCTTTTTAGGGAGCTTTCACATAAATGGAACCTCAAGCAGATAGGTGGACACCTTCTACTCAAAGGGTAAGTATAGCATGTGTTATTATCTTGTGTCTTCCTATCTAAACATTAATAAAACCACTAAATGTACATTAGTTTAATCTGCAGGTTTGGTTACTTGACAGGGTGCTAACAGTAATTTTCAAATTTTTATGGTTTTGGACAATCTTGATTGCATACACCATTTTCAGAGACTATTTTCTCTTAGTAGGTCCCCATGGCTGTATGGAACCTGACTAACTTAAAAGATTAGATTCTTTTAGTAATTAAATTATGACATCTGAGAGACCCAATCAGACTGGTCACATGGAAATAGAATTTAACAGAACTTCAGACTGAAGTTTATCTCAACTTGTTGGTTTGCATTTTAATAATTGAGATATGGTTTGTTAATTTTCTCTCAGGCATGTCTTGGTAGATAACTGTCAACTTTCAGGTGCGTATTTGGCTAAAATGATAGTATTGTCATGACCTTAATTCTTATTTTGTTAATTTCTACAGTTTAACACATGTGATAGCAATGCCTTTTTATTCTGCAAGCCTGATTGAAACTGTACAGGTAATTTACAAATATTTACAACATTTTAAAAAGATACTATTACTCTCTTTATAGATTAGATTATGTGGAGAAGTAAGTCTTTGGCTTTGGATTGAGATCTATGTTGCAGTAGTTGCATTTGTTTTGCTTGAGGCTGTATGACTGAGAAAAAAAGTGTTTACTATGATGGGTATGTTACTTGTACTGTGTTAATTCCAAATCTAGAATTAGAAAGGACATTTAATGTAGGTAGTTGGAATATATTGTCTGTGAAATAAGGACAAGTTACATCTATATGTTCTAGCAGATAAACCATAAAGAAGTTACTCTCATGTAAACATTTTAAAAAGCTTGCTAGGCAAGCTGTTGCAGTGACCCCTTCCCCTATAATAACTATAAAGCTTTTTCAGTAATTCAGCTTTTTTTTTCTAAAATACTGAACTCTACGATTTCAGGACTGCTTTCATTCAGTCAGCTTTTTGCTTTTAGATTTTCAGCTAGTTCTTCCTTAGCCATGAAAATAAATATGTGGACCTGACATTTAAGATACAGCTTAACTTGTTCTGTAACTCTACAGAGTAACCCATAGCACTGTATTGCGGATTGTCTTTCAGTGAGTTGTTGCATCTTTCTGGAGAAAGAGACAGGGCTTAGCTATGCAGAAGTGGTCCAGGGTAATTCTTCCAGCTATCTTTATATAATGAGTTGCTCTTAATTAACGTGATAGTATGTTTGTGCAGCTAATGGAACTTTTATGGTAATGTGAGCTCTCATGTGGAGGGTGGTGCAGAATAGTCACTCTAATGTCATTGTCATCAAAATAATGATTTTCATTCATAGCACAGGCAAGTTGTAAGTACTGTCAAGACTGATTTAGATTCAGCTGTTTAAACCTACAGTTAACTGCTAGTGTATTTCTACAAAATGGTGCTTTTTCTGTGGAGAAGAGGCAAACAAGGCTGACTTCTACAGTTTCTTAGATTCAGCCTGTACTTGGAGGCAGGTACTCTTAAGGAACAGGATTCTGCTCTGTGCAGAGAGGATCCAAACTTAAAGGAGCCAGAAGGTACTAGGAAGGCTGTTCTCTCTGAGGTGGCCACATTATGGACTAACAGGACAGGTGAGATTAAACATATGTGCATGGGGGCATGTAGATAGACTCCCAACAACAAACTCGCATTCTCTAAAGTTGCTTTGTATTTAAGAAACCCTCTTCCTCTCTCCTTTTGAATTATTTTGAAAATAATGTTCCATACATCCAGCCAGAGTAGATGTGAGTTTGTGGAGGCCTCCAGAAGATTTAACTGGTCTCATACTGGGAAGCTGACTTAGGAAACTTACGTTGTGGGGAATGGCTTTACCCTGAGCATGCTGTAATCCTGGAACTATAAACAGTGGTAGAATATTGTTCATGTTTCTTGAGTTCACAGCAGGCCACAGAATGGAATGTTTTATTCAGGTATCTTGCTGCTTGTATTTCTGTCTGAAAGGATGTCTGTGTTGTTGGACATGGAAACATGTTTACCAATAAATGATAATAGAGAACGTGATTTAGAGCCTGTCTTCTGTTTGAAAAATAAGTAACGAAGCTTCTTTGTTAGAAAGCAGCTTAACAGGAAAACAATCAAAAAGCCAAAACATCTCCCCCAGCCTTTTAGACAGGTGATCATCTCTGTAAAGCATTGCTTGTGAAAATAATTCCACTGAGATCTGAGAGTTTTAGGCTTAGTAGGTTCAGCTGTGTGCAAGTATTTTACTGAATAGATGTATGTATGCTGCATGAAATGTATTCTCCAGTTCCTGGAAACATCATCATGAGCTTTCTTATTAGAAACACAAAGGAGATAATGATAGAATTTGTGAAGATTTTAATTATGCTGTATTAATCAGTGCAGGGAGGCAACTTGGGTTGTCAGGTTTACATTATACTCCTGTGCTGCAAGAGGACAATGACCAATAACAAACTATAAGAGTTAAAGATTGTGGGATTTGTTACTAACAGTTTTAAATTAACTTTAATTGTTTTAATTCTGAAACCATACTGTTCAACAGTATTAGTTTGACACACTTCTCCAAGTAAATGTTATTTCATCAAAATAACTGTAAATGGTAGAAATTTGTAGCTGTCACATTACTGTTTCTGTCTTTAACATTTTGAACCACGTGGTGGCGTGTTTGACAAAAGCAAGCACAGTTTTGAAGTGCAGTGACTATAATGATACAGGGAAGAAGAGGATTCAGTGGGGGTTACGATGCTGAACTTAAAGTCTGGAACAACATTATATTCTGAAGTATTTGAACTAGTTTCTTTTATGCACAGACTGACCATGAAGGCTTTGCAGGCTTTTAGTCCTTCCCCAGAGTACTGAGGAATGTTCTGGTGGTTTATCCTGACATGAGGTCAGGACACCGCCACCATGGACTTAGAGACTTGGGTACTGAGATCTCCCAGATCCTGAATTTTGGGTGTATTAGAGATGATAAAACATTGAGTTTGTATAAGCATTAGAAGGGGAAACAATGTCTTTAGCTTAATCCTACAGTCGTAGGTGGAGTATTACAGCATAAGTAATCACTAAGTGAATTCTTTATTTTCATTACATGAACAAAATAGTTATGTCTTTTTTAAGAGACAGCATGGGTAAAGAGTGCTATTTTACATGCCAGTAATGGAATGGAAATGTTCAGAGCTGAACCTATTAAATTAAAAATGATCTTTCAACTCAGATTTAGTTATGGAAGTCTTTATTATGCACATTCAAGTTCAAAGACTAGAGTTGTAGTCCTTAAAGAAAAGGACTTTTAAATTAGATAAATACTTCCTGGCATTTTGCTCTGGAAGTAGGCATTTTCAGTATATGACTGTTTTGCAGACTGATACTTTCAGCAGTAGGCTGAAAGTTTAATTTCTTTGTTAGTAACTTAACTAACTGTAATGTACATTAAATAAAGACTCTTTAAGATGCATTCGGTTTTTAAAAGCAAGTTTACCTGAATGCTATCAAGAGTGTTAGAGCAAAGAATTCATATCAATATAGCTGTGTAAATAAGATAGCATGCAAATGTTTAAGTCTCTTGTAAAGTTCAACAGTGATAAAGTGTCAAAGTGGATGTCAGCATGGTTTTGAAATGGGCAGCACAAGTTGTAACGGTTCCTTTGTGCTTGTAGAGTGAAATAATTCGAGATAATCCTGGCATCCTGGACTGCGTGAAAGAAGGAATCGGCAGAGTTGTAGGCATGGGAGTACCCCATAGCAAGCGTCTTCTTCCTCTGATGGTCTTGACTTTTCCAACTGCTCTACATGGAGTTCTTCACTATGTCATCAGTTCCATTGTCCAGAAGCTTGTTTTGTTTCTTCTGAAAAGGGGTAATTCCCACAACCTTCCAACTGAGAGCTCCACTTCTGTGCAGAGCATGCTGGATGCGTATTTTCCAGAACTTATTGCTAGCTTTGCTGCTAGCCTTTGTGCTGATGTCATGCTTTATCCACTGGAGACAGTTTTACACCGCCTTCACATTCAGGGGACACGCACAATAATTGACAATACAGACCTTGGCTATGAAGTGCTTCCAATCAATACTCAGTATGAGGGAATGAGAGACTGCATAAATACTATAAAACAGGAAGAAGGAATGCTAGGTTTTTATAAAGGATTTGGAGCTGTTATAGTACAGTATACCTTGCATGTGGCAGTTTTACAGCTCACCAAAATTATTTACTCAACACTGCTTCAAAATGTTTCTTAATCTGTTCCCGTGTGGATTTAGCACAGTGGACGTGATTGACTTACTAACCTAGTTATTGTTTAAAATGGCTTAGAAAATGAAGTTTTAAGAATCCACTCTTGTGGATTCTCCTGACACTGTAAAAACTTTAAAAATGGGGATATAGATTCCTAAGTGTAATTAAAAAAAGTACTGTTTAAATTTAAAATTATAGACACAAATTGAATATATAATGTGCAGTCATACAGAAAGGAATCAGATTTCAGATGTGGTTGGAGTGAGGATTTGCCTTTGCTCTTGCCAGTTAACTGACTTAAGGAATGGATATGAATTCTTAATATCTGCTTTATAAATGTCACATATGATATTTGATTTGGACTGCTAGCCAGTTCAAAGGGATTTGTTTTCAGAAGTAGTAAGAACTTGCAAGTAGAAAACTGAGTTTACTGGTCTTTTAAAAATATTTTCAACTTCACTGTTAATGGAGCTGTGAGTAAAATAGAAACTGTAAAAGTAACTTAAGTAGACATAAATGTCATAATTTACAGGTACATAGAAGACTTCTTACTTTGCTGCAGTGTGGCAGAAGATGACAAAGGAATCTTGCTTTGTAAAAAAATAACAAAAACTTGGGTTTGGGAGAAGTTGCATAGAATGCAGATATAGCTGTCCTGCGGTTTGTTTGCAAGGCTTACAGTAACTCAAGTGTGTGAATAAAGCAAATTAGAAGCTGATGTGTGCATGTGTAAGTGCCATTTTTAGTTGACTTCCCACTCAACTTCAGGGTTTAGTTTTATTCTGCTACTTCTTATAAGAGTAGAATAATCTTACAAATGTATGTAGTATCAGTGTTAAAAGTGTATAGAAAGCATAAAAAATTAATTGGCTATTTCTAGAGTTTCTCTGTTAGATCAGAGAGGTATGTACACAATTATTTACTTACTATTTAGCACTGATGTCCTTCATTTGAAGTGCTGCATTAGATATTTTGTGGAGCAGAATTAAGTCTGGTTTATGTGCAAGCCAGCTACTGAAATGTACTGGTTTTGCCCTCTTCCCCTAGTAAATCAAGACTTTCAGTCTGAAAATGAGTTCTGATCATTCTAAATAACTTAGTCCTTCTTGGTTTTGTCAGTAAATATCATGAAAGTTGGGGGGGAATTATTTTTACAAATAAAATAAGCATGTGGAGAGT
>JAVKLA010000074.1:23114932-23128166 GCA_034782735.1 Sagittarius serpentarius | reverse complement strand
TTTCACACTTCAATGTGGCAGGTTATCTTTGTGAATACTGTAAACTGATGTGTATTTTAATCATTAATCATTGTATAATAGTTATTGCTTACAGAGAGTCATAACAGAACGATGAGAAGGTGGTGCTGTTCGTAAGTTCTGACTTTAAATAATTTGCAGGTCTACTTTGTTATTAATCTAACCCATGTATTTTAAATGCGTTAAGTGTTGAAATGGAAAGCATAGTGAACTTGGGAACTGGTTTTATTTTGAAATATTGTTAATTACAAATATATTGTATAGAATGGAAGCAATGAAATAAAATGAGTTCACTGTAAGTACTTTGAAGTACTTCACTGAAGAGGTACATAAAGGAATTGTGATTTGTGTGTTGTGTTTTATTGTATAGACTTCAGAGTGGCTTTTTCAAGGTCCTCAACTTTCCTAAGTGCAAGAACAAGTTGAATTAAAATACGTGCAAGAACTTGGGTAAATACTCAGTTCCTGGTTTATATTTTTAAAGTTTCTGTGAGTATGAAAAGAGCCATATCAAAGAATCATCCAAATTGGAAAGGGTCTTGGCAGGTCATCTAGTCCAAATTCCTGCTCTAAGCAAGGACAACACTGACTTCAGATCAGATTGTGCAGGCCAAGTTTTTAATTCCACCTTTTAATACATAAAAGCGGCCTTTTCAAAGGTGTTAAATTCAACTGAAGCCAACTATTCCATCACAGTATAGTTGCCTTGTAGCAGTAACTAAGTGCATGTTGGAGAGAAACATTTGCAGATATATCAGTGATACTGGGCAATAATGTTTTTCTAGGAATAAAATTTTAGGGAAGGCATTTTGTCATACAAAATGGAAGACATGCCTTTATATTCTGCAAAAGGGAAGATAGTGAGTTCTCGGAACAGCACTAGATATTGTGCGAGAATATTAACTTTTGTGAAACACTCTTGCTTTCCTTGCTAAGGGTTCTACAGTTCTAGTCTGTGCCAGAGTCTCAAATGTGTAACTTAAGCAAGGTGAGAAAAAATGCTGTCAACTTAACAGCAAGTGTTCTGCAGTAGAAAAGTCATTTGCTTTGGGCTATTCTTTTTTGGTCCTCTTCCCATCAGTTAGAATGAACATCTTTTGATTCTTCATGTATGCTTGCTTTACCTTCCAAAAGAAGTAATATTCTGTTTTTTCCAGAGTTACTATTTTTGCCCATGCAAAAATGTAAATGAATGTGGGGTGAAAAAGATCTTTTTTTAACCTTTTTAATTCTAAGCACACTCTTAATGTATTTCTGTTTTTCATTTGGATCTTAAATCTAGGTACTCAATTTTTAGTTCAGATGAGTGATCAATAGGTGGCTTTAGCAGGATGTACCACTGAAAACTAAAATACTGAATTGCTGTAGAAAGTAAGCTTTTAATTTTCTGGAATATGAAAAGTTCTTATGCACTCTATTCTTCGTGATACAAACTTAATGTTTTGTACATTGTTTTTCTGTCTTTTTTTTATTTTTGAAGAGAGCTGATTTCAGGAAGAAAGACAGACTCAGCATAATGTTCCCACCCAGTGAAGAATTATTTGGCTTCTTACCCATGCCTCTTAAAAGGAAAGCTTTGATGTGTGATGACTGATGATAGATCAGGCAGGCAACTTTGAGATATGAGGCCAGCTGGAAACCATTGCAATTATCTGCCTGTGTTGTTTCACAGACTGCCTTACAAATCAGACCTGACTTTTGTTTGTATTAACGTAGAGCTTTTAGATCTAATGTTGGTACAGGTACTATGTTCTTCAGCAAGGTTCAAGCTATGTTCATTCGTTTTAGCAGATCCACTTTGGGGCAGTTGATTTAGCCCTGGTTCCTGTCTGTAATACTTGAGATGTGCAGTATGTTTTACAGATTTATGCAGTATTCATAAGACTGTATCAAATTATATGCTTTTCTTTAGCTCTTCTGAATTTAGCAGCAAGTTCAAAGCAAATATGTAAGCTAATGTCCTTCTTGCTGCTTGTTCTATCTGAGATGGTCATTCAGCTGGATATGCACCTTCAGCTACAAACATAACGCATGCACTTGATATTAATATACAAGTTCTTGCTCTGCTCCAAGGTTTTTGTTGGTATAATTCAGGGCTAGCCGTGGTCACTTTCAAACTTTTTACACTTTCAGTGATACCCAAGGAGAACAGGTCATGCACTAAATTTCTCGACTAAATAGTTGTTGCTAAGAGGTTTGAGTGCAGCATGTAACAGCAGCATTCCCTCACTTGTACGGGAAGAGAGGTGGTAGGAAAATGTGAATAAACCATTTGTCTAGTTCTGTTTTAGAAGATGTAATACGTATCTCCAGCAGGGGCAGAAGAAGGTAAGATCTTTATTTAATCAAGAACTGGTGGTGGCCTATGTGTGCTAAAAGCAAATCTCGTCTTAAGGAGTTGCATAAAACAGTATTTTCAGATTTTTTTTATGGAATAAAGATAATTTGCTCTTTACCTTCAGTACTCCAACTTCTCCACAAACAGTCTGGCAAATTGTGAACAAAATTTGAGGGTGGGAAAGAAGTAATATTGAAAATGAAATGTAGAAATTGCCCAAAAATTCAGATAAACAGAAGTGGATGATTAATGGTCTCAGTTGCAACAAATCAATAAAATAAAGTAGAAATGTCCAAATGTTAATATTTATGGAGAGTTTCATTTGGAAGTCTATTTCTGTCTTTAGCTTTCAAGAGGTATTTTTAAAGATAAGTTAAAATCACAAAACATGTTAAGCCCAACGTACCATTGTTTTCCCCTCATACTTCAAAAGTAACAACTAAAAAGCCAGTTATTTTTCTAGCTTTTTCAATAGGAAAAAAAAAAAGCCGTCTACATTTTCCCTTCAAATCAAGGTACCTTTTCAATGGATGTAAATACCATCATACAGCTGTCTAATACTGCAGTTACAGATTTGATTTTTTTTTTTTTTTCATTCACACTGCTAATGAGTTGGCTGCAATACACATTGCCTTGGCAGTTTGATCTGGGTGAGATACTGTATCACTCTTCTCATTTTCAAAGTGTAGGGACAGAATGTGGCTTGTGGCCACCAAGGTAATAAAATGGGAAGGGATGGTTTAGGTGTTACCTGAAATTGAGTCTTGCTCTTATTTCATAGCCTTAAGCTTGGCACTAAGGCAAGTCCAGAACAAAAGGACTTGTTGTACAGGGCTTGACTCTGTTCTGCACAGGCGATTCATGTCTTTGCCCAAACTCAATTTCTAGAGGCAACAGGCTTATAAATTGCTGTTCCTCGTTCTTGGTTTTAGGGTACCTCCAGAACAGAAAAACAGTGGATTTGCTTTTACTGCAACGAGTGCAACTCTCCCAAGTTTTTGATCCCCTAAATGGAATCCTGAATTTATGCATGTACTATTTGAGCCTTCAAGAACGTCGTGTAGGAAGGAGCACCAATATGCACAGTTGCCTTGATTCCCAGCTCCTAGCTGCTGTCAGCTTTATTTGGTAATGTTCAAAATGGGTGTGACCCTTTTGATGTCCATACAGACCACTAATGTGTTTTACGGTCTCCACAGGTACATGTATCAATCTAAATCTGTTGAAAAATACAAGCACAGGCAGGATTTTCAGAGACACTTACCCATGGCCTAATTTTATGTATGTGACATGAGGCCGAAGAAAAAAACAAACGAAGGCAATGGGAAAGAAGGTTCTTGAAACTAAGCATGTGCTTACCGATGTGAGCGCCTTGACAAGGAGGTACACGTTGCTTTAGCAGCTATTGGAGGGAAAGAGAGAACTTCTCATGTAGCTACATGTGTTTCAGGAGCTTAAAAGTGCCTACAGTGTTTTCTTTCAACGGTAGGGCTTTTTTTTTCTTTCCGTTAAAAGCAAAAAAACTGGCAAAAAGGCTGCTGTGATGCAGATAACTGTTGCATAACTATTGACATGCTTTGAAATGCACTAAATTACATTCACTTTGGCTAATACAATTTTTTAATAAAAAGCAGCTACTCATCAACTTCGTAAATCCTGCTTTTACCAAGAAAATGAATGTGTCATATCTTCTTTGGCTGTTTAATTTCATTGATTTGCCAACACAATGTATCCTGTAGAAACTCACTTGTGTGTTTTTTTCCCTCTAAAACTTTTGTGTCTGGTAAGTGCTTGCTAATAACGGAGTTTCCTTAGTCCTTCAGCCTGCTGTTGAAAAACGGTTCCAACTACTCCATAAAAGGGAACATAATTGTGTATTTGAATACGGTTTCAACATTTTTCTCAATGGAAATGCTGAACAGACATTTTGGGTCACAAAGGAAACGTACTGCTGACGTGTAACAAGTTAAAAATTTTTTTAACGTCCTAAAACTGTGTGAGCTTTTTTTACTAATAAATACAGTATTAGGAAAACCTTACAGAGTGCAGTATAAAAAGTTGGAATCATACTTAGAGGCTAACTTGGGAGCTCTGTAACTGACACTGCTTGGGAAACTATTGCTTCTAGTTCTACAGCAGGACAGCCATAAGCATTGCAGTCCTCTTCTAGGTGGAGGCAAAATGGAATCCAAAGCATGATGGTTCTGCTCTGGCGCATGCCTTCCTCTGTCTCCTCTGTAGCTGCAAGTTTTCAGTCATCTATCAGGTTTCCCCCTGCCTCCCCCCCCCCCAATCAAATAAAATGTCAATAGCCACTTCTCAAATCTTCAAACTCTGTGCAGATCATGCAGAGAGTTACCAGGTCAGGATTATTCGAGATTTAATAATCATTAGGAGAATGAAGGGGGGTGGGGGTGTTTCCTGGTGGTGTTGCAGGGCTGTCTGATGTGGAGGATGAGGTGGGATATGCTAACACTACTCTCCCAATGGGGCAGAGCTACCAAAGAAATGAGAATATACTTTTTCTAGAGTGGGTACAAACCCTACATTTTCTCCCTTGTCTCTCCTGCCTGCTGCCTGTAGCCAGGTATTTTGGGCCAGTGTTCTCCATAGCGCATAGATGCAGGCATTTGTTATTAGCAATGTGATACCTGTTCTTTTCCACAGGAATCACCTTTGTTTCCTTTCTCCATGGAAGTGTATAGGATGGCTTTGTATAGTATTTTGTCAACAGCTTGAATTTTTAGGGAAAAAATTGTTGCTTAAATTTTGATCCTTATAATTTTAAGTTCCCAGGAAAATGTCTGTATAGTAAGCCTCAGATTTATCAAACTACTCCTGACTTCAAGTCTTTCTTCTTTTAGAGGGAGTATTTTCTACTTGGCAGGAGACACTTTCCACAAAGTAGAGGTTCTCTTTTTTTCTAGGGTTCCTCTTTTATGTTCTGCCTGGCATTATACACCATTTCTGTGCCTCTTTATGTAATAGCTTGCCTACCCTCTCTTTAGTTGTTCCACATTGTTCTCATCCGTCTTTTCTTTCTCCTGTGTTTTTACATCTGCCTTTTCTGTCTCTCCAGTGAAATCCCTAGACCCTGTTTTCTTCTGGGTTTCCTTAGCTGAAGGCCGCTCTGGGTACTCAGCACTGTGCATAATGCTGCCCACTGCATGCTATAGAGTATTTGCCAATATTTTATCACCAGAAGACACAAATTGAACTTTACGTTGAGAGTGTAATTTCCACTTCGCATTGGTGAATTTGCAGGGTGATGAATCTTGCCTTAACACTTCAGATGGGTGAGACAAAGTCACATAGCTCAGCCTGAAATGTTCTGTTGGCAGTTCTTGTTATATTTTTACATACATTTATACATACATTAGAACTATAACAGAAGATACGTAGAAATTTAGTAACTATAGGAATAGGTGTGGCAGATGTTGAAATGTAAAATGTTTGTTTCTCATTCTTTGTAGTTCTTGAGGCAATTTTCTAAAAAGGTGCCTAACTTTCTGTATTTACTGTTTTTGTCTGCAGTGATTTTTACTTTAATAGCTGAAGCAAAAGAACTGCTCATTAGGAAGGGAATTAGCATTCCAAGAATTGGTGTACAGCTATTACATGAACAGATTCACTCCTGGATTTATAAAAATGTGGCTGTGGCATAGAAATATTTGCAGTGCCTTCAGTGATGAAGATAAAAGTTCTCTTTTGCCAGAAGCTGTTGCACTTAAATTTTACTCCTAAGATCAACGGAAGGATGAGTAGTTACTTTTTGTGTGGCTGCACCTGTGAAAAACAAGCATGTGGTTGAGAGGAGCTAGAATGCAAGTATTTTTTTGGTCCCCAGTCGCTTTTTGAGGTCTGTGTGACTTCCTTGTGGGGCACCTTTGTTAATGACTGTATTTAGTACAGAGTCTCCTTTGGCTTACTGCTGCTTTTGCAGTGTGGTCACAGGTGGCTTGTGTTCTTGGCTTTGCTGAGGCAACTGTTTTCTGTCCCCTGTGTCCATTTCCCTGTTTCCCGCTGGAGTTCTGGCTTAGCACCTTGCAGCTGGCTGCTCTTCAAGCACCAGAAACAGTATCTCAGCATTGATGGAGGACTTTGTTCAGGGTAAATTTGTCCAGGGTAAATCATTGCTTGAGAATTACCAGAAGGGCTTTAATAGTATAATCACATCAGCTAACCAGGCCAAGCAGAGCAGCATCACAGTGCTACTACACTGATAATTTGGGGGCAACTGTTTCTCGTTAGTTATGAAATGGCTGGTAGTAATTAGATTTAAAAGTAAAGTAGCATTGGTGATTGATTATGTAACAAAGTATCAATGCTGAAATGAGTAATACAGAATACATTTCAAGAAAAGAAAAAGCTGTATTTACACAACTATACAACAGGGTGATTTTGCATTGTGGGAAAAGGAAAGTTGTATTGTTCAGGTACTCCTGCTCTGCCTTGTGACATTGATGTGAGGTTGTTTTCTTTGCATACAGTACTTGCATGGTATTGCTTGCTCACTTCCCCAGATATGCATATGTCTTCCTAAGTCCTCTTCTCTTCCACTCTTTCATTTATTCTGTTCCTGTGGATTACATGGATTGGGAGCTTTGAAACAAGTAAGACCGTAGTTTTAAAACAGCACAGCTGTAATTTCTTAGCCAAATTTCTTTGACAGACCTGCTGAGGTGGTTCAAAACATCACTGACTTTTCAACATGTTCCTAAAATCCACTAATTCTTTGAGATATGAAAAGAACATTAGACTCTGGTTTTCATTTCGATTTTTAAACCCTCCCCCCCACCTCCGAATAAAGGAAAGTCCTTATTGGGATTCTGCCTATAAATAAGACTGGAAAGGATACCTGACTTGAAACAGATTTTTGCTTGCACCAACACGCACACACCAACCTTTGATGTTTCCTGAGCTTCAGGATGCATGCTCAAAGACAGTAAACGCTAAATCAAGATCTCCAGAACCAGAATGGTAACATTAAAAAAGAAAAAAATCTCCACTGAAGAATGGTGCGTATGTGCATGTCGTGAAGATGTGTGAACAGCATTATTTGTTAACCCTGTGAGCCTCTGTGTTTTATAACAAAGTAGCTAAACCATCATATTCAAGATCTGGTAAGACTTGTTTAGACTTCAGGTTTAATAGAAATGCCTGGAAAACGGAGGAGTATGTATTGATAGAGTAGCATTCTGTGGTGGGTTGACCTTGGCTGGCTGCCAGGTGCTGACCCAGCTGCACTATCATTCCACCTTCTCAACAGGATGGAGGGAGAAAAATATGACAAAAAGCTTTTGGGTCATGATAAGTACATAGAGATCACTCACCAATTACCATCATGGGCAAAACAGACTTGACTTGGCAAAATTAATTTAATTTATTGCTAATTAAACAGAGCAGGATAATGAGAAACAAGAACAAATCTAGAAGCACCTTCCCCCACCCCTCCCTTCTTCCCAGGCTCAACTTCATTCCCTATTTCTCTACCTCCTTCCCCTGAGCAGTGCAGGGGGTGAGGAATGTGGTCAGTTCATGACAGGTTTTCTGCTGCTCCTTCCTCCTCACTCTCTTCTCTTGCTCCAGCGTGGGGTCCCTCCTATGGGAGACAGTCCTTCATGAGCTTCTCCAACGTGAGTCCTTCCCACGGGCCGCAGTTCTTCAAGAACTGCTCCAGCATGGGACCCTTCCATGGAGTGCAGTCCTTCAGGAATGGACTGCTGCAGTGTGGGTCCCCGACAGGGTCACAGCTCCTGCCAGAAAACTGCTCCTGCATGGGCTCCTCTCCACAGGCTGCAGCTCCTGCAAGGAGCCTACCCCAGTGTGGATCCTCCACAGAGCCGTGGCTTCCTTCACAGTGTCTCCATCCCCTCCAGTGTGTGGTTCTCCACAGGCTACATTGCAGATATCTGCTCCACTGTGGTCTCCGTGGGCTCCAGAGGGACAACCTGCGTCACCATGGTGTTCAGCTCAATGTCTAGGACGCAATGTTCTCGTATTCATTCTTACCTGCAGCCTGGGTTATGCCCAAAATTTCTTTGCAGATGCAAAGTATGTTTGGTGATCAATTTTAGAGTCAACTGGTGTGTCCATGCACAGTCCTGCATAGGACCCTGCAAAAGCTGCCATTTGAACCAGGTGCCAAATTTCCTATCAGACATCCTGAAACTGAGGTGAGAGCTGCTAGACTGTGACTCAGATTGACTTCAGGAGGACAAAAAACTTTTTCTGTGAAAATCGTGACTGCATTAGGGAGTTGTGGTCTGCTTTTATGTCTCTCTTTGATTTCCAGAGACGGTGCTGTTGTTAGTGCTGCTACCTTGAGCTTTCTTTAACAGATAAAAGAGTGAGTTCAGACCATAGGCTGCAATGTGTGAGATGAGTAAGTCCGTTGGAGGTTTTTCTGATTAATTCTTTTGCATCTCCCCTCAATATTATACTGAGAAGGATATATGTCAGTATCCACACTCTTCAGAATGGACACTGATGAACTGGGTACTCAGCTGCTTTATAGGGACATTACCTGGATCTACCTGTCTGCTCAAACTGCACCCCATGTCCCTCCTTTTTGGTCTCTTAAGCACAATTTGACTTCTCCTGCATGTCAGGACTGGCTCCAAACTTCACAAGGGAGTAGGCAGAATTGAGAGCGGTGACTTTCACAGTGAAAAGCAAGGATGAATTCGCAAGTAGTTGGGTTACGGTCATCATTTAGATGGTCTCTGTGCTCTGAGCTTCTTGGAGAGAGTGTGTCTGAAGGGCTGCTTTGCTGCTTGTTGTGGTGACAGCTTCCTTTTATGTCCTTGTTTTCTTGATTAACCCGATACTGGCTTCCAAAAGGAGTTTGGATAGTTTGTTTTACAACGGTAGTCTGTTGCCCTCAGCTGAGCAGATAGATTCGTTTTCTTCTTACTCATGCCACTTTTTGCAGAACCATACCCACATCAGAACTTAGCTGTGAGTACTGTTCCTTACAGCCATACATCTCCTCATCACGGGCTCTTGCATCAGGAGGCATCCAGCATCCAGCCCCCACTTGACTGTGACCCCAAGAAAATCAGTGTATGCTCATGTCCCTCCAAACCAGATACATTTTCCAGCATAAAACAATTCCTGACCTATCAACACACCTTCAAACATATAATCACTGGGGCTTTGCCTTTTCCCCACTAAGCATAGCCATAAACTAAATGCTAGCTAGTTAGCTGCCAACTCAAATGGTCTGTAATAAGTGGGGGCAGGATGGGAGCTTCATTGTTTTGTCCTTTTTATACCTAGCACCTTGACCAAATCTGTGGGCAGTACACTAAATAGGTAACATGCTGACGGTATGTACAGTAATCATACTAAAGCAGAGATGGCAGTATTTATAGCCTTGGCTTGCTGTAGAACAAACAAGAACTGCTGCAACAAGGACAGCCCTAGAGAAGCAGTATTTTGTTGCTCTGGAAACATGGTCAGAATCAATAACTAGCTGGAGAGCAGACCTGACAGAATTTGGGTGGGAGGGAGACAATGACACAAGAAAAATGAAAGCAAGCTTTGTGTAGGTTCTTCTTTACCATCATAAGGCACAGCAGTTGACCAATGACCTGCAATTCACAAAGTTTTTCCACAATGGGTGATTGTCTGGTGCCAAGAGGGATATCCACCACCTAGTAGGTAATGTGTAGCATTCGTAATTTACTATTTCATTAGAGGAAAAAGTGGCTCTGAAATGTTTTTTTCTTTCTTTCTTTTTGGTGGAGGGGGAGATGCAGGTGTGGGATGTCCTGCATGAAATATCAGTATGATAGTCTGGGTGGAAGTGAGGGAAGTGCAGTTTCAGATGCAAAAGAATAGGAGTGGCATTTGCTTTTATCTGAGAGGTGGATATGCATCCTGCCTGTCGACTTTTGCAATGAGTTTCTTGTCTGGCATCAAGATAAATTCTTCCATAATCTGCTCCTCAAAGTGCCAAGACCAGATTAATGGTTCAAATTTTTACCTTTCCACTTCTGTGGTATGGAAAATACTGTTCTATAGGTCTGTGAAACACTGTGAAACGAATCAAACTAGTAACTCCTGCACTCTTTTGACCCCTCTCTCCTTCCAGCCCAGTGCAAGCATTAATATTTTCCTTGCCTGTGATTTCCCAAATATGTAAGGAAGAGCATCAGTCTGTATCTATATTCAAGTGGGTTCTTCCTATTTTTCCTGAAAAACAGCTCTAGTGCTGTGCCTAGCATAAGTACGTATTTCTGTCTTAGTGGCACAGGCATAGGCAATGTGGCTGTCTGATATTTTACGGCCAGTCTTTTCTCTATGTGAGGGCATTGTTTAACCACGGCTACAGAGGCAACCTGCCATCTAGCTTTGTGTGGTGACATTGCAACCCCTCAAGTGGCAATCACTGAGAAACCTATGCTGACCCAGCAATTTCCTCCAGAGATTGTGATGGATTAGGCTTTCTCATTTGAGTGATTCATAAAATTCACAAGAGCCAAGACTATTAACTCTATTCTTTATTATGTTTTTTTATTAATTTGTCCAGAATAGACATCATCCTTTCTGCTCTGAAGGTTCCTGGATCTCCCCTAAAGGAGTCTTGAAAAAAGTGTTAGTGTCACATTTGCCACTTTCTAATCTTCAGGTACCAAAGATGTTATTGAGTGGTGACGTACTGAAGCCACTTAATTAAATTATTTCATTGCCTGAGTTTCTTCAAAGCTCTTGGGCTTAACAGTGTGGCAGTTGTTGCTGTTTGTTTTGTTTGCTTGCTCTGTAAGCAATTTGGCTGCTGCCTCAGCTTGAGATAGCACTTCTGATATATCCCCCCATAGAGAAGAGTTTCTTTCTGAAAATGCTGCAAGCCCTTCCACTGTGAACACATACACAGAACTTACCTGTCTTCTGGTAAGGCCATGTTTTGTGCTACCTCTTTTAGATCCTGATGATCTGTTGGTCCTGTATGTTCTCTGACAGGCTTCCTATTCCAGGTGTGTTAACGTCATGGCTGATTATTGGTTTCTTATGCCCCCCTGTGAGATATTTCTTCATCTCCCTAGCCCTCCTTACTGTGTTTTTCACATTTCTTCTCTGTTTATGATGTCATCTATTCCTCTTTGGAATGGAACTAGAGTTTTTCAAAAGGTGTTTTTTGACAATTTCCTTTACCTTTACTGTACCATTCGGTCACATTGTCTTCTTTTCCTTTCATTGCTTTTTTTTGCATTGTAGCACATTTTTTTTCCTGTGCTTCCTTCCTGGGGACAAGCAGTCATTGATCATGTTTAAAGATGAGCTCTTGACATCTTGCTCAGTGGTGATGTTGACCTATAAATTGGGGGTGGCTATGTTAATCTGTTACTTTTCCATTTTCTGCCATGTTGCTTTCCTGTTCTCCCTTAGCACATCAACATCAGTGTAGTATCCTGGAGGGCCAGTTAGTAACGTACAACCCACTGCTCTGCTGAGGCCAAGAATGTCAGCCCACTGGGTTTCCACATCAATCATTGGCATAAATAGGCTTCTAATCCCACTTGATCTGCTTGTCCTTTACCCAGAACACCACACTTGCATCTTCAGTCTTTCCTGCACACTTTATATCCCTGGTCACACAATGCCCCATCTACCATCTTTAAGATTCCAGTATAATTATGTTGATGTCCTCACTACAAGTTAGTCATTCCAGGTCCTCCACCTTATGTCTTAGACTTCTGGCACTTGTGTGGAGCCTAATTTACTCTGATCTTTCATTTTCTTATCTGTGCCTTGTTTAGATGGCCGTTACCGAACGAGCAGAATTCCTGGCAGCACCCATAGTGCATGCCTCCTGCAGAAAAGAGTTCTCTTCTACATCTTCCTCACTCTTGATTTCAAGAAGTCATATCTAGCTGTCATCACTTTCAAATGAAAAAGTGTACAAGACTTTCTCTATGTGCCCACAAATATGTTTATCGGTTGGAAAAATGATAGTGATGGGAGACCAAGGACTTAACAGGAAAGTTTCTATGGAGTAAGCAAAGAACTGGGTCTTTCTTTCATGAAGGTCAAATACATTAAAAGCCTGGAGATATGAAATGGTTGCTGTGAGGAACGGTGGGATCTCCTGCTCTAGTTGTCATCGTGCACTGGAGAGATGCAGATTTAAGAAGAATAGTTGGCAGAGAGCAGTGATCAAACTACCTGCATTATCTTCAATGAAATTTGCATTTTCTACACCATGTATGTACAATGGCATATTCTTATTGTAACTACACATGCCAGTTTTTTAACTGCTTCATAGTCCTGAGGCAATCTGTGAACATACAGATGAAGATGATGAGACTGAAGGACAGGATATCCATGAAAGAATCTGTCAAAATCTAAAGATGGATCCCTATAGGCACCAATATATAACATTTCAACAAATAGAATCACAACAGTAATAAGTAAGAAGGAGATGCTCACATCTCTGAATTTTACACAGGATTTCTGGCCCATACACTGGCAAAGCATGCTGCTTACAAGAACTGTTCAATCAAAACACATAGAATGACTTGCAAGAGGAGTTTTTGAAAGAAATCCCACCAATAATTACTAGAAATTCTGCAAGTTTAATTCATTCTTTTAACTGTACAACGTACAGTTCTATCTGGTGTAGTGTACTGGTTCTATCTGGTTCTATTTGACTGTGTTGTCTGACTTGGACAAGATAGTCAGTCCAAGGTTTCTAGGAAAAAACTTCTATGAGATAACTTTTTTCTAACTTGGAAAATCAAATAACTCAGTAGTGTGTTAAACTATAGTCAAATTATTTTAATGTTCCAAGAGAAGAGAAGAGGAGAAGAGACGGGACGGGAAGGGCAGGGACGGGAAGGCAAGGGAAGGGAAGGGACGGGACGGGACGGGAAG
>JAVKLA010000074.1:23041471-23054662 GCA_034782735.1 Sagittarius serpentarius | reverse complement strand
ATTTGCAGGTGAAGAAGCTTGGTATTGTTGCTGTTAGTAAGTATGCGCAGATTGTTCATTTCTGGTTTGGGTGGGGTTTTTTTTGTAACACGTCCGACATCTGCACTTGATTCTCGATTAAAAGGTGGAAAATTAATTGCATGTACCATTTACACTGAAATATGTTGAAAGGAGTCTCAGAAATGTATTTATTGTACATTAATTTGGAAATAAGACTGCTATTGCAACTGTAACTTAGTTCTCTTAGGGATATACCTTGTGAACCTCCTATCCTTGTCATCTTGTTCTTCCAAGAACACCCCTAGGCCTTAAGGAGTGAGCAGCAAATAAAGCTGTTAATTCCAGTTCCCTTTTTTTGTTGTTTTTGTCACTACTAGAAGGCTGTCTTGTAGGAGGAAAACAATTACAGGAACAGAACAGGTGTGGATGGGACTAAAAGTCTTCAGGGAGTATTAAAAGACTGGCTGGACTGCTGGATACGAAGTATATGAACTGATGGCTTGCCATGCAGTTGGCAGTTGGTAACAAAGCGTAGCACCCTAGGTGTCAACAGCAGGGCCCATGTTGTTCAGCACTTTCACCAACAGCCTGGGTGATGAGGCGGCATGCACTCTTAGTAAAAATTTGCAGACGATACTATGCTAGGAGGAGTAGCTGACACCCAGAATGGCAGAGCTTCAGTCTGGAGAGGTGTTGCAAAATACTAGGCCTGGGCCAACAGAAACCTCGACAACATCAGCAAGGGCAAGTGCAGAATCCTGCACCTGGGACAGAACAAGCCGGGATCTGACTGGCTGTGTGGCATCCTGCTGAAAAGGAGCTAGGGCTGCCCTGGTGCCAAGTTGAATGTGGACCAACAATGCAGTTAACTGTGGATAAGGCAAGCCATGTACTGAGCTACGTTAGGAACGTGGCCAGCAGATCAGGGAAGGCTGCTATTTTCCTGTACTTCGTGCTGGTGAGTCCATACCTGGACTGTGACACCCAGTTAGTGTGGTTCTCCCCCTCCCACTACTCTCCTTTCTCTTTCAGGAGGGATGCTGAGAAACAGGGTGGGGAGTGTCAGGGGCCTACAGCATGCAGTATGAGAAGAGACATTGAAGTAATGGGATTTGTTCAGTCTTGCGAAGGGAATAATATGGGGTGACCTAGAGGCAGCCTGTCATCTGCAGGATAGTTATAGAGATGGTAGAGCTGAATTTGTGGTGGTAATGGTAGACAGAGAACAAGGGGCAACAGCTACAGATGGCAGCTTGAGAGGGTTACAGTGGGGGTTAGGAAAAGTGGCCCTAAGAGGGACCTGTAGTGCAGTGTAGAGCTTGAGCGATCTCCTTCCCCAGAAGTTTTCGAGACTCAGCTGGGCATAGCTGCAGTTAACCTGATCTAGTACTGGTGGTAATCCAGCTTTGGGAGGAGCTGGGGGGGGAGGTTGAACTAAATGATTTCCAGAGGTCCCTTCCAACCAACATTTAGATGATTCAGTGAGATGCACGCTGTCTTGAAAAGTAGGTTTTTTACTTCTGTATTCCACAAAGTTTTTATACAAGCCTCGTAAAGCAAAATATTCTTCATTAACAGAGCACATACAAACTTGAGAATAAATAGCTGTCACACAACTGGGACTAGATTTAGAAGATCAGCATTTAATAGTTACAGTTGTAAACACGTTAATGTAACTTCTCTTGTCAGCTTACAAAGTCTTAAAAACATTGCATGTTCTGTGAAATCCTCTTCAGTGGGCTACATCTTCTTACAGTCATAATCACTTAAGCTTTTTGAAAAACTGAGATGTTTACGTACAAAATTGTGATTGAAAAAGTAAAAGTTGTGCTCCTCAGTGCAGTGCTGTTGGTTTACTGATGTTATGTGGTTAGCGCTCTGAACTTTTTAACTGGGCTGTGCCTAAAACTGTCTTGGCCTAAGCAGACTTGCATACAGCTCATGTGGAGTACGAGGTATCTGTAACCTGCTTGTAGACCTAAGTCACTTCAGGGCCACTATGGGAAGATGTCTTAACGTGTTCAAACAAATGATATCTCTTCATAAATTGCAGTATTTTTTATTTTCTTAGTTTAGTTCTTCTCACCAAAGCTGTGCTGCTGTACAGCAAAGGGTACAGGATTCTTTGTGTCTGATAATAATTCATAATACAAAGCAACCTTGTGTGGAGGGCTGCTGTGTGATCATGTAAGTTTGCATCATGGGTGCACTCCTGCAGTGACTGTTTTTTGACCTAGTGTTTCTCTGTAGAATCGTTAAGGTCTGTGATGTGCATTTTTATATTTCCCTAAATAGTATTTTTCCCTAGAGTATATTTTTTGGTTTTCTAGCATTTGGGACCACACCAGCAGCTTCTCTGTGTGGTCTGGAGCTTTGGCTCTTTCACCATTTGAGCTAGGAAAGTAGGAGATCACAATAGTAGATACTCTTTCTGATGTAGTCACAAGGTGGGGAGTGAGATGTATCCTTAGAGCAGTAAATTCCTCATGTCTTTAGCTGTAATCGGGAAGCAGTTGCAGGAGCGGGTCACTAGCTTCCAGGTCTGCAGAATGGCTTAAACTAATAGGCATTGCTAATGCTGAGATTTATCATCTGTGTTTCCAGTCCAGTGGGCTGTGGGGCTCTGACAGTCTGCAGAACTGTTATGTGTGGATAACTTCTTGAGAGGCCCTCACGAAGCTAACAAGAGCATTTACTTACAGTGATAATTCAGTAACTCATTATTAAGTGTTTTTCAAAAGAACCACCGTGTGATCTATCAGTCTGATGTTACTTATGTTGTTGTTACTGGTGTGATGTTATTTATGCTAATACTTCCATTCATCTGAAATGTATGCATTTCTCTAAGAAATTCAACAGAACGTTCAACAGGAGAGCTTTCTTGGTGGGTCACCATGCTAAATAAATTTACTGTCAGGCTTTCTCTTTTGTCATGAACCTGAAACTTGTTGAACTTTTCTTCTGTTTGATTAACAGGTAATGCTTTGCCACAAGACATTACGTGTTTGGCTGCAGACCGCATGTTGATATTTGCTTCATACGACAATATTCTCCATGCTTTTGCCAGGAACAAAGAGGTTTTCTATTAGTTTACTTACTGCTTAGTAGTACAAAACGGTTGTGTAGTGTTCGTGTTTTCAAGACAGTTTTCTGCAAACATCTGTTTCTGTAGATGTTTAATATCTTCAGTTTTGGGGAAACAAAAACTTTAGAAGGAGGAATAAAAAGCTTGAAATAGGAGAATGTAAGAGCAAATTCTGTAATGGCTGATCTGTGGTTTATAATTATAACAATTAAGTAGTTACTTAAAGATAAAAAATTGTTAATTCATGTAAATAAAATGAATTAAAATTAAACTAAATAATTAAAAATACTTAGTTACTTAAAACTGTTGGCTAAAATATTGTATCAGGGAAAATTACCCACCTTCCACTTAAAGTTATGTGGCCTTTCCATGTATTTTATTTAAACTTGTTGCTGACTTGTTAGCTGTCCTCGAGTACTATGTTAACATAATAATGCTACCTGAAGAGCTTATATTGAAAAATTTTCTATCTTGAAACTGTAGGTGGTTCATACCTATGAAGGTCACAAGGCAACGATACACCTTCTGCAGCCTTTTGGGGATCATGTCATTTCTGTGGATGTTGATAATGTTCTTATTGTTTGGAATACACAGTCAGAAGGTGAGAGACACTTTATTTTTGCTAGTACTTTATAAGATAACATGGTTAAACATTCAGTGATTTTTTTTAAAGTTTTTTTTTTTTAAATGTGCATGTTCAGAAGTAGTTTATTCTTAAAAAGGAAAAAAATCCTTAAATGACAGTGCTACTTAAATGGTAATCTGAAGTCCTAATCCTGCAATAGTTTTTCATGGATCGTGCACCACATGCAGAGACCCAGCAAGGTTCCGTATAGGCGTAAAGAGAGATGCTTTTACAAAAATTGCATTTTAGTGTTGCATTTTCTGGTAAAGGCTGTGGTACAGCAGCTTTGGCACCAACTCTGAAATCCTGTAGTTCCTTGATACTTCCCAGTCTGGGTAAGACTAAATTCTTACGAATGATCTTTTGATTGTGTCAGCATTATCTCATGCCGTTGTAAAGTGCCTTACGAAATCCTGCTTCAGTGCCCTGGATTTCTTTCTTTAGAAAGCATTCTCATGGATGTCACCAATGTCATTCCCTGGATGCTGGGTCTCAAAAGTCTCTAGGCTTTAGAGATTTGAAGTTGCTATAACAAACAAAAGGCATGCTAATCGGGTGAGGTGTTTTGCTCAGGCAGGAGCAGGAATCCTTCAGAAAGATAAAAATCACTACAGTTTTGCCAGCATTGTTGTGCTAGGTAGGCTTATAGGGAAAAAATATACCTTCAAGCCAACAGATGTTATAACGTAAACAAGTTTAGCCTGTCCTGTTACGCATTAGGTAAGCCTTTAATGCAAGAAACACCAGTTACGGGATTTGTACAGAGTAAACGTCCATTCTGCCTTTACATTTGCCAAGGGATGACAAGTCTGCAGATTTGTAGGGATAGCCATACTAACACTGTTTCTTACTTTTTTGCAGAGGAGTATCTTCAGGTGCATTTTGATAAGGCCACTTTTGCAGTTTCTGCAGTTCTGCATCCCAGCACCTATTTGAATAAAATTCTCCTTGGGAGTGAACAAGGGAGTTTGCAGCTATGGAATATAAGATCCAAGTAAGATTCTTCATAACTTGGATATACTTCATGCTCAAAGTAGTTTCATATGCAACAAAAAATATTTTTAAGTACAGTAGGTTTTGAACATGGAATCTTTTACTGAGTCCTTTGGCACAAGTGTTCAGTTGGTCTACCTCCAGGAATAAAGAATGCTGCTGCTCCCTGAATGCTGATTCCTTTCAAGTTGCGTGTTGTTTACTCTCCCTGCAAAATGCCAGGGATTGTTCAGGAATTTTTTTTTTTTTTTTCAGTTGCGGAGTTGTTTTTTTTTTTTTCTTATTTCTTGGAATCACATAGCTTTCCCATGAAAGTAATTAAAATAATAGTAAATGCATGTTCAGGCCTTCTGCCTCCCTTCTTCCAAGCGTAATTTTTTGGTTATTGTGGGTCCAAGGAACTGCTGGCAGGTAATTACTAGCATTTGATCCTTATACTCAGGTAAGAGATGTGTAGACATGTAGTTGTCTCTGAGCACATCCCAGTAGAGCACCATCTGTAATGGCAATGTACGTACTGCAAAAAGGTGTTAACACAGCTCGCATAGTTCAGTGTTTTATTCTCATAACTACTGTATGCTTTCAGTGATATCACTGTTAATTTTTTGTTCCATATTCTAATGTTTTGGAGATGCCATGTATGCTATATAAATCAGGAAGTAAGAATAACCTAACAATACAGAAAAGTAAATGTCTCTAGTCATAGTAGTCTTATGTCTCTTCAATGCCTGTCACAGCTCTGAGATGCAATACATCTTAGATGACAAAACGTCTTCCTTAGGTGGCTTAGTTTCTCTTTTAATTGTGTAAAAACTTACGGGACTGTTACTGCTCTTTTAGCAATGTTGCTGGGTTAAGCATTTTCTGGTTTTGATTCTTTGTTCCCTACATAGATTATTTTGTAGGTAGGTATGAACATAATTAGACAAAAAAAGAAATTGGAAGAACTGAGCGGAAAGTTTGATAGTCTCTGGGAAGAAAGGACAGTGAGAGGTGGTAACACATGGCTGCTAGCAGCCTTTTAAGAATGACAGCCTCTATCTGTGGTGATGGAATAGTTTTTTATTCATGTCTTTTCTTAAATACTGTCTTCATAATTTCACCCTTCATAAGTACTGCATGACTGTCCTGTCAGTGAACAGTCCTGCTTCATGTTTTGGCTGTTACCATTTCTGAAAGAAACAAGATGGGGTGTGCTTCTAATACGCGTTAGTGTCTTCATTTAGGGAAGTTACTCTGCAAATGAATCATAGAATCATAGAATCGCTTAGATTGGAAAAGACCTGTAAGATCATCTAGTCCAATCATTAACCTAACACTGACAAGTCCCCCACTAAACCATGTCCCTGAGCACTACATCTACAGGACTTCTAGTAATATCGAGGGATGGGGCCTCCACCACTGCCCTGGGTAACCCGTTCCAATGCCTAATGACCCTTTCAGTAAAGAAATTCTTCCTAATACCCGGTCTAAACTGCCCTTGGCACAACCTGAAACCATTTCCTCTTGTTCTATCACTTGTTACTTGGTTAAACAGGCTGACCCCCACCTCTCTACAACCTCCTTTCAGGTAGTTTGTAGAGAACAATAAAGATTTGTTTTTATTAGAAGTTGGACCAAGACTGGCTTTTTATGTTGGTGTTAAGAATTCTGAAAAGGTGTTCAGAGTAGAAATGTGTGGGGAGCAACTGGCAGAGAAGGGGTCTTCCTCCTTATTCATGTAATGTAATAATGTCACCTTTTAGGTATTAATGCGTGACACTAACTTGTTCAATAAAAATTACCTGTAAGTTTTATGCTTAAACTCACTTACTAGTATTACAGGATTTTTTTCCTTTTAACTGATTTATAAAGACGGAAAGCTGACATACTTTTCTGTGTAAGTGCATACATAGCATCCATTTTGTTGTGGAAAATCCCCAAGGGTTAATTGATTTATGGTTTTTGTTTTTTTGTTTTCCAGCAAACTGTTATACTCGTTTCCAGGATGGCACTTAGCAGTCACAACTCTTGAACAAGTTAGTGGGTTTTGTATCTTATTTTCTTACATAACTGGTCAAGAATAGCAGGCAAATTATCATTGTTTAAAATTACAGCAATAAAGATGACTTGTATTTTCTCAGGTAATTTTAATAATCCTCTGTTGAGCATTTTAGACATTGAAGAGAGGTAGACTTGGAGGATTATTATCTGCCCTTCCTCTAGTCCTAGTTCTGTTGTATTTAGTGTCTTAGCTATTTGGTGTTCATGACATCTGTAGTCTTTATTCACTGAAAGATGTAATGAATCCACAGAAACTGTTTGAAAGATGCATGTGTATTGTATAACTTCTGCTACACTGGTAGCTTTTTGCTAAATTTATTTTGCTTTGGATGTTAGTGAAATGTAGGTTTTGCTGATTGAAGAAAGTATTTTGTGTTGTGTTTGCTCTGTTTTTGTAGATACAAAAATTAATTAAAATATATCGGTAGCATTAGTGACAGCTTTGAAAATGGTCTGCAGTTGTCCTGGATAAAACTTGTAAATACAGGGTTGTGTGGTAGGGTGTATAATGATCCACCAGAACTGCTGAAAACTTAGTGAGGTGTTTTTCAGAGGAGTTCCAGCTTCTGGAAACAGAGTTGTTTCATCCAGTGGAGACTAAGCAGAAAATCTTGCATCTCTCATTTTTTGTTTAGATTTATCAGATATTCAGTCATGCGTTAAGGTAAGATAGATAGAAAAGCTCATGGGAGATGCCTTATTTGTTTCTTTACTATTTGTCCTGGGCTTGGATACATTGTTTTGTACGTATTGGTATTAGTAGTGTAGCAACAAGCTTTTACTTTTTCATTTCAGTCGTTTTTCAATTTTTCTTGCAGGCTCCAGCAGTGGATGTTGTTGCAGTCGGTCTTATATCTGGTCATATAATTGTACATAATATTAAGTTTGATGAAACTCTGATGAAATTTCAACAAGACTGGGGTCCCATCACAGCAATATCTTTTCGTACAGGTAAATCTTAGCATTTTTAGTGAAAATATGTATAAAATCACTAAAACTAAGTGGAAGGTAGGAAAATATGTTTTGATAAAGCATTTCAAAGTCAAAATTGGGGCTGAGAGTTTTAGTTTTCAAAGGCTGCAGGTAATCTAGAAAAGTTACCGGTAAGTAAGGGAGATTTTCACCATACTGGCTGTTTTGTAGCATTTTCTTGTGTACTGACTGAGTGCAGAGGAAGTGTGACATACAGTACTCCTTTTTCAAAGAAAAGTAAGTTTATATTTACAGTGTATCAAGAGTACCCAGAGTGCATGGTACACAGTTACCAGCTAGTACATAATAATCAGCACGCTGTAAGTTAGCATCCAAACCTACTTCTCAGTAGTGTCTTTCCCTTCCAAAATGAAGTTAGAATGTTAATAGTTGGGCAACTACTGAATGGGTATTACTGGGGAACACTGTATTCACAGCTTTTTTTGTATGTGTAATGAGCATGTACTAATTACTCAAGCTAGTTACTTTAATGTTGATCCTGCCTACAAAGCTTTTGATACTGGGTCTAATCTCTCATTTGAATAGACAAACTTGCAAATCTTAACAGCATATAGATTGATGCAGACCCTATTGAGGAAGAATGCTACTGGAGAGACTCACAGAAAGACTTGTGAGAAGTGGAAAGAGTGTCTTTTTGTGTCGGCCATTTAACTCAAAATGTTAATAAAGTTAAATAACTTCCATTGCCTGCTTGAATGTGTGGCTTTCTGATGTTCTCTAATCTCACTTTCTCTTCCTGACTTTATAGTTAGTAAATTAGGTGTAAATAAAATCCGGTTGTTTTGAACTTGGGTACTCATGTTAGTCTTTGAGTAAAGTGTTCTTCATTTAAATTAGAATGAACTTGGCAAATTCCCTTATATGTGAAGCTTTACCAAAAAAGAAAACCCTAAACCTTTCTGGTTTAGTTATATATGATGTGTGTAATTGCAAATTGGAAACTGGCTTTTCCTTTTGTTGGAGCAAGAAGACTGGTTACCACTTATGGAGGATATTTGGTGGAATTTTATCATGATATGATAAGTTTTAAAACTTACTTGAGTATTGGTAGTATATTTTTGGAAGTTAGTATGATGTGTTTACCTCCTTAATATTAGACAGAATAGAGCAAATAGAACAAAATCAAATTCTGTGAGTTGTGGTTTTAATTATTGCTTAGAATGATTGAATAAACATGTAATCAACTTCTGGAATTAGTTTTTGCAGGCTGTTGAGCCAAAAACTTAAAGAGGATTTAAAAAAAGGACTGGTAACTTCTAGAGTGGTGATACAGTAGTTCTCACATCCTGAAGTGTGAAGGCTAGGAAGTTTGGGGAAGAATCTGGGCTGGAGAGTAACTTTTGAAAATGGTACAGGCACAATATATTTTGTGCTTTCAAGCAAAACCTCTAGCATCGGGTGCTGGATTTAGATATCTTTGTTGTTATCGGATATGAAAAAAATCCTGGTTTTATTATCAATGGACTTTTGTTTATCTTCTGTTTGAAATACTACAGTATTTCAGGTAAAATATCCTATTTTTAGAATCAGCTTGAGAATTTTTTTTGTTGTCAGTGTAGCCTTTTCTTGGATCAGTTTTAAGACGTCAGAAGTCGGTAAGGATGAGCTGAATGTCAATAAGCAAACCTTTTGACTTTGTTTTGTTTTGTTTTGTGAGTAGATGGACACCCAGTAATGGCAGCTGGTAGCCCCATTGGACATATTGCTTTGTGGGATCTAGAAGAGAAGAAGCTAATGTGTCAGATGCAAGATGCCCATTCCACAGCAATAGCTGGTATGTCGTTTGTCCCTGGAGAGCCACTTCTTATTACTAATGGTGCTGATAACGCTATACGGGTAAGTTACAATAGCAGCTGCTATCTGCTGTTACGGCTTTCTTTCTCTTGTCCTCCAAAGTGTGAATGTTTAGCTTGGATTGAAGTAGCGGTTGTCAAATGAAACAAATATGACAAAACTCAAGTTACTAAAGGTGCTGGCTCTCAGTTGATCTCTAGTGGGGCAGTTTAAGGATTTGCTACCATGATGTCATTGTTTCATTTATTGCTTCCTGATAGCCTTGAAGAACAAAGCTTTGGATCCACTTTCCCAGAACCACCCTTTATATCTTGGTACACCATCTTAAATCTTGATCTATTTTTACAATGTTCTGGGTCATGAGCAGTTGCTGTTGATAAGTCCCTTGTGCTGCATGTCTTCTGATGCTGTTAGCCTTTGGTGGAGGGGCAGAATGAACTGCGGGAAACAATCAGCTGCCATGGTGGAAACTTCTAGAGTTTTAGCATTAAGGATGAAAGCCAATGTGTGAAGTTTGCTGCACCAGCTCCCAGCTAATCCTGTTCCACTGCCAAAAGGTGTAATTATTGGCAGGGCAGTGTTCATCAGCTTCGTTTTTCTGCTTTTTTGGGGGAGGTAGGTGTGGATTTTTGATGGACCTGGTGGTACAGGACGTGTACTGAGAAGCCGAACAGGACATAGCGCGCCACCAACAAAAATCAGATACCATGGGCAAAACGGAGAGCAAATTCTTAGTGCAGGTATGAATTCTCATTCTTCTTACTCAGTCTGATTTCCTGCTGTGATAAAGAAAACATGCAGAGCTAAGTGTCTTTGTTTTATTAATAGAATATATTATATTTCGTGTGTTGTGTATGTGTATTTGAAACATAGTAAGTGATTAGTGTAGAGAGTATAATTTATTACTGTATCAAACCGTTTCACCGTTTCCATAGAGAAACATATATCGTGTGTAGGCTGAAGAGTAGTTGCAAGCAGAACAACTTAGGAGCTGCTTTTGTCATCCATGTTTATATGTTTGAATGAAAATTGTTTCATTATCTCTTAAGGAACTATCAGCTGGTCAAAATGAAAACCTGTAACAACTAGGGGAGTTCTGTTGTGACAGGGGAAAAAACCAAGCAGCGTAACTTATTTACTAACTTAGAGGAACCACTCCACTTTTCCCACTAGTTTGAGCAAGCTTTGTGGGTTGCAGTGTCTTTGTAATTCGTTATAGCTCAATTGTGTCTGTAATAAATATTCCCAAGGTTGTTTGTTACTAAGATGTTAATCTAAAAGTGTAAAAATGTGTAAGTCACTACCCTTCCTTAGAAGCTAGCATATTTAAAAATCTGCACTAGTACTAGATCAGTCTGTTTTGTGGCCCAGAACACTTCAGTAATGGAATAATAGGCTCTTTACCTGATCTTTAATTACTCTGAAGTAATGACATTGTCTATATGGGCAACGTTTGAAAACATTACACTACATTTTGATGAATGTTACATCTAATATGGCATAGCAATATACTGTGCTAAAACAACCTGTGCTAAAATCTCTTTTAACTTGGGTTCAAGTAACTAGTTACTTGACAGTAATTCAGCTCACACCAGATGAACCACAGTAGCAATCAGGAGTTGCTTAACGAATCCTCACATTTGCTTTTGCAGTTCACTGCTTTATTAACTGTATTGAAACATATGGAGAGGCCACAGAGGCAACTACTAAAGTGAAAAGGGTCTCAAGCTTTGAGATCTGGTTTATCTGCAGTGTAAAGGAGAGTGACTATCTACGTTCCTTTCTGAAGTAATGGTGATACTTTGCGCAACAGAAATGTAGCAGTGCTGTGGGGTGCCTTTCAAGTGCTACTGGTTTCTTTAGAACAGGCCTCTCCACAAATAACTTTGTGAAATTTCACCAATGTCACTGGCTTTCATCTTGCTTAACATTTCTCCGAATTCCCAGTATATACATCTCGCCTTACTTCTCTGTCATAGCAGCAAGGAAAGGTTGCTTGAATACTATAATTGTTCCATAGTCTTTCAGATTCTTTAAGTTCACTTTGACTAGTTTTCTGTTTCTTTACTTGTTTGGCCTAGTAAAAATGTTTTGTGATTCTTCTGATTTTTAAAAATCATTTCAGTGCCTTTGATTTTACATTAAGTTGTGCAGTTTCATTTTCTGTTAGTTTCTGGTTCTGCCTTGTCCATGCGTCATCCACAAAGTGGACCTGTTTTCTAGTTTCAAATTTGAGCCTTCTGTCCCTCTATTAAATTAAATTCCTATCAGTTCTGTGAACACTGGTCACTGGGTAGAGGAAGGAAGTCCCATTACTGTCCTGGTTTACAGGAAAGATGGACAACTCAGCTTTTCCCATTTTTGTTTGGGTTAGCTTACCGGCTAACCTAGAAGTAGTTCTTAACCAGCCACAGCATATGTTGGTTAGACAAAGGATAAAGAAAGGAATATTGCAGTTGGTGAGGGACTATATGGGGTCATGGGAAAGCTTTGGAAGTATTATGGAGGTATTTGAAGGATCTGACAGTTCATTTAAGGTTTTAATCATAGAAAGCTGGGAACAGCTAGATATTGTGGTGGAGAAATGAGGGAGGACAGAGGAATTGAACATGGAGAAGATGTTTGTAAAAGAGGAGTCATTCTGATCATGTGTGGGGCAAAGTAGTAGGAATGGGACATGGGCCACAGAAAATTAGGCTCCATTAGTTCCACTGCTTATAGTGTATCTGTATTTTTTCTTGGACCAGAATTTTTAGTAAACATTTTATTATGGTGTTTGAGGTTTCTTAGTGCTTACCTTCTGCTTATCTCGCTCAGATGGCTTATGAGTAAACAAAGCTGATTTTTGTCCTTCACTGTTCTCTGCTAATATTTTGTCAGGTCAAGATGGAACGCTGCAGTCTTTTTCAACAGTGCATGAAAAGTTCAATAAAAGTTTAGGACATGGTAAGTATTTCAATGAAAGTACAAACATTGGTGAAAAAAGCCCTGAAAAGTATTTATGTGAACAGGAGCTAAAACATTAGGTAGGCCTTATTTTCACTTCAACTGTTGTATGAAAACTATTCACCTCAGTTGTTCTGCAAACTCAGTCCTTCCTGATGTATATAAAGTGTACTCTCAGGTTTGTTTGTACTTAAGAAAAATAACTTCTGTAGCCTGGTAGTGTGTGTTATTTCACTGTGGGAAACGTTGGGCATGATTTTTGTATTAAAAATGTGTAAAGCAGTAGCTGACGTTTCAGCATGCGCAATTACAACTGTTTACCTAATTCCCCTTCTGTTCAATTGCTTAAATTATTAGTTAGTTCATATTTCTTGACTTTAGTTCCTTTGATTTAATGTAGTTTGATTTAAACCCCCCATCTTCCACACAATGCCATGGTTAAGGGATACTTTCTTGTACAGTTCAGAGAGCAAGGCTCAGAAAGACTAAAAAAATTCTTACTTTTAAATATCTGTATATTGATATATATGTACTTAAATAGATTTGAATAGACAGATGCACAGTAATTGCTTATATATATCCTTTAGGCATAAATTTGAAATTCTGACTCTTGTTATTGAGAGGAATGAGTGTTATATATTGCTTTATATAGTCATGCCTACATGACCATGGTTTTAGCTGTGATGGGGGGACCTCTGCTTCAGGATGTCAG
>JAVKLA010000074.1:22907650-22930890 GCA_034782735.1 Sagittarius serpentarius | reverse complement strand
GTGTAGCTAGGCCAACCCTGCTGAAACATTAGCAGATGGACTATGCCAGAAGTTAGCGATTGTCACTGGAGGTGTAACACATGTATAGTCAAACACTGTGGTTTTACCTTTCAAAAAGGGCAATATGCCACTTCTTAAGAAGTCCGGCTAACTTGACTTCCCTGAAGAACTCAAAGGAAAGAACAATACAGCACTGGGAAGTCAGTTTCTCAGATAATCATGTCCCTGACACAGACTGGCACAAAAACTGTTTTTTAACAAGAGAGTTTTTGCCTCAGGGCATAATTCAGGACATCTACTTAATTTTCTATTATTGTAGCTCGACACTGCAAAACAACCCCCACAGTAAGCTTAGGTCTTACTGGTGCTATTTGTGAGGTCTATGATGAGAAGGTTTTTTTGCCCTTTGATAAAAGCTAAGAGGTATCTAAACTACGTCTCATTTCTTTGTCAGTTCCCTCTTCTGTTATATTTTTTTTTAAGGCCGTAGTAGTCTCATGTTAGAAGAGTGATGCCAGTGAAGGAAGGTGTCTTGCTTTTTGCTTTTGGAGCAACAAAGGCATGAATTTAATACTCTAATGACTCATCTTCACAGATTTTACACTACAACACCGTGCAATTAGGTCTTAATCCTACTCTGTTGCTGAAGGCAAATTTGCCCTGTAGATAAATTTTGCATTTATGCTGCTACAGAAAGGCTTATGAAAGACAAGGGACTTAAAAGTGCTCTAACTGGCTAAATGCAGGCATAGGGGGAAATCCAGAGAAGCTGGAGTAAATGTAGGATAGCAGCATGTTGTTCAGTTACTAGGCTGTTTTCCTAAGGGGACTGACACAATGGCTTTGAAGAGTCTTATTCAGAAATAAGAATATACAGAAATGAAGCAGTTAATTTGAAATATATGACTTGAAATTCCTAAGTGAATTGCAATAGCCTGTAACTAGCTTCATATACGAACAAGAGCATATAACAGATAGAAACGTTTCTCAGTAACATCTGCTTTGGAGTGGATTTATTGCTTATGTATCTGAAAAGTTAATAGATACAGTTAGACAGGTGTTACTTAGTTCTTCTATACACTGGAATGCCAGTTGTGGTTCCTTAACATTAGGCTACTTTGAGTACGTTTTGATCTTTATCTAACTGACATATTTTTCCACATTGTGCAGTCATTGTGTACATGTACAGCTGCATGACATCACCACGTCCCACTTCTGACCTAAGCTATTTTTCAGACCTGCATCAGATGTCCACAGTTTAAAGGCTGTTGTAGAACTCAGCTACTTTTCATTCTTTGTATCCTACTTGAACTTTCTGCTGCCTTTGAAAGGAGATACAGAAGGTTTCTAACCTTCCCAAGCAGCAGCAGAATGCACGTGCGGCTGTCTGTCAACTCTGAAGAGTGCTGAACGTCTCTTTCACTGGGAAAATGGTGTCCAAGAGTAGTGCTTGTATTGAAAACTTGTGTTTTCCTGTAATTACTAGAAGAACATTTTAGTGGTCCTTCTGATGGTTCTGTTTGCTACTTTTATTTGCATAACATCTTTCCCCAGGAAAACAGAAAAACCTAGGGTTTTTGTCAGCGTTACTGGTTTCAGTGTGGTATGGTGTAACTCAAGCTAGCCCTGAATCAGGTGTCTTCTTCCAATATGGGTTTACCAGGGCAAGAAAGATGGGTAAAGTCGGTTTAAACCCTCGTTAGCACCAGAGTATATATATTGTGCATATTCCAGTGTCCCATGATAAAATCATGGCCACATGACAGTGTGTGTAGTCCTTCCACCTCCCTCAAGTCATATCGAGGTTGTGTTCATCGCTTTCTCTTGGAATAGCTAAACATTTTTAAGTACCTGAATTACTTTGTAGATATACCCTGGTTTCCATCAGTCTGAACAACTTTTTTGATATAACCAGGGAAAGCATAGACATTAGGAGTAACCTAAGGCTGTAACATTTTTACTATGAGGCATTTTAGTTTACATTCTGCCTGCCTAATTTACTAACTGACCCTGAACAGGTTTGGGAGAGTTGCTGAGGTAAAGGCTGCACAGTCTTCCCAAAATATGGAGGTGCTTAGGGACGAGCAATATAAATCAAGGTAGTAAGTTACAGAACGGCTGATAACTCCAGCAGGTAAATGGAAGAAGCAGAAGACTGCAGGAGGAGAGGGACAGAGAGTGGGACAGAGCCTCCAGTGTCTTTGAGACTGCGGTCTGCATTGTGCACAACACTTTTTGGTTCCTTGGGAATTTATAGAAAATGGAAAATAAACTGCTCACATTGAAGGACGAGGGCTGCATTTAGCCACAATCATGAATATTTTGTCAGCCATAACCACTTGGCTTTATTGTCAAGACAGGACATAGTCCTCCACAAATACCTGTGATCTGTGTGCTTGCAACAGTTTTTCAAGTATGTCAGTGTATTCAGTGTTTAGAGAGCATTAGTGTTGTTTCATTAAAAGCATTAGTTTCCTGACTGAATTCCCAAATTTGCCATTGCCAACAGGTTTATTATTAAGTCATTGGGGGGAAAAAACAATATTTTCAAAGATTACAGATGGAGGCATAAGGAAAGAATCTCTGAATGAAAACCTGGATAAACTTCTCAGCATTATAGTGAACCTCAAAAAATTATACCTTTTTTTCTTCCAGGATGTATCAAATAATTTAAAATTATGTTATACTTTGCCTTCTTTTTTGAGGCCAAAGCTTTAGAGACCCTGACCTTACTGAAGTTCTTTATGTAATTGACATATGGTAAAACTTTGTGACATACCTTTCACAAGTTAAAAACATTAACTAGATACTTGCGCTGCATATGAAAATATTGTAAATACATAATTAAGCAATCTGGATAGATGGTCTATTGATCCCAATAAGTACTGTATGTACTCTGTTAAATCTTCAAAAAAGAATTGTTCTTCAATTTTGGATGAGTTCTGGTAAATCAGACTCACGAAGTCTCAGCCCAGAAGCAGCATTTCGACATAGGTAAAGCTCACTAAGTTTGCAGAGTTTGACTTCAGTAGTTGGCAGCAGATAAGATCTCATTAAGGGTATTTTCTCTTTAAACATCAAGAAAACAAATTGTGGGAGGGGGTGGCAGGAGTACCTGATGCCTCTCACAGCTTGGTTCTTACTCAGAGGAAAATGCTCTGCATATGAATGCAGTGCTTGGTCTTCTCCCTGTGGGACACAGAGTGTTGCACAGCGCGGCCGGTCAGCCCTCTTGAAGAACCCTCTTGTCTGACAACAGCCTCATGAAGATTTGTGGAGGTCTGCGTCAGAGCCTTCCTCCCTGCTTGTGCATCACCGCTCTTCTTTTCACAGGTCTGGTGGCATCAGGCAGTGGCTGATGAGGATGCTGAAGCCTATGCCTGCAGAGGACATTTGCTGTACAGGGTGGGCACCAGCTATTTGCTTACATCCACAGCTAATTTTATGGCTGTAACCCAATTAGTGCTTATCACTGCATAAGCCAGTGCATGGGCATAACTGACCACAGTTTTTATTCCAAGCCTCTCTCTGAAAGTACATGGGGAACTTTTTTTTTAATATGTTAAAGAAATAAATAATGGATCTGTAAAACCTATACAAACTATGTTGCAAATACTGCTTAACCATGATTCTATTTTTCATTCTAATAAAGGCTGGAAATGCCAGCCTTCAGATGTGTCATTGGAGTATGCTGTGCTTGAAGTTTCAGCACAATGGGGAGAACATGAAAGAACTGATTTGTTTTTAAATCTGTAATACACCATTGTGCTGAATTCTTTATGTAGGGGAGTACAGACCGACATAGATTAGATTAGAATCATTATCCTGGATTACAGAGCAGCTCTGACAGCTAAAAAGCCTGAGTCCTTTAAAAATGGAAATTGCAGTCATTGAAAACTGCAGTCTTTCTCTAACGTAGCTGATTAAACAGTGGCTTGGTCAGTGGCTGGTATGGGGAGCTTCAAGAAAAGATAAAAGATATTCATGGACTAGAAGATCTGGAATCTTCACCTGAAAACAGGAATTTCAGTTTCATAACTACAGAAAAGCTCTCCCTCATCTCAAGCATTGAGTAGTGGTGACTCTGGAAAATGTAATTCACTGTATGTGCACTTGCTTGCATATGTATGTCATTAGTTACTGGGATGGTCTGTGATCACCATCCCCAAGGATGGTTTCTGTGACATTCTGAACATCCTGTTGAAGCTCCTGTATATATAAATGTCTGCATTGGGAGCTGTAAAATGATAGGAAGATAAAAAATGGCATTTCACAAAAAGAAAAAGCAACACGGAACAGAGGACACAGCAGTACCTCTGGGAAGGGAGAAAGCTGAAGATGCATTGTTGATTAAATTTACCAAGAAAGAGATTTGAGAAATGTGCTAGGGGGGAGAAGAAAAAGAAGAAAAAGTTAAGTCCTTTACTTACTGGGTCAACCCAGTACAGTTGTGCATGGCATTCTTGTAACTCTGAGAAAGAAGGTGCGGTGACCCCAGTCTCCAGCCCACTTTGTCCCTTGGGGAGGGTGGTAGGTGGCACCAGGGTGGGTGGTAGGGAATGCTTCAGGGCGGCTGCCTCCCTGCAGCAGGGATAGCTCAGGACTGACGCTGCACTCTTCTTGTGTGCATGCGGAGGAAATCCGATGTTTAGGGAAGGGCTAGACCTACTCAGGTCTTTCCCAGCCACCAGATAGAAAGGTTGGGCTTTATAGTTTTGGAAGATCAAACCTGACTTGATACGTCCCCCATGCTTGCAGTAAGTTGGTATTTGGTCATCAGACTTGCCAGGACTGCAACACTTACCACTCTGATGGAAATAACCCCCCGCTGACACAACATGCAGCAGAGTATACTGCCTTAATGCTATCTTCATTTTCTCAGGAAATCTGTTTTTCTGTTTTATATATAGTATCGGTGTGCTCCCTGCTGCAGCTTCCTCTTTCTACTGCGGCTTTTTTGGTGCAATAAAGTTACAGCCAAGTGTAAGTCTGGAGGTTATTGTCACTATGATGGCAAATTAGGTTTTCTGACTGTTAGAAAAGTATTAGAAGTGACAGATTAAGTGTGCTCCCTATCATGGAAAATCAGTTATTTCTGTTTATCTTTTTACTTCAAAAATACAGTACTTTTAATGGAGAATATATGTAAGTATGATCAGAATTCACAAAACATTACAAAAAGTGTTCATTTAGGGAGCATTAGCGAAGTGTAATACACTCCTCCAATCTCTTTTGCATTGCCTGGCTTTAAGTCTTAACTCTTATGATTAGAAATGGCTGTCTCACCTGGTTTAAATCTGCCATATATTAGAATTTTGTTTGTTGTCTTGTAGTAAGGGATCCTGTGTTGGCACTGTGCATAAACTTCTTGGCAAAAGCAACTTATTTCAGACAAGCTATTGCATAGGAATTGATGATTTGGCAGAACACGAACCTCCAAGGAGAAAGCTGCATAGCTTACCAAAATGAGGGCTATTCAGGATAAGCATGGACACAAGAGCTTGCAGAATCCCAGGAATGACTTGGCCTGACTTTACTGGTGAAGAGTTTTGTTTAAAGCTTCTTTTAGATATGCAGATACAAATAGCCATGAAATTTTCCCTGATTTTTTTTTTCTTTTATACAGAGCAAGCTGCTAGTAGTCAAACTTTGTAACCTCCCTCCTACTTCCCTTCGCTCCACCAGGAAAACCAAGAGTCATTACAGCATGTGTGGAGCTGTTTGTACTGCCACATGTCATTTAGTGCAAAGGCCAGTTTGCCTTCTGCACCTGGAGATTGTCATGAAGAGTGGTAATCAATGATGTTGACACCTACTCAAAGTACAGACTGTTTAGAACACTTCCTGATGAAGGCATGTGTCACCAGGGAAAAACAGGCAGGCAATTCTGCAATGGCCTGGGGATAGAAGGTCTGGTAACACAGTTTCAAAGGTTTTTAAAAGTTTTTACTGCTCAGTGGTCTTTCTCCCCTCATGCGCTCTTCATTAAGATTAAATAAACAATGTTTATTCTTCATTAGTATCTCTTAAGAGGAGGGTGGAGGAAAGTGCTGCTTATGAGATAATGGTTTAAACAGTGCTTAAAATAAGGCAGGTGTATTTCCAGGGAAACTATGTTCAGTGAACTGTTTCAGTCATCAGGCTTTGTGTGCTGCTTAGGGAGGGACGATAACTGCACGGCATGTCACATAGACAGTAGGCACATGCCCAGTGTCTGTGGCCATGAGAATATGCCTGAGGCTGCCAGTCCAAGGATTTCGGTCTGTGTCTTGCACAGGTAGTCTGAGCACCTGGTTTTGACAATTTGCCCCAGTGTTTCCAAAGTTCAGTACCAAGGACAAAAGTCTGCATCCTGCTGGAAGCAGTAAGAGTTCACTCAGTCCACCTCCTTTTCTTTGCTCTCCCTATTTCATTGAACTGCCTAAATGTGAGTAGGGAAGTACTTTCCTCCTGTCCCTGAAAAGAGAAAAGCAATCTCAAAGGCAACTCTTTTCTAAATAAAACATTCAAAATCAGTTTCTGGATCTATTGAACTGCAAGAGCTTCGTGTTGAAAAATCAACCTGACACTATTACAAGTTCATTTTCAGCCAACTTTCAGCTGCAAGTTTTTTTCAGACTTAGTAGGAAAGAAATTGGTTTTCCTGTTGAGAATACCCCTGCTGTTTCAGTTGTTCTTATGTGCAGTCTAACCCATTTTTTTACAGGAGCTAAAGGAAAAAGAAGAAAGAGTGAATGTATTTTCTATACATTTTTCTTCCACAGCACTGTATGAAGTGCTCTGGTCTTCACCTCATATCTGCATTTCAGCAGTCTTACTTGACGCTTTGTTCAGGAACCAACTTCCTGAAAGTTGGGTTACACCAAGGACAGCAATCTACACACGGTAAAGCAGTAACCTCTGAAATTCAATGTAGTTCCAATTTTGCTTCTGTGTTTTCAAATTAAGGTCCGAGATAATGATTCTTGCTCTTCTAGTAAGTCTGGGTCAGCTGTATTCTTCCATTCAGCAAAAGGCAGGAGAGCCAGATTCATCAAAATGCTTTAAGATATTCAGTGTTAGTGGTCTGTTTCTGGTCCTCGATATTTACCCACCAGCTAAACAGAAATTTAAGAAGTAGCATTTGAGGTGGGGGAAATAATCTAATATTAACATGGGTATTACAGAGTGCCGCTAATTTAATCCCTAGCTGAATGTCCACTGTTTTAAAAAGCATTAATGCCAAGTGTAATGAAGTGTTTAGACTCCTTGTAGGATAGAGGTCTTTTTCTATAAATTTCCTGCAATACTTGAGGAACCCCACTGGAAGCTAGTGAGAAATACACTGCTGCAGTCCCAGCAGGAATTAGCAGCTACTGGTCCAGCCACTGCACCAGGAGTGGCTTGGACTGCTGCCTTTTAGTTAGTGTTTCACCAGCCAACTTAGCCCACATCTGAAGGATTACAGTTCTACAAATTGTTGTCTGTGGAAGTTACAGGTTCAAGAATATTGGCAAGCACTAGTTTGACTACTGTTTATTTAAAAGCAGTGTATGTCTTTTGTTAGGAATGTGCTTATGTAAGGCTCCCTTTGTTTGTCTGCTGAATGCAGTGAAGGCTGAATATCGAAAATATCTCATTGGTCTTTTGCATTGCCTTTGCGGGCCAGCCTGAACAGGAATCGATTGCTAAGAAGTCCTTCCACCTCAAATATTAGAAAATCAACACAGCAGCTAAAAGTCATAGAATCAAAGTCTGAAGAAGTATGGGTGTTTTTCTTGTCAAAATCAAACCAGACAGAACTCTGGAATGCAATGGAATTAACTTTCCTTTCTAGAACTGTGTATGTTTTTTACACCAGCCTTGCCTTCTTCAAAGATTAGTTTTATTCCCTATAGAATGTGGGAGGTCAAGGGTTTTTTCCTCCCTGCATTATGTTTGGTTTTTGAAATTTTCTCTTTACAAGTTGTGAAATAAAGAGGGGGAAGGGAGGGCTGCACTTGTGCACAATTGTCTGCAAGTTCTATATATGTAGATATTGATGTTTAGAAGAAGCTTTAAGATCAGATTTGAATAATTTAAGAATTGCTTGTAAGATCACTGTAGAAAGAAAGTTTGTTTTGATACACTTTCACATGAAGTGCAAGTTGTGAGAATTTCCGAATTTACACGTATGTGCTTTTTTAAATGAAGGCAATAGTAGTAATGCCATGGAATATACATTTTTAAATGTAATTTGCATTTGTATGTATGTCAAAAGCTCTGTCAGTGATTTTTTGGTTCTGTCCAGTCTTTAACCTCAAACAAGGCATTTAATTTTGCAGTCTAGGAACAGTAATTTCATTCTTATAAATCCATTTTGACCTTCTAGTGTATATATGAGTGCATTAATGTGTTTTAAGTTTATACTTCTGTAAACTGTACAAAAATATCGGTATTCTTTGTGGAAATCAATACTGGACTTTAATCCTTTACTGCAGTTTTGGAAGCACAGATTTCCATGGCTGTGTAATAGGTACAGTTTTCTTGGGACCATTCATTCTTTCACCTGATTTTTGTGGACAAACCAGACTGTGTAATCGTTCTGCGACTGCATGAAGCACAAACTAATTTATTTTTCAAAAATCAATTCAGAACCTAAGGAATTTAATCTAAATGAAATTTACAGGAGATTACACTGAGGACTGTATTTGTACTGAGTTGATTCAAAATGCAGTATAAAACCCAGGATAAGTGGGCATGGTATGGAGATGCCGACCTACTTTTGAAAGGACCAGTTTTCCTACTTCCAGTGAAAATACTGTCAGTGAGTGTTTATTTTATCATAAAAACTGCAGCTCTAAGAATTCACCTTTGCTACCTACCTGTGACCAAACAAACATGTGGCTGTGTTTCATTTTGGTTCCCATTCCTGTTTCAGAGGCAGAAGCTTTTTGTGGGTGTGGGGGAGGAAAGGCTTTTTCCAGCTTGGCTGAAATTCTGTGTCTTTTCTTGCCTTGGCTTTTCTCTCTCTGCCAGTCTCCACCGCAGGTCCAGCCTGATCCTGCAGATTCCATTTTCTCCTTTATATGCAAATTCTCCAGATCACTTCCACCTCCTTAACACCCCTCCTGGGTGTCCCTGCCTTCCTTCCATCTGTGCTGACACCACTATTTTTGACCGCATGTACTTGAAGTGTGACCGTGCCTTTTCTCTCGGCTTCACAGTCTGGACTCCTTAGCACAGGCAGAGCACTATGGTGCTGTCACCCAATCTCTAAAATAGTGTCCTTCTAAAATAATTGTGAATTCAATAACACCTGAGGATAGTAATAAGAAAAATAATCCAGAATACTCAACAAAGTCTATATTGGGGTGCAAAAAGTTTTACACATACATTTTTAATATTTTTAAAACGTTTTTAAAATTTGTGTGGAAAACAACACACATGCAGATATCAGTCATTGAATTTTAGTCTCATTTCCTATATTAAGTGATACTTCTAATACTTTTTCATGCAATCATTGAACTAGTGGGTGAGTGAGTTTATCATGTCACTGAAGTATTTGTACGGCAGGAAAGCTAGTTCTGTGCTAATACTGAGTTGCATGTGTAGCAGCTGTGATACATTCCATGCACAGAATGTCATGAGGTTCTCATGAGTCTTGTTGTAGGCAGCATCACATGAAAGTGAGTGTTTTTATTGTCCATTATGACAAGTAGTTAAGATGTATACATTATTTTTAAGTTTTTTGTAAATTCAGAACTGGAAGTAGAAACGTTTGTGTAGTAAAGCATACAGCATACATAGTAAAGTTGTTTGGGTGTTTTTTTGTTTTTTAGCATGTTCACAGTTATACATGGACTTTTAAAAGTAAATCTTTAACAGAACTGTTAAGCAGCTTTCCAGACAGAAACACATATGTCAGTAAAAGAGAAAGACAATGTTTTCAACAATGTAGGAATTCTGATTTTTACTGTTCTCTAACTTGGCCAACTATGTATTCCAAGAATATGCCTTTTTTCATATTGTTCCAGCCAACTTTCAATAATTTACGTTTTTATTTCAGGCAGCCTGTTCTAGGCAGAGATGCAAAAAAGCAACAGCTGGTTGCTTCTTTAAGCCTATTTTTCTTTAGAAGTAAATAAGTGCACACTTACATACTCAACTATATGTAATAAAATATTTCATATAAATATAAGTGTATGTATATGTGGAAAGACAGATAGATATGTATGTGTGTGTGTATGTATTCACCAACTACAAAGAGGAAAGAGCTGGCAGGATCAATTCTAAACATGCCAACACAATATGGTGAGTAATCTTCTGGCTGGGCTCATCTGGAGTATGGGAGACTTAATTTCTGGTGTCTAGTCTGAATTGGGAATGGGTTGGTTGTCAGTCACACACTGCAACGTACTTCTGCAAGTGATTATTAGCTGCTTGGGCTTAGGGTCCTCTCAGTTTCTTCTGCTGAAATTGTTCATGCTGTAGGATTAAATATTCCCTAGTGTTGATATCTGCTGCTTATCAAGTAAGTGCCTTAACCACTGAGTATAGGTGATCTCTTTCCGTAGCACCATTAATATTTATCATTCAGGTGGAGTGGAACACCACCTGCAGAGGATGGGACATTGAGAGGCTCACGGTCTGTCTGGCTGTAAATTTCATGCCTGTAGAAAGTGGCATGTTGCCACAAGAATTTTTGGTTTCTGCATATTTGTGTTTTCTGACCAAATGTATCAGTGAAACGTTGATACAAATTCCAGACCAGGTTCTGAGAGCCTCCTTGATGGCAGTCAAGATTTGATGTTGAAAAACTTAAGATTAAGGGCAAGAGGTTACAATTAGGAGCTCTCTGAGCTTTTCTGTTGCACATGAGATTTATGCAGCTGAAGGTTCCCACTGCTCTTTGGTCATGAAAGGTTGAATCACTCCAATTATATTGGTGACCTTCCAAGTCATACAGGCTCAGGAAAGCTGTATGTGTTGATTCAGCAGAAGTCTTGCTGGGCTTCAGCAGGAAGCCAAAATAAGCAAAGCAAAATGCCCTTATTTGCACAAGGCAGTTCTGTTTGCACATTTACATTAAGACCCACAGGCCGCTTCCCCCCACTCCCTTTTTTTTTTTTTTATTGGGAGGAAGCAAAGAGATTCTGTTATCACCAAAGAGACAAGGAGACAGGTCTGTACTAGTAATGGCTGTCTGCTAAGCTTTGCACCAGTGGTGTGGTGTAAGCAGGTTACCATCCTCTTCCTGAGTCCTGGTGCTGGTTTCTGGCAGGGAAGAGGAAGGCAGTGTTAGCTGCTTGCTCGGTTATCTTTTTCGTGGCTGGTAGGAACGTGTCCGTCAGAGCTTGGCATAGGCACATAAACCAGAAGAGAACTCTCTGAAAGTGTTCACAAACCTGGTGATATCTTGTCATCATTTTTTTCCCCAGATTAGGACTCCAGGCACGTGCTGTCTGAAATCTTTACAATAGGGAATAATTTCTAAGCTAGCCCCTCTCTGTGTTTTGAATGGTGACTAACAAGTCTGATGGCAAACTGCTCTCTGGACAAGCCTTCATAAATTCCTGTCTCTCTGGGCTGTCATAAGCCTCTTTTGAGGATTATGCTCCTTCTCTTCCAGCTTTTGGTATAGTCAAATGAACTGTTAAAGGTGGTGCCGTGCCACCCCTGTCGGTGTAGCTGTCCATCTCATCACTAAGCCAGTTCTGTTAAATCATCAGAGGTGTTCTAGTGGCTAGGTTTTATTCATGTGGAAGACTTTGCAGAGCCAGGTTACAAACTGGTAAATCAGATGCTGACAATAACGTTACTGAGAAACAATGACTGCCCTCCATCGCCACAGCAGCACTGAACACCTGGAGATGTGCACAGGAATGGTAATCTATTTCTTTGGATCATCAGCTGCACAGCTTATCTAATTGTGCCCTCGACCAAATAAAATAATTTCTGGAAGTTTTGCTGCCTACTTAGTAATAGCATATGTAGATAAATGAGTTCAATGTTTATGTTGCACTCTGAATATGTGAAGCAGGGTACAAGAATGATTTGCAGTTTATGCAGTGACTTCCCCACTACAGTGCTGTAGTGAAATACTGGTGATATGAACCTTATCACAGCAGCTCTGTAGAATTTTATCTTTTAACATTTTTGGTTGTACGTAAAAGATGTGAGGCGTTTTTTAATGTGGTGTATTTTTTTTCTTCTTGCTAAATAGAGCCCTTTGAGACTTGGCCAAGGAGAGGAGATCTAATTAAATTCATGTAATGATTCTGGGAGTCACTGAGGCTTGCAGTACTCCCACACATTTATCAATACATTGTTATGACAGACAAATCATTTTAGCATTTGAGATAAAGTGAAGATTACTTTATGTGTGTTTGATGCACACAAGCCCTCAGATGATTGAACTGCGTAACCCTTGTCAGAGGTGACCTTTCCTGATGAAGAGCTCTTTCTGAAATAAATCTTCTCAATCAAATGCCAGTTCTTATGCTCACTCATATGTTCATAAAAATATGGACATGGCTAGTCAGAGCATTATCTGGCATCTGTGCCCATGCTGAGGAGGGAGAGGTGCAGAGCATGCATGGCAGTTTTGTACAGCAATGCACCCAGAATAATAAAACTTGTATCACGTCTTCATTCATGTAGTCTAAGTTGGCTGTGCCATTCCACTGTTTAAAAGAAAGCTGCTTGTGTCATTGCAGCTCGTGGTCATCTCCTGTAGTCATACTGAGATGGGTTTCTTCTCATTCAGAGAGATCTGTGCAATTTGGTGTGTGGTATATGTGAAACCTGCAGAGTGGCTGTGTGCATTTCTGCAATGTACGTTATTGGAGAAGTCATGTATTATAATGGCAGTCCCCTCTAGCTTAAAAAAATCTGCAGCTGTTCTGAAGTGCTGAGTCTTAGAGTGCGTGACAAATCTCCTCAGGGCAGGAGGCTTCCGAAAATGCCTTAAATCCAGTGCTGACACGTAGCACTTCAGTGCATCCATTTTGATGGTGGCTGACACTGCGTTGCTCAGCAGCATCTAAAAGTAAATGTCGTAGAATATAAAGGTATTTGAATTGTTTGTAACCATTATGCTTTTGCCAGAGGTTTTTATTCTCTGTAGCTAGTTCATAGAGTACAGGTCCTTTCCTTGATGGTAACAAGCAGAGCACAGCAAGTAACCTCAGCAGCTGAGCCTGCCTCTGGAGACTGTCTAGCCCAACCTCTCGCTCAGAGAAGTGCCTTCCAACGAGCACAGCCATGATTTTATGTTATGAGTGCTCAGATTTAGCCCATTCAAGTGACTATGCCTTGAAGGCAACCAGAAGATGGAAGCCCTGTTCAGTTTTGCTACAAACAAACCCCACCAGTTTCCACTGAATTAACCAAAAGTGCTGCTCGTTCCATCTGGCGCCAAATTCGGCTGTTTGGGCAACTGGGCAGGGAGCAGCACAATAATTGTCTCTTCTCTTCTTTTCTGTCTCACTCCCCATTACTGCCATCAACAGTTGGTAAAAAAAACCCAGTGCAACTAACTGTTGCAAATGGGCTGCCTTAACAAAGACAAGATACGTTGTCACAGGTTTGGGGCCAGGTTATGTTCCTTGCTACCCTGAAGAAACCTCCAGGAGGTGTCAAGAGCCGGAAAAGGTGTGACCAAGAGGCATCTTGAGCTCTTGCAAGTTCTGTTGGCTGAATTACCACTGAATTTCACTGGTTCAACAGAAAACAGTTTTTACACTGTTTTTTTTGGTTGCATCTATGGGGGAAAATGAGGTATTTTTTCCCAAACTGGGAGGAGTAGAAAATGTAGTTTCAGCTAGGCAACTCTGTTTATTGACATATTTGAAGAGGTGTATGTACAACTATTTTTTTTTTTTTTAAATTTAGTGGGGCTACATCCATTGTCTACAGATGCAGGCAGAAAGGGACCCAGAAACCTTACGCCGTCAAAATGTTGAAGAAGACAGTAAGTCATTCTGTTTCATTTTGCTCTGCTTTGTTTTGGAATGTGTTTGGGATTTTCTCTGGGTTTTTTTCAGTGCAGTTTCTTTGCGGGGTGGTGAGGGGGAACGGGCTAGATTAAGGACCCGCTAAACTTGTATTTTCTGTGACTGAGCTTCTTCTGCTCCTCATCATTAAAACAGCTTTTAGAGATAACAGTATTCTTTTGGGAATGCCTTACCCCCAGAAATCTTGCTTGTACCTTTGTCTGGTGTTGTCTGTATAGACTTAGATTTGGGCAAAACTTTTTAGACAAAAATGTCTTTTTCTTTCACAATGGAAAAGCAGCAGGTTCTGATTCATTTAAATGTTTTGTGATTTCATTTTGCTTTAATACATTGTTTTGCTCAAAAAATATCATTGCATGATCTATCTTTTTCAGAAACTGGTTAGAACACCAACTCAAACTCAAGTAAAATTAAATACTTCATGGAGTCTTTTTCCCCCTACAACATTGCAAGAGAAGCAGTTGAGACGTCACTTATTTTTAGAGCTCCATATATGTCACACTTCTACCACAGCTATTTTTGTGTGTGTTACAAAATAGGTGGTGGAAAGCATGAAGAGAGACTAGACAGGAAATGCACTACCACTCCCTCTAGTAATGGATTGAGAGACTTCAAGCAGAAAGAGAGTGTGGGGGATAGGGTAGAGCAGTTCATGTTCCCAAGAGGGGAAGACAAATTTGAGAAGAAACAAGCAAGCTGTGAGGCATGGACATGATTTTTATTCATAAGTGGGTTTGATTCAGTTTATTCCAGTGTTAAATCATCCATTATTCCATAAATTTCAGGAATGTTCACATGTAGCAACATAATGATGGGTGGTTAGGTGTAAACATGTCTAAATGCTGAATTAACTGGTGGTCTCTGTGCAAGACATAATGAATAGGTTCCACATGAGTAAAATGCTGGCATTAATTTGGCATCTTTGAAAGTAAGCCAGAGTTTAAACTGGCACAGAAATTCAGTTGTGTGTGCTGCTTTTGAATTTGCACCTGGTGCAATGGAGGAAGCAGAGCATGTGTGGAGCTTGCATTGCTGCAGCCTACTCTCTGTCTTTCCTGTGGAAATGCAGAGAACTTAATTTTTAAGTTTTTATCAGTACTTTATGCCAACAATTCCCATAATGTTTTAGCAGTATACTTTCTTAAAATTCTTATTCTGAAATGCACTGGGAAGAATGATATTACTTAAAAATATTTCTTTACTCTTTTTTTGGCCTTTGTGGAAATTAGTTCCTGTTCACAATGGCCACAGGAATACTAGCTCCATCTATTTGTGTCTAAAACTATTCAATTTAGACTTTTGGCAGACTTACTGAAGCACAGATTTTTTTAAATAGTGTAGGAAAAATGGAAAGCAAGAAGAATGTAAGAATATGGTTATATAAGTTGTTTGCACAGCAGCAATAGCTTGGCTTAATGCAGCCTTGATTATATTAGCAGTGTGGTTAAGCAGTTCACACAACTGAGTTGTTCCCAGTGTAATTGATACACTTTGGGATGTTTTGTTATGAGAACAACTGATTCTGTTACACAACTGAGCTTATTTGTATGATTGAGAACATCAGAGGTGATACCGTAAGGATGTGCCACTGCTTGTGTCTGTGTGCTGTGAGCTACTGTTGCTCGGTTCCCATTTGGAGATGTAATTATTATCACAGAGACAGAACTAACTGTGTGTTACAGTGCTCCCACAGCAGGAGGCCTGATCTTTGCTTAGAGTATCTCTGTGCAAACATAACCAAGTAAGGGCCAAATCGTACACCAAAATGTAGATGGGCTTAAGTTTCCTGTTGGCTTTTTTTAAAGTTAGAAAAAACAGATGGCAGTTCAATAGTGGAGGAAAAGTGATGGGAGAAAAAGACAAAGAGCCTGTGACTGTTTGCTTTTGGTGCAGAGTCCCATTTCTTCAATTCCCTTTCTTAAATGCACATAAGGGAGCTCTGAAGAGCACAGGAAATTAGAAGAAGACAAAGGAAGATGGCGAAAGAGCAAATACTCTGATTTTTCCATTCAAACTGACTGACTTTAAACACTGCTGCAAACAAGAATCACTTGCTGAGGAAGTGCATCTGTTAAAACAGGGTGAGGGTCAGGGAGAGGATGGTCCGGCTTGTTTTGGAAGTGGTAAAAAGTGATGTGTGATCAGGAGTCTGGTGGCTGACTGGCACCTCCAGATCTGTGAATGCTGATCACTACAGTACTGTAAACTGAAGTAAAGCACTAGAAATGATTGCTTTTGTCCCGTGGGAACAACTCAGATAAGAAACAAATGATCCTTTTGGATTGAAGTATTGTGCTAGGAACAGCCTGCAAGAAATATAAAATGCGTATCAGTGTTCTTTTCATTTAAATAATAAGATTAATTTTTCATTTTGCCTGACTAATGCATTCTCATTTGAGACCAAATAAAATTTTGGGCAGGACATAGTAGCCAAAGCTGAGAATGCATACTTGTGGAGAGATTTGAGTTTGTAGGAGATTCTGTAATTAATATTTCTTCACCATCTAGCTTAACAAAATAGTATTCTTAGATTATTTGCTCAGTTGCATTTGGTTTTTTTCTGATTGCTAGTAAGCCAACAAAGAGAAAGAAGAGAAAACATATTTATACAAACCTTTTTTGTCAATAAAATAAAGCAGCATTTTGGGAATATTTTATTTCAGTTTAGAGGTTTAATCATTCTTAAGCATTAATTAAAATTTTATACAGTTCCAAAAGGAGGATAAAAATGCTTTTTTGCTGGTTCAAAACTACTGAAACAGAATGCTTCAGTTGCTTATTTTGGTTTGGTTTTGTCAAATTCAGCCCAAGTGTAGGAGTAGTTTTGAATCCTTTAAGTTACACTTTCTGTGAATAAAATTTAGTTCAAAGAACACTTCTGGTTCTTACTCCTGAAGTGTCTGACTGTCAAAGTTAGGAAACTGACAGGCAAATTAGGACCATAACTTCCAGAGCAGCTAAAAGACAACAGTTAGAAGGGCTGAAGAGGTCCAAAGAAAAATTGATGTATGTATTAGTGGGAAAAAACCTCTCCGATAATGTATAAGAAATTAAATTTGGATTTGTTCTTAACAGATACAAAAAGAAATATGTTTATAAAACAACATCTATGGGACAGGTGAATAAGCATGCTAAATTATCGCCTTTGATTTGCTCATCCAACCTTTATGCTCAGTTCTTGAGCATAATTGAGATGTAGGATTGTATTATATACTCATTATTTGATTTTTGCTGGCTTTAGCAGATCTCTTAGATTCCATGCAGATAATAAATATAAAGGTTTGAATCATACAATTTCTTTGTGGGGAAATCCATTTCATGAAGCAAGAAAGAAGCAAAAGCAGATCATATCAGAAAAACTCATCAAATGAACAAAGTACAGAGATGAACTTTTACACTTGCAATTGCAATTACGAAGTTGGTTTGCTTTTCGCTATGCAATTTACTTCTGCTTGGTGACTGCTTAAGAAAAATGAAGTACCTTTAGGATACACTTTACAAACATGATTGTTACTATGTTTAAGCTGGAACTTTAAAATTATGTGAGATTTACAACCAGTGATTCTTGAACAGTTGTTGCAAACAACATATAGCACGTGGATCATACTGGAAGAACACAGGATTCTTGAAGGGAGCAAACATATATATGTACCATTCATGAAATGAAACCTCTCATCTGGAGACCTTTGCCTCCTTTTGACATGTTTTGAGAAAGCTAGGCAGCATATGAACCAGGGCCAGCCTGGGGATTGTCTCATAGTCTGGGCAGGTGAACGCCTTCCAAGAAATTAGATCCACCTCTGCCTTAAATTTCCTACCTGAGTCTGGACAAGTTGCTTTAGAAGTAGTGAAGAGAACAGATGGCCTCTGTTCTGTGGTTTCGAAATTAAGACACCAGGTGCCTGCCTACGTTATAGGTCTATCAAGTCCTAACAACAACTGTAACTGAAGTAATTTGGGGGCTGCCATTGAAATAAAGCAACGTGCTCTGTGGAAAGGGGAACAGGATGCTGAGCTGGGTTGTCTGCAGCCTGGGTCCTGGTCTATTCCCAATTCAGCCTGTGCCATTGGCTGAGGTATTTCTTTTGGTTTCAACTTTCTCATCCATAAAAATGAGGTAATACTTATTTGATTTGCTTCTCAGTAATGCTTTGAAGGATATCCTTGTTAATATTCCTAGGTTTTAATTTATAGGTACTATCCTCTAAAAGTGATTAAGTATTATGAAATATTAGGCCCTCTGTGTCTCAGTCAATGAGGCATGCAAGTACAGAAACTATTTTGGAGAATTCTCATTTTGATTTCATTTTTTTCATGTGTGCACATCCTCCCTCACAGGGTTTGTGATGCTTAACTAATACTTCCTCAGTACTTCAATTAAAATAGGTATTTATGAAGCAGCATTCTTCTTGCAGACTGGTTGGTGTTCAAAATCAGACATATCTTCAGGCACATGAACTTTTTCTCAGGTTAGAAACAGACCAACAGTTTTCAAGCAACACATATGCTGGAAATAGTTGTGTTGGGATTGATCTCATTGTATTAATTGGTTAGGCAATTTGGGAACAACAAATGGTTTATGTCTGTGGAGCAGAGAGGTGTGTGAGCAAATGTAAAGGTAACAGGCTTACCTCCTGAATAAGTGGGGTTGGATATCTAGAGTTAGGGAATGGAGGAGATTATAATGGTCTGTAAAGGCATATATAAAAAGTCTCAATTGCATTTGTATTTGCATCTATACACATATATGTGTATATTTATACACATGCATATATATTATATACACATATATTCACACGCTATAACATATACATATATATATTATAAACTACATATATTCCCAACTATACAGAGAGTATAGTTGGCTGGATTTTTCGTGTTGCAGTGAATTGGTGGTATTAAATGGTAATCAAGAGGCTCATGCAAATGTTTGGTATGTTTTCTTGGAGGAGTGCTGCTTTTGGCTGACCTTTCCCAATTCACTGAGAAGGCAAGTGCTATGGCAGGAGGTGGAGACTGTGTATCACACTTGGAGATAGTCAGAATTAGTAAAATGGTCTTTCACTGACTTTTGGAGAAAAAGATGTATGTTTGTAGCTATAAAATGAAAATTTCCATTTGCTGCCATGAGGTCTTACGGGATTTACAATTTGAGTGCTTCCTGCCTCCATATGCCTGTTTCTCTATAGACTTTATAATAAGACTATATCTCTCTCTCTATATATATATATATCTCCTGTGGTGCAGCAATTGTCAGTAATCTTATTGGACTGACATCCGAGAGTGATGAAGTTTAGCAGACATACCTCGTCCACAGAGAAAGCAAGAGCCTGACATAATACTCCAATATATCTGAAGTGCTATGGCACTAAGTTTGGAATATATTTACATATATATGTATATTTATGTATATTTAAGGTCATTTTTTTTCCTCACAAAGCTGGTGTTAATTAACACATTGCATTAATGTGCAATGTTCTAATTTTTTTCACATTTTTCAAAAAAGAAAAGGAATAGTGTCATATGTAAGTCTACATGAAAACAGTCAACTGCACATCAGTACTCACGATTAAAAAGATATATTTATGTCACCTAGCTCACGCATTCTTTTCTGTTATTCATTCACGCACAAACATACACACATCACACATGCCATTGCTTGGTAATTACTGGGAAATGGTAATTTCTTAATTACCACTCCATCTGCAGTACTAGCTATTATATATGTAGATTACTTTATTTTTCCTGTTTAGCTCATTTTTGTCATCCATGTCATCATCTCATTCATGTGCAGTTCACACTGTTATGTCTCTTCTGAAAGACGAAAAAAATATTTCAGTCAAAATTATTTTGAATAAAGAAATAAGGCAGTAAGGCTTTGAGTTTTCCACTGCTTATATTGAGTTTTCCCTCATATATAAGGGGAATCTGGCTTCCACAGTCTGACTCGTTACTTTCGAAAAGAAAGAGCTTTTAAGTAAAAGTTAAAAGTCCATCAAATGCCTAGTGTCTAAAGAAGAACAAGAAAGTTCATTTTACATAAATGCCCTACAAAAGAAGAGGAACGGAAAGATATTTTTTTTTCTGCAGTAAGATACAAATAGATTTTTGCTTTAGAAGCTCTGAAACCAGACACCAGTTAGTGAAAGCGGAAGTTTTACTGAAAAATAGCTTTTTAATATGCTGGTTTAGTCCTTGGAAAGCAAAAAGTGGTTTTTGTCTCTATAGACAGGATGTCCTTCAGAACAGGAAAAAATCCCATTCTGCAATTGAAAAGAAGCCTCTCCTACATACATAAAGTTATTTAACATGTCATCTGCATTACAGTGTATTGTATTATATCTCATTGTAGTGCAGGTGATGTGTAAAAATCACTTAACATAGAACAGTATTTTTTTACCTGTCACCATTTAGATTGAATTGCTGTGCCCTTCCTGAGTAGGTCATACCTTGGGTTAAGATTTTAAGAACAGAGAGTATGTATTACATTTATTTTTTCCTTACTCCATTTAATTTATAGGTAATTAGCTAACATTTCTGTTATTCTGTTATTTTTCAGAAATACAAAGATCAGCTAATAAAAAGAGGAAAAGATAAAGCTCAACTCATTGTTACACAGTTCAGGGAAGCTCAGCCTAGTGTATACATTGCATTGTTGAACAAGTAGTTCTGAGAAACTAAACAGTATCCCTTAGATGATTAATTCAGTGAAAAAAAAAAAGAAAAAAATGACACACGTTTAGCTTTGAAAAACTTAACAGGAACTTTCATGAAATGATCTAAGCTGCACATTTTCTTCCACCAACCTATCCATGCAGATTTTGCTCCCTGCCTGCTGGGATTTGTCTTCTCCATGGCTTTAAGCAAGCCTGGAGGAGCTTTGTGTGTCTAGCATGCACAGAAATACAGAGAGGCAAGACAGGGAATAAGAATGAAATGTGTTGCTGTGCAAGGATATATTTAATGCCTAAAGCAAAGACGCAACCCTGCAAAAGGGCTGCGTGGAAGTGCAGAGGTAAATACTAGGCTATCCTGAGATTAAAGTCCTTCTCTTTAGAAACCTGTCATTATATACAGGCTGTTAGAGGAATCTGGAGACGTGCCTTTGATGGAGCTGTACTGCAGGGAAGGCAGGGCTTCTTCACAGGTGGATGGTCTGTGAGGCTTGTGCTGGGGATCTCTGAAAGTCTTCTCCCTCCGCATTTTAGGAAGTTCTTGTTTTCAAGAAGCGTATGCTGCAATCCTATCCTCACAGTTGTGACAGTTACTCATTTGGGGGCGGGGGGAGAGATTGTGTTTGTTCTATGCTGTCGAGCAAGGAATTAAGGGAAAACTGTCTGCATGCACAAAAAAATGAAGAGGACAAAAGATAAGAAAGCACAGTGTTTTCTCCAATGCTGGCAGTTCAGCTGCTGGAATAAAACAGGAACAGTATATGACTTAAAACGTAGCTTCTTGGGTTTATTCCTCTGGCCTGAAGTTGAGTTCTCTGTAGCCCCTCAGAGAGGCAAATCTGAGATCTGTAAGAGGGAGGATTTATTTTACCAAGAACTCTGTAATTAGCATGTACTCACTTGACAAACTGGTTACACTGGCATATTTCAAGATAAAATATACCCTCTTTGGCTGAGGTGGTCTCCTTTTGTCTTACGTCCTTTAAGAGAAAGACCAACCACATGTAGGAAGGAATGGAAAAGCAAAGGTGGAAATTAACACAACTGTGTAAGTGGCACAACCTGTGGGGTCTGGTTACAGAAGTTTCTTTGAGACATCATGAAGTCAGCATCACTGTCTGATCTCCATGAGATATATCACCTGGTCAGAGCATCTCTTAAGACTGGAACTAAGGCTCAGTACAACTTTCTAAGCTGAATATTGTGACAATTGATAGCTGCAGGACTAGTGTGTATGGGTGAGGATCATCCCAAATTTTTGCCAAACTAAACTTGCTCTCTGCTTGAATCACTTAGGAGGAGCTTCCTTAAAGAAAAAAAAAACACCAACCCAAAACCAACAACAACAACAACAAAACCCTGAACCTGAATAAATAAAAAATAACTAATAACATGTTTTCCTACAAATGTAAAAAAACCTGCCTCGCTTTCTGTGTTATTACTCCCCCTTTGTTTTAAGCAAAACTCAGATACTACTGTTTGTTTCCAACAAGCTATTCCATTATACTTTGCGTATATTGAATGAGCAGATGTTTGAAACTCCAACTGGGCATGCTTTCAGTAGATATAGTTGAAACCAGCTGGAAACTTTTCCATAAGTAATAAGAAATAGCAGAAATAAGATGATTTGTTTTGTATTTCAGTCCTATGATCATCAAGTCACTTTCACTTACAGTTTTTTTTAAGAGAATTCTGATTTCAATTTTATTTTAGAATTGCAAAGATTACATGATACGCTAACTTCTGAGGACTTCTAAGCAATACTTTCAGGAATATCAGCCTGCAGAAATTTAGATTTTGTCTGGAAGATACGTAACACATATAGGTTTTAGCTCTTTATACATGGATGAAAGAATAGTGCTACAAGAAGAAATATCATTATAGTAATTGTAGGTTTCTGGATATGAGAAAATAGAAACTCAAAAGAAGTCTGTGATATGGCTTTCAAAAATTTCTGGGAAAAGTCCTAATTCCTGCAGATGAAAGCCCTAATTTCTACAAATGAGAAGCCAAAAATCTGTTAATCAGAACTCCAGGAAAATTATTCATTTCACCATTATAACTAATTTCAGTTATTCTTTTAGCACCATTATTGTGTTACAACTGCAACACCATGGTGAGAAAACATGTTAGCATTTCCATGTTTTATGGATGAGGAGCACATGAGGTACTGGGACTAGGAGCTAGAGCTGTAAAGTATTTGCATCTAGGCAATTAGTACTACACTTCGTAACACATCAATAACTACCTCCTGCATACTTTACTTCACAGGTGAAGTCTGCCTTCTGTTCTCCAGGCTGAAGAGATCCAGGTCTCTGTCTTTTCTCAGAGGAGGGACACTCCAGTCCCTTCATCATCTTGGTGCCCCTTTGTGGCACTCTCTCCAGTGTGTCCATGTCTCTCTTGCACTGGGGAGCCCAGCACTGGACCCAGCACTCCAGGTGTAGCCTCACCAGTGCTGAACAGAGGAGACAGATCTTCACCCTTGACCTGCTGGCAACACTTCTTTTAATGTAGCCCAGGATACAATTAGCCTTCTTTGCCACAGGGACACATTGCTGCTGCATGTTGAACCCTTGGTGTCCACCAG
>JAVKLA010000074.1:22811956-22831196 GCA_034782735.1 Sagittarius serpentarius | reverse complement strand
TTGAGCAAAGAGGAGCTCTGCGCAATGCTCCTGCGCTGTGTGTAACCCGTATGGGGATAGCACCTCATGCTCCCTTACTGAGGAGTGTGGGAGCTTGCAAGGAGTGAGTGTTGCCACACTCATCAGGCCAGTGTTCATCGTGGGTTTCAGGAGCCAGATTTCCATGAACTAGTCTCAAGCATTTTAATATAAATTCCCAGGGAAGCCTCGCATCTCAGGATGATGGTATCTCAATTTACATTTTATCCTTGTTCTTTCCTGGAAGGGCTCTAAACAGCTGTAACATGATAGCTTAATGCAAAATTTAAAAAAAACAAGCGGCCTTGGTTTGATGGCCAGAGAGGTGTAGGGTCTTCTGAAGCATTTTCCTAAATGCTGTGATTATTCACCTTCTGGATAAGATTATTGCCTTGTTAAAATTGACATCTGATTTACAATGAGTGGCAGTGTTTATAAAAGTAAAGTATATTTCTGTTTGGATAAATAATAATACATAAATGATAACCGTTTAGGGACAAGTGAACCCTAACTATGCATTTCTACGATAATATAGGAACTATTTTTATCCTGACCTTGAGTCAAAACATTCCCTCTTATATTCACTGTAAAGTACTTCTATTTTGCGTTTTTTAAGGCCAGAATGTCATCACCTGGATTGAAATTTGAAGCAGCTCAGTTTATTCTCAGTGAAAGCTAAAAGAGTTGTAAAGACTTCAGTTTATATGTCTCTTAAAAAATGAGTCATGCAAGTACAACGTGTAACGTCATGAAGGCTCTTGTTGTCTGAGTAGTAATTCAGGGTGGCAACACTGCAAAAAGGATGATCAGTACTTCTGGCACAACCTCCAGGCCCTAGAAGCCCTCTATCAAAATACTGCTGGAATTTTGTCTTGCAGGGACTGCGTACTCTGACCCTTATCCAAGAAATCACTAGTGCACAATTCTTTAACCCAAACTTGAAATGTTTTGTTAATTTTATTGGATTACTCACAGAGATGAAGCTGAATATATACCTAAAATGCATTTTGGGATCACTGCTTGTACGCCCTTAGGCATCCCATTGTATTGGCTTTGTGCAGTCTTCAGGATAAAATACATTTCTGTCAAACAAGATCCAGGAATACTCACTTGTATGGACAAATTTTGCTTTTGGATTGCAGTCTGAGTAGATTCTTTAAACTGGTCCTCATCTCTGGAAATGACAGTACTGTTCATTTAATGCATAAATGTTCATTTAATTACATAGATGATGTAAAAACAAAGTGATTTTACAAGGAAGTAAGAACATTAATATTCCTAAACAATCTCAACAGCTGACTTTGGACTTTCCAAGATTGTGGAAGATCAGGTGACCATGAAGACAGTTTGTGGAACTCCAGGGTACTGTGGTACGTTGTTTTTTAATTTACACTATGCCACACTTAATGTGAGGATGTTACGTTTTCTCTTTCCAAGTTGAAATGCTTCTTCTGAAAGTCAAAATTCAGAAAGCCTCTAAAAAGCAGAAATCAAAAACTGGAGTTCAGAACCAGCACTGGGTTAAATTTTTCTAAACTTTCATTCTGTAACACTGAAGCTTAATAATCAAAACATATGTCGCGGTGCAGGTTCATTACTTGCATGGAACTAAGTTCGACCATCGTAAAAATGCTAAAATTACTAAAATAATGCTGGAGAGGCATCAGCAGAAATTTGGACTATGAAAGGCATAACAGAAAACACTAACAATTTATAGAGTTCATAACAATTATGACAATATGAATATTGCTTACAGTGAATTTATCTTAATTTTTTTTAACATAGAGTAAACCAAATTATTCCGTAAGAGTAGGGTCATAAATTAATCCCCTAAGCCCAAAACATATCAGCAAATACATGGTTTTGAATACAGGCTTCACTCAGACCATTCTGGTCCATGCTGGAACAGGACCTGTATAACAGAATTATGAGTGCAATATCAAGAAGCACTTTGTGGCAGGTCTTGTCAGCTGGGGCGACTGGTGTAGATCTAGTCATCTCTTTCAGCAGTAAAAAGGCTTTGGCACTTTTAACTACTCCTTTTTTCTCCTAAACAAAATAAGAATGAAATTTCAGGTTTGCTTCAGTTTTACCAAGAGAGTGAGAGTCAGCGTAAACCACTGCTTACCAAAACAACTAATTTGCCTGTACATTCACAGTACATCAATAAGCATGAGTTTATGGATGACTTCAGAGCAAACATCTTACTCATGAGCTTAGCACTGTATTACACAAGGATGGCAATTTTAATTCCTTTAGTAATTTAGAAATTAGGAAATTATATACTTAATGATGTTGGGGTTTTGTTTTTCAGTTGGTGGCCTTTAAGGACACTTTCTACTTGTTTAACTGTGGAAGATGTGCACAACGTTTAGAAACCGTGTTTAGTCTCAGTTGCCCTGTTCTTACATGTTTCTGGTTTTACCAAAATCACAGCTAGTTCATGCCTCTCAGTCGTGTAGCTTTTAATAATGTAAGGCATCTAATTTGAATGCAAGAAAACCACTACTGATACTTCAAATTAAAACAAATTTCTGTAGAATATGTTCCCTCACTGTCATATGGGAGAGTGAGGTTTTGATAAGCAAGTTAAAAAACATAGTACTGGTAACAGTCCGTGAATAATTAGGAGTGTGAGGTTTTTCTCCATTGCTCTGGGGAGAAATAAGTGCGGCAGAGATTGAACACTACAATTGCCACATGCATAACATCTGGCAAACAGTGCCATAGCTGTGCTATATGTCAGATACCAGTAATCCAAAGCAGACATAACTAAAACTAACCCCCAAAAAATCCGAAATCTAAAACCAGAGTTCAAGCACATAACCTCCCACAGCAAGGAGGAAGCGAGCATATGACTGATCTTGAAAAAAAATAATTGAAAAGATGCTGCCGAGCCGCCGCGGCTGTTCGCTCGTGGGGCCGGAGCATTTTGCCCTGCCCGCGGGGCTGCAGTGGGAGCTTGTCTTGCTGCAGGTGGGGACGTGCCCAGCCCGGCCGTCCCCCTGCACACAGCAGACTTCTCTTCAGCGGCAGCGTCCCCAGGTCAGAGGGGATGGAACGAGCCTGTAGGATGCTCCGTCCCTGTGGAGACCCTCCGGCCTGCCTGTGGGCGGGTGGTGTGCGGAGCAGGGCAGACCCCTGGTGTGTTCTGGCTCGGTTTCCCGTGGCGGCGCCAAGCCAGGCAAGGCTGACCAGCCAGCCGCTGGACGGAGCCCCGCTGACCGCCTGGCACCTTTCGGCGGGGCATCCCATGCATGCCGTCAGGTTCCCGGTACAGCACCCCCGTGCACAGCTTCGCTGCCAGAGCAGGGACAGCTAGCTCCTGGAGATGTGCAGAAGCTCGCCTGGACTCCTGGAACCAGAAAGTGAGCCCGAAATGGATCCTCCAGCTCCAGAACGTTCAAAACAAGGAGCCCCTGTGGCAAAAGAGGACTGCAGCTGCTTGCCCTTCGTTGCAAGGCACTTCCATGTCAGCAAACCAGCTGAAGGCTGAGGAGGCTGGTGATCTTGTTTACACCAGGGCAAGCCTGCTGGGCTTCCGATGGTGGATGGTCACCTCCAGCAACCAACGTGATCTTGTGGAGAAACCTGATTCTACCATCCTTGCTGAACTCTGGATCCTGAGTGGGCTCCTACAAGACGCTGCAAGTTGCTAGCAGCGTGCTGGGTGGTAAGCATCTCGGGTAGTTTTGGACAGAGCTGAGCCAAGCCATGTGGAAACTAAAGACCTGGCTTTTGCTTTTATAACTGTAGAAGCAAAGGAAGGAGGACATTGGAGAAGACCAAAAGACTGCTTTGTTACCTCATAGCACAGATGATAATGCAATTCAGGTGACATGTCTGTTACCTTGTACGTCATTCTCTGCCAAGCACTCACAGGTGCCAAGTATGCTTTACAGTAGCACTGAATTCCAGTCTGCTTACTTTTGTAAACCTGTACTTCACATGGTAGCTATTAACGTTCTGGTTGTCTTCTCTTGTAATACTACAAATGACATAAAACTGTAGTTAGGACTGAGCCCTTTTTATGCCTGTCTTTGTACACTATAAAAATAGGATAAGGCTTATTCCCATAGAAGAGCTCTCAGAGTAGGGATGACTTGGTGGGGAGGGTTGAGGCTGAGCATCTGCACCGAGAAAAGAAGAAAGGAGCTTTGTGCCTACAGACATGGGCCTACAACCCTTGCTTTACAACCCGTGTTAACTGACCATGCAGAATTCCTGTTGCCTGGAAAATATTCAAGCATTACTTTCCAACACTGGAGGAAACCCAGGAGGAATACTGCTGAAACGCCAAATTAAACCATGAATAATTGCTGGTCACAGGCTGCCAACTCCCACATCCTGCCCACCCAGCTATCAGCAGTTTCTCCAGAAAGGACACAGCAACAAAAACACATACGGGAGTCTGGATACTTTGGCATCAAGACTTAGCAATCTACAGTCCCTGGGACGTGCAAAGTGATGCAGAGGACTGAAAGCAAGAAGATGGTACAAAGAACTTAACTTGCTGAGACATTGTTCTTTCAGTGAACTTAACAAGAAGGGCATAAGTGATTTCTCACAGTAGCACATAAAAATAAGCTAGTGCAGAGCAGTGATTCATGATCAGTCTGTTACAGCCAACATCTAAACTAACAGCAATGTATCAGTCAAATCCATTCACCAAAAGCAAACTTCTGGAAAAATTAAAAAATCATATTTACAAGATGTGTAACTGTTTAATCACAGTCCAGGTGGTAAGGCAGACCCCTGTATACAAACCTTTGTTCTCCTTTGTGGCCATTTTACAATACTGAGGGGGAAGGAGGAGAAAAGCAAAAGGGCAGAAATTGTCTTCTGACCTTATCGAGAGCAAGAAGCCAGCCCAAGAAACACCACGTTCTCTAGAAAAGGAACCATATTGGCCATTAAACAGAAAAACTGTCTTATTTACTTCAGAACCCCCCCCACATGGCATTAACAAACATGGCAGGGAGAACAGTGGTTAACATCTCTCTTGGTCCATCTCCATCTCTTTCTCTGAGGCCATTGGCTGCTTTGCCTGTTGGCTGTCCTGTTAGCTACGGGTTGACCTGAATTAAAATCAGTTGGGATCTAGTGTCCCTTCTCAAAAACAGCCCCGCTCTGTTCATCAGTTTACCTAGCAGAAGAATAAAGAGGCAGGAAAAGTTTGCGCTTAGACTGGCAAGCATTTGCCCAGCTGCCAGCTGTACAAGTAGTATGTAGCAAACTTGGTGATTAATGTCCTTTGCCTTCTATATTAATGCTTTGTAAAAATGCATGATGTGTTCCCTGCATGGTAAATCCTTCAGGTAAGGTGAAGAAGTCTGAGCCAGCTGCCTGGAGGCCACTGGGGAGTTGTGTATACTCTGATTAAAATCGTGCTTGGGGGAGCCTTGCTCCCCCCGGGTCTTGCAGCACATTCCTCAGGAGAGCTAGCTGCCCCAATGGAGACCTCCCGCAGGCTGGGAGCAAAGCAGGAGCGTGCCGGCGGCCTGGGTCAGTCTGGATGGTCAACCAGAGCTTCAGGCTGAGCAGGGAGCTGTCATGCATTTCAGGAAGCCCCAGCCCGTCTTGGCCCTGCCGCTCATGTGGCTGTGCAAGTGTAATGCGGGAAGGTGAAGAGATGCATACGTTCTGCAGCATTGATGTGCGTAGGTGCAGCAAGTCCACTGTGCCCCAGAAATGTGGCAGCCATCGCACGTGCATCGTAGGGCCGGTGGGCTCCGGGGCTGTGCTGCCATGCCTTACATCTGTCGGATATTGATGCAGATACAGTGGTTGCTGAGAAGAAGGGTTACTGCTACGTGGAAGTGTGGCTCAGCAGTGTCTTTTTAATTATTTTTTTCCAAATCAGTTGGGTACTTTTGTCTGTGGCCAAAAGGTGAGGGAGGGAAGGGTCTTGCCTCCCCCAGTACCAAGCACTTCCATTTCCTTCCCTGGAGATGTGGCATTTTCACCCTGTCAGCTCAGGAGCTTTGCCCAGGGAGTTTTGCCCAGTCGGAGGCAAACAGCAAGGGTGCGCAGAGCTACGGGGCCTGGGGTGCATGGGGGCCAGGGGTGCTTGAGGTAGGCACGTCACAGTTTGGTTGTGCAGCCGTGCACATTTTTAGTGACACGCAGCAGCAACAGACGCTGTCTGAGGGATACAGCGGTCTGCTGAGCTTTCCTCGAGGTGTGTCTATCAAGCCCCTTGGGCAGAGATTAACTCCTCTTTACCACTGCAGAGCTGGAGTCTGCCAAGACTGCCTGGCCTTTCTGCCTGCTGCGCACTGCAGCAAAAACAATTGCCTGAAATGGTCTTGCCTTTACTTACAATTAAAACAGAATACCAAAAATAAAGCCGAAATAAAGTACCAGGTAAATAAGTATGAAGCAAAAGTAGCACCTTCTTTGTCACATTGCAGCCCCAGTGCTGCTGAAGCTTTCTGTGGTTCCTTTCACAAATCTAAAATGCAATTTGAAACCAAAGTCCTCTTTTCATTTTATTCTGGCTGTGCTTGGACATGACTTCTGTTACTTTATACTCAGTGAAGGGAATCATTTGCCTAACTAAGGGCTTAAAGGAGCAGGCCCTAATTTTTTAGAAGATGCTTACGAGTGTGCGTGGAGTTTAAACTAACTTTGTGACTGTTGTCTCTGCATACAGCTTTCACCTTACTGACAAGTGTTTTATCATCTTCAGCACCAGAGATACTACGGGGATGTGCCTACGGCCCTGAGGTGGACATGTGGTCTCTGGGGATTATCACCTATATCCTGTAAGTGCAGACAGTGCCACGGAGTGGTTCATTTGTGAGCACCTGCGGGTTTTTATGACATTATAAGCTGTGCTGCTGGTAAACACAAGATCCTGAACTTTAATTATGATATTCCTAATCTTATTTAAGTCAGTCAAATCCTAGAGGAGCATGACAAAACACTCAGGTTATCTGTTTAATAAATATAACACTTCTTCCTGAAAAGCAGCAAGGTCTGTGCAGAATCATGCTATTAATGTGAATGAATACCAGCGAAGCTGCTGAAAGCAAAAATACAAGTATACGAGTGTCAGAAAGCACCATACCTTTTTTTTCTCATTCACATAAACTGTGAGCTATACTATGATCCTAAGTAGCTTCTCAACCACAGATGGGACAAGGAGAAGTTAAGGTGCTTGTAGTAGTTTCACAGTGCCTGTGAATATTCCCAAATGCAGCTGCCCATCTGTGTCAGGCCGCAGACACTGCTACAGCTTCGGCTGCAGCATCAGTGTTGCTGTCTTACAACATCTCAGCCAGGAGGCAGGGAACAGCCCTGGACCCTCCTTCTGCAAATCAGTCTGATGGGTTAAATGATTAATGTTGAAGTGTTCCACTTCTGACAAGATATCCAGACTTTGTTGACAGAAGGCTATGAGTGATGTTGGCCATACGTATTTTAAACAGTTGAAGCTGCAACCAAAATTTTCAAACAGTTGTGTGTAAAGGTAGGCACTTGTGTCTGCATCTTAATATGACTAGTCCTAATTCAATTGGTAAGCATTGTAATTATTTCACTGTATCGATGGAATCTTTCAAAGGAAGATTATTGAGAAGGGAAAACTGTATCTGATGTATTGACATTTCTCTTTATGGGAGAATAACTAACTTCATTTATTCCCGTGGCAAGACCAATGCGAAGCTGGCTTGTGTAGTTGCATGCGCTACTTGCAGGATGCCTTTTATGGGAAGAAAATGGAATTTTACACATCTACATTAAAGATATGGAGGATTTTATACATCCAGGCCATTTTCTTTCCCCTTCTAGGATTCATAAACTGTGTCCAGCAAGTACAGTGTGTAATAATACCATTATTTTCTTCATGTCTTTTGCAAATAAAGAATTGTATTTTCTAGGGTTTATACTAAAAGTGCTTGTAAGGATATATAAACACTCTGATGGAAATACCAGAAAACATCTTTTGTTCTGTACATAAGCTTCAAATAAGTCACAGCTGTCCTTCTGGGTGCCTGTAAATAATAGGCTACAATATTCCTATTTGACATTTTGTTATCTGCTTCTTTTAAAATGTGAATCTTTGTCTCAAGGCCTGGTTCAAGTCTGTAGAAGATCACATCTCAGATACTGCCTGCCAGGTGATCATTTCTCATCAGTTCTGATGGCCCACACATGCCAGAGAGGTGTGAAATTTGCCACCAGGGCTGTCCCTGAGATTGAAGAGGTGCCTTTTGTTGTCCCTGTACAAAGATACATAGATTAAGCCATCGGCTTGCCTAGTTACTCAGCGATCGAGGGACAGCAGTTGTGCTTGAGACTAAGAGCCTTCCTTAAGCAGAACTTGCTTTCAAGGGTAGGCAAGCTCCAAGCAAGAACATACAGCAAATTCCTGTTTGAATATGTGGAGTGGCATTTGCTGTATGCAGCCTTTCAAAACCTTCCAGCTGTTTAGGAGGTGCTCCCAAGCCGCATTAAACCTCTGCACTTGTGTAAACACAAGCGTGTGAGCTCATGCTCTCGGTGGGACACCACCAGTACAGATACTCCTCTACTTCTTCCCCCTTCTGTTCCTCTCCTCCCCTCTCGAAATCCAATTTGACCTACAGAAGCAAGCCAGGCAAAAAGGGTGCTAGTCAAATCCACTTGGCCGGCTCTTCCATTTAGCTGTAACAATATTCCGCATTTAAAACTCTTCTATTGAGTGCAAATCTTTGTAGATCAGTATTTTTGACGGATTACAAGCTGAGACCGGAAAGGTATGTGTACAGTAACTAATTCGTTAATCCTGCAGCCTAAAGGACAGTGTTGCATGTCTCAGTTCCATACTTTAGTAGAGGGAATGCGCTTATGTACAGTCAAAAAAATTTGTTGCCGTATGTACCTCCAAAATAGAGTGGATGTAAGAGTTAACTACTGTGCTACAGAAGATTGCATAAAACTGCATCTTCTCACCAATACAGAGTGGACTTACCATGTGATTAAGAAAAACTTTGACCCATATTTTGACAGAACAATTATTCTTGAGGCAAATTATATTAAGACTTATTGATGATAACCATCATAATTCTAGGGAAGCCACATTTATAGTTTTAGCAGCAAAGAGGACCAGTCCTTTTGTATTCCTGCAGGACATGAGAAATTCTGCTGCACATCTGAGATGCAGATAGTGTCAACAAACACAGAGGCTTTGCCTGTAGTCAGAATTGCATTGATTTGATCAAAGGTGTTTTTTCACTGACTTATTTAAAAGGGCACAAAACACTGCCTGGTCATTTTTAATTGATTTTGAAGATGTTTACATTGATTTTTCTTTATTTGGTACATAATTGACTTTAAATGAATCAGCATAATAAAATGAAATTTCATAATAAAATGAAATCAAGAGCAGCCACGCTGGATCTTACCCTAGTTTAATTTATCTAATTTGAAATCACACCTCTAGTTTTATTTGTCTAATTTGGCATGTTGTGAAAAACCTGGCTGCTGAAATGGGAATTGTTTTTGGGTAGAAGCGTATCCATAGACATTGTTAATAAGACAACAATAGCTGATAGTATTGAGTTACGATGAAAATACTTTCAGGAGTAAATAGAGAATCACTTAGAGGGCTTCCAACGCCGTCACGGCAGGCCTTAAGCATGGTCTCACTGTATGTCACCGGTTACCTGGTATCCAGAGGCCAGTTTTGGCTGAACCAGTTAGTGGCCCAACAACTCTGCTCAGCAAAGGTGCTCCGTTGGGACAGGGGCCGACCTGAAGCAAGCTCAGAAATGATGGTGGGAGAGGCGGGCAAATGGGAGGGGAGCAGCAGAGGGACCGTGACCAGCTCCCATCTACTGAAGCACACACGGTATTTGGAGGTTGAATTGCTGTGTTTTAAATCCATCTATGCCAGCCTTGGAGATTAGTAATGTGCCCAGAACATGCTTCCAATGGAGGTTTTCTCCTCTTCAGCAGCGCAGAGTGATGCAGCTGTTCCACCCATGGCTACACACCACTCCCCAAAACACATTTCTTCCTTGAATATCTGTCTCCTTTTTCAGGACAGTAAGCGCACTGATTGGGTTTAAAAATATGAAAACAAGTTAAAATATAAAGTTAAATTTTCTAGATTTGTTTTTGTTGATGTCTCGTTCTTTACGGTCTGCTGTTGTTTTCCTGGCATCATCTTGTTGCTTGTTGCATTTTCTGGAGGCAGAATAGCAAATAAACTTTCTGTTTAGCTCAGAACGCTTACTGGTTGAATAGGAAATTCACTTTAAAACATCTGATTATGTGTGCAGGCATGATTAGAGTGCAATGAAGCGACAAAAAAGGACATTGTATAAATGGAAACCTCTTCTATGAGTAAGCTTTCCCCAGGGCCGGCAGTGTGGATCTGTGTTGGGATCTGTATTATTCAGTTTATTCACAAATGCAGTCATTAGTGAGATTACAAAATTTCTTGATAATATGTAGGTTACCTAAGTAAAGATAAGGGCTGATTATTAAAACCTGCTGAAGGTTTTTATATTTTGTAGATGATAGGGAGAAAGAACATAGAGTGATGAACGTAATCAAAACCCAGTCCTAACTGGACCACATAAAAACTTCTCATTTCACAGGTAAATTGTGGTTCCTCAGCTAATTCCTGTCCCTCAGGAAAGAGTTAAAGGGATTCTGATAACTGCTCTATGAATGTGTTAATGCTGTGCTTGTAAATAATCAAAAAAAGCGGATCCAAGGTCAGGAATTGTTAGCAAAGAAATGGAGATCAAAACAGAAAACATCATTACGCTAATTTGCAACTCTGTGGTGTGCCCATGCTGAATGGTGTTTGCACCCACTTCAAAAAGACACACAGCTGGAGAAGACTCACAGAAGACAGCAGGGATGAGCAAAAGTTTCAGACTGAGGAATGACTAAATAGTCTAAGGGACTTCAGTCTGAGACCAGCAGAACGAAGAGCTGCTAGAAAATGTTTACTGGTGTGTCGAAGGTAAACAGATGCCAACTGTTGCATGGCTGCTCGTATGGCAAGTCTTTATATTAATAGTTCCAATTACAGACATGTGAAAATGGAGAATTAGCAATTTGATCAGCCTTTTCCAGTGTTTATGAATGCTTATGACCACATTTTGCTCTGCTTTGTCGAATTAGGAGTTCATAAGTACATCCATGCCTGGTTTCCCAAAGTGGTCTACAGGACACGAAGTAGGGCAAGATAATTAACAGGAACTGTTTCTAACAACCCAAGACTAATCTTTGATAAATTTCTTTCTTTTCTATCCTTGCAGACTTTGTGGCTTTGAACCATTTTATGATGAAAGGGGAGACCAATACATGTTTAAGAGAATCCTGAACTGTGAATATGACTTTGTGTCCCCCTGGTGGGATGATGTGTCTCTGAATGCCAAGGATTTAGTAAGTAAAGCAACAAGAGACTGGAGAATCTCTGCTGATACGTATTTGGCTAGTATCACTTCCACTCAGAAAGAGAGTCAGTTTTGGGGTGGGGGCAGAATAATTGGATAATTAATTGCTCATATGGCTCCTTGCTTTTCTTCTTCCTATCTCTGGTGTATTATGGTGCTGTTAAATATCCTGTTAGTCCAGTGCTGTAATTGTGCACACAAAAGCACGGATGTTCAGGTCCTTCTATGAACTAAGCCACGGATCGTTGGCAGCTGTCACAGCGTTCAAGTATGCCTGCCTTTCATGCTAGCTCTGAGGTGTTTCATTGTTCCTCTTTGCAGGGCAACCGCCTTCAGGTGAATGTAGGAACAAACCCTGTATTTTGTGCAGTTTTCAAGTCTGAACTTTGGAGGAAGACTATAAAAAAGGAGTGAAGCACCCCAGCTTTTGCTGACAGCCTCTTTCTGTCCATTTAAGCTTTTCCTCAGTAGATGTGGAAAGACCCGTTGCTTTAATATACATGCTCCGTTAGCAAAATGCAAGGGCTGGCGTGCTATCTGAACTGTATTCTTTTATTACTGAATAAAGTAAATTGGATCCAGAAGATACTGATCTGCAAAGATAGGTATGCTTGAGTTTAATTTTTAGTCCACAATAACTTGCACAATTCAGTTATTTCATGAGCACTGAAGACACAAACGCTCAGTTCCATATTACTTATACAAACTGTGCCATAAAATACTACGTAGTTAGTGTTTGTAAAGTACTTCAGGATGCCTCAAATGGAAGGGCTGTAGAAGTTCAAAGTACTTTGCTGTTGTTGTATTAGATGTGAAGTTTTTCTAAGGTCAAAAAATTATAATTTACTGCCTTGTGTTGTCAAAACCCAAAAAAACATCAGCCTGCAGCAAAGCTATTATTGTATACAGAGAGTGTTGATCTGAACTGGTCCCTACCATTTTGCTACAGTGAAGCTCAGAGTTTTAGGTTTGAACACTGTACAGCAAGTTGTAGATAAGGATGAAGCCCATGGCTCTCAAAACCCATGCCGTGGGCAGTTCTGAGATGCTCACTTGAAGTCATTTGCTTAACTTGACCTCTTCTGTGGATGCACAGCAGGTATTCATCACGATGCCTGTTCTCCTGCACCCACTTCAGTGCACCACCTTTCTTTAATAGTTCTTTGCAGGGAAATTTCAGAGAGCCATAAAGCACTCTGCTCCAAGAGGGTGAGCTGCGTAAGTACCAGGCTCTGCTGAGTACCAGCCGTGTACTTTATTCCATCCTCACCCTTCTCTTTTTTTAAAACACCTCTTGTCCAGACATACAGCAAAATCCATGAAATGCAGCTTGACTGGACACACTTTGTACCCAGCAGTTTGTACCGCCTCCACTCCCAGAGGTGTGTCTGCAGTCCCTTGTTCCCAAAAATGTCCTACTGTTGTGTTTGGAGAGCTGCAGCTTCCCTGGTCTCAATAACAGAAAGAATGGCATAAACAGCGTTAGTTTCAGAGTGGGCTAAGAGAGAAATACTTGTACAGTACTTTTTAGTTCCAAGTGTACATGAGGTTTTACAGTGACTGAAAGAAGCATTTCATTTGTGATGTACCTGGCAGTGACTGCGTGTGTTGCATACACTAAAATTTAAACTTTCTGATACAGTTTAAACCTTATCCAAATCCAAAAATAGGGATACTGCTAAGAGAACTGCCTGGCTAAGAGTATTTTGAGAATCTCTTAGGGTTTATGTGACAATTCAGATGTACAACAGCCTATGGCGGATGCAGGCCAGCTCCATTGGTACATACTGTTGCAGATGTTGGTAACTGGTTGATTCTTTCTCTCCTCTCTTCCCCTTTAGTGACTGTCTTATTCAGATGTTATTTATGGAGGACCAAGAAATTCCAGAAACAAAATACATGCAGAGACGTGAATGCAAATTCTTGTTGGTTTCTTAGAATGTGTTTCACTAAGATGCTTCCCAAACCAAGACTAAAGCCCCAAAATGCAAAGCTCCGTAAATGTAAATGAAGAATAAGGTTAACAGTATTCTGTATTTCTTTCTTGTGGTTCAGGTTAAAAAGCTGATTGTTTTAGACCCCAAGAAACGCCTCACCACTCTACAGGCTTTGCAGCACCCATGGGTCACAGGGAAGGCAGCAAACTTTGCACATATGGACAACGCACAAAAGAAACTTCAAGAATTCAATGCCCGGCGTAAACTTAAGGCAAGTCTCTGGACATGGTCTCTGTTTTGGCTATGAAAGCATGCAACTAAATTAGAAGCCTTACAGAAACCTTGCACACTTTTCAGGATAACATTCCATAGTGGTATAGAAGATTTTTATTTAAGGTGACTGACAAAGATGAAAAAGTTGAAGATGATTTAGTCGATGTCTGCAGCCAAACAAAAAAAAAATGCGTGAGACTGATTGAAAACTTCATCTACATGGATGGAACTGCTGAGAATGTACACAGTTTTCACGAATTCCTTGCCTGCCTGCCTGCCTGCCTTCCTTCCTTCCGTCCTTCCTTCCTTCCTTCCTTCCTTCCTTCCTTCCTTCCTTCCCTTCTTCCTTCCTTGCTTCTGTCTATCTATCTGTCCTGTTCTGCTTGTGCATCCTTAGAGTACTGACCAGAAAGAACAAAATTCAGGGTAGTTTCTTCATCAGCATCCATAAATCTGGAAGATATTTAATCTACTATAGCTTATTTTGATCTGTAAGCCACCCTCAGTTTCTGTATCTACGAATACAAAGCAGGAGCTTAAGCCATCCTTCTGTATGATCTAGAGTCAGCATTTCAGACATGTAGGTCCGTAAAATGTGTGGGTTGAGATTAACAGGCCCAAAACATGCATTTGCAAGGACCTGTGAGAGCAAATGTGCAATATCATGCTTTATCTGGAAATTAAGGGCTGCAAGGCAAGAGTGCAGGTAGGACCTGTGCTGAAAATAACATTAGATTTTGAGTCACCAGTGTGCTCCTTTACCATCTAGTCTACATAACTACCATAGGAAGAAGCAGGGAAACATTTTTAGGTGCAAACGGCAGGCAACTAGGCATCTAACTGACATAACATCAGGAAATTTTCTTCTCCCCTAATTCCTTCTTCAGCTATGTTCTGCTTAGGAGAGACTACCAGGGATACTTCAGCACAGAAATTATTACCAGCTACAGTGAAACTGCCCTTGTAGCCCTGGGGAATAAGAGTATAAAGCATCTTGTCTGAAAGCTTTACAACCCTCATGCAAAATCAAATTTACAAACAATGACCCTTAACTTTGTTTTCGCTCTTTTTTTTCAGTATTAGCAGGAAACTGTGACACAGAATCTCTACAGGGCAAATAAAAAATTTTGTCATTTACAAAGGTCTCAGACACTGTAGATATAATTCACAGTGACGCTTTGCCCATGCAGAACTGACTAAACGTGTCTATTAACATTGTTCTCTTCAGAAAGGTTTCTGTACCCTTACAGCAGTGATACCTGCATATTCACTGAAAATGCCATGCAGCGTTGTTATATCAAAATTACTTCAGAGCATGAGCAGAGTCATGAATGTCATTATTTCTGAATGAGCTGTTACATTCCCTGCCCAGGAGGTCACAAAGAAATGTGTGCCCTTTTGCATGTTTTGGTTTTCATTCTCGTTATGTTTTTACTCCTCTGATCACCAATGAGATTTTTTTGAAGCCCTGTTTATTTAGATCCCTATAGTCAACCAATTTATAGTTCTGTGTTTAAATGGTGTTGCTTTTTGTAAGTTTATTTCTTCATTACTTTTCTATTAAAGATTAAATGACCAAATCTCCAATTATTATGAGAATTAACTGGAGTTAGCAGTTAATTGTGGAGTTAATTGTGTTACACATATATATGCATAAAATGAACCAAAAATTTTTAGACAATTAATTCCTGTCCAAAAAATAAGAACGAAGCAGAAAACCAGGTCGTGAATACATGTTTTAATTGTTATTTTGTTAGTAAGTATAATATAAAATTATGCTCTCTTTCCCAACATACAGGTCCAGCAGCAGGCTTTCTTTACGTAAAGACATATTTTTATAGAGTAACTCTAAAGCTCTCAGTCATGATTTGGTTTTCCATAGATGGTGTTGAATTTGTTTCATAAACAAACATCCACATGGCTCGTGACAGTAAACTACATTAAAAGTATCTTTATACATTATAATATCGAGTGGCCTGTTCTGTTTGTCATCTGTTGTCCAAAGTCCTCTCACCACTAATGTGGATGTCTATGATTTTTCCTTTGAGAGGTCTAGACTCTCATTTTCAAAATTATTGCCACTTTTATTGATTCATGCCTTCCACTTTGACTTCATATTCTATATTAGCTGAGTCTTCTTTCTTGTCAATGTTTATATAGTCTGTTTCTTCATTAGCATCTTCTTTTTCTTTTCTTTTTTTTTTTTTCACATGGTTACCTCTCCAAACCATCCACAAAACTTGCTATACTCCTCATCCCTTCCTGCAGCCCCACTTCTGTGATGCCGAAGCAAAAAGCTAGCCAAGTCAAAAATAGCTAGAGTTGTCATACACAGAGATGAGTATTTCTTTTCCTCACTTCTGTATGTTTGTTTTTTCAGGCAATAAAACTCTTCATGGCAAGGACTAATATAACCCTCTTAATGCCTGTCTTCATGTTGTGACATTTTACGTGATATGAGAGCCTGTCCACAATGTGTATTTATATATATACATAGCAAGTTGCCCGTAGGCTCTGCACCATTGTGCTTGACATGTGCAATAGTGCAATAGTGATAAATAATTTTTTTCCTTTGTGAACTTTTCATGGAATAATCAGTGATAACAGTGTTATTATTATGATGGAAGATAACTGTCTTTTTGCCATCTAACTTCAGCACAGGAGTTTCTAAAAAAAAATGCAGCATGTGCAGCTGAAAAAAAAAACTCTGGTCATGTTGGCCAACTTGTAACCTTGTGAAAGCAGCAATTTTAATCCTCAATCCGGTACTTCAGGTGGCCTTCTAAATCTACCCAGGCCCCAGGCAGGTATCTGAATGTGACATTACTGTGAAGACTAAATGCGGTTACGTTCCCTAACGGGACGACGCTACGGCTGCAGTGCTGACAGACCATGTCCTTTAAGGAATGTTTGCTTGATCTTCTCTTTCTCAGGCTGCAGTAAAAGCTGTGGTGGCATCAACTCGCCTCGGCAGTGCCAGCGGTCACAGCGCGCACGACAGCAACAAGCCCAGCTGTAACCCGTCTCCTGTCCATGACAGCAAACCTGAAGAGAAACCCACTCAGGAAGCAGAAGCAGCTCCAGAAGAAATGTCTTAGGTCAATGTGCTTCCTTGTTTCAGCTGAGATCTGTCATTTCATACACCAGCTACCTTGTCATTCAGCAAGAGAGATTCATAAGCTTGGCCTCTCTGGTTCTGCTTTGGGGTGCCAAATGCCCTGGCTGGTGATCCTACCTTCAATGCATGTGACTGCTTATGAAAATAGTAAACTGTTCCATAAGGCATGTCATGGAAACAGTGTTATTTGCAGTAATACCGGCAGGTAAAAACATGGGGATGAATAACTACCTACCATAATGCATATACTTCATATACATCCATCCAGTGTTTCTAGATGGCATTTGAAACAAAATACTGTTTAATTTGGTTTTATGGAAGTAGGTGTCTTCTGTATGTCGTTAGTTTCTTTGAACTGCTTCCTTCCAGATTCATAGTCCTGCAGCAGACAAAATGGAAGGAAATACCACGCCAGTGCTTTTAAAACTCATGTATGAAATAACGCTTTTTATCTGTAAAGTTCAAAAAGTATTGGGGATTTATATGCAAAAAACATTCCACTACTTCTAGGAAGAAATTGAAATGTTAGTTCCACTGGGCATGAAAATGTACATTCCTCAAGCTTGTGTTGAGAATGCCTTATTCTGACTTTTCCTCTTTATATACAGTATTTTAATGACAACCAAAATTACTCAAGATTTCTGCTATTTCGTTCTCTAGCAAAGTGTTAGCAAAACAAAATGATAGAGTAAAAGAGGATTAGAGTAGATGCAAATTTTTTAAATACCATTATATTTACTCATTAATTTCTAAACTGTGCAGCTAGAAGACATTTTTATAGGGCCTAAAGGAATAATCTGCAATTGCACAAGTTGTAAATGCTTGAAGGAAGCTATTCCACAACTTAATGATTTTGCTCTGGGGAAACACTCTTATACAAGGTCTGGGAGCATAGTATAATCTAGTTGCTTCCCAGATAATTTAACCTCATGAGTTTCCACCTGTCAGCATCATTAGTCCATATTTTCCTAACAAAGGACCGCTCCTGTAAAGTGATCCACCAGCACAGATCTTGCATCCACCCAGAGCCCCTGTGTCCTAAGTTAAAAGCTGTGTGCATGGATCAGCTTGCAAAATCAGGGTCAGGCTCTTCATCTGTCTTGATTTTCTTGTTGAACATAATTGATAGGAATCGAAAAACTAACGTGCATCAGTATGTATGACTGTTTACATTTGTTTGTTATCACTTTGATAGCATGTGAATTTCGTAATGTTACTGAATGTACAACGATGTCATTTGTGTTTGTTAAACTTTTTAATACTGATAGTTACCTAAGACCCTAGACATTCCTCTTTTGCTTTTAATTGTTTTTATGTTGTTAGGCCTTGCACAACTTGCCTTGAAAAAATATATCAGCTACTGAAAAAACAAGTCATTAATAAAACATTCAGTAGCTGCATTTCCTGATGAAATTAAAGGATAATACAGTGTTATTCATATGGTAGGTTTGATAAATAAAATGTAATCTAGATTAATACAAAAAGGAAGATTAAAGATACTGTCTTTACTAGGTGAGAATGCATGCTAATGCATGTATGGTACCTGAGATTTTTTATCCGTTTCTTACAACTCCTTGAACTTGTACAAAAGGGTTTGCTAATTAAGCGTGGCTGAACTTTAAAGTACATGCATCCATCCTTTTCCCAGGTGACACACTTCGAGGTCAGCTGAAACAGCTGGTGGGGGCATGGCAGCTGTGAACAGGCCAACAAGACACTTTTGCATATTTTCCCTTGAAAACAAGTGCAGTAAGACTGATCACTTTGGAGAAGAGTGATAGGTACATCCACATGTCTCACTTTTTACTACCTTTCTTATCTCCTGCAGGGTGAATGAATTTCTCAGCCACAGGCCTCCTCTCCCAGTTACAGTGGTGAAGCCACCCAAGTTTGGTCGGTGGGGAGGTTTGATGGGAGAGGCTGGATTTCTGTAACATTTCCTCCTTCATTTGGGATAGTTGCTTCTAATCTGCAGAAGTGGAGCTGGCTGCACAGTCACTGTGGAGCTATGAGTGCTTGAGCAGAAGTATCTTCATCTGAGGCATGGTTTGTTGAGCCAAAAAGTAGTCCCATCTGATTCTTAAAAGTTATTCTTTGCTAAATTATACCATAGCATATCATAAATATGAACTGATGTCCTGCAGCTGGAGACCTTTCTGTGAGAGCATGATCTCAGAGGCAGCTCAGTCTTGCGCATAAAGGCTCTGAGGCTTCAGCTGGTTTTGCTTAGTTTTCTTTTATTATGCTCAATACGAAACAATCAGGGTGTCTGTGCTGAATGAATTACCAATGTGTGACTCAGTAAAATACTATGGCTGGCTTATGTATGACAGTATTATACAGAAGGAGGAGCAGCGCTAGGGTGTGTACATGTAACCGAAGAAAGGAGTGTTACGTGCATTGGTTTTGTATGAAAAATTGCATACTGGTAGCAGCTGCCATAATTCAGACTTCGGAGTGCAACACCAGTGTCTTACTGTGGCTGAAGAATCTGC
>JAVKLA010000074.1:22677262-22694635 GCA_034782735.1 Sagittarius serpentarius | reverse complement strand
GATCCATGAAGAGGGGCATTTATTGGAAATAATAGTGGAAGATGTTGCAGTGTTTAAGAAGCTCATTCTTGAAGAGCAGATGAGTACATCCTCCGTAAGAGCAAAATGCCCGCATATGTTATGAAGTTACTAACCTGGATATTTACAGTTCAGTAGGAGCACTGACAATAATTTATTTAACATACTCCTGAGGACAATGTCCTTAACTTCCAAGTTTGCCTAACCCTGTAGCAGTGTATCTGAGCAGGAGTGCCAAGGCTCAGTTCCCTCTGTACGTATCCAGTTTTGACATGTGGGCCACACCAGCACATTTTGGCCAGGTAGCTATGTTGGCAAGGAGCCAGGAAAACATACATACCTCATCAACAGTGCTGTGGCAGCAGAAGGGTTTTACAGATTCAGTTATCCTGTCGCAAAAGCTTTTTCAGTGACACAAGTTATACTCCTTAGGGACATAGATTAGGGTATAGTGGCAAAAATACTGCCTTTGCTACAAACAGCTATGGTACTTTCTACACATCTCACTCTACCTGCAAGCATTCTTAAATGTGCACCAAAAATAGCAAACTTTTGACCCTGGTCAAAAGTAAACATGAGAAATGGGTGGAAACCGTAATCTCTAATAGTACGCATTTCATCCCAGTCAGCAACCAAACATCAATAAAACTAGATTTCTAGTTGGGAAAATACTGGTATTGTACCCTTATGTACTAATAAGCACCTTCACTACTTTTTGCTAATTTTTAATCTTTTAGTTCTGAATATTTGTAAATATAATTACGACTGAATGGACTAGCCCAATCTATTTGTCAGTCTGTTCTCTGGAATTTTCCAGGTGATTTATAACCCCTATGATTCCCCTTTTGAAGTGAAACTTCCAGAAATGGTCAGCTTATTCACCTCCCTTTGAAGTAAACAAACAGTACTGAGGTCAAGCTTACACTTCAGTAAGAGGAGTTTAAGACATCTGGGCTTCTATGTGTATTTTTGCTCCTGAAATCTGTGAGCCCACATCTGCCTGTCTCTGAAATGGAGAAAAGTTCCACTTGGTAGATGAAAAATTTGGGACTAAGACTAAACGTGGTAATTTAATATTTGTTTCAACTTGTTCTGTTAGGAAAATATTTTCTCCATGTCTTACAGCTCACAGGCTTGTGTACATTAACATATACATTAAAATACACAGCTTAGCTACATCTAACAGTCTGATACAAAAATTATGCAAAAGGGATAAAGAGAAAAGGAACTCATAAGCATGCCATAACACCATCTGAAATGCTACTTCCTTGCTTTATTACCTCCGAGCACAATTCTGTTGTAATGTTTTTCTCTTCAATGAAGCATATTTCAGGAATTTCAGATGAAAATAAGAACAATTTGTATAGGAAACACGCCACGCAAACATCATGCTTGGTTTCCTTTACAACCAAAAAGGGTTTATGATGGACCCAATGCCACCGTGCATGGGACAAGAAGGGGGTGTGAGCCATGGAGGGGCTGCTGCAGTGCTGTGAACCGGGCACCACCATCGCGGGGGGGTCTGGGGAGGGAAAGCAGGCACGACGTGCTGCTGCTTGGAGACCACTACCCCCTCCCATGGGCAGCCCACAAACAGATTGCTGTAGCGTAACTTCTTCCATGAGAAATGAGAGGTGGTTTTGTCTTTGTATTATGCAGTAGGGCAGAAAGGAGAAAGGTTTTTCACTTGAATCTCTTTGTTTCAGTGAGAAAAATCTCGTGGTTTCTTTTGGAGCCTGCCCCAGCAATTCCTCAGCCTCTGCTGTTTCAGTCAGAAATGCTGTGAAAACTGGGAAGGGCTTTCTGGGCCCCTCTAACAGTGAAAAACTACCACCTGTTAAGATAATACTTCAGCATAAACGTCAAATGTTAGCGTAAAAGCAGCATATGATAGAAGGTTATGCTTTATACCAAACAGAAACTGAAGTACTGCAAACTTAGTTGTCCTCTTTGCACTCAGGAGCAGTTTTGAGGCTATTGTTTCAAAACTCAGATTTTTCACCTTTGTTGTGAAATAGAAAGGTCTAGTCCTTAACCAACTGTATCACTTCCTATTTATGGCTCTTCTGCTAATAGTTAACACAGAGCTGCCGTTCCTCATACTGATTCACTCTGACATTGCCACTATAATGTGAAGGAAGTACGAATCTCCCGCTACCTCATTTTCAGCTGCAAGACTTTATTTGTTCATCACTATGGCAACTGCTGCCCCAGCCCAGCTTAATAGGGGGCTTGTCTAGACAGCATTAAACATATCTGCACTTACGTGTGTCTGCTTTTAACATCCAGGTGTGCAGAAGGCGTGGTGGTGGGAAAAGAGGCAACAGACAAGGAATGAGTAAAAGAAGAGTAGAAGTATTTCAGAAGCCACCACACTTCACGTGAGACTTTTTAATTCTGGACGCCTTTCCTGGGGTGCAGTGTTAAAATGTGTTCCTCACCCAGGACATGCAGATTTATAGGTGCGCATGAAAGAATGCCAGACTGATTTCTAACTGACCTGAATAAGGGCCACCGCCACCTGCGGGCTCCTCCGGGAGCAGAGGTATCTCTCAGGGGCAGAAGTCCGTTTCACGGTTCCTGTGGAGAAGTGTGGCGTGTCTGGGACTGATCAAGGTCCGCAGGTCCTAGCACGGCCCTTCAGGAAGGTCTTCATTCCGACTCAGATCTGCTGGTTGGATCTTGGGGAAAACGGAATCAAGCACCCCAGCACTGCCCGCCTCCCCGCCACGGGAGGCCCCTGTGGAAGGGGACCGTTCTGCCTCACAGGCAGTGGAGCAACTGAGCCTGTGCACAGCGAGAGACCCGCATGACTCCTGATGGCTGCAGTCACCAAAATACGGCACTTCAGTCACCCTGAAACTTCTACGAATCTGTGTCCATCTCAGCAAGTACTTTCCGTGCAATCAAAGAAACCCATATTTTCAGCGTTAACTTCAGTGAAAGAGGGCACAGCCTGATGGTAAGTTAGGATGTGGGAGAGACAGACTTGATTTTCTGGTCTTCCCCACTCCCAGAAAATGTCTCAAACAGCATGCTACAGCATGTTTGGGGATGCTGAGCTGTCAGCGTGTATTTTTGGGGGGCTGTCCTTACTTTAGCAAGTAAACACAGACTAGAGCAGGTCCAGCTGACACCCAGACATTGACCAACCTAAAACTCCTCCCAAGCAACATCTAAGCAGGCATCCTTCCACCTCTCCTGCTCCCACTGTGCATGATACAAGCAAATACTCACTGAGCCATAACAAATGAATGTTGAGTTGTTATTCTGGAAGACAGAGGGTAAAATACCCCTGACGGAGGCAAGAGTTGAAGTAGCTTTCCCACTACTGGAAGTGGGAAGCAACAGCATGAATCTAACCCTTCATTCCTATTTATTATTTTCTGTAAGAGGCTGAAAAACTGACACATTTCCAGCCTAAACTAAGCAAACATTAGGGGGCAAGAACAGTGAGAACGCAGGGGAGAAGAGCAATAAAAAATGAAGTGGTAGGAGTTAGTCTCAATTTTTGCTGAACTAAAAAGCACCTAACTACTCATACTGCTTAGCCAATGACCCTAGTACTACCAGGTGGACAAGACAGCATTTTTTTGCTCGCATGTGATACATAAACACCATGCATGCATTCCTATGATCAATACCCAAAACATAAAAGGCGTATAGCACTAGGAGCTGCATATAACACTTAGTATCATCCTTGGAAATACTCTGTGAAGTGAAGCATAGTTTCCAGGCAGAGGTGTCTGTGGGACTAAACACCTAGATTTTTAATCATTATCTGTTAACTAGGGACTTTTTTTTAATATTTAACCCCTAATTGTGCCCTTATTGTACATTAAAGATAGCAGAAAAGTACATACAAACCAGGCCAACATATAAACTCTGTATTGCAGCCACAATTAATGAGTATGCCAGCAGATAAAAAACACTATCTCTTGATACTTACATTTTCTCTTTTTTTACTAGGAGAAAAATCGTTCCGGTGTACGTTGGCAGGCGTAAACCTTCTGGCTGGCACTAGGCGACACAGAAATACAGAGGTGTCCAGAATCAATTCAGGGACAATGCCTGCTGGCAAACAGGCTCATCACAGGAAAAGCCAGAGATGGGTGTTGCTGTTATCTGTCATGCCAACACACTGCTTGTGCGTCGTGGGGCCGACTGGTAGCCAGAACTGTTCAAAAACCCAGCATCTCCCTTTGAAGAGAAGGCAGTTAAGATTGCTGGTAGACAAACGTATTCAGCACATTCCCAATACCACCTTGTCTAGACAGACTGTTACTGAATCCATGAGAAATTACTCTCCCGGTGGAAACACTAGCCACTAGCTCCCACCACTGAGTCCTTCTTACTTGACACACTGTCTGTACAGGACAAGGAGATACAGTTTGCCGTTTCTGAAGCACATTGGGTAGGCTGAGAGCAAAGACTGAAAGGGCCAGTTTTTAACAAAAACAACATTAGGTTCCAGTTAGGCAGCTAGGTCCATTGCTAGGCTGCAATGTAGCCATTTGCCCCTTCTACAGCTATCCCGAACTCCTGCTCACAAGATCACGTCATGTGTTCACATGTTGGATGCCAGCATCCCACCCTAACATCTGCAGAGTTATGCTATAGCCTTCCATGTGCTTGGCTCAGCATCATTCACTTTGAAGCATTTAATCATTCCAAAAAGGGATATTCTTGTAACATGTTCATTCATTTCATAAATATGAGGAAATGGTAAGCAAAACACCTACACATTATATTTCATAGTTCAAAAGTATCACTACAGTCTCGCTTGCTAAATATTCCGTCCTGAAAAACAAGTACTTTTCACTTGAATTCACTATGCTACAGTGTGCAACATGGCATGGTTTTTATTGATGTGTATAATTACATTATATTGATCTTTCCTACCCAAAAGATCTCCATTATTTTTACACTGCAACAGCACCATGGCAGCCCAGGTTTCACTGTGGGATGAGCATTGACCATCTGTTTATCATACAATACTAATAAATCTAATGGCTTGGTGTTAGGAAAATCTCTTATCTACTTAATGCTCTAGCAATGCCTTAAAATAAGAGTGTCCACCTGGTATAAGTCACTCTAATGCAGCCAAATTAATTACCTGTATCTGTCTGGAAATGCTTGAATTCTCTGAAACCCACTGTTACTTTGCTTTGGGGTTGCAATTAAGCCCATGACAAGCTTAATGAGAGCAGTAGCATATATGGGGGTACAGTTGCTAGGCATCTGTGTGCAGGGTCCTATCAACTTAGGCCCAGCAGTTACCACAGAGAATTGGCACAATACCTTCTGCTTAAACTTCTTGAGTTTCGTTTGTTTAAACACTCTTGGGAGAACAAAATATCTTCCTGAAACGTCAAGTGCCTAAGCTGAAGCATTACTTGTAAGAGCTTAATACTCTCCGTCAGGAAGCCAGACTGCTGATGAATGCCAATAATTGATATAATGTAGAAGGGATTGTATATGAGTAAAGATTTAATCTCAGTGTTAGTATTGCCCCTAGGAAAATTACCATCTGTGTTTAACGAAAGATAGAATATGATTTTTGTGTGAATGAAGCCTCATGTTTAATGCTCAGCATCACTTCCATTTCTGAGGCACACTGAACTATCAGGGTACTTCCCACTCTTTGGCAAAAAGTGCAGATGAAGAGGCATAGTTCAAATACCGGAAGAATGATGTCTCTTATACCTACAGATGCTCCAGAAAGTTTATTGTTTTTCTAACCAGAAAGGATGTCCAGAAGTCCAAAGGTGACTGCTGGCCTACTGTCAGCTGGTTCTCTTATGGGGCTGCCAGACATGCAGGAGAGCTGCCTGTGCATGATGGTGCTTATGCTCTGATATCGATGCTTCTATGCACTGGAAGTACTGGATTCATACTGGATTTAAGCATTTGCTTTAGAATATTAGGGCATGTAATGCTGAGCCGGACTGATAAAGGAGTGTTAGATAGTGCTTGTATTTAATAACAATTAATAAATGATTTTTTTGTTTCATATAATGTGAAATATGAATTTAAATAGCTGATGTTCTTCATGTGTCGTAAAACAGCCACCAGTGTAAATTTGATTGCACAGTAAATGCAATTGTAATCACTGCACTCTTTAAAAAGGACACTACGTTTGCTGAAAAGATATGAGACAAATATTTACAGATTGTAACAGGAAAAACAAGATGCTATTAAAAATTTCGTATTAGAAATCATGGAAATCAAACACAGTGCAAAGTTCTACAGCAAAGCAGAATTTTTTTTCCTTGATTCACTGTTGTAATTGCCAAAAAAAGTCTATGTCCTCAACACTATACAACTTACCAGGCAACATAAAAAAAACCCAAACAACAAACCAAAACACCCTGCTTTAAGTCTTCTGTCTATAAAAAGATGATAATTTCTATTTTTGCAGCATCATTTCCATTTCATGGTCCCTGCTTGAGTGGACAGAGTTTTGTAATATTTGCAAAGAATTTTCAAGCTAACATCTTATTTGGCTTTGCAGCTCTTCTGGTATACTGTTGTACATTTGCTATTTTTATTCTTCTTGGTGCACTTACTACTGCTTTCATCTTGCCAAACCCTATCTAGGAAGAACCCCTAAAATGGCAGCTACACTAAGTGGCCCAATGGAAGGAATAAGGAAGTTCTGGATGCCTTAAAATTTTCTCCGGTGTATAGTTTTATCAAGTAAATATTGATAAAGTTGTCCTGATGAAAGTCATAGGCAACACCAGTTTTTACCAGCTTAATGGGAGTTTATTTCAGTGGGGCAAGGATTTGGCCCATCTGTATGTTTTTACTGATAATCTTGAGAATGTGTACAAAGTATTTAAAGTAGTTTTCAGAGACAGACATCTTATTTCTGTAAACTTTTTACAGTTGCTCATCTGTGCCTCTGTTGTGCTTAGCTTGAAAAAACAATTCTCAGTTGGAAACTTGGTCACTCAAACTGTAAAAACATAAAACGTCATGCATTTGCCAGCCAAAGTAGTAAAACAGTACTTGGTATAGATGCTACTTGATTGTAACTAAGAAGTAACAGAAATAATAGCTATTTCTGCTCTAAGGTAGAGAGCGGCAAATCTTCCACAGTGCAGATCTTGGGGTCAGATTCTTGTTCCAGCTGTAGCCTGACAAATCCTGGGAAAGAGAGGAAGTGCGGTGCAAATGTAAATGAAAGCAGAAACCAGTTTTTGCTCATTATTTAGCTGCAGCTGCCACTGTAGTATGTTACGGATTTGCATGGTGAACCTTATCTTACACATACGAGACAACACAGCGGCTGTATCTGTCTATATCTAGTCTGAGGGCTGCCAAGGGCTGTGACAAACACACTTCCAGGCTGTGCTACAATGCCATAGGTGTTGCATGCTGGAATTGGAATTTGTGTCATTCTCACCTGTGAGCCAAATTCTGATGCAGCCTTAATTGTATTAAATAAATTACATGAAACACACATACAGAGGAAAACCTGCTCCGTGTAGGCCAATGGCCACGTAAGCCATCTGCAGTCTTCAACCTCCAGGGACACCATGGTCTGTGGGAAAGCCTTCCCATCCTGCTGTCTTCTCATGCTTCTACTGCCATCTCCTCTGGAGAAGAAGGTTCTGAAGTTTAAATATTCCTCCAGCTGCAGAATCCATAGGCTGAACGACCCTTCCGTCATGTTGCTTGCCAGAGTAGACTGAGCACACAGGGCAGAATCTGGCTTCTATATGTCTATTTTAGTTTCAGCAGCAACATTAATAAAGCATGGCAGCTTGCCCTCATTCCAGTTCAGTGGCAGCCTTGTTATACAATGTACTTTGATGTACAGTAGAGTCTTTTTGCTGTCAGATTGGGAGACAAAATCATATTGCAACATAGAATCTGGTAATTCATCTCACTCTGAATTAGGAGCATGAAGGTTGCAGCTAAAATGTGGAATTTGATCATTACATACTGGACTTTTTACTGGAATTTTTTTTTTTTTTAATTAGTATTTGAAATCTGGGGTGATAGGTCTCTTTGTAATCGTGCGGCTTTGTCTCTGCAGCATCGGTAGCAGTTTGGCCTTTCAGCATAGTATTTATGGAAAGAAGGGGGAAATGCCAAAGGGAAGGAACACTGGACCCTGAGTATAGATGGAGTAAAACATCAAGTAATGGCTCCTGGATCTGACTGGCTTTCAGAAATGGAATCATAAGTATTCCCAGTTTTTCCTGGGTCAGTGCTGTTACGGGATAACATTTTATTTTCAGTGTTCACTGAGAAATTGAAGACATTCCCTGAGAACAATGAAGGCTGAGGCCCTGGTTCACTGAGCTAATTTTCCTTGGGGGAAAATTAAGTATCCTTAAAAACAAAAATGATGAAAGTATGTTCCTGAGGAGTAAGGTCTGATCAGTAGTGTTATTGCAGACCATCAAGTAATTACAAGTGGATTTACTTTTAATATAGAAATATCTTACTATTTAGCCTTTCTGTCTAGGAAGGGATTTATGTATCTTTGTCACATTAGATCTGAACCTCCTTAACAAGTGACCACAGGACATTGCATATCAAAATTCAGGCAGATTTATCATTTCAACAACATCTAAAACCATTGTAATGGGAAGAAATTAAGATAACGAGACCTTCTTTCTCTACTGTATTAGCAGAACCAGCCAGAGATGCAAACAACAGGATCTCAGTGTTCCCAAAAGGATTAACACCAACAGAATGAAACCACCTTCAGATTTGCATTAAAAAAAATAGTGCAAAGTGGGTGCCTTGCCCAAGTATGATGGAGAGAGTTCTAAGAATTTAAATGCACTTTTCTTCATAAGCTGCCCTGAAAGCGCAGAGAATGTGGTTTATCCATTAGCTTTGTTATGTGCTCTTGTAATAGAATCACAGAATGGTTTGAGCTGGAAGGGACCTTTAAAGATCATCTAGTTCCAACCTCCCTGCCATGGGCAGGGATGTCCTTCACTAGACCAGGTTGCTCAAAGCCCCATCGAACCTGGCCTTGAACACTGCCAGGGAGGGGGCACCCACAGCTTCTCTGGGCAACCTGTTCCAGGATCTTGCCACACTTACCATAAAAAAATTCTTCCTTATATCTAACCTAAGTCTAGCCTCTTTCAGTTTAAAACCATCACTCCTCGTCCTATCACTACAGGCCCTGGTAACACATCTCTTTCCATCTTTCTTATAAGCCTCCTTTAAGTATTCAAAGGGCACAATAATGTCTTCCCAGAGCCTTCCCTTCTCCACGTTGAACAACCCCAACTCTCTCAGCCTGTCTTCACAGCAGAGGTGCTCCAGCCCTCTGATCATCTTTGTGGCCCTCCTCTGGAGCTGCTCTAACAGCTCCATGTCTTTCTTGTGCTGGGGACCCCAGAGCTAGACACAGCACTGCAGGTAGGTTCTCATCAGAGTGGAGCAGAGAAATGTTACTAAGGGACATGCTGCTCCGTAGCACACCACCACCCTAATAACACCACTTCATCAGCATTCAGGCCTGATTGCCTCTTTTTGCATATTAGGGAAAGCCGCTGGTACGAAAGCTGCAATTAAACACATGGGGAATCCTGAATATGTCAGTGTATGGAGTGGGGGAGAACAGGCGAGCTGGGAAAGGAGGGTCTCCATGCAAGGCTGGGCAGGCAGCATCCCACTCTCCCAGCCCCTTCTTCCTCTGCTGCAAAAGGCTTCTGTGCATTTGATTTCCAGAAAGGGCATATGCCAAATATCACTGACCTTCTGGTAAGGAGGCAACAGTGGATGAAATGAATACAATACAACAGTGCAAGCTGACGAGTATTTGCACTATATTTGCCATGCAAAAGTCACAACTGGATTCATGACTCAAATCATGCAAAGGGTCGAAGAGCTAGGCTACCGTACGCAAGCACCCATGAAGGCAGTTGTGATGGAGACCTCCGACTCTGCCCTGGAAGCTGCAGTCTCTTTCACCTCCCCAGCAGGCAATACTAGCCCTGAAACCCCACAGACGGATTTGCACAGCCCGAGGGAACTGTGCAGAGAGATGAGGTCCTGCATGCCTTTTTCAAAGGAGCAATTGCAGGGCTTCATGCAGCCAAAATTGCTATTGGAACAGTTTTGCTCACCTGAAACCTTAGCCGAGTGTTAATTCACTCATTGGAACTCTGCCTTCTGAAGTCTAGCAGACAAGGGATCAGATTGTCTGTGGCGTCTAGCTCCCACTGTCTTTTGGCAGAGTGGGGTGGCTGACAGGGCGTTAATAACAGCACCTTCAATCTCTTTCTAGTCGGGGGCCCAAATGTGGGTTAGACCACAGGAGAAGCCTGCCAGCTGCTGCACTGGGAAATAAATGTCACTTTGTCTGCTCCCCTGCCTGCACTTTTGGTTCAGGAGGGAAAAATCATACTGGATCTGTGACCTCTAGACTGCTAGGACTCTTTCCAACACAGAAATATATCCAGGTAGAGAGCCCTCATCTTTACAGAAATACTTGAGTGTCTAAGAAAATATACAAAAATGACTTCCACCCAATTAGAAGACTTCTAGGTGTCTTCAGCGACACTTTGCTAACACCCAATGCTATGAAACCACCTGCAAATTTCAGGCAGTGCGTTTTAACTGGAAAATTATATTCTGGTGATAGAGGGCAATTAAAAGCCCTGGCAATTAAAAGTCCTAAAGATGAACATGACAGAGAGGAAAATGCTTCTGATCTTGTTAGACCTAGGCTAGACCCTTACACGGGATCTGAGTGTGAGGCTCGTACAGAGCACACTCAAGACCTACGTTACACCAGTCTGTTCAGATCTTCTCTGTGGTGCAGAGATAATTTCTTTGAATGAGGGTCAAATAAACACGTTTGCCATTGGATTTGCCTTCCAGCAGACAGAAATACATCATTTATTATTCTACATGCAGCAGTTGTGCTGGGGATTCATCACATTGTGCTTTACCAACACTTGCTGCAAGTAAGACCTTGGCTGACTTGTTTTCTGCTGCCAGGCCCCTTGCTCCTCACCTTATTTCATTATTATACATGACTCCCCTGAAACAGCAGGAGATCGCAAGAGGTCATCTAACTTTGGAATACCATTTTCCCAGAGCTGTTGTCAAATACCTACTTGTACAGCCTACTGTACGTGGCACCATACAGTAAGCTGTATAGCCAGGAAGACCTAAGAGTGCAACACCAATTATTTGCTTGAACTATTCTAGTGAGGTTGGCAGTTGTATTTTTTTCCCTCACAGTTCATAAAAAGTATCTGAGGAGAAAGGAAGCAGTGGTCTGTTAAATGTATTGCCAGTTCATGCTCTTATCTGCAATACTAACATGGTACTGCCCGATCTAGCGTTCAGTGGAAAACAATTTCTCTGCAAAGAGCTTTAGATTGCAGTGGGATTGCTGCCAGAGCAGAATGTCACCTTAGGCATCAGAGCCTTGAATCCAGTGTGGCTATCATGAATCCTTGCTAGAGGATGCCCCACTAGGCTTTAAATTTTGAGGCACTGCAGAACTGCCAACTCTTTCTTACTCACCTTCAATGAGATTCAATCATTTATTATTTTGTATGTTGCACTTCTTTGATCATGGATCTCAGGAAAAAATTTATGAGCAATTCCAAACGTCCATAGGAAAGTCCCTCACATTCTCCTCTTGAAGACAATTTTATAACCTTGTGTAAAAGAAGTTGGCAATGAGCTCTTCTGTAAAGGAGTTCTGGATCATTTCATTATTACTGGAAATATAGTCAAGGGAAAAAGAGCCCATCTGGAGTATATTTTTGCCAGCCTTCCATCACATGGTGACACACAATTGCCGACATCTACATTCTTGCTTAAATTCTGATATTTCATTCCTTCTTTCCCTCCATTAAATTACATCCCAAAGAAGACTCGATGTCTGAACTTCTGTGGAACAGTCATATTTAACATCAGCTTGTGATTCTGTAACAGCTGGGTTTTTTTCCTCTTTGGACCTTAAGAATCAACATAGCTTTCAGGAGCACAAGACTAGTGAGAAGTGGTGAAGGTAGGAATGCTTACCCCTGCTTTTGCCAAACAAAACCCAGTCTTCGCTCCCTCAGACCAGGTCAGAAGGTAGTCTTATCAGAAGCCATGCATTATGAATAAAGCTTTTTATCAAAAGCTTGACCTAATAAAGTTATCTGTAGAGGGGCCTTTGTGTCTTTTTTAGTTGGCAAACCGAGGTCAGAACCTATCAGCTCAGCCAGTGGTTCAGGTACAACCTGGGTGATCAAAATGTGCATGTTGGTCACAAAAAAGTACTGGCTGGAGCATAATGGTCTTGACTTGGTGTAAATTTGATAGAACTGGGGCCTAGCTAGCCTAAAGGTTTTTAAGACGGGTAAATGCAGTGATTATGAAATGTGCTGTCTTCTAGCTATCCCCTCAGAAGGGGCGGTGTACCTCTCATTCCCCAGGCAGAAATACAAGTCAGCAGCTTCCACATCAATAGACTTCAGCTCTGATTCAGCAAAAACATTCCCAGGTGTTCAGTCTTCATTTTATTACTACCGATACAGTCAACAAGACTGTCAGTTACTGCCAAATCTTTATTTAGTGTTAACCAGACTTGCATGGTCCAAGGGGAGTCCAGGGTTCCTAGGGGAATTCTAGGTGTGACAGGATACAGCCTTAGGGAACAAGTTTGATTCAGCTTTACAAGGGAATAATTGCATTCAAGGTGTTCAGGTGCTGTTAGAAAGTCTTGTGCTGAGTCCTGCCCAAACACAGATGTCCAAGAACACAACAGCTGCAAATAATGTATTGCAGTCCTTTCCAGTGATACCTGTATGATTATTTTTTTCCTCTCAGATTTGCTTTGTGAAGCTCAGGATCAAAGTTGGAAAACTTACAAAAAGGTGGATTTGAGGAGAACGTGAAGAAAAAACACTTTCTGAAAGTCCAGGAACTCAAAGGCAATTATGCAAGATTGCACTAGCATGTGGATCACTGCAGCTGTTTACTGGAAGTAAAGCAGATGTACAGAATGTAAGTACAGGCATCGCGTTCTGTGCTTTCATCTCTGAGATAATCTTCACATTCCCAAATTAATATATAATGAGATCACTGTGCTCTATCATACTGATTCCCCGGACATGCTTAAGAAATGGGAAGTGTCAGATAAATATAATACCTTAGTAAAAGTTAATGGTTCAAATAGGATCAAAGCAAGAATTTTCTCAAGGACCCTTCAGATAGAAAACATGAACTCTAAGCTTATAGCTGTAAAAAGAACTGCCTCAGTAGAGCAGTCATACAGTCCAGGCGAAGGTGCCTTCATTTTCTCCCAGGAGATCAGATAAGAGTATGAAGAAAAAGGAGACTACAGGTAAAAAGAGCAAAGCAGGCTAACAGAGCAGTCCCTAGTTCCAGGAATTTTTGTAACTTTCCACTCTAATGCTAATGCTCTGTGTTACCAAGGAGCTGGAGTAAAGCAATCCTGTAAATATTTTGCTCCTCTCAGTTCCTCACAGAATTATTATCAGCAGACCAATCAGTAATAACAGTTAGTCTTCCTCCACTCCTCTTCACCAGAGAAGACTGTGCAGGGAGAGCCTTGAAAGTGTCTCGCTGCAAGCAAAACTAATGGTATCTCTGGAAAACGTATTTTCTATCTTGCCTATGGACATGCATTCCCATGGGAGGCAGTTCCAAGCTATGAGGAGATCCTTAAGATGATCAACCAGTGTATTAGGCTCCTTGTCCTCTTGTGGATCTTGTGGCCATAACTTCATTAATGCCCACAGCTGAAGTCTACAATTAAAACAATTCTCAGTTATCTTCTGTTCTTCTTTGCTTTGTAAAATTTATATGAGCTTCTGCTATAACACTGTTGACTGAAACAAAAATGTAGTTGTAGAGTATAAAGCTTTTGCTTTTATGAAGCCTCATGCTATTGTCCGTGAAATAAAGGACTCATTAAGACAAGTTTACGTGCAACCTTAATTCTTCTGTTGTGTATATCTACCATAAAAAGACAGGCTTTTTAGGAGAGATAGCATCTTTTATTACCTAAAAATACTGATACAGTTAGAAAAACCTCAGATAAGTTCTCACAGTCCCTTCAGCAAGCCAGACAGAAGCACCAAGCTCCCTGCCAAACAGATGTTGGAAACGATACGTGCCTGCATCACTCTTTCTGTTGCTGCATGGGCGGTAATATGTCTTGCACTGGATTGTAACTTGCTTCAAATAAAAAATGACATTTTATCCCACAATAACTTTTTGGAATAAAGTAGTACAGAAGTGAAGTGCATTAAGCATTCTCTTCTATATTGTTGGTATCTGCTTCCAAATGTGAAATACCTGAATCACAGACTACATGTCAGTCCATGGTTCAGTTTGTCCATACACATATCAAAGAAAAGGAACTATTTAACTGAGAAAATAATGACCTTTCAGACTAGCAAGGCACAATCTATCCCAGTAGCCACATGGAGGGGAAGATACTCAGCACTTTGCAGGTTGGGTATTAAAACCATTACACGGTGATTTTTCTGGAAAAGGAATAAAAAGCCTTTCTCAAACTGGAATTAAAATTGCACATAAGTGTTTACTACACTGAAATATCCTTAAACCTAGTATTAAAAAAAAAAAAGTCATGAAAACACAGAGGTATATGCTAGGAATGAAACTGTCTTCCGCCCCTGGTAGTAGGCAGTACAAAACTACGCAAGAGAAAAATCTCCTACTCAGTCTATCGTTTCTAAAACAGTTTTACAGTACGGATCACATATTCATACATCTCAGCCCCACCAACAGATTTAACAGATGAAGTGTCTATGGCCCCCTCCCGTCCTCACTGAGGAGGCAGGCAGGCAGGCAGGGAATATTGAGGGAGACGTGAAAGAAAAGGGGCAATGTTCTACCTAGCATAACCTTGTCCTTGACATGCAGAATCTCCTCTAGCTGGGGAGAGGCTTTGGGAGTGGTTCTTCACCACAAATCCTCTGTAAGCAGCTGCTCTGTGCCTCAAGCAGGCAGTTCTTCTTCCAGCTCCTGTTGTAACTTGTGTGAGCTCTCCTGCAGAGCTCATTAAGGCACCTGGTTGAGGTGGTAAATTGAAAGAAAGTTCCACCATTTATTTGAAGCCATAATTGTAAACCTGAAATTAAGGGCTTGGAGGGATTATAGAAAACCTTCCAGCTGCTTGAAAAAATCTATTAGTCCTTTAGGAAGGGCTGCAAAGATTGCTATTTCAGCTAGTTTTCCTGTATAACTCATAAACATTGCCTGTCAAATCCCAAACTCTTCACCCAGACAAACTCCCACTAAGCAAATGGACTTTTGCCTGAGGAAGGACTGAATAAGGCCTTCTGCAGTTAACCCTGTGAGCCTGGCACTGAAGGACTAGTTGTCATGATAATGCTACCTGTTCTCATTGAATCTGACAAGGTGGAAAGAGCCACAGAGTTTATACATTGTTGGAGGTTGGTCCATGAGCATGTGTTTAGCCTGGGAATTCACTGGTCACCAAATATTGACAATGTATACAGTGCACTGGTCAAGTTTGTGTTTTCCTTCAGGACATGTATAATTTACACACCATTACTTTCCATCCTTTGTGTTCTAGGTAAAGATACAAATGCAAATGCTTTTTCTGGTAACTGTTGACCTTTTTTCAGTTTTTCTTTCTCCTAAAAACAGAACGCTATTGACAACAACTTTGCTTTCCTTACTGCCTTTTATAGATCCCTTAGGGGCATCCCTTAAGAGTTTCTGGATCAGAAAGCTGAAAACTATTGCTAATTTAAATTATTTCCTTTTAAGTGCTGAAGCTGTTGACACATGTAGTCCACAGGCTAAGTAATTTTTTAAAATTTGACAACCAAAGGCAGGATTCTGATGTTCTTACTTGCCCTTTGACAGAAAAAATTTTCTGTGGGTCTACTCCTGCAATGAAGTACTACAAGACTATTATCATGCAACTTCAAATTACTGGTCTTCCTTATCAACACTGTGTTCACTAGGCAAGTATTAGCTGTATTGTTTTGGAGCAGTGCAGGACCTTGAAAGTGTCCTGACCTGGATTTTGCTGATACTGTGTAAATTCCCACTATTATTTCTCATAAATGAATTACACAGATTGTGTTTACCCTCTGTCGGAAGCACAGCCCTGTGTGTTGTTGTTACATCTAATGCCACCATTTGTTCAGGGCAGAACGAGATGCTTCAACTTCACAGGCCCGTGTGAGTGCCAGAAGTAGTAAATGATGAAAGAAAGTATTTCTAAGTGTTTTGGATGTAGAAAATTCAGCTTAAGTGCTCTGAGAGAACTCAGTTCCCATTTCAGCCATATAAGAGATGTCTTGATCAGATTCCAATTCAGTTAACTGCATGAAGTCCAATTCTTCCTTAAGACATGAATGAGCAGATACTACTTGGATGATCTAATATCATTGCAGTGGGCATAACGTAAAATCCTGAACAGAGTGACCTCTCTGACACCTGAAACCATGCATGTGAATCACGAACATGAGATCTACTTAACTTTTCTGTGCATTTTGAAGGAGTCAATTTAATTTCTGCACTGATCTAGTGCTGTTCAGGACAGCAGTAACACTGCTGTGTGTCAGTTAAAACATAGTCACAGCATTCTCTTTCAGTGGCACTTAAAAAGAAGTGTGAATATTTCAAAATAGAAGGCCTAAAATTATACTTAGCAACCCGAATGAGTGGCTTGATTTTCAAATGAATTGGACAACTGAAAGTTCTTATTCAGCTGTTGCTATTAAGCATACCAGAAAATCAAGCTGCCAATTTGTATACAGCTACACATACAATATACAGATGAACATGTGTATATGCGTATACCCATCATTCTCTGTTCTTCCTGTCTTCACTCAGCAAAAACGATGTGTCAGAGAAAATGCAAGAGAAAGCATGAACTCAATAAGTGGTAGGATGAGAAGGTTCAGAATTTATAGCTCCACATAGCACAGAGGACAGTCTGGATCCCTGGACACCCCATACTTTATCAGGCTCACGGACAGTAAAGAACTAAGTGTATTCTAGTGCAAGCAAATTCCCATTTGCTCATTCTCATGGATCTTGCATACATTGCCTGTTTCTCTTGCAGTGTACATGACAATGAGTTTGCAAAATTCCTCTAGAAGTTGATTTTATAACAGGACCTTCTTACATACATGGCACATACATAAGAGATGACCAGAGTGGAATTCATGCCCCTATTTTTAAATGTCATTGATGCAGGCATCTACCTGTGATCTAGGTATCTATGTACCCACACCAGTCAATGAAGTCCTGGTCAATTCAGTCAGTAGACTGTAACAAGCTATCAGTCTGACCAAAGATTAACGTGTGCTTTAGGATCAGATGAATCAATTTCTA
>JAVKLA010000074.1:22639464-22654622 GCA_034782735.1 Sagittarius serpentarius | reverse complement strand
ATTCTAAAGATGGGTTTGGGTTTACAGAAAAATTTGTTTAGAAAAGTTTAAAAGGAAGCTGGAACAACATTACTGAAGTTATAAACACATCTCACTTCAAACAGTCTGTCCCACTGCTAAGCTAAAATACAGATTAGACTTGTTTGCTGATGAGCTTCTTATCTGTTGCTCAAAGACTTCTATAACAAACTAAATGGTAAGTAAAATTTTAACTTATTGTGATCACTTACAGAGTCTCCAATCTTGATAATACTGATAATGAACACACTACATATCTGAATGTTTGATACAGTTTTGACACCATTATGCCATCCTTCTTTGGAAAGATTATCACATTTTTGTTCAAAACACAAGGCTGGCAATTTGAGCTGATACAAGTTTAATTTTATAGATGCTATAAAAATCTAAAAATACTTCCTGTTACTGATACTAAGAAGAACTTATTCTGGAGCTGTAGCAAGACAGTTTTCTGTTCATGCACTTCATTCATGGTGAATTCTCATGAAAAAGGAGAGTGTCGGTTGTAGCTGAGGTTTCAAAAGGCTTCTGAAGTCCCCAAACTGGACTGAACCTTCTGCATTTCACATGGCGGGGATGACACAGAGATCTATGTCCTGTATTTCATCCTGAAGAATAAACATGGGAAGTTCTGAACGTTAGCTTCACAAACGAACACTGCAACATTCTTACTTCCAGAACCATGAAAGGCTTTTCCATAGGTAGGTGTAACAGAAAGGAAAAAAATTAAATAGCAATGCATTTAGAGATAATGAATTGCTCTGGCTTCCTGTCACATGCCAAGATTTGCTCTTTGCTTTGATGTTACCATAGCACCCCTTTCATCCTCCTCTGACAGCAGCAGAATGATGAAACTTCTTGAAAATTTGTGGAAAATCCTTTTTCTGTGTGTGAAGTTACTACTTGTTTCACCCATGGCTGGTTAAAGAGAGGGCTGTTACGAAAAAGCAACTGAAAGCAAATTTTTCTTGTCTTTCATAGAGCAACCTTAGAGGTGTTTGCCCTCACTATCTTGTTTAAAAGTTTTAGTCTCCCCAGCAGAAGCAGTTTCAGCATCCAGGTCTTCTAAGCCGTGTTTTCTCTTCTATTTCTTTTCCCTTCCTACTTATGCCACTGCTACAGCTTTCTGGCTCAGAGCTATCAGATTTTCAGCACCAAGGGTTACATTCCCCTCTACCTTACAGCAAACTGTAAGTTTAGCTACACTCAACATCTGCAAGCTGTCATTGTCCTGTCGCCACTGGTGCCCTAGATAATGGCAGTCATATAAATATAAATACTTCTAAACTGTAATAGGACAGTTTAAGCCAGAAGTCCTCAGAAATATAAAGCGAATACAAATGCAAGAGGATAGTCCTCAGTAGAAGTGTTGCCCACACTGATGCTGAAGCTCTTGTCAAGAGATAAAAGCAGTGCCTCCTGAAATTCTGATGTTGCCTCCAAGACATGTCCAAGAACTCATCTAGTCTAAGTATTTTAGCTAAGCACTTGTAATAGAAAAAACAAGCTAATTCACATTTCTTGTCGAGTGAGTAAGTGAACTTTGGCACTTTTTCAAGCCACTTAGCTGGAGTTCCCTGGAAACAAAGAGCATTCTTACATCAAAGTGCACCTTTTTTTTTTTGCCTTTTGTTTTTAATTCCACAGAAGCAAACAAACAATCAAAAAAAGGCAGCTTAGAACATTTTTAATAGCCTCATAGCCAAAAATGATGATGCCTTTCTCCCACTGGGTAAGCAGGAAACCCAGGAAAATTTGTCTGAAGATGATGAGGAAAAGAAGTTGAACACAAAACTGGAAACCTGAATGTATCATTGCTGTAATATCACTGGCACTGCTTCAGCACCGTAGCCAAGGAAAAGCCTGAGTTCAACAGAAGGAAAATTAATGCCTTCCAATACAAGCTTTGTGGAATTATCTTAACAGTTCTGTAATTTGAGCTGAAAAAACAGTAACACCCCAGCTAAGGCAGCATCAAATGCAGCTTGCTCTGAAGACACTAGAAGATACAAATATAAACAGGAACAGATTGAATTTTCTTAAGGAATTAATGGATAGTTGGAGGAGGTACAAAAGGGAGGTTTCATTGATCAAAAGGATGCAACTCTGTGCAGCACGAACTGAGAAATTAAATATGAATTTTAAAGGGACAAGTTGATGGTCTTGAGCACAGTTTTCAGGCCAGGCCTCCTCCCTCAAGGAAACTGGTTGGCAAAATCAGAAGAATGCTGGATACATTTGCAAGACAACTAATCCTTGGAGAAATGAGGCTTGATAAACAGAAACTAAAATAGAAGATTTAATGAAAATGCCACTATAGCAAAATAACTCTTCCGGCAGCTATGAGACAGATACTCATGAAAGCTGTAATGAGTTTGATGAGTAACTTGCTTTTAATCAGCCAGCTTTTGCATGATGACTTTTTAAAATATGCAATTTGGTAATAACACAAGCAAAATTTTTTAAGTAGCAGCTGGAGAATATGGCAGGAAACCTGAGGTAACAGAGACTTCAAAAATACTACTTGTTTGCATATTAGTCAGTTACTAGGTGGTTTGGTTTATCCAAATCTTGATTACATATTAACTGATGTGTTAAATGCCACATTTGTTCAGATCACCAAAAGAAGCTGATTAGCATTGTGCCAATAATTTAGCACTTTTAACAAAAAAGCCTAAGAGTCTGCTAGGATGCAGTTCCTTCTGGGTCCAGAGACACAGTACTCATGACACTAAATGCCTTCACAATCTGTTCTTCCTTCACCGTCAGAGATATCAGGCTCAAAATTAACGTTCTTATGCAGTCACTCAAATTTTAGGCATTTCCAAACAATTTCTCATCAGTGAATGCAATACCTCAGTCAAGAATTGTCCATTTTTGTCCCCGTTCAGTTTGAATTTCTGAGCAGCTCTGGTTAGAAACTGCAACAGGACACCTCTCGTGTATGTTACTGTCTCTGTTTAAGGTAATCGTGTTTGGGCACTGGTCTGTGCAGGCGAAGTGTGTTCCCAGGCATCCCTGGGGCCAGGATCTCAGGAGGCTTAGGCACACTGGTTCATTCAAAAATCCAAAAGAGTTGTAGGTGCGAGCTGGGCACCAAGTTCCTCTGCCATGACAAATCTGACATTCCTGTGTACCTGTAGAGAGGCAAACTGTTACGAGGGGAAGAACTCCAAGGTGGCAGACTACAGTAGCTACAGCAGTTAGAGACCAACAGAGGAGGGCTTATAGAAGTGCAGTTTTGGACTTGAGTGCCTACATCTTTCCCTAGCTGTGCTAGTCACCTTACCTTTTGCAGGATTTTTGGACTGAAGAATCATTATTAAAGATTCGTTATCAGTTCTGATGTACAAATGAACTGAATAGTCTTGATACTGTTCCATCTGACTTTCCCACCAAGAGTATCTATCAAGTAGCTTTTCTGGTCCCAAGTGTTGGGACCTAGCAGCTTTCAAGCTTCCTGAGTGTCACCAGATCCTTGCCTGACCTCTCTTGCCCCTCCTGTGAATGTCTCTGAATGACCTTCCAGGGTCTTCTGCTTCCTTTTCTCCAGTTTTGGCTTCTAGACTACTTTCTTATTCCCCTCTGACAGGTGATATCTAAAGAGGTCATCTTCTCTTAGACTGCACTCTGGAAACCCAGATTTGGAAACTTACTCCTTCGCACGGCAGCCAGCTCAAGGTTCTGTTGCCCTTCCATGTGAATGAGAGATCACCAGGGCTGAAAAGGCATAATGCTATCCCTGCTTAACCCTTAGATGAAACAACTACTTTTCCTGATGGTTTCTCCTTCCTGTTCAAGAAGAGATGTAGTGAAAAAATGAGTTTATTCTGGACAGTCTTAATGTTTTAGAGGCAAGGAAATACTCACAAATTATAAAGGTATATACAAATCACCAGAGAAGTATGCAGACGTATATTAATCCCTCCCCAGTTTGTTAGCCAAATCATACTTTCCAACACAGCAGTTTGTAATTTGACCAGGTCCTGTCTCAGACCGCATACCCTGCAATCTAATGAAGTCATGTTGGCAGCGGCGTATTCTTTTGCCAGACTTCTTAACATGGAAACTTCTTCCTTTGTAATCAATCTTCTCTCTTTAGTTTACCAGTAGCATCCCAGTGCTTACCTGCATCCCAAATCAAGACTGAACCATATTGCACTAGATAATGAAACAATGCAGAGCAGCAGGCAGTCCTTGTCCAGAGGTACTTGTCATGTACTTGAAGCCAAGTCACAAGCAGGGAGAACTGGGAGGGAAGACAGGAAAGCTGTGGGTAGGACTGCACGGTTGCGGTGACTCAGCCTGTGTAGATGGTGGCTTTCATGTCATTGCTCTATGTAAGGGGGAGTGCACAGGAGGAGCACCAAGGAAAGTTTGCTTGAGGAAGCTGTAGTCTCATGGGAATCTTTGTGCCCACAGGAATGAGTAATTTGCTCATGCACGCTGCCCCGTTTATTCCTCGGGACACAGCTTTCAGAACCATTTCCACAGTACTGACTCAAAGCAGGAAGGGCTGGCACTCCCATGCTACAGAGATTGCGGGGCTGCACAGAGAGGAAGGGATTACCAGTCTAAATTTTGGCTCCGAGTAGAAGTCTCTCTTTTGTTTATACATGCACTCGAATATTAGGTTGCTTCAGTAAATGAAAGAGTACAATGTGTATTGGTTTGCGTGTGATAGAGGTGACAATTAACTGCAATACATCAATGCGGTCAAGGGTAAATAGAGGTGAAAAAAGTTCATCTGCTTCTAATTTCAGCAAGAAGAAGTTTATCTAGTTCTCATAAATATCACATAATTAATTCATCCCTTTTTAATTTTATTTACTTCTTCAACACTAATACAAAGATAGCTAAATAATCTATCACAATAGCAAAATAAATCCACAAAGATAGCTGACAGTATAGTCAAGTTTTTGACAAACGTGGTTTTGAGAGTTTAATTTAAAGCATTTGCTATTTTCAAATCGACACTGAAAAGAAACTATTATTTTGGTGATAACAGTTTTCTTGGTATTTTTTTACTAATGAATACATCTTGAACAGAATGACCTCTGATATTTTAAAGGATTTTAGTTACTCCTTAACATCAGATCACTATGCACAGCTTTTTTAAAATGTTCGCTTTGTATTTGAGACAATCCCAACTAGCTTAGTGATGGGTCATAATAAATCCTAGCACATTAAATCCTGAAACACAGCTGGTTAAATACAATACATTCTGCAAAGGAGAGGTCTTCAGTTCATTCATTTAGAAGACTCCAAATCCAGGATTATAATCAGAAAACAAAAATAAGTCATACCCAAGGAGATATAATGGCTTGGATTTGGGAACTGGGTAACCAGTAGCAACTGGTTTCTCTTTTCTTTCAGTGGTGATGTAGCAATATTTATTCCTTGAAATGACTGCTTGCAAAGAAATCAAAGAATACAAGTATCGCAAAAGAAATCAAACACAGTAGAATAAAATAATACACTACGAATTAGATGATAAACCATTAAGAAATCCAAAAGCATCAAGTGCATTTCCTTACATGCCATTCCTACTGCAGTAGCATAAACAACCCTAGTTCAACAATAAAATTTTTCTTTATGACACAATAGCTGAATTTACAGTGATCTCAGTTCTCAAGTCGTGACCTTAAAAAGCAGCTTTAATACTGACAGCAAGGAAACTAATAAATGCAACCTGATGTTGTTTTATGACTGGCATAGTAATGTTCAAGGCAGTGAAAGATACTCCAGTATTGTAATTCACAACTTTACCCTCGGTATCTGGCAGCCTTTTAGCCTCTGCTGAAGGAAAATCCCTGGAGACAAAACATCAACTTGCTTACCTTCTTTACAAATACAGCAAACTGTATTTTCCTTTAAACCATAATAGCAATGTTCATTTTTGCTTCAGCTCACCTAGGTCAAGGGAACTATTTGTTCACACATTTTGATAAAATCTTGATTTTATCAAAAACCAGAACTACTATTAAATGTAATACTGAAATGGCATTGAAAGGAGAAGTGTTAGACAGTATTTTATGTTGAGAGATTCTTCATAATTTGATAGTTACTGAAATGACAGTAGTCATGATTCGTATCACTATGTACAAATCAGTCATTCTGGACATTTCACTGTACTTCACAGTACCTAATAAAAGATACAGTCATAAATTTGTTGACATACACAATTTGTTGCCGTGGAAAGGAAGAGGAGCATAAGCTGGGGCGGAGGTAATAAACGGAGGTTACAGAGGCAGATGGGGAGCTAACAGATGGGGGAAACAGGGAGCTGCCTTTGGGTAGAAAGACATTCAGGAGAATACGTGACAGGAGGTGAGAGATGGGAACGGAGCTACTTAGGGGACAGACAAAAATACCCCTGGAACTACAAACTAGGTCTGTAAAACTAGGACTGCAAAATACAGGAGGCCATGTCCACAGGACCTAGAAGAACATGCCTTTCTATTGGCTATCATACGTCCGGTTCTGGAGACGACCATGTAATACGGAGTTTTGTACTCTTTCCTTTGGCTAGCCTACACTGTTTTCCTCAACTGCTCTTATCTCCTCTCTTTCCCAGCTCAGACCTTTCCTTCTCTTCTGGTCTATTATTCTTTCCATCAATGTATTCCTTCTCCCTGCTTTTGATCACCTTCCCCTGGCCTTTATTTTCCCTTCCCCCCATCGCTCATTTCTTCTTCCTTTCCTCTCCTGCTTTTCTGGTGCCTGCTTTGTGCCAGCCTCAGGCAGGGTGCCCCGTGTCCGCAGGCAGGGTGGGTGACTGCCGGAGGGGCTCCTCGTCAGACCACCCAGGACAGAGAGCCGGAGCAGCCTCACTCCGCTCACCGCGTAGTAGCTGCGGCTGGACAGAGCGTCTTCCACGCTCAAAAGCCAACAGCCAAACCCTGACAAGTCCCCACTGCACTCCTGAGAACTGACTTCTTCTCTCAGATTTATCATTTCTCTAAAATGCATTTTGCAGTGATGGCAAAAGGCACATTTTGGTTGTAAGCACCCACCCTTCCTGCCAAATTTCACAGCCTTGCTTCAAAGCATGGGCGTGCAGAGCTTCAGTTGAATGACTGTATTGCTTATATTAACATGGAGGGGAACATGAGTATTTTTGCCTCATACAGTTCTCAGATAGGGCTGAACTTTCCAAAATGTTGAAGCCTGAAGATTAAATGATACACTAATGAACACAGAGTTTTATAATGCAATGTACCAGGCAAAAATAAAGATAGGCTTCAACAACTTGCCCTGTTTAAAATACCATGATCTGATAGGAGCAAAGATACAGCTCAAGAACTCAAATACAAAAGCTGAGAGGAAGTGTTTAGAAGAGATAAGCAAGTGTAATGAAATAAAATTAAGAAATGGAAAATCTACAGCAGGAAAAAGGTCTTCCCAGCATTGAAATTTGATTAGGAATAGAATATTGTTCCTTTGGGGATGGTGTAAGTCCCATGACTCATCACCTAGCCTATAAAAATAGGTTAGGCAAAATATTAGAAACATATGTCCTGCTGAATAACCCTGTGCTCTCAGAAGGATGAACCAGATGACCGAATACGACTTTTCCATCTGTAACATCCATGAATCCAAGAGAATTTCTGTATTACTCTGCTGTGGAGTTTAAGACTCTGTGGTTGAACAAACCAGAAACCTCACTAAAAGACCTGGTTCTGTCATCAGTGCTCATGCCAATTAGCACCTTCATCCACAGCAGCCCTCTCTCCTCTGAATTCCCCTCAAGACTGTATTCCAAGGGAAGAAGCTCATGGAAGAAAAGAAAATAAATGTGAAACTCCTTGTATAGCAATCCAGAAAATGTCTGAATATTTTCCCTGGGCAAAGAGGATGGAAATGCTAGAAAAGGGAAGGAAGGAGCAAGCACGTGATCTGCTAGAAACCTGATCTGAAAAATTACGGCTAGTCACCCAGGTTAGGACCTCATCCTTCAGCACTGCGTCTCCTTCCCGTGAGCAGCACTACTGGCTCAGAGGCCTTATCATCATAGGGCTTACTCACTAGCAAATGTACACCCCCTCTCTCATCAGTGGAGGAATCTTTGTAAGATGCTTTAATGATGATTCAAGATTATTTACAGTTTAAATGGCCACAGAAAGTGTCATCCTTAGAAGCACTCCTAATTGGCATGAGTAACCTGCACTATAAGAAAGGTCAAATACAAAGTTGCTATGGAGAGCTCCCTGCAGCAGCAAAACCAGATTGCTCCGTAAGACAAAAAGCAAAAGTGAGGCAAAACAGAGGGTGATAAGAATGTTCACATTCAGTCATAAAAGTGCAAATGCTATACTTCCTACAAAGAAGGCCACGTGTCTCACTGCAATAGAATTGAAATGACAGAATTTTCAAAGCAATAAACTGCAAGAGGTTCAATAAAAGGAGTGCAAAAGTTTGTGTTGGTTGGTAGGCAGAATGCAGTTTAACAAATGAATTTGTTGTAAATGCTGCTTTTTTTAAGCATTTGTAGAATTGGCCATTTGAAACAAGTCACGCAGGTGAATTTTAATAGTTAACAGGAAAAAGGTATTTCAGTTGCCTTCTAAGAGTGATCATTTTGGATTACCTTGTTTAAAATTCAGAATCAGCATTATGAGGACTGACTCTTGAAATTACCATTTTGAAGTTACTTTCCAAGCACAGCAGCTATGTGAAAAATCTGGACCTTTGTTTTTCACCAAACCAGATGTAGATATGTAAGCCTGTGGTGAAAGCATCATTTCTGGAACACCAATTTCTGTCTGGCCTGATACGCAACCTCTGTCATCCAGATTCAGCATGGACTAAGCAGTGGCCTGTGACTAGGAGCTATGACTGGCTGTCAGATGCTGAGCATGGATGTGCCTTCCTAAAATCCAAACATTATTTGGTGCTTAAACGGCAGAAGCTGGAACTTCTTGAAAACTGTAGACTATCCAGTTTGTACTCTTCTAAGTCTCATTGATTTAATGGATACAGGTGTTTGCATTTGACAACATTCAGATATTGCTGTTGACAAAATCTGCTGTTTCTCAAAAAATGTTTCCGATTCTAATGGCAATGTCCTGTGCAGAGGAAAATTTCCCTAGCAATGGAGTTGTATGATCAGTACTAGCTAGCTGAGGCTCTTCCTGGATCCATCCTTCTCCTTTTGTTCCCCTGCAGTATAATATTGAATTAGATGCTAGTAACTGACATTTGCATACAATCCCATACGTTTGCTTTTAATTTTGCAAGAGTTGCCAACTAATTATACAGCTTGAATTTCCACAGTTAACACAGAGTCAAATTTTGCATTTAAAGCAGGAATTCAGCCACTTTTGTTATGCATGAGGAAAGAAGCATAACTTTCATAATTATGACATTCATTCTCCACTTTATGAAATGCACCTAGTAGAGCAAAGAGCATAAAAGAAAAGCTGGGAGATATTGTTCTTTCTTTTTGAAGGCCAATGAAAAGGAAGAAGTTGGCAGCGACAAAACACAGACAGAAGTGGAGACGACCTGAGGCTTGGCGTGACAGAAATGAGACGGTGCAGAGGCAGAGAGAGGGATATCCATTGTCTCTGCAGGGGTATCTGGCACATACCATTCCTGTGAATGGTTTGGCCTACCTAAGGTAAAAAATGATGAGACCAAGACTTAAATGCAGCTGGAAAGAACAACAGAGTTCAACAGAGATTTGTCACTGTGATGGAGCAGAAAATGGGTAGACAACCCAAGACTGAGAGGTACCTGCTAGCAAAGAGGAGCAGAAGAATACCCTGGCTTAGATGGATTACTTCTGGAAGAACGTAGGGACAGAAGAAAGAGGGGAAGAAGGCTACCAGAGGAAAGGTATCACTGAGGAGGAGGTTGGCTGCAGTAAGGAGAAACAGAAAATGAGAACTAGAAGCAGCTCTTCCCGAAAGAGGGTGGAGAAGAAGAAATAACGAAAATAGGCAAGAGATGAACAGAAGGTGGCATAAGGACGATAGACAGAAAATCACAAGAAAGAAGGCCAAATACAGAATGATATGCAAACAGAAGGAAGAACATGCAGGGGAGGAATTTCATACGAACAGCAGAAGAAGCGGCTTTACGTGACTCCTTAGGAGAAATTGATGGGCGGTCCCCAGAGCAGACTCAGAGAAGGGGAGAGTGGGCTGCCTGCCAGGATGAAAAATGTGGGCATTCCTCTGAAAGGGATCGTCACAGGAGTGGAAGAGAAGGTAATGGGATGCATGACTGCCATATTCCTACTGGAATGATTCAAAGACACTTACGCACAACTGAAGAGGACTGGGAAAGGGATGAGGCGGACTCAGTCTCCAGTACAGTTCTTCTAGTCTATGAAGAGACAAAAAGGTGGACAAAATGTCAGGGAAAAAAAAAGTACACAAAGGTATCCAGAGAGAGAAAAAAATACCACAAACACCTAAGAATGAATGCTGCTTCATGGAAGAAATTTTCTGACTTCCTTCTGTTTCTCCTGTATTCAAAGACACAAAACTTGAACACCTTGTTCTAATTAAAAAAAAAAGTCTCAAAGTATGTAACTTACAGCAGGCATCTCTCTTGCTACTAGCAGTCCTCAGGATTCTGCCCACCAGGTAAACACCTGGGTTGAAAAAGGAACAGCAAACTAACACTAGCTATGGGGGCTCCTCAAGAATAACTTCCCTCACTTAGGCAGTTCTCACTGATGAGTACTGTCATGAGTGCAAATAAAATAAAGGTCTGTGAGTCAACATCTGTTTTTCAGGCCACTGTCTGAAGTTAAGTCGCCCAAGCCTCAGTTGTAAGACAGTCATTCTTCTCAAGTATTCTGAATTTGGTATTGTTTAAAGTAAATAATAAAACTGCCATATTTAAAATATTTAATTTGCAGAAAAAATAAGGAATCTATGTATGCTTCTGTATTATGTTTTCCGGGTTCTTTCTCCACCTTTAGAAAACATAAGATCTGTTCTCAATTTCCAGAATAATTGAGAAAATTAAGATCATGGTTCTGATTAATGTTTCTGATTAATTTCTAAATTGGCAAATGAGTAACTTCATCTTGTGATAAGTTTAATCACTTACCATTTTTAATTACTATTAAATGCCAGTACCAGGCACTGGCATTAAAATATCCACTCTAAACTTACCTTACCTGAGGGGAGTAGAAACTTTTTTTGGAAACTCAGGGTATTTTTATCTGATCCTACACAAAATATGTTAGATTTGGCAAAGGGAGAAAGAGATTGTTTGCAGTGCTAATGATAAATAAGGAAGACAACTCACTTATAAAAGAAATCTATTGTGTGCTCTTGAAATAAAACCATCTTTTCGAATGATCTAACAATCAATACCTTTTGAACCTTTGAAAGCTCATTGGGAAAATATCATCTCTGCAACAGACCTCAAGTTGAAATCCTAATTATTTTAATGTATAAACCTTCCAGCATTCATTTCCCCTGATCCTATTAGCGTGGCCCACGTTTTGGGAAACCTAGGTATTCACACAAAAATGAAAAGCTTTTGTCCAATGGATAAGTCATGATCCTCTATGGTAATGAATATGGATAGCAAAACAAAAAGATAAGGAATTATTCTTTTGACTATCATACATATTCATAGGCTCTTAGTAGTTACTCCACTCAGGCACAAGAAGATTAGTAACACTGTTAATGCTATTAACATTCCTCTAAACAAGCCAGCAATTCAAGGTAGGTGAAAGCATTTCTCAGAATGACAAGATATGTTTGTGTGTTGCTAATATTATGTATGCAGAGAGGGAGACACACAGAGAGATTTCCATTCTGAAATGTTTAGCCTCAGAGACGGACATCTGCTACCATGATGTTTTAGATCTTACTAATTTAAAACAGAAGAGTGACTTACATCTACATGTAAAAAAATCACTTCATATGTTCCCTCTTCAGCTGTTCCAGCCCATCTGCAGTTGCTGGTTACCAATATCCAAGGAGATACCTTGCCAAAGCCCAGAACCACTGGGAAAGCATGATAATATCCTACTAATGCAAGTATGTACTTCTCCTTGGAGATAGTATTTTGAAATCATATTATTTGCTGTTTGTAAATGTCAGTCATGCTCTCAGACAATTTTCGTTTCCTGGGGTAAAGAATTAAGGATTTTTAGAAGAATTCACAGAGGGTAAACCAAGTCCAAATATTCACTTCAAATTTCAAACATTATCAGAATCATGAATATAATTTGAGAGATTATTTCAGTGCCTTTCCCTTCAATCATTTGTGACCTCCAAGTGCAGCAATACATATCAATAAATGCAAATGTCACCTTTTCTGAGCTGCATTTCATGATTTTACAAATTTTTAAAAAATATTTTATTTACAAAATAGAAGGTGTTTACATGGAAGTTTTCATTACTACACGCAGACTCTACAGCAATTCCTTTCTCATGAAACAGCACTGAAAACTCCTAGAATATTAGAAAAAGCTGCAATGTTGGGATACAGTTTTCTAACCCCAATAAAAGCAGCAGGTACTGGAGATCACTGAAATCTGCTAGGAGTACCATTAGGAACTACAACATGCAAAAGAGTGGAGTGTGTCATGTACAGTCAAAATTTCTTCTCAGCATCACTATTTACCTGTCATTGCTGAAGGCTTCTGCAGGATGGTTACATTGCTAACAAATCCCATGCAATCAAACAAAGATGAAACTACACCATCCTTTGTTTTGTTGTCAGTCAAATCTAGTGGGAAGACAGCCACATTGCCAATGGACTAGTAATTTCACTTGGTAGAAGCACTAACTCCTTTTCTCTCCCTCCCATTTCTCCCTTCCCTTTCTGTCTTCCTCCCAATGAGAAGACTAAAATGACCTTTAGAATAACATAAGGCTCTGTCATAACCTCCCACGGTAAATAGTGGATAAAGGATATAATAGCCCCAGGGCATGACGAAGAGCCTTTCCTTTCTGATGCTTTTCTTTTGGAGAGTATATACAGAGCTATGCGAGGAAACCAGATTCCCAAATTCTTTGCATTCTAGAGGTTTGACGCAAGACATTCTGCAGCCTGTCCAGTTCCGCCTTTCCAGCCATATGTTTTCCATAGGGAAACAACATGACATAATACATAATAAGAAGCCTTGAAGACATACTGTATTGGCTTCCTCTAGGTTTTGCAAGCAAAATGCTGAACAAAGCAGCTAGTTCCTAGACCTGCCCCATTCCTGCCCAGACATGCACGTGAGATCTTACTGAGCCCCACCAGCATGGAGAATGGAACTGGAAAGAGCATAATGGCACATAATAAATGGGTGCTGAACCAGTAACTTTTCAACAGTGCAGTATCAGCTTAAAATAATAATTTAGTCACTTCAAATAGGTGACCTCACTACTGGAGCAATGAAAGTGTACCTGCCTTATAGAAACATTCATTACTTATCGTTAGATCAGGCTGTATAAGCTGGAGATAGCATGAGCTAAGTTGCATTCTACTGAGCTCTGATTTTGCCGTCCATTCAATTGCAAAAGCTGTAGAAAAACTGCAGCCACAGTGGGCAAATATGCAGTTGGGTGCTGCATAAATGATAATCTGCATCCTGGGAACAACCAGATTGAACCATGGTAGTCACGTACAGAGAATTTTCATCATTAAAACAGAGGGGATTACAGAAAATATGAAGACAGGCTCATCTCAAATGCGCAGTGAGGAGACAAGAGGCAATTGTCACAGCCTACAGCAAAACAAATTCTAACAGGGTATAAGGAGAAAATGTTCACAGTGAGAGTGGTTAAGCAACAGCACAGGTGCCCCAAGAAGATACAGAATATCCATCCTTGGAGATGTCTTGTCCTCAGGTAGGCCAGGCCCTGAGCCACTGGATCCAACTAGAGTACGAGGTTGGACTCGATGATCTCCAGAGGACCTGCCCAAAGTGATTTTTTTATATGAAGTTAACATTTTCTACACAAAGACTCTCCAACCAGGTTTAAACTCACTTTTCTACGTTACTTTGATTTTAACGTCTATCCTTACCAAAATTTTACCAACCAGGAAGCAAAGCACGTGAAATTGTCAATAAACTTCCTCAGGTCCAAAGCACAGCCACACCACTTACCAGTCCCAGGTTCTCTTCTGACCAGAGCCAGTTCACCTTTTTTTTTCAGCCGATTAGACAAAACAAATTTTGTTGCCTTGAGGACTAGAACAACTTTGCACAGCTTGTAGTTCAGGCCAGGAGAACCGGGAGCAGGATTTTGCCACCCCCGCCCCTTCCTCACTAGCAGTGGCTTTTATCTGCCTTCACCCAAAACTGGCTCGGCCAGGCACCAGTCATGGTTACTCAGCGAGACGACCGGCAAATGCTACCAACACATACATCCAAGACTTCATTCACTGAACAAAAAGTGCTAGGTCGAAGGGCCACTTAGGCCAGCTCTAACGTACCCAGTTCTGCTAGCACAGCCACGCTGATGGAGTGCTGTGAGTCTGCAAGTGAGGGACAGCAGTGAACGCAAATAGCTTCCTCAGGAGAGGTGAAACATTACTAGCCATCAGAGTCCTCAAGGCAATAAAAGGTCTTGGCTCCCGTCTTCCCTAGACAAGCCTAGTACTGACTACTTCTATGCTGCTAAATGAATCGGTGCAAGCTCTTCCTCTCCCTTCGTGCCCCTCCTCCCCCTTAAAAAGGCCGGCCTCAGCCATACTGTGCGCTTGGAACAATTCCCAAACTGCACTCCCCAACTGCTCCCAGAATTTGTCAAGGAAAGCCAATATTTACTAAGGTTGTGTCGAGTCTCCCAACAGTTAGGCAGCATGGGCAACTGCAGCCCAGCACTTTGAGACAGTGACTTGGGCCTGTTCACTAGCATAAAAAGAGCTAGCTTGCCTTGGATATATCATTTATCAGGGTGATGTGCTCTGCAGAAACCTCTCACTTCTACCATTCTTCAGAGGTTTGCCAAGAGCTTTGTTTCAACTCCCAACCTGGGTTTCACCTCCCCTGTACCATGCCATGGTGCAGAACGCAGCACACAGGTAAAATGTCACATAAGTGCCACAGCTAGTAAGTGATGAGACTATTGGAAACAGCCAAGGGTTCATTCTAGCAGGCAATTGTATAGCAACCACTGCAATAGCAAAAAAAATGATGAATCGTATTATATTAATGAAATATTGTA
>JAVKLA010000074.1:22614537-22629763 GCA_034782735.1 Sagittarius serpentarius | reverse complement strand
TAATGGCTTGCACTATCTTTTGTCTTCTTTCTTTTTGTCTTCTATCTGTTCCCTTCTCCCTCCTCACCTCATGCCTGTTCTAATTCCTTGTTCTCTTTCTCACAGTGCTGTTTCCACCATCTCTCCTGCTCTTCCTATCTATTCAAAGCAAGCTTTTCTTGCTTCCTCCTTGCCATTTCTCTTGCTCAACCTTGGCACTGTTTCCTTCCTCATTATCACCTCTGCTCTTCCCCAGTTTCCCACTCAGTCCTCACTTCTATATTCATGCTTCTCTTCCTCCTTCTTCATACAACATTTCACCCATTTTCAGAAGTCATCTACAGTATCTAACTGTCTCTTTTGGCCCTAAATGCCTGCAGTTAATACAGCCACTTTTTTATATAGGCCATTCCTCTTCTCCTTCACTCTGCGCATTGACATTCCTAAGAAAAAGTAGCAGGAGCATCAGGTTTCTCTTTTCCTGTTCAATTCACTTCTAGCTGTTCCTTCATGCTCTTATGTATCATAAGCAAGTTATGACTTCCTCAAATCTGGCTCTTCTAAGTAAAAAACCTTGTGTTGTGCATCTCTCAGTTATTAAAACATACCTTCTATTAAGACCTTCCCCTGTTCCCTCCCCTGTTCTTTTTACTTTCAGTTGGATACATCTGATGTCAGTAGATTGAATTTGATTGTAAAGTCCTGGGGGATGTTCCTGACATGCTCTAGTTTTATTTACTGTCTTGTAAACTCTTAGGCTTCAGTACTGCTTGGGACTTACATGTACTTCTAAATGACAAAGAATAAATACAAGTAATAAGATTCAGTTCCACTGCAGTCTGCAAGTATATTGGTAGTTTATCGAATGATGATGAGAAATTAAAAGACAAGCTTAACTGTGGATAGTTTTCTTCTACTCTTTCTCATGTTACAACTACTTCTTCCAGTAGCAAGTTTGAGAAATGACAAAAGCAGAATAATAGGGAGAATACAAACAGAGAGCTGGGGAATCCCAAACAGGAAGAAATTAATACGATTAAAAAAAAAACGCAGGAAGGAAAGCATCAGGTGCACTTGCCAGTTGGTGGCCATATCCAAGATCTCCTGTGGTCAAAGGCTAATGCTTATTGCATTCACTGAACACATATCTTGCATATTCCCGAAGCTCAAAACAAAGACCCGTGCTCATTACAGTGACTTAGGCTGAGGTGTTGAAATGTTAACCAGCTTCTGAAAATTTGTCCTCGCTGTCAAAAAGACAACACTTGACTCGGTGAGACTGGTGAAAGCCTCTTTTCCAGTTAAAATACAAAAAACCTGGCAAAAGTTTAAGTCCCCTTGATGGCAATACACTTCCTGCCCATCTCCTGAGGCCTAGAGACAAACGAAAAAAAAACCTTAAGGACCATTTCTGATCAGCTTTTCATGAAGTATAGAAAATGTATCTTATTTTTTCCTCATTATGTGTTAGCTGATCTCGGAGAAAGAGTCTCTTCTCTCCAAAGACACTCCATTTAGTATGAAGGGAAGAAACATATTTGAAAAAATGCCCTAGAAAATGAATAAGGTACCTGGAACTTTTGTTTGACGAGGTTTCCTAAAAGCTGTGCTGTCCTTACCCCTCAATTGGGCCATAGCAAATGACAATACATCTCCTCCTGGTCTACATTTTTCCGATTTGCAGTACACCATTGTACTGGCACTGCAGCATGAGATGCTGTTGATACACGCTCGCTGTCCTTGAACCTTATTGCACATAGTAAATCCATAGCTGTGTAAGATGACCTTGCTTGGGGATCATCATTTAGATAATCAGAACAGCAGAGGACAAAATTTAATCTAGGGTGGAAATTGATGTGGAAAGAATACAGGAAGAATTCTCCTATTACTCACCACTGCAGCCAATATAAAATCAGTGGTTTCTACCTTGCCATTTGTGGTTTTGCTGATGCAGCCTAGATTGTCACAGGTTACAGCTTGAACAAAGTCTCTAATCTGCACCTGCGTTACTCATTTGTTCTTGCTGGCTGTAGAGGAGCTTATTTCACACGCACTTAAAGATGTGGCCAAATGTGCCCCTGCATTACCATTGTAATATTGGTCAGAAGTCATTTTAAGCACCACTCAGTATGTACTCCACTAAGTTGGCAGCAGCAATCTGTGCACAAAGTGCATCTCACAGCCTACTTTCAACAATCCCACTCTTGCCGACAGCTTTCCTAGTGGAGTAAACATCTGCAGGCATATTTGCATACCTTTACAACTGTAACCACAGACACTGAGATAGGCCTCTGTCCCTCTGGCAAACGCAGCCAGCAGTGATTACTGCTCATCTCAAATTGGAGGGGCTTGGAAACGCTGCTGCTCTTACTCGGTTTTTTTGTTGTTGTTTGAGGGTTTTTGGGGGGTTGTGGGGTTTGAGGGTTTGGGGGTTTATGTATGTGCACCCATTGCTTTGAGACCCTCTGCAATCCTTGCTGCAGCCTAAGTGTGGAAACAGGCGTGAGGCCCACGTTCATGCCTGCAGGCCGCTGAAGCATCAGAACAGCCCACACTCTGGTCCCAGGACGACCGCACCTGCAGCTGTCTGTAATGTGTAAAGAAACTTTCCTAAGGAATAATGAGTGAATTCCTTTTGCATTCTTCTGCCTTTTCATTGCATCTCAGTTGTTCTTTCAGTCTGCATTTTGCATGCAGTACCTGCAACACCATTTTCAAAGAGAAAGATACTTAACACCAGGGGAGCAAATAACGGGAGGTTTTGGGCATGGTGAAGTATGTGATTAGCTGCAAAGGAGGTATGTATGCTTCAGTGTTGCTTGAGATGGAAGCAGGTAGAATTGCAGAAACTACAGGGCAAAAAGGCTAGTGTGACCTTTTGAGAACCATGTGTAATGTGACACTATCAGGCAGGAATATAATGTTTATAAACAAACGGAAGAAGAATCCTAGCATGGCCCGTTGCTGAGACAGTTGCCAAAGAAGCTGAGTAAACTCTGCCCACAGAAAAGCATGAGGTAATGCAGCCATAGGTTAGCCTGAATGACTGTATCACAATTAAATCATAATTATATGAGGAGCATTACAGCAAAAGCAGTATACTAAGAACTGCCGCGGTACATCATGAGCTTGTTGCTAATACAGCTCACATTCCAAATCCACTTCAGCATGTGGCACACGGCCAAGTGGAAGAGTATCCGCTGTGAGCTCATTGTCCTGGGGGAAGGAGGATGGGCTGCAGGAATCAAGCTGCACCGAACAGTGAGTGCTGACCGGGTGAGCCTTCTTGTCACTCAACCCAGTGGTTTAAGAGCTGCTACTGTCACCAGCGATTTCTACACAGAGGTGTTCATGAAAGTGTTTGCAACCTCATTCTGCCTCTAGCTTTCTTTCGCTTTCCCTCTTTTTCTTTCTGGAATTAAGTCCTCTGAGGCTACTCAGTGCTTTTGTCATCCTTCATACCACTGTCTTGCAGTGGACACGATCATGGATTGTATATTAATCTCACGATATCTAGAAGAGCTTCTGGGGCACCTAATTCTTAATTGCCCAAGGCTTTTCTGTTTCCACCCTTCTCAGTGCCTTCTGAACTCAGGAAGCATACACCTCAGCACATACACTCCACCGAGGCAAATGAGAGATCTGTTTGTTTATACTAGTCTGCTGCAAAGGAGTCTGTGTACGGCTTCAGTTTTCAGGGAGTTGCAACTGAGGAAGCCTTTCCATTCGTACAGTTGTCTCCCCTTTCCTTCCACCTTGTTCAACTCACTGTCACTGACTACATAGGTAATCTCAAGTGTAACTAATTTGTTTTAGCTTAAAGCAAAATCCACTTCAGTTTAAAGTCTTTTTTTGTTTGTTTTCGGGGGTTTGGGGTTTGGGGGTTTTTTTGTGATGTGCTGCAGAATATTGCACCACTGCTTACTGCAGTATTAATCATTTTTGTCCCCAGGCAGCATATCCTGAAAGATCTGTCTCATGCCACATGTCTGCTGAGGCAATTGCAGTTTTTCCAATGTGCAAAGCTTGGCTTGTAGGTCCAGGAGTCTATCCAGAGGGTTAGCTCCCACTGAATCCCCTGGGATTCCTGAGTAAACCTTTTAAGAGTTGAGACTATGGAATAAGTGAGGTGATACTGTGTGCTTGAACTGAAAAATACTTGTACAATCTGAAATGTAGACAAATTCTCACACTTCTCCTGTGAGTTTGCATTTCATGGCTTTTGCTAAAACCTTGGGTTTAGGCAAGTTCTTACTTTGCCTGGTTTTATGAAAGTAACTGTGCTTTCAGCTACTGCCTGAACTTAGGTGAGTAATACTCTGTTTTATCAACTGGTAAAATTCCTCCTTTGCTTTATCTGCCATTTTTGCTGTTGAGTCCTTATGCAAGACACTTGTATGTGTCATCCTGCTTCCCCTACATATGAGCAGACCTATGATAAGAGGAGGAGCTAATAACACCATGGCCTTAAATTTTTTGGCTGGGGCATAAAAGTTGGACTCATTCCTAGATACTGCAAATAAGTATTTATATCCTCAAGTGGCTACCATTATATCCGGATCTTTGGGTTTACTCACGCTCTGTATGACACAGAACCTGAGCTAAAGTGGGGGGCCACCTAACCCTGGAGTGATACTAGTTCTTTGCCCAAGACAGATCGGCATTACTGCTGACCTTAAATTATACCCAGTTTCAATGGCTGCTGTGCCGCCTTCCGAGCAGCAGGGAACTGCCGGAATGCTGCAGCCATGCGCATTTCCCACGGCATGCCTTCCATCCTGAAGCAGTCAGGAGACAGGACCCAGGCGAAACTACATGCTACCCGCCAAGCAGAAAACTGAGTAGTCAGGGACAGAACAGGTACTTAAAATTTAATTTGCACTGGAACACCTACAAAAATTTCTGGTCTATTAAGCTATATCATTCCCTGTGCTTTGCCACCATTACTCACAAGTGACCTCATTGACCATTTGAAAGAGTTCTGGGTCAGATGCAATTCTGCTCTGTTATTGCATTTTATGCATCATTACTTTCTCTGGGTTTTGTTTTTTTTTTTTTCCCAACATGAATCTCCATGAGAAACAGTAAAGAGAAAGACAATACCAAACTGTGCTAGGGCAGATCCTGTCAACCTCGTAATCCATCCCTGAGAAGTGCAACACCCGCCCGCAGTACAGCACAGAAATACTTTGTTTTCATTATAGCTGATTGTGTTTGTTCAATTAAATTAAAGCACACAATAGTTCTGTCTAAATCAGAGCTTTCAGCTTTGTTTGCACAGGCGAAGGGAAACCTCAACCCTTTCAGCAAAACCAAGAACTACCTATTCAAGCAGAATGTCCTGATAGCAAACATTCTTAAAAGGGAAACCAGAATTTAAAACCTGTTAAAACATTTAAGTTTCAATGCGATCTGTTTTGTGATCCCATTGTTTCTGCAGAAATTTCTTCAATACACAGTCTAGACGGTAGCCTTGACAGGCTTATCTTTTATTCATGGAAGATGAGGGGAGAGCAGGAAAAAGAGATGATCTGGCTGTTGCAGATTTCATTGTACACCCACACACTTCTTGTTTCTGTTTTGATGACATCAGTGTGTTTTGTCCTTCTGCATCTATATCCATCACCATATGTCCTCTGTTCACACACATGATCCTCAGGGAATCAAATACGAAAGCATTCCAAATATCAGATATTCAGATTTTCAAATGGTCTGTCCCTTGCACCATACACACACTCATTAGGTGCATGTCCACACAACAGAACAGATGCAGGTTTTCACTCAAGTTTTAGACCTCTTTTCCACAGGTCATGGGAACATGGGGCGTTGGGTCAGTCTATCTGTGTTTAGTTTGAGCTTATGTTGCCAGTCTTGCACAGCACCAATGCAGGCAGTGCCCAGCCTGCACAATTCAGAAGCTAAAAGACTTCCACTGCCCTCTCTTGATTGCCGGGGTGAGAAGTGGGGCATTTTTATGACCTGCAAATGACTTTCTTTTTTTCTGCTACAGGAGCAAGTTGAGGCCAAACCATCTCCCAAAATCCTTCTGTCCTCCCTCTCATTCCCCCACTGACCAAGGACTGACTCCTCCACAGAGCAAACCTGAGGAGCAGCAAGATCAGGGCTCTAAGCTGAGCAGGATGAACACACCTTGGCAATGCACCAGCAGCCTGCAATTGTCCGAGTGCCACGTCCTCCGCTCTACCTCAAGCCACCCTTGCACCAAGGAGAAGGAAATGGAGGAAAAACAGAGAAGCCCATTCTTCTGTGACTGCGGGCATGCTTCCTACCTTAACGGGGGTCTCGAGCTCCCCCTTGGGAACTATGTCACGTTTCCATTGCTTTAACAAAACACCAACTGGATGCATCATGTAGCCAGAGTCTTCTCATTGGTCTGGTTCCTAAGCTTAAAAAAAACCAGCTCTGCTGGTAGCCATGACTTCTAGCAGAGAAGTGATATTTTTGAAATAGAAGGCAAGGAGATTCCAAGGGAAAAACAGGATACCTGATTGTGCACCTCAGGGAGAGACTGAGTAATGCCCGGTGGCAGTAAACCTCCGCTCACTGCTGAGAGGGACAACTGTGGACGCGGGTGGAAGGTGGGGAAATGACTGGAAACACCAGAGAGAGTGGAATATAAATAGTTTTGTATTCTTCCACTGTATGCCACACTAGAAATTATTTTCCAGTTGCCACATTCTCAGGCATCAGAGAATTGGGAAATTCAACCTTCTCTCCCTTTTAACATGTTACACTTTGGCAGCTCACAGCAGTTCATTTGGCAGGCGTGTGCACCAAATGTTCCTTTCAGTCTTGTAACAGATGGAGTACATTACACACAGGACTGCATGCCTCACGTACAATACCTAATACTTGAACTAGGAAAGGACAGCCAGAAGATCCCACTGACCACAAAACTGCTTCCATATCACTGGAAGAGAAGAAGTCTATAAATTAGCTAGAAGTAAATATTTTCTCCTCATGGTAAATAAATGGGTATGCCTAATTCCACAGCCTTTATTTTCATAGAAGCCAGCAATTTATTCTTGCATTCATATTTACTTTATATATGTCCCACCTGAAATCTAAACCTAAATAAATAAATAAATATCCTCTGATCTACTTAGATGTATAATTCTTGCAGGAAGAATGAGTACCAGATCATTTTGCTAGTTGTTTGTTTTTAGTGGCTTTCTTGTTATATTGTTATACATCCCAAAATAAAGTATTAGCTGCACAAAATTGTCAGGGCCAATAGGCTTTTGATTAAATTACAGATTAAAAAGTTTTACTTAATTCACAGACCAAATCTAAAGTTACTGGCAGCTTCAAGTACAAATAACAGAAGATTTTCAGAAATGCTCCTAGCAGACTGCTGGCTTGTGAGTGCCCACAGCAAATTAGTTGACAGAGCTAAAGAAAGCACCTCTTAAAACATGGAAGCTACCAGGTGCATGTGTACTGCCAACCAGGAAAGAACAGCAAGAGGGTAGCATGAGAAAAAATAACAGGACAAAATATTAGAATATAAACACTGATGGGTTTATTATTTACGTATTCAGAAACTGAAGGAGGGATTCACACATCTGTGAATCGCACAGAAAGTTAGAAACAATCCGTGAGTGTTTAATATATATATTAAATATATATGATAAATTATACAGAATATTATATAATATATATTAAACACTCACGGGTAGTTTCTAACTTGCTGTGTGCTTTGAGGTGAGATATTTATTCCCTCCTTCAATTTCAGAATCTGTCAGATAAGGATAAAAATATATGTTGATATTACTGGTCCAGTCTGAGGACACCCTGATATTTAAACAGCAGCCATTCATGTGTATAGTGTTACAGTTTTTATCCCTGAATTATAGACAGTGCTGTCAGTACTTCAGCTACTCAAACACCCATCTAAGCCATGGACAGAAAATCCTATCTTACTCACTGCAGAGCTGTACTGATGAAACAGACTACGGGTCAATTTTCTGCTCCGTGACCAACGTTGTCTCATCTAGAGCAGGGTCAACTGCAGCAACAAAGAAATCTACTGTAGCATGTATGCTGCAGCGTTAGCTGCTGCTCAACACAGCTTATCAGAGATCATGGGAGACTTCCTCCCTCCCCTGATATATCTGGGAAAGAGTTAACTTCTGCATTTTTTTTATGCATTTATATATTATTAACTGCTTATTGACATACATCCTGACATGAAATAAGTCTGGTATATAGCAAAAGATAATGCTTCATTTGCGAACATAACAATGCATTGCTTGACCCGTCTGACCCCAATTATGGGGTGGACAAGTGCATATCCAATTAGATAGTAAATATACATACATGAACAGGCTTTCAGTACAGAAAGGTTAAAAAAAGCAGTTGACTCTATTTGTTTTCCTCTTATTGAAGATAACAGTATTAGATCTCCAAGAAAACCTCCAGAGCCAAATACTTCTCTTCAAAGAATTCATTTCCTGCTGCCACAGAAACAGTCTTAAACTTAGCAAAGCAGAGGTACAAAGTTAGTGTTCACTGAATTCTTACATTCCAACAACTTACCAAGGCCATGGAGAGAAGATAATGGGCAAGGACAAACAGCAGCTCTTAATTACTGGGAAGAGAATAAGAATTTACAGGGAGGAACACTTCCGTGTTCAGCCAAGCCTTATCTCTTTGCTCCAAGTGCAGATGGATTTTATTGTCGGGAAATCAAGCGCCAATAAAGCACGTAAGTTTAAAAAATTCTGTAAGATACAGAAAATGCTGTTTACAACAACACCACCAGTATGTAGATGTATTATTTCGGTATGAATGTATAACAAATTATTTCAAGCATGAAAATTCAATCCTGCTTGAGAACTCGGTTGCACCTACAAAGGTAAAACAGAGCAGGCAAAAAAAGAGGAGTAAAAAGCATAGCAGACTGGCTGTGACCAGTCCAAGTCTTCTCCTCTTACACACAGAGACACACGCGAATGTCTTTGGTTCTGCTGTGCTGTTGAAGCTAGGCAGGGAAAGTACTGTACCCCGCAGTCTCGGACCACTCTTCAGGACAGGGCTCTGGACTGTAGAGTGGCATTGGTAGAGTGCTGCGGACTGTGGAGCACTAAGCATGACTGGGGACTCACAGAGTTTTTATAATGTTAATAATGATGATATGGACAAAGACGTTGATGACAATGCACCTCTAGCAGACAGAGACAGAGCTGTGCTACCAACAAAAATGCTGCAACATATAAATTATCAAGCCTGGGTTGCCTGCGCTCTGTGCTTTTGCTGGGCATGCATACGGTCACTTTATCTGGCCTTCTTCATTCACTATTTATGTGCAAGACATCTGTCGGCCTAAGCAATGCCATGCTGTTGTGCTCCGAGGTGAGCTAAGCATATTGATTTCCTTATGCATTAGATCTAACTCCAGAAATAAAAGGATAAACATGCAATATATATAGAAGGCATAGGGATAGTCTGCATAGTTCAGTGATGGTAGTCCAGGACTTGCTCTGCCCACAAACAAGACTTGGCAAGCCATAAGGCACATCCTCTCTAGAAGTCATAGGAACACACTGACACTGTGTTGTGCCTGTGCCCTGTTGAGTACTCCGACTCATGGTTATGTCAAAGTTAGATGACATATGTCACAGATTATAAAGTACAGCACAGCGTCTCACAAGCCTTCTGGTGGAAACCACTGCACCTAGCCCAGCTAAGACCAAAAGCGAACCTGAGTAAGAGCTCAGATAGCCATAACACTATTGTTTGACCTATCTTAGAGCATTGCAGGGTCTGGTTTGCAGGCAAACATGCAGGTACCCCCTTAAAACACCTGGAAGAAATGTACACATAATTAAGAACACCTTTCCAATATCTATGCTCCCATTTCTAGTACACTGAACACAAACACAGTGTGTATCTGCTGTGGGATTATTACTGTACATAGACTGAAATCTGACCCTTGAAACAGCAAGCATCTTAAAAAAAAAAAAACAATAAAAAAACCCCAAACACAACATCAACCAAACCCAAGCAGTGGGTTTAGCCAATTCTCACTCAGAGTTACCAAAGCTGTGCAAAAATAGTAATTAGGTACCTGTACCTACACCCACAGGCATGAACACAACGTAAATATTTTTGTTTATGTACGCTGAGGGTCTCAACCATCACTTAGAAAGAAGACTATTAAGACAATAAAAATATGTCAGCCTTTGAGTTGGTATTAGTCCTGAAGGCCTCTCCTAAAACTGTGAACAGAGGTGAAGCAACTACAAGTTTGAACTAGATCATATCAGATGCCGTCTGCTTTCTTTACAGTCTGTATTTCACTCCTTTTATTCTCCCTTCTGTCTGATTTAAAACACATTTTTAATCCTGGTCCTTTCAGTGCAGCATTCTCTAAGAATTTTTCTCATGATATAGAAGGTTTTCACATGGGTGAAGGTAATGAAAAAGTCATTTATTTCCAGCTTGGGGGCAATTCACAGAAACCTGCCTAGTGACTATGCAGGTTTGTGAAAACAAATCATTTGAGTTCTCCGGGCCCTAGGCTTCTTGACAGGTTATGTCTTGGCAGGCATCTATTTCATCCTTCCAAATATTTGATAGAATTTGCATGGCTTTTTGACAGCTAAACTCAGTGTTGCTGGGAGCTATTATTCCACTGCAGCCCTGCTTCATCTTCCTTTATCTGCTCAGACATCCTCCGTCTGATGTGGGTAAGGATTTTAAGACCAAATGCAGCTGCTTCAACAGGAATTCTGCACTGTCTCCAAATCTGATACCATTCTTTTCAGCCCACACAATGAACAGTTTTGGCAAAACAACTTTATGGTGTTGACTCTTGAAGACAGGACGCTGCTGTTAGGTGGCTACAGCAGTTTTGGTTACCAGTTGTCTGCCCTACTCTCCTGGAGGTCACCAATATGCAAGAGTGACATCTGAGCTCTGGGTGAAACAGCTCCCAGTCCACTGCAGTTCATAAACTGGTATACTAGTTGAACCTGGACCAAGTTTTCTATTGCCATTGTAATGGGCTGGAAACAGCAGTAGCCCAAGTGGCTTCACTGGTCGTCTTAGAATCATAGAATCACAGAATGGCTTGGGCTGGAAGGGACCATCAAAGGTCACTTAGTCCAATGCCCCTGCGGTGAGCAGGGACACCTTCCACTAGATCGGGTTGCTCAGAGCTCCATCCAGCCTGGCCTTGAGTGTTTCCACGGATCGGGCTTCTACCATCCAGATGTTCTTTGCCACAAAGGTGGTGATCTCCAAGAGGAGGCTGAGAAACAGCTGGGGGCAATATGCCATCAGCACTGGGACTTAAACCCACTGCTTCAGCCTCCTATGAAAAACTATGATTGTCAAAAAAAGTCAACTGTTCATTTGACCTCTACTCCCACTTAGCAATAATAAATACCCTATCACATATTAACAATTTTTTTTTATGCTTCTTTATCTTGTTCATAAGACCTTTGCTAGATTCCCAGTTGGTTAAGATAATCGTATTACTTCAATGGCCAAAGCCGCTCCTTCCCATGTCTGGTCCTGGTCCTAGAACAAAGATACCAAGTTTAGACCTCTCTGTTGTTACCCGCACCTTATTCTTACTTACCTTATCGTACTGCAGTATGGTCTTAATGATGTTTCTTGTTCCAAACTTGCAAAAGTGACAATGGATTTGCTTTTTAATCACTATCACTTTCTGAGAGTGCATGGGATTGGCACTCCTTGACTTCAGTTAGTTGTCTGTTGGATTCTAGATGACATTTAACAGCATAATCTCTGAGCTGAATAGCATGAGAGCTGCTTATTTGGAAAAATGGCTCTTTTTTCATGGGATACTGTTACTGCTTCTGCCAAAGGTGCTGCTCCACATGGAGCCCTGAAAAATAAAAGAAAGGAAATGATGACAGATGTTTTTTTCTAGGGCCTAAGCTCCAGGACATCTTCGTCTTTCAGCTAAAACTGCCTGGGATTTTTTAGACCACTGCAATAGGTATTCTTAGACCCTGAATTAAACCTTGTTGAGCCGGGGAAGTTCAACAATTTCCCTTCACTGAAGATGCAGCAAACACTAAGTACATTTTCTTGCTGAAAACAGACAAAAGGAATCCTGTTGCTATAGGTAAAAGGGATTTGACTTGGTTTTATTTGAAGCTTGAATGGATGCTGGACACTTCAGCTTGAAAAGGAGTGAGACGCTGACAGAGGAAGAAAAAATTCCTAGATTTGGTGGGGGCCCAGAAAGAGGTACAAAGACAGGCTGGATCCTAAACTAAAAGACTCTAAGGAGGAAATTATTGGATTCCTTCTTTGCTCAAAAAATGCAAATTCTCTGTGTCATTGCAAATAAACAAACCAGCACAAACAAACCCAGCTCGATGCTCGGTCTCTTTTCCTCACTGGCATATCCTAAAATGCCCCAAGTGTTTTCTAGGCACTTGGACCAAAAGGAAGGCAATTATCTGTGTAATGTCTTTCAGGAAGAAGGAGAATTTGTGTGGGTAGATCTATTCCCTGCTGTTCTACATTTGTTCATGTTTCTGATGGGTGTATTCTGGTTAATTAAGCTTTCCATAATGTTATTTAAATAATTGCTAAATTATTTAATTGTTAAGTAATTGTCGGGTCTACATCTGGAAACAGGTGGAAAAAAGAAACAGCATAGTTGCCCATGGAACGCTTTCAGTCAGGTATTTTACGCTTCCACCGTTCTTTTTTTCTTCCCCCCCCCCCCCCCATCTCTCAGGAGGATGGGTGGTATTCCATAACTTGACCTCAATTATACCTTTGCTCCAATTATCTGACTTTTCTCTCTCTCTTACTATAACCAACATCTAATCATGACTTGGGGACAGCTGGAAGCTTTTCCTAAAAGAAAAGCAGGGGGAAAATGAGCAAGAGAGATCATGTTTTACAGCCCATCCAGAAGACCAAAAGCTGTCTCTCTTCAATACAGCTCCCTATAAGCCTGTTTTGTAAATAAAGCCAGGGTCCAAATTCAAAGAAAAAATAAATTAAGCATAATTAAGAGAGCTTTGCAGAAAAATCTTGAAAGTTATCTTAGCTTTCTGAACTGCCCATTACTGACTTATACATGACCTGTATCAAACTAAACATCTTTGTTTAAAAATATATACAATTCTCATTATCAAAATGATCCTTTGATTCCTCTCTATCCATCATTTTTTTCTTCACATACAGTGGGTTGGCCACATGTTTAGAAATCACCGCAGTGGCATGCTTACAGGAAAGAAGGGAGCTTTTCTACCAAATCAGTGTCAGCAAAAGAGCCTCTTCCTTTCTTACAGAAGGGAAGAGTCAAGGATATAATTACTATGGATGGTACATGGAACACACTAGTCTCGTACTTTCCAGGTTTTATTTTTCATGATCGACTTTCAGTATCTTATTCTTCTGGGTAATTTCATGGTTTGTGCATTTGAAGGGGGAAATGAAACTCGAATTCCATCACAGGTGTTGTTGACTGATAAAGACAGAGCACAAAGTCTATTTTTAAATCTAGCTAGCTAATAAGAAGTTTAGTTGTTTATCACTAATGTTCCAAGACTCAGATGTTGTGATAATTGCAATGGATGGTCTGAAGTGCAAGGAACAGATGCCATAAGCGGCAAGACATGGAAATGTCACACCGATGTACTTAAAGTTCTACTTCAATATATCCTATCTACTTTAAAAAAAAAAAAAAATACTTAAAATCTTGAAATTTAAAGCTTTTCATCAAAAACATGTATTACAGCTAGAATTAGGCTTCATCCAAAATACCACTTACATCACTTGATTTTTACCACACAAAAATGCAAGAAAAAGATTTTGAAAATACGAAACCCATAGAAAGTGAGTAGTGCTTGGGGAAATTTCACCGAGAATTTTTAGATATGTCTGTCTCCTCATCTTGTTCACATTTACTCTTTATTCATGTAGAATCACGTAAGTTGTCCCTGGATGTCATCTGGTCCAACTGCTTACCCAAAGCAGGGCCAGACTCCAAGTTGGATTAGGTTGCTCGGGGCCTGGCCTAGAACAGAGAATCTCCAGGGATAAATGTTACACACCTTCTTGGGGCACCTGTGCCAGTGTTTAATCCCCTCCACAGTGAACAGGTTTTTTGCCCTATATCCAGTTAAAATCTCTTTTGCTGCAAGTTGGGACTGCTGCCTTTTGTCCTTCAAGCATACACCCCCAAGAATGGTATGGTTTAGTCCTCTAAGCAGCCCCCATTTTGCAGCTGAAGACTGCAATAAGATCCCCCTTCAGTTTTCTGAAAATTAAGCCAAACAAACGCAGCTACCTCAGTCATGGAATACGTTACATGCTCCAAGCATCTTCTGCTACTCTCTTGAGCTTGGCAGTATCTTTCCTGTACTGGGGTCCCAAAATTGGATACAGCAGTCCAGATGTGGCCTCATAAGTGCATAAACAGAAGGGAGTAACCACTGGTTGTTGCATTCTTGCTAACGCAGCCCATCTTTCATGCTCAGTGCCCATCTTACTCACAGTGCTGCTAGTACTTAATATTTGTCTCTACAGGCACTCAGGTTCCAAACAGGCCAAAAAATATTTGTGTAAAGCGCAGCTGAAATAAAATCTATGAAATCACTTCTTTAAGAAGTTACTAACCAAATATTTAATGCATTATCTCTTCAGAGATTGTCTGATGAGCAGAATAAATCCAAATGTCTGAATCTAGGATCATAAATCCTTAAACTATGTAGCACACCGCAGCCACATGTCTAGAAATGCTGTTCATTGTCATAATGTCAACAAAAGTTAAAAGACATATTTCATGCAGAAAAAAAGAGAAAAAAAGGGATTTGCTGCTATACTTTAGTAAATTTTCATACAAATTGCAGCTCTGTTAGGAAAACTATGCTGGCAAAATCTTTCCATTGGACATGAGTCCTTTTCGCAGGATACCTTATACAGGAATGGAAACTACTAAAGCCAGCCCATCTCCCAGGAGTTTGAAACTGCTGACTAGGCAGTCAGGCTAATGGTGGCGAAAAGCCACCCAGCTACTGTGCCAGCCACACTTTTTCAGAGCAGAACTAAATTACACCATGCTTAACACCAGTGGCTGGGTACACTCACTGTCAACACCCAAGGAACAATGCTGATGGAAAAACATTTTAAAAATTCATGTAGATTAGAACAGCAGATATGGGGGGTGGGAAGGAGTATGACCAGGGGGAAGAAGAGCACAAAGTTACATAAAAAGTCAGAACACAGA
>JAVKLA010000074.1:22597491-22614437 GCA_034782735.1 Sagittarius serpentarius | reverse complement strand
AGAACACAGAAGCGACTGCCGAGCCCTGTGGAGCAGAAACAGGTATTTTCCACCCTGAAATGTAACTTGCCCATGAGAACAGTTCAGTTACAAAAAATTCACTTGGAGCAACTGTGCAGCCTTGATTAAAACTGAATTCACAGAGGAATTTAGTTTCCGTGGCTGTCAGTCCAGTATATTGAATGCTCTCTAAACAACAGGAAAAAACAATAGAAAAAAACTAAAATTTTAGATAGAATATTAAGCAAAATACTATCATGAAGAAGGTGCATATTTAAAAGAAACTAGAATACAAATCCAAGCAGCCTGAACTGTCCACATGTGATTAATTTACAGAAAAATACCTGGCCGTATTTCAGTTTTAGCCTTTGTAAAAACAGCCATTAGCACAGCTCCTTATTCATCCACCAGAACAACTTTTGCACCTACCTGACAAGAAATTGATCAACTAAATATACCGTAAAAATCGCTTATGATTCCTAAATAGACTATGGAAAAAACAAATCCTAACTTAATGACTTTTCCCAAATTTCCAGTATTCCACTCATAACAGAAATGCCTTTCACTGAATAGATGCTGTTTGAAACACTAAGGTTAGATATTGTCAAATAAATTGCTTCCTAATTAATCAGTCAGCTCGGGAAAAAATCCTCCAAGAAATCCTATTACAGTATGCTAAAGTACCAAATCTAATTCCTTTTGTCTTCTTATATTCAACAAATAATATAATAAATGAGTGTGCAGACAGGAATGTCCCCCAGAACATGGCCTGTTAAGTGAATATCCAAAAATTAGAAGAATTCACATCAAAAACATGAACCTAAGAAAGAAGGAAATTTCTTAAGGGAAGAGAAACATACCTGATGCACACGGAAAAGCAACACACCGTATCATGTGACCACTCTTTTCAACCAAAATTAATAAGCCTTTTCAATGTCATACATTAAATACGTGCAAAGAAGTACTCGGAAATTTTATTAATAGAAATTACTTAGCAACTTTTTTCAAATAACAGACAAATACAAGGAAACTACAAATCCTTCACAATTAATTAACAGAAAGAGAACATATTCATTGAATAAAGGATTTGAATCAAATTATTGTCTTCCATCTCCCAGTACAAGTTTCCATGACAACTTTTTTTTGCTTATGAATAGCAGGTTATGAAGTAGTACCGAAGTATGATTCAGATGTACTCTACATTTTATATGAGTTTATAAAGTAAGAGCCTCAGTAAAGAGAGCAGAAAATACATGCTTGTGACATTCATTTTACAAAGTACATCAGCATGCATTACAAAAGACACCACAACTGTGATGTGACAGTAATTACTTCAATTTAAACTCCTGACTGCTGGCAATAATGGCAAATACTGAAAAATCAAAATTTTGGATTAGCTGAGGTTCATCATTCCAAATCAAGCCTATGTTTACAAAATATTTAATTGCTATAAATGAGGCTAGTCAAATTTATTTCAAATCTGAACACGGTTTGCTTGCAACTGAAGTATCTCCATATGCAGTAGGTCTAGTCTTGAAAACTGCAAAGGAACTAAAACTCCTGTTAACTTTAAAGTATCAATATATGAATGTCCAGCAGTAGAAAGTACAGCATTCTCATTATGTGACCTAAGTGTTAAATGAAAAGCAAAAAGTTTATGGTAAAGTAGCTTTTTGGTTCTTCCACTGACTGTGGTGCCATCACATGGAAACTATTTCAAATAAACATATGATTTGGGGGCCTTTAGTACCTTTGTATCCAAAAATAGCCAGACTTTTGAGGATGACAGTATTAAAAGAGATGAAGTTGATACAGCATGAGGTAAGGAGCTTTGCAGTATAAATAAATGAGCTGGACTTCTTTTTCAGGATAAATTCTTCTTACACAAGCTCCATTCTCTAGCTGAGTTCATCAGTTTGAAAACCTCCTAGATTAATAGGGTAGATTTAAAAGAAAGCCTTTGTAATTATCACAAAAGAAGTGTTCAGCTTTCCCCAAAGGACACATCTTTTTTTCTGTCTCCTGAAGTAGCTCTGGAGACAGGTGCAGAGACACATGAGCTTGCTCAGCACAGCTTATTAGCTCGGGCTCAGAGCCATGGTAATGAAGCTATATGATCTGCAGGCCAAAGCTGGCCCATTTCCAGGCAACTTTAAGTGCAGTTAGAGAAAATGCATTCACTTTTTGTATCTGTCCATAAAAATGTACTCACAGCCAACATTTCAGCTTCAGGTATTCATTGTGGTTATCTCCATTTTTAGAAGCTCAGCATGAGGTATACCAGGAGTGAGTTTTAGAGATGTTAAGCACTGTGCACGTTTAGGCATTAGCTATGTTAACCCCCAGGAACAGAGCTGTTCATCTGAGTTTACTGGCCACATTTGAAAAGACTGGCCATGGTCAGTGGTTTTCAACCTGAGGACTCTTGCATTATTTCTAACTATGAAAACCAGGCCTATTCTCAGCAAGCTAAGGTTAAGAATAAAAGGCACATCTACCAGAGTCCTTTTTAGAGAATCTGCAAGGTGAAAAATACTGGCAGCTCTACCCAGGAAGGTATTCTGTTCACGCCCATGGAGCATCACTCCCCATCTCCCACAGACTGTACTGAGACTTCTCATCCCACAGTCGCTGAAAACATACCTCGTGCGGAAATTTTTCTGCCCTCTACTTGTCAGTAACATTTTCATCTATGACTGAAGTCTTGTGCGTGGCGTTGTTACTTAGCTTTCTGTATCTGCACAGGGCATCTGTTTTCTGTCACCTTGTGTTAATGAATATTTACTCACAAAAGATTGCCACCAAGCACTACTTCAATCTGTTGCAGAGAAATGCTGATTTCAAGTGTTTCAGAGTGTTTGCCTGAGGCATTCATTTGACCACTGCCTTTCACTGACTTGTGAAAGAACACATTTTTAGCCACTCTTAACCGGCTTCTGTTGTTATCTTTTGCCCTTCTCCCATCGAAGTTAAGACACTAGAATCAAATTCTGTACATAAAAAAGTAGGCTTATCACATCACGTTTGTACCACATAAACTCTTTCCCCAATAGTCTATACACAGGCTTTCTCAAGTGGTGTTTGGAATGGCTGATTTACTAACATGAGTCAAAGTCACAAGTAAGAGATAGATAATATCCCAATTCAGAACTGTGCTGATTGATCTCAACACAAGAAAACAATATGAAGAAAACATGGAGCACAATTGAGTCCTGAATAGCCAGTCCTAGTGCTTTAAAGGCAAGCTCAGTTGTTCTTCTATCACATGTATAGTTATATTGTCAGCAATTTCTGCTGAAAAAAAAAGTATTAGGAATACTACTAAATATTACTAAAAACCACTGAATGAGGTGTTATGTAATTTCTCATAGTGTCTATACCATATTCAAGAACACTAAAATATGACAGTATTGTATAGGATCTGCAATTTTTTTCTCTGTTTACAGCATTTTTTCTTACTTATCATGTATCCAAATTACTGTGCTACAGAGGAATCATAAAGCCATCAATAAATTATATAAGTTAGCTTTTCTAAAAAAAATATGGATTTGATGTTTTAAGTCTTTTAAAACATTAGTTTTCAAACATACTAAACACTGCAGTTTTAAAGCATATTTTCCTTTAAAATTCCAAAGCTAGAACAAATACTGGATTAAATTATATTAATAATGGCTCATGAATAGAGATTATTTTGGAGAAAAAACCTATGTAACTGTGTATTTTGAAAAACAGAAGGAAACATTTCTTTGTCGTGCTCTTTTTTCCCCCTAATCATTTGTTGTGTTTAGAGGTTTCAAAAGTTGCAATAAATCTCATAGGTGATAAATTAATGGGAACTGCATATTACCATGACTGAAGTCACCAGATAAATTGTAGGGGTTAGGCTATTTATCAGATGAATAATCCTGCATTCATATAAATTTACAGCTAAGCCAGATGGAATGCAGCATGGGTAAGTCTCTCTATTGAGGTTGTACCTGGAAAATACAGCACCATACAAAACATGACAAGTCCAAGATAAAGAACAATATTCTCTTTTGCACAACGTAATGGCCGATTTACCTTTTGATATTACGCACCTTCATAAAAAAACCCAAGGGTGTACTTACAAATATTAAAAATCCAGAGAATATTCCTAACAGTCACAACCCGTATGTGTCATTTGTCGGAGCTAAAACTACTTCCTACCAGTGACCTTTTCCATCAAGACCATAATGAGATAAACACATGGGGACGATCTTTCTTTAAACAAAGGCTTGATTTTGGTGTGTTAGGTTATCTGTACAGCAAAGCACACAAACAACTAAACTGCAGTAAAAAGTCACAAGTGCTCCATTAGCTCCATTTTCTGCAAATAGTTCAGTGAACCATACTGAACTGTAGCAATGAAGTGGCAAATATTTTCAGCACAATGCATAATGAATGCCTTGATTTGGAAGTTCATTCACAGAACGCATCAAATAGTGTTACCTGTATTCACATTGTATTTCTGTGTTTGTATATGTCTGCAAAAGGGGGTTAGCAAAACTCTACAGAAACAAAGTTTGTTTTCATGGCAGCCATGTGAAGTACAATTCTGATTGCTGAACAGATCAAGGGCCTTGCATAATCATGTTGAACTGTCATTCTCTACAAGACCACACTTACTAGAAAGTCTTACTTCTACCAGGAGGAAAAATCTGCTCATTCTCCTCTCCATCTGCTTCCAGCCTCCCAGGGCCACAGCAAGGACACACAGGGACCCTCCACAGCCCCTGTTCACACCGCATACCACTTCCCGCACAGCAGCTGACACAGAGCTTTGTGCTACACAGTCATACAGCTTTATGTGCTGAGTTGCGTAAGCTGCACAAGCTGTGTGAACCACAGGTCCTGATCTTTGGAAGGTAACTGTGTTAGCCGACTAGGGATGAGAAGAGCTCAGTGTCTGTGCAGGGCATGTTCTCCCAGGCTAAGGCACTGCACCTCTCTCTGACTCAGAGGGAAGTAACTCTGAAGGTGTTCAGGAACTTGCAGCATCAAGCCCAAGTTTAGAAAGATTGGTTCTGCAGTGGTGGAACCAATGAGAGCTTTCTCATACCCTCAAAAGAAGATACAGTGTTTAAACTGGATGGAAAGAAGTGACTTAATACAGCTGCAAATTACAGTCAAGCCTCGGCATCGTGACTGCTTGGAAATCCTGCATAAATAGAGTCTGTCTTCAGCACGTGAGAGACAAGGCCTGGCTCTGCACATCTTCAGTTTTATTTTCTTCCACTGTAGATACAGTAAGTCTTATATTAAAACAAAACAAAACAATTCGGGAGCTACTTCAAAAATATATTCAAAGCTGTTGGTATTTGCATAGAGATAAAAACAAAAAAGGGGTAGAATCATAATTACTAAGGATTCCGCTTATGGAAGAAATTCCATCTCTCCACCACACTCTTAACCTGCCCTCCATATGATCTTCAGCACCTGCATCACTTGTTAGTGTGTATGACCAAGAAGGTACTTGTCCTGTAAAATGAAGTTCATAGAGTTGTGTCTTTTTCTTCTTCTTAGAACAAAGGTCCATTTGTAAAGTTGTGTAAGGCTTCACTTAAATCACAACACACTATAATGGAATGACTTTGCATAAAAAAGAACATCCAATGACACGATTTTGTCATGCAAAAATACAATGTGGTTTATGATGCAACATAGCAAACATTGCTGAACTTTTCCCAGATCATTTCAAAGCAAGCATAAAGGTATAGCCAAATTTTCTGTTTCCTTGAACCTATAGACCTAGAGCCCTCCTCATCTTCTTGATGGTATAGATGAGCTCCTGTTTAGTATTAAAGCACTGGAATTAAGATGATTTTCCTTTCTAGTGTAGTATGTTGCTGCCAAGAATGAGTCATCTTAATCACATGGCTTTTTAAGTGGCTAGTCCTTGCTTTTTGAGTTGAATAAATTAAGCTTTCTGCAACTCTGACCTGCTGTGGCCTCTTTTTAACATAACTGTTTATCTTTCTAAGGTCAGATAATGATAATAGACAAATACCTAGTTTCTGAGCTGACTTACATTTGCGCAAATCTGCAGCTTTGCATCTGTATTCAGTGGAGTCATTCCAGGTACAAAGTGACATAAGTTAGTGAGTATCCCTTGACTAGAAACAATGCTTTCTCTGACAGTTTTTTAACCTAGGCCTAAAACACAGCTATCCCTCTAAAATCCTCTAAATTATGGCTTCCATGCTAGCTCAGATACATGGTACATATAGTGCTCTGAAAAAACAGAGAGGAAAAATGCCCAAGAGCTAATAAAATGATGTCCTGGTCCAATCTGCTTCCAAGTGCATTTTTCTAGAGATGGTCAGAAAACATCTTGGTTATGTGGTGCATTATGCAATCACTCTAGCAGTCAAGTGCATTATATTGTTTCTTTAGAAGCTACTGTACTCTGTACTTAAAATAAAAATACCTACATATGAGTATTTTATTTTTCCTTCTGTAACAAACTCATCTTTTATCTACATGCTTTTCACACCTAAGCTAACTTGGAACTGCTTTTACTTCCAATTTTTGAACAACTATGTAATAGCAATGCAAAGCATGTAAAAGTATGTGGACATGTTTTCAGACTACCTTTAACATTCAGATTTAATTGTATCCCTCTTCTCTTTATTTTCAAATAACTTACTTCATAGGCCCAGATCTTCCATTTATGTGCACTTAACCTTAGGCATAGAACTAACAGCACTATTACCCTGCAGGAATGCAGGTAATCTAATGACACTGTTTTCACTAGCTCTTCACTACTTGTCAGGCCTTCAGATAAGAAGTTCTTGAGGCTGGAAATGGCATTTTTAAGGATTTTATTCACATCTAGGACAGCAGGGTCTCCATTCTTACCTGAGTCATCTAGGCACTACTGAAAATGGAGAGGTAATGGGCGGAGACATATGAAAAATCAGCCTAGATTTAACAAGTGATTTCAATTTGGACCCTGCATGTTTCTTGGTTTATCTGTAAAGACTGAAAAAGGAGATTAGCTGCAAAAATAGAAAAGCGTGTTCATGAGCAACGTAGGATTTGGAGAAGCATCCAGAATGAGCATTAGGCCATGCTAGAACACATGTCTGGCTAGGCTTCAGCATCAATGCTTATCAATTACTGGGGCTCCTGCACACACTCTCCAATTTCCCCATTTCAAGGGCAAGTGAATTACCTCATACTCACCATTGGGGCTGTGTGCAGTGGGCAATGACGTATCTACCCTGCAGCCAGAGGTCTTCCTGGGGATGATCCAAGCAGGCTTTACACAGGTAACTGCAATTGCAGCAGTATGGGGTTCTGTACAATCTGTCCCCACAAATAAACACTTGTGCAGCTAGCTTCTGCACTGCTGCACACTGCTAAGGCTACATTATTGGTAGTGCCTGAATAACCCAATTTAACAGTACCTTGCAGGTGTCTGCATAAGTGAAGGTCATACATTCCTTTACATGTGCAGGAAAGAAGAAAGTCAAGACTTAGACCCAACTTCCTATCCCCCCACCACACTAAAGGAAGTTCTTGTTTGTTCTGATTGAATATTATTAATTGTTCGGTTTTAATATTCTCTATTGTTCTCCATGTGGATCTGGCCAGCCCAATACATCAGCAGTCCTGAAGAAAGATCTTTTTTTACATTTTGCATTGGATCAATTTCTGTTTTGAAAATATTGATTTTCTCACCACCTCAAAGTGTAAGCATTACAGGGCGTTCTGGGGGTAGTAGAACTAACAAGTGGGCTTCCTATGGGGTTGTGTTCTTTGTTCTCTGTGTCCTCAGGCAACATCCTCACAAGGCAAGAAATAGAACATGCAGCTGCTAATATGCAACTGTATGTGTGACTGTTGGCTGGCTAATGGGCTGCCAAATCGAACATCTAACAGCTGAATTGTCTGTCTGTTCTTCTCAGTGAGGGCTTCTGCTTCAAAAAAGTCACCAGTTTTCGTTAGATCTGCAGGAGTATACTTCATTCTAAGATTTTTTTTCTCCCCCTTGAAATCAGTTGAAAACATCCAAAAGGGTTTAACAACTATGGGAAGGCCTGGCAGCCAGAAAGTCTGATCACAAAGGTTTTGTTTCCTTAGGAAAACAGGCTAACAAAAAAACCCCTGTAATAATAATAAAAAAGGTACTTATAATGTGTTCTTCCTTCTGAAAAACCCTTCTGGACAAAAACTGGAGAAGTGATTAGATCTTTCACTTAAGCAAAGGTATAAACTGTAGACCTTTTTACACTCTACTTCCATTGAGTGGAAGAGCTGTGAGGCTTAAAGAATTTCTGGCAAGGGAATATTTCTAAAAAAAATTATTTGAAATACAAAATCTCTAATACTTTCCATATTTAAAGAAAATATATTATTATATACATTTGTGATAGCCAGTCTCTGTGTTAACTATGCCTGTTCCAGCTGCTTGATTGCTCCAGCACCAGTTACCTATTGTCTGCTTCTGGGCTGTAAACACTGCATGGGATGTGGGACTATCAACAAACATTTACCACATACTAGCTCAGTGCATAAAGCTTTAAAGCCTTTTTTGTCCTTAGAAGTATTACTAGCTATAAGTATTAAACAAAAATGAAAGAGCAGTGATGATGAAGCAAATCCATAATTCTTTTAAGCTACTCAGCTGCAATTCAGGCATGGCACACTACCCATCTTCAGCTTTCCATGGCAGTCTTTCCTTCACATAAACACACAAAAGCAAAGATTTTTTGTTAACTCCAGACATTCTACCTCCTATTCATTAGAGAAAAAAAACCAGCAACTTTACTGCACACTACTTTTGATAGCTTGTTTTTTGGAAGTAATTGAGTGATAATATACTATTTCCCTTATAGCCATATGCCAGGGAAGTTCCCTATGAAGAACTACAGTGACAGCTCTTTCTGAGAATCAGATCATCACACATTTGAGACGTATACAGATCTATTCTCTTGGCTACTTATGTTTCTGCCCATCTGCTGGAGTGGCAAGGTGCCTGCTTGCAGACTGACGTGTCAGTTTCAATAAAGCAAAAATAACAATTAAAGAAAAAAAAATCTTCCAGCTGACGTAATATTTCCAGCACTTACACTTCCACAAGGAATCCCTCCTCACTCACAGCGATACCATATGCTTCTTTCACACAACACCTAGTGACACTTGTGCCACACTTCAGTGGTAGGGGAAAAGAAGACCATGAGTTCACAACTGCCAGGATGACAGATGGTATATAGCAGTGGAAACCTGAGAAGTACACCAAGGCAACATGTGGTGTCCAAACATGTCACAAAGAAGCACAACTGGTATCTGTGGTTGGTAAAAGCATTCATCTCTGAAGTTTATCAGTTGTAACTGAGATGTTCCAATTGGTCTCCTCTAACTCCATATTAAAACAATAATGTAAAATAATTTTTTTAACTTGCGTCTCTTAGGCAGGTGTTTTGGGCATTCTGTATTTATTATTCTCCTGGAACCTTCATATCAGTATGTCCACATTAAAATGAAGTAATTTCTGACAAGCCCAAGTTTAGCATGGGATTTGAAAGGCAAGCTGAGTTAATTCCTGTTTGCATATGATGATGATAAACATTCAGCAACAGAGATTTTGCCTTTGTGCAGGAAAAAGGAAACCCATTGTTTTCAAAGGACTTACACAAGTTGGCATTCAGTAAGCAACTCCATGAAGAATGTACAAAAAGAGGATTCAATGTATTCCTTTTAGCCAAGCTGACTCCAAGGTTAAGAGGAGGAAAAGTCTATTAATGCTTGTTTATCCTGTCCTCCCTCAATCCAGTGAGCAGATCTGCTGAGAAACAAAAGCCACTCCTGTAGTCACTTCCTGGGACAGAGCAGAGTTTTGAAGTTTGAAGTAAATGCAATTTTGGGCAAAATACTATCTCAAAATGTCATATCTGGTTGCCAGTTTAGAGGCAAACTTCCAGAGTAGCTGCATATATTCTAGATTTTAACCAAGATGGTTAATACAACACTACGAAATTACATGTCAAGTTTGGAAATCTGCATTTATTCCAAATATTTAAATGACAAATTTGAACCTGACCAAGTAACAGCAGAATCCTCCATTAAGAAGTCTGAGTGAAACAGCAACTACACACTGGTAAACAAAGCCAGCACTAAATAATGATAAATAGGCCAACGAACATAGTGAAATAGTGACATCTATGTTTGAAAACTGTTTTCATGTGGATATCAGGATGCTCTGAAAAGCTTCCAACTTCATGCCCATATCAAGTCATGTGCGCAGGTCTTAGTGCATGCCAGTGCAGAATCAGGACTTTGCTGACCAGGGGTCAGATCCACAGAGGAATATAGGCTCCACAATGCTGAGAGTACTACAGCAACACCACATAGCCCTTGGCTTTGAAGCCTCTCTCTCTCCTCCCTGCAAAGGAAGAGTTAAATATTTCAGAATGAGTACCAGAAAAAAAACAGTATTTTGAGCAAGTACTACCTATAATGGTCAATAGAAAGGCTACAACAAAAGTCTTACACTTCCCCTTCCAGAGTTTTGGCATTGTATTTGCCCCAGCAAGAGACATACCTGCAAGGAGGCATGGATATTTGAGGGAACCCCTCAGTTGGCTCAGCCTGGCATGCAATCAATGTGCATGCCTGCATTGCAGCTGGGTATGTCCTCAATGGTCCCTGAATACAAACATCTTCTACAGAATGGACACCTGTGACCAGCAGCTGTTCTAGTCTAAGTTAACGCCAATAGCTCTTCAGGACGAGTGAAAACTTGTATCCCATTTTCCTGGTGAATAAGGCTATGGAGGTTTTCATATACATGGGACAAGAATTGAAAACCTATTTGTGTTGCAGTACAGATGAGTACCACAGTGTATAATTTATCATTTATAATTCATAGCTCATAATTACTCTTAGTGAATGGGACAAATATTGTAGATTAATACTGACATTTTTCTTATTGCAGCCTGAAAGCATCTTCTAGTCTGCAATTTCCTAATTGAACAGGATGTGCAATCACAGAATTAAAGAAAAGCTCTGATTATCTTAGCCTATGTCAGGACAACACATTTTTCCAGTGAAACTACAATGGTGAGGGTTAATGAGCAGCGTTAGTGTAAAATAATGTTCATGTTGCATTTCACCACCAGCAGATAGCGTTATTTCTCAACTATTGCAGTCTCACAACTGAGTGTTTCATTCTCTGAATCACACAGTGCTGCCATTTAGAAAGAAAAATCTCCTGAGATTTTATGTCCTCCTCAGAAAGAGTGTATTAATATAGACTGAAACGTGCAAAAATATCAATGGACATCAAAGAATATTACAGAGGTGAATGGCAGAAGAAGGGGAGGGAGAAAGAAGGAATTAAAATGCACGGATTAAACTGATTTCCAGTCCTGTGGGCTACTTGCAGCAAGCCAAAGCATTTTCTCTGGCCAGTAGTTTCCTTCCAGCTGTCATTTTTCCTCAGGGCTCAGTGGAAGCAGGGCACAAGATGCAAGAATTGTTATGGCAGCTGCAGCCTGCACCTACCTGCCTCCTTTTGAAGGATCCCTCAAGAATTGTCGCTGATTTATTCCAGATTTCTAGGAAGCATCAGATCTACCATATAAGCAGAAGAGAACCGTATGAGATGCATAACTGCTTTTTCTGGTCAGGGGCTGAGAAGTAAGGGTCACTATTACATTACAAAAACAACACTGTTCACTAACCAGAAAAGTTGGCCATCAGCCAAACATATGTATGTGTCAAAATTTTCTGGGTTTAAAAGGGGACCACTTCTTTCTTTATTTGTCCAAATTAGGCAATTTCTAAGCATATCAGGACTAGGAACTTCTACCAGGAACACATGAGGACCAGAAATTCAAATGTCAGAACACTGCAGAAAAGGCAAGATGCAAGACTTAAAGTGTCATTTGGTAACTTTCTTGAGGTGGCCATTTTTAAATACTACTCTCACCAGAAACTTTGTGTGCCTGTTCCGCACATCCCTGTGCTCCCATTTCCCCTGCTTCCCAGTGACCCAGAAACACAGTAACTTACAAGGTAAGTAATTTTGTATACATGTAGCAGCTCTTACAGTAATGGTATGCGAGCACCCTTTTCAGTGTGAGAAATGCTGGCAGCGCAGTGAGTGCAGAGGGAATTGAGGCAACCTCTTAAACCTAAACAGAACACTGATGCATCGCTCTGCAACACAACTACAGGCTCCGTTCTGACAAAGCCAGAGAAGCTGTGATTATGGGACACATTTGCCAAGAAAACTTACTGGTAATTTGAGTACCCAGATGCCCTCTCCTGATTATATGGACAAGAATAAACAAGCCCTTTTCTGTACAGCAAACCTGGGATCTCCTCCACCCCTAGAAAGTGAAGAACAGGGAAGAAACAACTAGGTAGCCCTGGACCTGTCCATGGGACTCTGCAAACAGGACACACCCTGAAGAAAAGTCAAGTCACCATAATCTTTCTTACTCTTGTCCTGCCCATTTCCACAGGGCAAGAAGAACCTTATTCCAAGAAAACACAAAAAAGGCATCAAGCAAAACCTAGAAGCCATACTTCAAACATGCCCAGTGCCAAATGAACTGAACACTCTACTCCTGGCTAGTGTGCAAAGTGCTGTAGTAAGACCGAACTCCTGTGGGAAGAAAACTACTTTCACAAACCACCCTGAAAAGCTACCAGCACTACCACTACTACACAGTGGTAACTTAGAGAAACAAATAGTTATTATGTTTACTCAGCGCCCACCTTGACTGAGCTTCTCAACAACAAATAAACAGTTAAAAGACATAACAATGCTGGCAAGGATGTGGGTGTATGTTTACACTAAACTAATGTTTTGAAAATAAAAGCTATTTCTAGAATGTGTGAATGTAACAGGAATTAGAGTTAACTTTTCCAAAACAAGTGTAGTGTATATACCATATACAGAGCAAGAGAGTGCCAATATACACACAAAACATCTTGCTCTGAAATGAATCAGTCCTCCTACACAAAAATTAACAACCCTTTGGCTTCACAAAGGCTGCATTCTCACAAGCAGAAGCTGGGGCACGTTCATCTACCAGCTCCACAGAGCAGCTGAGCAGTTCACACCAGGCTGCTGAGCTGAATTGCGGACACACTGCACCAGGGACTAATGTGTCATTTTCCTGCACCAGTTTCAAGTTTTCTTCTTAACTCAAGTGTAAATACATATATGCTGCTGTGGGGATCTCTGCACCAAGCAATTCCCACACTGACTTTCTGTGGCTTTTTCAAGAAGTATATGAATTATTTATATCTACCTGTGGAAACACGCTAGCCTAAAAGTATATTTAAGGGAGCAGTCTGTGATTTGGCACCAGCACCCAGATTCACACATTAGTAAATAAGTCCTCTTTTGGGGATGCTCAGAGTGTCTGAAAATCTGGTTTACTAACTGATTTGCCTGAGCCTGGGTTAGGTACTTCTTGTACTTGTTTCTACCAAACTTTCAGTCCTAGAAGTACCACAAAAGAAATAGTCAATCAGTGGATTCACATCACAGAGGGGAAAAGGCACTTGCTCAAAATCTTTTTTCCTCCAGGATAACCTAGTCTATTGCCTTGTTCATAGTGAAAGAAATCATAGAACAGGAAAGAAAAACCCTTCACCCTGAGGAAACAAGCTCCACATGCAATCCACCAGATGAAGACTTGTAATACAGGGTGGCTACAGAAATTTATGTGGGAAAAAATATCACACATTTAACAGAATTCTTAAAGCACCAGTATTTTACTGGGTTTTACAATTAAACATAGTTAGTTATTCAGGCTACCAACAGAAGCTGAGAAGAATTTCAGAAGAGCCTGCACAAGTCAGCTGAATAGGCAAATACAATGGCAAACAAATTCAGTAACAACAAATGGAAAGTAAAGTACATTGGAGAAAAAAACATTATGGTTAGGAGTCCTAAAATGTTTCCAATTAATATTATCAGTCCTGAAGGAAACTGACATGTCACTGTAGCCCAATGAAGACCTTTATTCAATGAATAGGTGCTGTTAGGAAAAGGAAGGGAAACATTGAAGTCTGTTAATGAATGGGAGATGGGACAATATTAAAAATAATACAGTGCTGCTGTAGAAACCAGTAGTGCAGACTCAGCTGGAAATTTTTATGCCATTACCAGGCATTCTACCTGAAAACAGATGGGATTATTTCCTAACAAGCTCAGGAAAACATAAGAATAAAGAAAAAGAGAATCTGAAAGACAGGAGTGCCTCTTTTCCATGGAAAACTGGTAAAACTGGTAATAACATGTAAAATAATGAAGGCACAAATCCTGGGAACTTGTTCATCCTGCTTCATAATACAAGAACATAGAACTGAACAAAAGGTGAGAAACTGAGTATTAAACAATTTTCTCATTCAAACTGCAAATATGCTGTGACCTGTGTTAGCACAAGGAGCCACTGAGACAAGAGCTTAGCAAGACTTGGCCATTTCTTTGGCTCTCCAGAATATCTGAAATGCTGCTAATTGATATTAACATCCTTTGAAAGATATAGCAAGCTTCATGCTTCTGGAGTTTAGTCAACCTGTAAGAGTCTCACCATCTACAGGTGACTTTGCATTGACCTACTGCCAGCTTCATACCTTTCCCCTTATTCAACTGGTACGGACACAAGATGAGGTACGCTGCTAGACAGATCACTGCTGCACTGAAGCAATTCCTATGATTCTAGCAACTAGCAGAAACTTGGCATTACTGTCCTGTTCCTGTTCCTCGGCATTCTTGGCATTACACTGACCTCTGGTGGGTTGCGGGAAAAAAATTGTAAAGAAATTAAGTGGACAAAAAGCCAAGGAAATCACACCCTGCGACTTTTGTGGGAATTCGGCGAGGACATGCAGAAAGCCTGGTGTTGAAAGTGCTCCAAATCACTCAAGACAACAGGGCAGGAGCAGTATCACACTAATGACTCACTGCTCGCAAAGCACTTTAGAGATATCTCAGCTTCTACTCACAATGCTCGCTTGAGATACTCTATCAGCTTGTGTTAGGATTTCCTATAACCACTAAAATATTGTGTACACAGCAGCCCCTTATTCTATATGAGGAAAAGGAACAAAAGAATAGGTGGATCTGCAAGCTTTCTATGCAACACACATCCCAAACTAAAGTTTGTATGTTAAACTGTAACCTTTGTTGGCTCTACTAAGGTTATATTTAACTATTTTTGTTTATTTTATTTTCTTCTGTTGCACATTTTAATTGCACCTGAAGTCAAATAACTTGTTTTTAGGAGTTCTGATAGTTTCAGTGACCTGTTTTGTGGCAGGCTGCCACAAATACTGGCACTGACAAAACTCATGGAGCACTTAATTGATGCTGGGAACAGGAACAAGAGGCCACAAGCCAGGAAGGGCAGGAACTGGTTTTCTTGTTGAAGAAAGCACAATGCAGTATTAAACCCTCACAAGTGAGTGTTGAAATTCACTCAGGAAAACTAAGGACACACCCAGACAGAGTGGAACAAAACAATATGTTTATTACAGATTCAGATTTTGACTGCTTGTTCGTGTACCAGGAAATCAATGACTACCGAAAGGGATGAGGAGCCAGAACTGCTTCTACTACACTGTCCTTGCAGAGTGAGACTGAATATTGAATTGGGTCAGAATATTAACTTCATTCTCCCCTGCATGTAGTGGTAAATTTGTAAGAAACTAACATAATTTGACATGACATTTCGAGGGGAAAAAAAAAAAAAGCCCTCATCTGAGGATGTCAGTTGCCAGATGTTGAATTATACTTTGAAAATAGGACGTAAGAGTGAATCATTGCTGCTGTGCAGTACTTTCTAGAGCTAAAGTCAATGCCATCAAAAGCCTAAATAGGCTCTTTCAGTGCTAACTTGTCAGAAATATTCTCAGCTCTGATAAAATACTTCAGTCATAAGAAGAGGCCTTTTGTGCATGCTCAGGAAGTGCTCAACAATATTTAAACAGAAAGGGAAAACCTCAGTTTAGGTAGCTGGTAAGACTCACTTCAGTGCTGGGTTCTAAGCAGCTCAGTGGTGCTGGGAAACCCCTGTTCCCCAGGTGCTGTCCACACGTACTTAGAGGCACAGGCACCTCACTGCTGGAAGACTGCAGTGCCCCTCACAAGCTGGCTCTACGGATTTAAAAGAAAATTGTGGAGAAGAATACATCAGTGAGTGTAGACATTACCACTGCTCCCTCCCATGCTTTCTCCATTTGGTGGGATGACAAGTAGTGCATGAAACACTTAGGGGGTCTTTTGGCTAGCCAGATGATGATTTTTCACAGAACCTTCAAGAACTTAATATTTCTCTAGCCCTTTGACAAATTTGGCTGAAACCAGCTTAAAAAATACCATCAACTGACATAAACCAAAATAATCTCAGTGATTAAATAATTAATCACATCTTTAGGAAACCAAACAGAAAATAAAATCTCACTATTAACTTCAAAGCCAAAAAGGCTGAGTGTCTCAAGTCTTTCACCAGGTAGGTAAGCTTTTCTGTCCATCACTGCAGGGTCAAGTTCTCCCCTTGCGCCCTGTGGCTAAGCTGAGAGACTGGAAGACCTCAGCCACTGCATGCTGCAGGTCAGTGGTTTAGCTCAAATTACCCGTAAGAGGCCATGAAAGCTACAACAGGTCTTCATAGCAGAGTAGCTAATTCACTTCTGCTAAGCATGCAACTTGTACAGTGATCTGTGGCAGAATAACAAGGCAGACCGCTGAGACAGCAATGTCTTAACCTGCCACAATTCACAAGCACCTTCTGTTAAAGCTCCTAGATACTTAAATGTGGCAGCAAGGTACCTGTTTGCACCTCAAGAGGATACTTTTATCCACTAGATAACTAAGAATTATTGTTAATTATGCCCTCAATTTAGATGTCCCGGTTTCATAAGGACAGTTACAACAAATAAAATATTCACCGATTTAG
>JAVKLA010000074.1:22516722-22533659 GCA_034782735.1 Sagittarius serpentarius | reverse complement strand
TATATATTTACATAATGCATACCAATCATAGCTTATGTAACAGACAATGTATTATTACTGGTTACACAAGGTCAAATCTTTAAGAACATTATACAAGTCAGGAATTAATACTGCTGTGCCAGTTTGCATAAAGCACATCAAGATCGAAACAAACATATCTCAGCCTCGTATTATACCAATTAAAAAAAGGACTGAAGAAGAACTTACAAAAAAAAGCTGATAGTAACACTTTAGTGGCAATGAATTTAAGTTTATGCAGGAATTTTAATCCTAGTTCTCCTTCAAAAATGTTCATTACTGAAGATTTTGCTATCATGCCTTGGACCAATCTTACAATCCTTCTAAGATGGCTGAGAAAGTGGCTAAGAAAAGGCAAGAGAACCCCCAACCACCAAAACAAACCAAAGCCATTTTATATGATGTATTATCACCACTGTGCTTGCTCTACTACCACTCTGGCTTAAGTGGGTGCAAATGCGAATAATACAAAAGTAATTTGTAATTCTTAAACCATAACAAAGATCAGAATGCTATTTTTGTCTGGAATTGAAATCTAAGCTAAATTGGACTTTAGAATGGGAGGAACATCCCTTCAAACCCTGTTCAATCTTCCCAAGAAACTGCAAGAGGAAAAAATCAAATTAAAAGTCCCTGTGTATAACTTGCAACTCAAGAAGGAATATAGTGTGTGACAGGGCAAGAAGGAGTACATCTGAACCACCTTATTAATGTAACTACTTCTCAGACTTCTGACACTTACAAAAAGCAGATGTAAAAAAATACGCATATTTCCAGGGTTTTCTGAGACTATTTAAAAGAACACAAAAGTCTTGTATGTAGACAAGTTTCAGCCACTAGAACGGGCAGCATTATGTGGTTCAGAATTTCCCTTAAGTTCCTCTAGCATGAATCAGTGCTTGGTATTGCTCTTGAGAACAGTCTTTACCAACTTCACCTTATGTATTCAGCTGAGCTGGGCCTCTTCATCTGACTACGCAAGGCTGCAGAGGAAGGCACGTCTTGAAAATGTGTAAATTGTTTTTAACTGCACAGTTTGGGGGTTTGTTCTGACTTGAAAGAAACCAAATCTCAAAATCCCTCAAAACAAAAATTTCAGACTTCCAAAAGACCCTTCTCTTACAACAAAAAAAAAAATGAAAGCAAGTATTTTGCACATTCAACATTTTCTGGGTTGGTGAAAGAGACACATGAAAAGTAACAAGTACAGAAGCTTTGCATAAACTCTGTGAAGGAGTGAAATCATTCACTTGCATGTTCAGACACAGTGCAACTGAAGCAAAAGGTGCTCTTACAGAAAACAGTATGGGGTTGCGTCGAACAGCACAGAAGCACTTGGTACCTACAGGCAAAAAAGCTCCACATCTCACTCCTGCATATTATTACATTTACGTTCCCAACACAGACAATCTATCGAAGCATGTTTTTCTTTATTTTGTTTCAAGTCCTTCGTTGAGAGAGAAATCTAGGAAGCAAGCCGTGTTCCTCATGCGGGGAAAGCACAGGAGGTGTGCTTTGATTACCCGTTTTCACACAGTGCATCCATTGTGGTTAGGCTCCGTTTTGCTGCATCGGGGCCGGGGGGGTGACGGGGGAGAGCGCCTTTGGCAGCCACCTGTATTGCTGGATCGTTTCCAGCAAGGTTGCTCAACAGAATTCTGTGCTACCAGGAATTGTGCACAGGCATCAGATGGATCTCTCGGTTTTCTTAAAGGAAACTGCATGAAAATACACTTTTCTCATCTTCAAAAATTCTTTGCGATGTCTGTCATGTTCAGGGAATCCTTCCGTGCAGTCCTTGCAGGGGAAGGGTTCCTAATTTCATGCTGATACCTAGAGGTTTCACAGAAAGACCAACACGTTTCTAGCTCAGAATTCACAGCATGGGTCTACTTGGGGGACAATGAAATACTAATTCAATGATTAACACCACTGAAAATGAGTTTCTGTCAGCTTGTCCAGATCATTTGTCTCACATGTCAGACAAGTCATGGATGGCCAAATATTAAGGGCAGTATTTTGTTTATGAAGGGGCAATAGCAGTAACCTTAGGGAGAAAACATATAATACAAGCAAAGTAGTGAAAGATAAAACCAAAATACTGATGGTCATGCTTGCACACAATAGCAAAAGGTATGCATGAAAATATAAAGAAGATAAACATACAGGAAATGTTCTCATGGAAGAGATACGCAGAAGTACAAGAGATTACACTGCAAAAGAGGAAAGGTGAAGCACCTTACTTTATTATAAGACAGTAAGCATAAATATCTTCTGCTCAGTACATCATCAAGTTTATGAAAAAACAATATAAACAAGACAGCAACCACAAATACATCTGGCACAGGCACCCCACAGCAGGTTTTTTAGGTAGCCTAAAGACATGGACCTGTACATTTAGCCTGCCATGTCTGCCATCTCTCAAGGAGATCAGCACGTCCACTTCCACCCCTTTAGTGGGAAGTGCACATTCAAATTCTTTCGGCAGGTCTGAAAAAATCTCAGACAAATTTACTGAAAGGGAGAACAAAGAAGTTACCACAAGTAACGCTATGCAAGGAAAGAGCAACACTTTGTCGGTACTAAAAGCACCACCAGCTTCCTCTTCATAAGCAGGTGTACCCATGAAAGGTGCCCCGTCAGCCATGAGGAAAGGTAGCTAGTGTGTGGAAACACAAACCTAAACCCAGCCTGCACAGAGTTTTCACTACAATATGGAAAATGTGATTCACACAAACCACTCAATATACTCAGAAATAATCTGCTCTTCTTATTACATGATGTTAACTCCTTTGCTACATGCCATAAAGCTCCATCTAAGACATGGGAAAGTCTCCATTATTTCTTCTCTTCCTGAATCTTTTCTGGTATTCTCTCCAACTAACTGGAAACTGGTAACACGTTCCAGACTGGGTATACCACACCTGAAACAAGGAAAGTATTAATTCCCTGGGCTGTAAAGCGATATCCCAGGAGGCCGGATGAAACAAAAATGGCACGTTTACTCTCCTATCGTATACTGCAAACTCATGTCCCACACGGAAGGACAAAGTGATAGCATTTATTCCAAAACACAGAGGAATAAAAGAAATTTGTGAATTAAGTTTTCAAGGAGTATTGGAACACAGAGTTGTATAAATACACAGATGAGCTTTTCCTCCTCTGGGTGTAGAACAGCATATATTGTTATGACAGCTTACATCCAGAGACTAAGGCTACTGTTTACCTATTCGAATATGTAATTTTATTCAAAGTAACAACACCAGAATGTTTAAAAAAAAGGGAGAGGAAGATTTTTGTGAGCCATTTTGGCCTTTCCTGATCTTGTTAGGCTACGAAGCACTGTAGAAACACTCAAATGAGTATTAGTTGCAAAAGGAGATTTTAATGATGGTACACACCCTTGTACTTACTGTTCTCTTGAACAATTTCCTAAAAGTACCTGTCAAGACTTGAAATTACCAAGTGCTGTCAAAGTGTTTGCCTTACAATCACAATAGTAAGTGTTCACCAGCCATCAACATTCACAGTCTCAACTTAAGCATGTTTCCAAAGCTTCCAGGTTTTCTGCTCAGCGTGTTAAACCTTTGCAATTCTGCATGGTTCAGACAAAAACTATATGTAAGTGGCATCAAACAGAAACTGCAGCATCACTTCAATGCAATTCACTGTAAGTCAAACTCAGACTTGTTTATACATGAACAGGCATTCACCCTTCACATGAAACATGGAGAAAAGTTTTCCCAATCTCCCCCCAGCTTCAAACAACTCTCCGATTTCAACAAACACACCATCAGAAATAAGCTTCCCATAGAGCACCACAACAAATAGAAAAAAAGCACTTGGGAGTAACAAAAGCAGAAATTGCCAATAGGTCTGCAGAGGCACAAGAAATGTTGTCCACGATAGAAGCAAGACAACCAGTCAGGGGTACAGTTGCATTTCCCAGACCGTACTGAACGTATCAAACAGCCTCATGCAAAAGTCATGGACGAGACTAACAACCACTACATAGATAAATGAAGATACATAGATAATCAGTAAAGGGGAATACTGCCAGCAGGTTAATACTTCTTCAAAACTATGAACTTTCAGTCCTGATATTCTAAAGAGACCTACACAGTATTTTCAAAAAATAGCTCAGCAAACTAAACTTAAAACGCAGTGAGATACAAAAATCACAGACTGACTGCAACTAGTTGTTTTATTACACTTCATAATTTTTCCTACATCCTTAACACTCTCCTCCTCCTTCCCCTGCCCCACATGCTTCATAGGTGATAAATATCTTTCCCTTTTTTCCACTGCCCCTATCTTAAAACCTCTTCTCTTGCTATCAACCTGCTATCCTTGCTCCACTGGAACCAACGTTGGTTTCTCTCAAATGCTCTAACAGCACAATGAAGTTAAACTCTGACAAATGGGTTTCAAGCTATATTAAGTGGCCTCTTCTGTTTCCAAGCTACAAAATTTACTTGTGCCTAACAGCTTTCTGAGTTTTCCTCCATCCACATTTTGGTTAGTATTACCTTTCCCTGTACATTTAGGCTAGTTTAAAAGCACTATGTAACACCATAAACAAGGCACTGCAGAAGTAGTCTGCTCTAAGTTACAGAGCACGATATAAAATGATAGAGGTTTGTTACAAAATGCCTACCTCAGTACTGTTCTGCTGAAGTTTTCTCCCCTTGCCTGCAAAACGCAGACAGAAAATCTTTCTTCTTCCTCTTTCTTTAATAAAACTGCAAGCACCACCAGGAACACCCTACACTTGAGGATAAGGTAATTTTCTTGTCGTAACTATCAATAAAATTGATTTCACAGTTTTTTGGAGTAAATTTCAATGAAATAAATCAGACTTTGATGGACACACAAAATTTCCCACCTCATTAGGCCTGAGATTACTTTTTTTTTTCTTTCAGGCTTAAATAAAAACTTACGTCTTTTCCCAGGACTCTAAGTTCAAACTGTGTTTCCTTGAAGTGAACTTTCGTAATTCTAGGCCTGTAATATTGAAAAAAAAGACAGAAAGAACTTCATGAGCCTTTAAATTCATGCATAATAAAATATAAAGCTGTATATTAATATATACAAAAAGGAATTCACAGCTTCATTTTTTTTTTTCCAGGTATGCACCGGAAATCAACAGAAAATTAGTAGTATTTAAACATTTCAGCATGAATATGGTAAAGGTGAACTATTTTTTTCAATACTTGGATTATCAAAGAATTAAAATTCTGTATAATCCAGACAAAGATTAAGAATTCCAAGTATACTTCTTCTTTTATTGATACTATTAACCTTTCAAATAAATATCACAAATCATACATTTCCATACAACAACAATGTTGTTGTTTTAGCACACACTGCACATTTAAATTATACATACCAGAAATATTTTCCTACTTGTTTTTTATTCTTGTAGACAACAACTCCTATGGGTGTTAATCCTAAAAAATATTCAGATTTGTTTTCACCCTAGAAAATAAAAAATTATGTCATTCATACACTTGCAAGTTGTATCACTGTAGCAGTGAGGTCTAGTGAGGAAGTCAGCCTGATGACTGACTTGAACTCACTGGTTTACTTTCAGTGCAAATGGGAAAATAGTACTTGATCTACTGACGAAAACTCCTATATGAGAACTTGCAGGCATAGAGGCAAATAGGAAAGAAAGAATGGCAGTGAGGAAAAGAAATGGGAGATTCCCTATGCCATGGTGAAAAACAAAAATAACTTTTTTCAAAGGAATTACTTTTGGCTATTTGGCAAATGGCCAAAACTCAGAAACTAAACTCTGTATTCAGACATGAATCCCACAGACATCCTAACTTCCAGCTGAAGGTAGTGATTTTCTGACCTATTCTACTATAATATAACCTCACAGCTGCTTTCTCCCTGCTAAAATAGTATCACCTGCATACTGCTACCAAGTGAAGTAGCTCCTTGGAGAGATGTTTTTGTTCAGAATGGGTAGCGACACGCAAGGAACACCCGCATGCACCATCTCCTCCAATGGAAACCATTCCTGAGGTCAGTATCCAAATTGCAAACTGCGTTGGGAGAAAAGAGGGTGAAAACCCTGGTGTCGAGTGGCAGAAGGCCCCCGCCTCCCCAGTTTACCATCAGTAACCAAAATCAGATGTGCCCTAAGCTTGAGAGAGTGCAAACCTTAGTGCATGAGGTTGAAAGAAAGTCAGCTGCAAAAGCTTGTTCATCTGCCTACTTCAGAGGAGGAAGAACCCTGCAAGCTCTAAACCAGCAGAGCACGAAGTGCAAAAAACATCAACTGTGTGACAGACTGTAGAAAGTGTCCTTCTGCGTGACTACTGATGTCAGAAAGCTGAAGCACACCTGGCCAGCTCTGCATGCGCTCCTCTGAACTAACTGCTGAAGGCAACTATACTTTTAATATGACCAAGCTAGGAAAAGAACTACATCTCTTCACGTGTGCAGCTTCAGTCTCAAACGAGGGCTTCTGATGCTGTTGTAATACAAATAGAAACAATGATATTCATGGGTTAGACTTGGACATATTACAACTGACCCCTCATTACCCAGGCAGAGATCTCATTGCACAGCAAAAGGAAGCGACGAGAAAAAAAAAAATTTCCAGGCTCTGCTAATTTAACACGATTTTGTTGGATCATGTCGAATCTTGTTCCAGTAACTCCCCCAGCTTTCTATGTGTGGGAGGGGCACACAGCATGGGATATGAATACAATTAAGCCACAGGGTGCATTAAAAAATACTTCATACGGTGGGCTACACAATTTTCAGCAGGAAATACATACTTAATCTCCTGGTAGAGTACTGACAAAGTACTGACATCTAACTCAGTGAACTATGTACAACTCCCCATTTGAATTCCTGATTTTCTTTTATTCAAAAAAACCTGCCACAAGTGCAATTATTCAAACAAGATAGAATGATGTTTCCACCAGGAGCACATAGCCTCCAGGTGATGACTTGGATCCAATCCCAACACACATGCTGTTTTACAAAAGAAGTAGAGGGTTCCGCTGAGCCAATATAGACAACTTGCAATGCTACATGACACAGCAGAGGAAAAGCTGGGAATGTACTCTGGATCTTTAGCAAAACCTTCACAATGAATATTGAAAAGAGTCAGACACGCTGCTGTTACTCCACCCTAGTTTTTGCAATGGTTCATTGCAAAATACCAGGTTTCAGAACACACTTGCTGTTATTTATACAAGAATAATGTGCAAATTCTTCTGTCAAAGACAAAGGTTATAACAGTCTCTCATCTCTCCTGACACTTGCACTAATTACTTTGTACTTACCTGAATTTTTTTTTCCAGTGTATAACTTATTGTCTTTTATAGGTGAAATACAATCACAGCCTTTAATCTGAAAACCATTAGGCTTCTGTATATACGAATGACTGAATCACCTCAGTCTATAAATATGTCTTCCTTTGCATTTCTGAAGTACAGCGTTTCCTTTCAAGCTACTCTGTGGCAACTAAACTATATAAATATTCTCCCTCACATTAGTACAAGAAATTTTTTTTCATTGTTACCAAGTTAAAAATATTTAAACATTACTTACATAAACAGGATGGAGATCCACTCCATACATTTCCAGGGACTTGGCCACCCCTAAGTAGTTCACTTCTGCCTCAGCAGGAACTTGACCCCTGCAGACAAAATTACGGGTAAGAACTTTGCACTGTCAGTCAACATGCTGAAATAGATCATATTAATAAACACGCTTTGCTGGACACGTATGCAACCCTTCCTAACATTTGTTTAGACTATTATCCTTTCAGCATAGTCCTTCTGCTCGCTCCCAGTGCAACTGGACAGCAGGCACAAACTTTTACTAAATTCTCTGCTGTAAGATCCTACCATAGACATATGCTATCGTATATACAATGTATGCCTACTACAGTGGCTAATCTTTTCCCCACTGTCACAAACACACTTCAGACATTCAATTTTCAGGCTTGAATATGCAAAATAATGTTTTTTTCCAATAACAACATGATTATTAATAAAGCAGGAATGGAATGCTTGACTGGGGTACTATTTCCCCATAGCAGTGCTGAAGCTGAAGCTACAAAGGATTTCTGAGAGCAGGGTTCATGACTTCAGATAAAATACTCCTTTCTTCATAAAATCTTGCCTACAGGATACCAACTGGCAGTACCGAAGTCTGCTACAGTCAGAACAAAGTTTGGAGCCTGTCTCACAAGATTACCAGTTTCAAAGACCCAGTCTGTCTTCCTATCTGCAAATTCATCAGTTAAAAAACTACCATCAGCTGCATGCTGGTAGGAAACAATAGGGGAAAACTGGTGGGGAAAAAAAACTGGCTACTAGGGACGTATTTGACGTTACTCACGAAGATTTTTTTTTTTTATCAAAAAGAACAAAATGGCTAAATAAATTCAACGCCATTGATAAAAGGGCAAGACACTCTGTTGCAAGCCTAAAATAACTGAAACTGCATTTTCATCTTTGCTCCTTTTTAATACTTCTGTGAAAGCTACTGGACTGTTATTGGGAAAGTACAGCATATCTTGTGAAAATACCAACTCAAAAGGATGCACCTCCTGCTTCACCCTGTGATTGTTCTCTTGGGGAAATACTTCACTGCATCTGCTACCTTTCAAATTCAAGGTGTGAAGCAGAGTTCAACATTTTGATTCAAGACCTGGAAAAGTCCTGCAATATGCACATTCTCGCTTCTTGTTTCCCCATTCTCTCCAGCCTAGCAGCTACTTCCCAGGTTTTCCCAGCTTTGTTTATGCCTGATGAGGTAAAGAAGACATCCAATGTGAAAGACGTGAACGCAACAGTACAGGTATTTAAAATGCCTTTTTTGTATCTGGAAGGCCATCTTATCCATGTCGCAGCACTGATACTGTTACAGGTGTCAGTCCTTTCCAAGGACTCCTGGAAAAGCAGCAGACCTGAATCTTGTAAGAGAAACTCCTTTCTTCAAGAGCTGGATTTCCCAGTAGATCTGTGATTCATCCCTATATTCAGAATATGGAGAACACTGGATATTCAGCACATCAATGCTGTCACATCTGACATGTCTTTTATCCACTTCTGCTATACTCCATGGCTTGATTTTTTTATATCTTGTTGGTAGCTCTCAGAAATGTAAGCAAAATGTTCACTGGAGCAGTATTGTCTTACTGAGTTTCCAGGCAGGCTAAATATCAGTCCTGAGCAAAGTGGATTACCCCATTACTGAATTAGTGCTAGAATCCAACACCAATTTAAATACCGCTTACTGACCACACTTAGAAGAGTGCTGATGTGTTTATTCCCCTATTCTCACCTGTCTCTGAAAGTACCAAAAAGCTCAAATATCAAATAAGTGTGTGTGCATAAGTATTTTCACAATAATACATAATTTATAAGAAAGTGTATTTGCAAAAATATTAAAGTAAAGATGTGAGCTGGAGCTTGTGAAAGAAGCAGATGGAAGCCGGAGGAAGTCATCGTCGCAAATGCAGATGGAGAAGACAGAACGAGAAGTGGGGAGGGGAATGTCAGGGACTGAAACAATTCCCACCACTACAAAGGGTAAGTGTTCCATTTTTACCGTGTATGAAAACACAAACTCTCCCCAGTATCAACCTTAAAATACACCCTAGAACTAAAAGAGTCTTTGCTGTTGGTAATGACACAGCATGCAATGTAACAGCCACGCAGCTGACATGCACCGCTCATTTAGATGGACAAAGAGCACCTGAGTGCCACTGATGGTCCTAAACAATACTGAAAGCTACTCTCAAAGCTACCAGGGGCATTTTAGCTTCCCTTATGCCCCACTGACAGCATGCAACATCAATTCAAAATACACCAACAGCTGACTTGCCAAGTATGTCAGTCCCAGATCTGCTGCAGTCTGGAACAGGCAATGTCAGAGGGCCAGTACAAGCTCTCCCATTTGCACTGAGGGATCACACCTCTCCTCCAGCATCACGAGTGTCTGCGCCCTCATGTGCAAGCCCTGAAGCCATTGCTTGCTCCCCCAGATGTGCATGACAACATAAGGTCACCTCACCCTGCTATGTGACCTTGGGATTGTCATGCTGGTTCATAGATGGGACAACAATCACAGTAGGCAGACTGCAGAGACGTGATGCAGTCAGAAACTGCTCCCACCTCTGACTTCCCTCACCTTACTTGGTTTAGAAACTTGCTCCAAAAACTGCATCCTGAATGAGTCCCTGAATAGCTATTGTGCCATGTAAAAAACTGAGAGATAACCTGCAACCGCAACCAGTTTATCTGGACATAACTAGCAGGTACATGCAGTGCCACAGCTGTCTTGCAAAAAAACCCCATGCTTCCATGCTGGGCTCCAGAAAGTATAAAGAAGTTCTTCCAAACCATATCACAAATGTCCCTAAAGTGCCTCTGGTAGGTGAGATAATTTGGGATATGCCCTCGGCCATTCTAGCTTCAAAATTCTTAACTAAAGAGACCGCTGTCACCTGTGCAGAAGTCAATGCTGACAGTGCTGATGATGACAGGCTGAACTATCACGGGGTACACACCTTAGTTTCACTCTTTTTTCTGGTGCTGCCAAATCCCTGACACCTAACTGCAGCCAAGCAGCAAAAGAGTATCAGAGGTCTCGATCAATAAGCATATAAAAACACTAGAGACAGTGTTAAGACAGTTATCACTCCTCTTCACAACCACTGTTCCCCCGGCTTCTGAATTTTATCTTCAAGTTTATAAACTTTTTGAGGCAAGCGCGTCTTAATCTGATTTACTACACTAATAACTACAGAAACTTGAGAGGAATGAACGTAGCTTAGTATCAGTGGCCTGGTACATAAAAATTCATCTCAAGTTTCATTTCTCAAACACAACCTCTTTGATGCTGAACGAAACAAACTCTCTGTGACTCAGTTTCCAATCTCTGGAACAGAAAAAACAGTACTTTTTTACTTCATAAAAGGACCTGTAGTAAGGTTCTCCGTAACGCATCAATTACTGTAAGGCAGTCAGGCAACTACACAGAAATAACTATTGAACAACAGACTCTCTTCCCTGAAAGAGTCAGGTCAATGTGGCAACTGGCACAGACTCCAATTACAGGAGAACTTTTCAAAGAGAACAGCTGTGTCTCTGAGTTAATACCTATTTTCATTAAACAAGGCATAAATAACACTAACGTGCAAAACTACAGGCAAGAAATTACTTAACCTTTATCCAGACTGTGGCTTAATTATAGCAAGAGAATCAAGAAATCTACATCTACGTACAAGATGGCAAGCTCTGATTATCTCTATATTACTTTGACAAAGGGTATGATGAACATACTCATAAAATGTTTCTTACTGCTCTCATCTTAATAAATGGTTATATCACAATTGCACCTAACTTGGATTTGTTAGAACAAGCTTCTTTACACTTACCAGGAACTGAACTTGGAGATAAGCAAGTAAATGTTTATTTTGGCTTTATGTAAGGCTGAACTTCTGGCATATGTTTTATTTCCAAAACTAATTTCACTTTTTGCATTTTTGAAGGCACTGTGGTCTAATATTTGGAACAGCAGGTTGGGAAGCCAAATCTCTCTAACTTGCAGTGCTTTCACACAGTGACTGGTGGTTTGGCCTCTGTTACTCATACACCAAGGGTACTTCAGTCTAAAACGAAACTCACTGACAGTATTTCATACGCAGAAGGCCATTTCTAGAAAACAGTAAGTGGGACAAAAAGTGGCTCTGAATTGCTGGGATTTTTTTCATATTTTTTGTACACCTAGAGACAGTGTAGAGTTAAACCTTCTGGACTACTTATACAGCTGCTGCAAATGCATCTAGTATTTAAGGTATATTCTCACAGGATCACTTTCCAGCTCTGCCTTCTTTACTGGAAATGATGTTCTTTGCCCCAACTTCCTTATGAGATTGATATGTTTTTCCTCTCTCTGTTGCTGCTGTTTGTTCCTCTCTCAAGCACTGACAGAACCGATGGGGCCAGAGGTTACTAGTTCTTATCTTGCTTTGCGTGTCTGTTGGGCATTCCAGTCCATCTCCTGGTTGTCCCTATTGCAGTTTTGCTTCCCACTCCATTGACAAGTAATCAAGGGAAGGCATTGTATGCTCAAATTGCAGTCTGACAGAAAATCAGCTGACTCCCAAAGCAGCATCTTGGGATCCACCATCAGGCAGAGATTATCCAGAATGTCGATGATAGTACAAGTCACATATCTTGCATCCCAGGTCATTATTATTCCAGCAACTAGAAGATGGAGAATGGAAGTTTTGCAGTCTCTATTATAAAATTAATCTGTCTTTTCCAATTTACAAAGGTTGAGTTGGGATTGCATGTATCTCCCAGGTCTGTTGACATGTATGTTTCACATCTCTGCAGTTCTCCTTTGTCCTGCCTGCAGTGCGCCTGATACCCTCCTCCTGCAATCTTTTCAACAGTTGCCCCTGCCACGTACTGTAACTCTAGCTTATTCCCACCTTCTCAGCTCCTTTTCGTAAGAAATGTTATCAGACACAGTTTCAATGCCTGTGAATTCTGTAGTGCCTTCTTCAGTTTAAAGCAAGATTATTTTGAGGCCCACCAGATACCCTGTGTTCCCACTGCTTTAAGGTCACACTCAAAGTTTTGGAATTTGTTTGGGTTTCGTCCAGAAACCAGCACTTCGAATGCCTAGTGTTGCCTGATGACTCTGTTTCTAGGTCGTGCTTTTTTTCTTACAAATCGTATGTTCTTCCTTACAGTGGAATCCTTTATATTGACCACTGCCAGTATGTTTTATGTAAGGTATGTTGGTTAATAAAATGAAAGGACCTTATGCTTGTAAAACCAAACTGTCTCTTTAATTCATGCAGCTGTTGCAACTGAGATTAGCACTTAAACCATGGGCATTCGAACTGCTTTCCTGGTACCTCCTGCAATGTGAGCTGCTCCCACAAAGATTCATGCAGGTTGCTACAAGCACTCCTTCATTACCCCAGCTAAGGATCTGGCAAGAAAATAGTGGCTTCATTGTACCAAGAGCTCTACATTATTAGATTAAAAGTGGTTTTGTCCTAACAGTTCATTTGAATACACAGGGCAGTATGAAGAAAAGAAATGTTATTATCCCCATTTTACAGACAGTAGTAGACCAAGGCATGGGTATAATAAGCAATTTGTCCAAAATTATGCAGGAAATCTGTCCTGGAACAAGGAACTGAACTCACAGGTTTTTATTTCATTCTTTTTAACTACAAAACTAAGAGGAAATAGGAGCACTATTAAAACTGTTGGTTCTGAAACACCTGTAACTAGGTATGCCAGACATTGTATTTCCAGTTATTGTCCTACTCAGTTCCTAAAAGAACAACTCCAATTACGTAAAATGTTTTCTGTTTCTGAGGAACACTAACTGGATGCCCTGTGTTCTTTCCTCCGCTCTGGAGACCTCCACTCGGCACCACAAGCTGCTCCCTTTCCCACCTACCAAGTATCTCCATATCTGATGTTACCTGCCAAGTTCGCAACAGAACTGAATTCCTACACCAGAGTTTTGTGTATCCGCTCTATGGCATCCTCCAGCTCTTCCTTCTGGTCTGGAACAAAGCGGTACTCCGAGACGTAACCTGCAGTGTGCTTATACGGGTCATAGTCCCCCAGCTCAGCTAGACGACACAAGAAGAAAAGAAAAGTCATCTATTTTCAATGCTTTATGTTAACCAAAAGACATGTTATACAATCCACCTATTAGTGTCAAGCCACCTCTTTCCAACTGTCAATTTACCACACAGCCAGTTAAAAAATCCACACACAGTACAGAACTGTTCATATCAGCACACATAAAACCATAAAAAAAAGTCTTCAGTCATTTTAAAAGGGAAATGGAAGGTTCAAAGAGCGAGAGGTTTTAACAGGAAATCTACGACTTCTACAGGACTAGGTTTAATTTTGTCCAAGCCAGCAAAGTTGAAATTTGATGACATATATTATTTGGCAGCATATGTAAAACAAGTGTGGAAGAAAAGTCTAGGTTTTTTTAATATCTGTGGCCTCACGATAAGCAGGAGTATTACAGACGGAACTGATCCATATTCTTGCTGGGGCTCTGAACATAAATGTCAGTGTGGGAATGTGAATGGAGACAAATGTCCTGAGACACCACAGGTATGCCCTTCTAAGGGTAAGCGTTATTTCTTGTGAGGAAACACAGGACTTCATTTTTCAAAAAAATATTGATGTATTTCCTGAACATTAAATTCACTTTCAAATTCAAAATAATTTTTTAAAAGGATTTTCTTGAAGAAATGAACGTAATGAATAGCCAACACAATTTTCTTTGAAACAGCCTTGAGTTTGCATATATTAGTCATATCAGTTTACATGTTGCAATGCAATTATAAAACAATATGCATCTTGGTCAGAACTCACTTCTACTGATCTTAACTGTAATTGCATCTGTCTCAGAAACCCTGCATAAGTTAGTATTTCAGTTTTTTAATAACTGGGCTTCTCTGAGCAAAGCTTCACAGAAGGTTTCTATCCAATGACCACTAAGCCAAAAACATAGCCGGAAGGAGGCTTCAAGAGCCAAGAAGAAAAAGACTCATCTGATGACCCATGTTTCCTTCCAGAATTTAGTGATGTTTCTGGAACAAGACAGCGACTGCTCAGTAGAGATGCTGAGCGGTTTTTCTAGAAAATGCGCATAAAAACAACATGGTTCTTGCCCATAGCAGGAGTAAGAACAGGAATGACTACAACAGCAACAACTCCACCATTCCCAGTAGGAAAATCACTATATTCCACAAACTGTGCCGTGGGTATTGATTCTTCCACCATCACCACTGTAACAGTCTGCAGTCTTCGACCACAAAAGGAGGAAAACGATTCATGTGCTAAGGACAGGATGTGCCCGGAGCCCAAAGATAACACCCAGGCACAACCTGAATGGTGAAAGCAGTGCCCGTGGCTGGAGCAGGACATGGGTAGAGGACTTTGGGAGAACACGGGGCCCCGGCTCCTCCGCCGGATCTCAGCAGCTGCTAGCTCCACTGGGAAAGACACCACTGATACCATTACAGAAGCAGAGCTTCTCAGCTATTACTGTATTCCCCCAAAAGCACTTCATCTCAGTGTGGAAAAGAAAAAAGCACCCACTGGCACACCACCCTTGGAAAAGCGGCTGACCTCAGTGCTGATGCTCTGGGTTCGTATTTTCAGTGTCTGACACAGACATTTCTCAGGTGTCTTAATACACTTTGAACAATTGCAGGCCCTAAATAAAAGGACAAATCTTTTTATAGAGTCAATGGGAATGCATGCTTGCTGGTGCTAGGACAACTTTAAGCTACTGTATGTAACCTTTGCCATGCTTCAACTTTCCTCTCTCATGTGAGCTTCCTCATTGTTTTCCAACAGAATATCTGAGATTGGAATCACAGGAACAGGATTTTATACCAAAACAACAGCTCCGCATACTCCAGCCACCTTACAAAATGACTAAAGGACAAGAATCTATTCTTTTTACTCATTTCTCATAACACGATTGATGTTACGTTCACTACCATTTCCTGAGTCATACTTGCAGTATTTTTTTCAGAGAAGGCACGTATGCCAATAAAGTGAAATGTGCATTGCAAACAGTTTTTCAGAGTATGATGTCACATTTCTTAGACGGCAAAATGAAGTTGAAAATAGCTGTACAAAAATAAAAACTGCCTGAAATTTTAGCTTTTCAGAAACACATATAACACACCATGAAATTCTGTATGATGCCCTCTCCCATTTCATACACAAGTCATTCTGCCTTGTTATTCCAAAATGGCAATGAAAGCAGGACTATTTTTTAGGTTGTATTAAGTGTTGTTGAGTCACACTTGGAACACCAATAATCTTTGCTTAATACATATCAATCATGAGAAATCTAAATTTAACATAGAACAAATTACAGATACAGGTCCCAGCATGGCTCATCTAAGAGTTTTGGTTACCAGTTGTGTTTGAATACAAAGCTTGAGCTGTGATGTGAAAGGAATAACTAACTGGTAGACAGACAGCTCTTTTCTAATTGATTGCTAGTTCTATCAAGTATGCAGGATGTAACATCCACTTCTGAAAAGCTAACTACTGACGGGTGAATGCAGACAAATGACAGATAGAATTAAAATTCTTCACTTCAGGTCAAAACACATCCTCCCTTCAAGCACAGGCACATTCATATTGACATAATGTAGTTTTTGAAAGAATCTTTTATTTGACAGACTTCGTTGGCTGAAGGCTGCCAATAGCCAATCAAATCTGTAAACCTCCCAATGAGGTTTTGTCATACTCTGTATGCAATCCAGAGTAAATCATAAAGTCTTAAGTACATGATAAGATATTCCTCAGCAAGGCAAAGACTGTTTGGCAGAGTCTTCAGACTGACTTTTCAGTTCCTTCTTTACATTAACTTCTATATTGCTTCTATATTACCTGTTCAGAATGGTCATCTATTTACAGTGCTTTAGCTGAAATCAGTCATATTAGTTTTGTTCTGTTTTGAAATGAATGCATAAAGTGTTAGCGAAGTCTTCAGTCATCGTTTAAAATTAATTGTAATGCAGGATTAAAAGAAATAGGCTCTCAGTTGGCCAGAAGAACTTACATTGAATTACGTATGCTCCCAGCTGTGCTGCAGTGTTGATTGGACAAGGCAAACGGCCCTGTAAAACATCTTGCTTGACCTGCAAGAAAAACTGATACCTAAAACACAGAGAGAAAACAAAGTGATTATTTTAATATTGAGTCTGATGATGTTTCTTCATCTTCCAGTTCACTGAAGACATGCCACGTACCATAACTGTGTGACAGTCAAAAGCTGTATTCCTCTCTGAATGACTTTTCCCTTATTGACCTTCAAGTAACAACTAAGATTAATCTAGTGAGAGAATCTAGGTAGGG
>JAVKLA010000074.1:22488502-22504677 GCA_034782735.1 Sagittarius serpentarius | reverse complement strand
AAGCCACCTTCAGCTTCTGCAACACAGATTCTGGCGATCGTGTCTCGCCTGAAAATACCAGATAGGGCATAATGTCCCACATTTCTGGCAGATGAGGCAGAAGACAAAAATGCCCTGTCAATCAGGACCCCGTTGACCATCCACATTAAGAAGCACAAAGACTGTATCTGGTCTCAGCTCAGCCTAACTTGAGTGTCAGCAGTCTCTGCAGCAATGCAAAAGGCTCAGGTGAAGGGCTGATGATGAAGCACACTGAGAGATTCAGTGGCACTCAAAGAAAACTGGTCTTCCTCTTAAAGTATGTGCACCAAAAAAGGAACTCACGTACTACATTAAAAAGCACCATGTTTGTCAGCCAAAGCACTCGGAGGTTAGGAAACACTACGGACAACCTACAGCATTAGTTCAACCCATCTGTTCATTCGGGTGTAGTTTTATATTACAAGATTTTTAATTAATTATTAAATGTTATATTTTAATTAATTATTACAAGATACTTTTTGTTTTTCCTTAGGAGTCCTGTCTTGTTCAGAGCACAAGACAGATACAGCTTACACTGTTCTGGCAACTTGTAATCTTTCAGAGCTTAATTTTGCAAATTAAATACTGTCCTTTTACCATGGAGAGTTTGGGGGAAACTGGAATGCCAATGAAGTGTAATTTGTGTAATATGACCAAATTACTACCATATAGACAGTGTCATCCAATTTATGCTTTATCCTACTGTTCATGGGCTTGCCAGTGCCATTCAGTTCCATCAAGCTGTTTGCTGCATCCAGCTATTCTCTCTCACGTGCTAATTAGTTTGTTAGCTGTTCAGAAAGTGACCATTTTAATGTTATGCACTCATATACTACATAGCACAGTGAAACCTTGTTCACTGATTAGAGCCCTACTGGTACGACTAAAGTAATTATGATACCACCCACATAAGAGGTAGCGCACCAACACAGCACTTAAAAGACCACCTGGAAGTGCTGAGGCGTGCAAAAGTAATGGGGAAAATAACTAAACAAGTTCTTTCAAACCCTCAATAAAAGAATGTTTCTTTTGTGACTGGATTGCGTTCTATAAAATACATAGTTTTGTCCACCGCGCTTTATTCATCATTCAGTTAAATATATAGTGTGACAAAAAAACTGAGTGGGCAAATAATAAAATATTCCCCACCATGAGCAATGTGTGAATAGGTAGCCAAACCTCCAAACACGTTTCTCTCTCTGAGACTAACTCAGGAGCATGGTTTTAAAACTAATTAGCAAGGTAACCTTTTTCCCCTTCCCTTAGGAAATCTACTGTGGCTGATCCAGAACATACCCAATCCAAAATTCAAATCCAGGCTTCTTGCCAGCCATTACAGGACTAATTCCCACAGCAGCCCAGAAAGTTTTAGCCACATTCAGTGTGCAACTGAATATATGTTTGCAGCTAAAGCACAAGGTGGTGTTTGCTGCATGGAAGCTTTCTCTTTATGCTGGCCATTCTTAAGAGCTTACAAGATTTCATTAAAGATAGCAAGCTAGCAACAATTGTCGTAGAACACGTAAAACTAAACACCATAACACAGGTTTACTCATTTATGAACCTTCCAGATAAAACAGCATTAACTTTTTATTACCCATACACAGACAAACAACAGGAACAGGCATTTTCACAGTATTTTGCTACAACACAGCCCAGGTGCAAAGCCTGCAGCACAAACTCGGGTCGGCCACTGTGGCAGCACCTACATGGCAGGGCAGGTGGCCCAGCATCGTGGTCTCCGGTTGTACCTCCTGGCTGCTTCTCAGCTGCGTGTCAGGACAGAGCTGACGCATGCACCGCTCTCCCGCACACCTGGGATTTCCCCGCAAAGAAAACCGGCAGGCGGGGGGAAACACATGGCTCTCCCGTCAAGGCACCAGAACACAAGCAGGCAGCAGAGACGCCTGCCCACCAGTGCAGAAGCCAGGCAAAACACGGGCCGGTAGACCTCCACGCAGAGAGAGGCTGGAGCTCCACGTCCGTACGAGTGCAAACTGTATCCCCACGACATGACTGGTGTCAGTGCAAGAGCAGGCAAAGGAGGGAAGTGGTATGAACGCCTTCCTAATGCACAGGAAAATCAAGAAGCACAGTGGCTTCCTGACCTTGGGCTGGCCAGAGCATAAAGACAAAGGCTAACATTAAATTTACACCACTAGAGTGTCGTGTAAGGGAAAAAGGCAAAAAGGCTGTGTTTGTATCTGGAGAGACGGAGTTAATGGGGCCACAGCCTACAGTTCACCACACTACCATAATACAAAACGCGCTAGTATCATACAGTCGAATCATCTAGTCTGTTAGCAGGATGTGTCCTAAAATGTGCCTTTAGGTGTTAAGCCTTTCACAGAAGAGATGTAATCTTCTCTTATTTTCATAATACCATTAAATACACAGTGTGCATGGCTCTGGAAATACTCCCGCTAACAGGCGTTTCTATTTTATTTGCCTCTACAGGAAAAAGGGAAACACTTCTCAGAGCAAAAAATACCTACCTGCTCTTCATTCACACCTCAATTTCCTCAGGAAATCAAAAATACTGTTTTTAACAATCTATCTTTAGTTCACAGCTGAATCTGACCTTCATCTCCATGGAATGAAACTTGGTTAGGAGCTTATCGAGGAACTGAATTCATAAATGTCTAGACTGTGGCACAGAAATACAGACATACTGAGTAGGGCAGTCTGTAGCTCTCAGCAGCAATCAATAATCTTCTGCTAATACTGTTCTGACTTCAGTCTCCACATGTTCACCTTCTGCTAAACAGAAGAAACTGGCAAATATTCGGCCAATTCAGTAACTTATTATTATTTTTAGATGAAACATGACATCTCTTGAGGCCAGGCTCTTGTGCAGTACTCTCAGCACAGAACAGTGACTTTAAAAGCATAACTGCTTGACTTAATTTAACCACAGGCCAAGCACTATCCCCTTTATAAAATTAAGGTGATATGAAGATCACTCCATGAATACAGCGCTGGTCGCACCTGCTGAGCATCCCCTGCTCCTTACCTCTGGCTGCCATAACCCTGCGCAGGCCATTTTTTGGGAGGCACTCCAGAGAGTGCTGCCCCAAGCCACTGCCTGCTTTGGCTGAAACATCTCAGCCTCTTTTCAACTTTCTTGCCTATTTAGGACTGTAATCTCCTGGTGGAAAAAGGTCTTGGACATCTGCTGTGTCCCCGTCAAGAAGGCTCAAGAGAGCACAGGCTCAAGGATGCAGAGATGGTTCAGGCGGAGTGAAAAAGTCATTGCCAACAAACACCCTGTCTCCTGGGGCTCTGCCAGTGAACAGGCAGTAACCACATCAGCGTTCAGCAAGTGGTTCAAGTGAAGCAGCCTATGACACATGCAGGGACACTGCTTCCCACACACCACGGGGCCAAGCAAAGCTGGACAGCATAGCACAACATGCACTGGCTTCAGGGCACGGTATTAAAAGGGCAAAAATATTAACCCTACTTCCAGATCATAATTTTGTATTATTTATACTTTCTTCATTTAGTTTTCAACAACATTCAGCATTTGATTTTGTTCCTATCTAAGATGTTAATGGCTATTCCTAGACTTTAATGCAAACAAACACAAAGAAACTATTACTGGAAACCTGAGCCAGGGAACAGTGAAAGTTAGTGAAAGTATGACAATCTAAAGCTGTACAGGCAAAAAACCAGCACAAACAGGGTAAATTTTACATATGGAAAATCCCACCTGCCATGTCTTTTACTCACCGTTTGATGACTTCGGTCACAGTAGCGCAGTCCAAAGTAATCTATCTCCACTAGGTTTAAGTGACGAAATACGTAGCCCAGGACAACCGACCCTTTCGTTGACTTCTGTGGGAAAGAATTTACAGAGCCTTTTCACAAAGATGCTCTGCCTTTGTCAGCTATGTGCAGTGGCATTCATGCATTGTTAGCTTTGTCTAAAAAAAAAAAAAAAAAAAAAAGAGGCCGTTCCCAGTGCCTTTACCAAAAATTTCAGCTGTGCAGAAGAACATATTTTGACCTCATACATGTTTAATCAATCATTTTGTAAATATTATTAGGTAGCTGGCAGGTCAATAGTTAAAAAATACAAAACAAAAAAAGCCAATACTCAAGCAGACTTGCATAAGCACAATGCTGGTGAACCTAGCATTTTTCTAGAAAATTTCTGTTCTCTGATCAAAATTCTACCTCCCATGACATATTTTAATTCTAAAATCATACTCTTCCTTCTGGGACGGGCCTGTCACTCAAACTCTGACAACGGAGATCAGGATGCAAAACTTTGCCCTTAAGATCTAAATTATACATCCTTAGCTGCTCTGTTACTACTCTTTGTAAAGAAGGTTAGGTTTTCTTTGTTTTCTTTTAAAATATTTTTGATAGTAGAAGTGGGAGCAATCCAACACGCTGAACTGGAATAATCCTGTTGTTTTCTTGAACAGTACTTCATTAAGGGTCTAACCAGTATTTGCAAACAATGCTGGGGACAATATTGCGAACAACATTGTACTGTTGAGAATGCATTGTAAAAAGCTCAGTTCCACCTGAATGCCTCGTATTTGTCGGTTCGCCTGGCAGCTAACAACAAACAGACTAGGAAGACGGAGAATAACTACACAGAATGATCCCCCCTCAGAATCAGTTAGGGCCTTTGACTATTACAGTCCTAAATTCCACAAGAAAATATGGACATAAATCATAATTAGGTTTTGTTTAACTGCTTTATCGTATAAACTGCTGGACTGTAGTAAATGACCGGAGAGAAAAGAAACAGGAAGAGGAAGCTGTGTGATATTGTTTGTACTATTTCACTTTTTAGTCTATGAACAAATAATCTCAAAATCAAAATGGCAAATAATATTGATTCAAAAATAATTTAATTTAGCTTTGCTGGTGAAGTATCAATCACATAACAACAGTGAAGATGCATCCTTCTTTTTTTCAGCAGATGCATTTGGTCAGGATGTGTACCTAGTCATACCGGCAGGGACAATACAACAATTTAAGATGGCCACTAAGCAAGCCATGACAAGGTAAACATCTCTGGTAGGCTGGGAATGGTGTACCCATGCTATTCACTAGATTTACTGTGTATTTGCTTAAACCAGAAGATGTTCTTGAAAGGTTCTCGGTGTATAACAGTCTCAAGCCATCAGACAGGTTGTTTACACTAAGCAACCGTAATTACATATTCCCTCAGCATGTACAGTGAGACTAATGATCAGCCACCAAACAGAAACCAATTTGGGGGAAAACATGATTAAGGTAAGCAGAAATTCACTAAATCTCATTTTAGCATGTTGGATAAAGCAGAGCAATACAGTGATTTTATCATCAGATTCCTCAACAAGAAAGTGAACTTGGGTTGTAAGAACAATGCAAGGCAAGAATCAGCCCCTCCTAGCTACAGAGTGACTATCAGGAGCACTACAGGAAAAAGAAACATAACAAAACAAAACACAGCCTAAAAAAATTTTTAAAAATAACAGGTTAAATTATTAGACAGCTGGGGTTCAAGACTGAAGCAGTAATTGTCCTGCCTCATTTTATCTTTAAATCAGTTGTTATTCAAAGAAGCAGGAGAGATGACCCATTGAAAAGCACAGTTATCTCCTCACTCATCGTTCATACATCATATAAGGCAAAGTACCTTCACCATTACAACTGTTTCCATTATCATTTAAACAGTACAACAATGTCTTGGGAACCTAGGATTGGACAGGCGTCTATAGAAACAGACACAGGAAAAGCTCAAAATAAACAAGCAGCCCTGACTCCAAGCGACCCGCATGGATAAACAACGGCGGCGCTTCCAACTGGGTACTAAACATTAGAAAAATATTACAGACAGAAGGAGCTCCACCATCAGCTGCTCACAGCCACAGAGTTTTGACACAGTTAACCAACGTGTGGTTAGTAAACCCTTGCAGAAGGCACAAAAAGGGCTGCCTGCACCATGGCTCGTAGGGTACACGGACTGGTGCCCGCTAAAGGCACGCTGAGCTTCTGTGAGCACGAAGCTCGCATCTGTTTGCTTTTAAAGAGCTTTCGACTCTTTGGTCTGACCAGTAACTTATTCATAGCCTCAGTTAGTTTTATTAGCAGAACTAAGAAACAGTAATCCAGCAGCAAAGATGAAGCTGTCAATTTTCCATTCAGGCATCTTAGAATAATAATACACACTCCTGGGAGTAATCAAATATACTAACGTAGCAAAGAAGCTTAAGTCTTACAGGAGTTTAACTTACATAGCTCTGCACCGGTTCAGGATTCGGCTAGCCTGCTTGGCTGTAAGTCGTCTTCTTCAGTCAGGTGAGGGGTGCAATGGGCTCTACCTAAAGAGTCTTTGGGACAGCTCTCCTCCCGTGGAGACTAAAGCTAGTGTGTTATCCCCAAGAAACACACACATTTCACAGCTGGTTTGGCTTAAATTAAAGACTCCCTTCTTTCAGAGACAAATGGTAACAATGCGTAAAAAGCTTTTTAACTGCTTTTTACTTATATTGCTAGGCTGACAGAAAACAAATGCTTGTTAATTTATTCTCTTGACACAGCTCAGTTAACACTTCCATCGTTGCAGGTCCTGCAGAAATAGGTGGTCCAGCTGTGGGGAAGTGCTGAGCAAAACCATCCAGCTGACAACGCTGGGGGTTCTCCACCTCTACAACAGCAAGATGCTCAACACATTGGTTATTCTCAGCCAAAACAGACTGTGTGCAGTAGTCTCTGGAGCCCTCCTCGCCAGTCCCTTTCACATCCCTCAGCGATGCCTGCACGTACACAAGGCAGTGCATCGCAAGCGAACTGCCAGGATGAGAGCCAGCGGCTATCCCCGCACCCCTCTACCCTCACCTTCCTTAACCTTGTATTTTCCCAGCACTGAGAAGCACTCTGCAGCTGAAACACTGACCCTTGCTGAAACCACTGCTACCTCATTTTCAATTAAAGTTCGCATTTTATGCCACAGGATTTCAGGGTTTCATGCAAGTAAATTGCTGCTTCAAGTTGAGTTAAGAAAGCAGTTTTTTTGATGAATCCCTAAGTGGCTGCTTCTCAGTCCTGAACTACATTTTTGCTGCATCTGAAGAAAGTTGAACTAAGAAAAGCCATCTTATTTCCCCTGATAAAATCACAGCAAAACTCAGCAAAACCGCAAACTAAAACTATCAAAGATATTAACAGGATTACACTCACATGATACGGCATTACAAAAATTACATAATCTGCCTTGCATTAAGCTCAGACTTGCTAGAGGCCTGCATTCTTAGGGGTAAACCCAAATATATTTGAAAATATCATCAGCAATGCTTTCAAGAGAGAACAAAGAGTTGTTCGAATGAGTCATAACGTCTTCCTTTACATGTTAGCACCATGGCTTCATAAACCAGAAAGGCAGGTTTCTACTGGCTAAAGAAAATGACAGCCAGAACATTCAGGAGAGATCTGATTTAACTGTATGTTTGTAATCAAAAAGAAATCGTTCATTTAAAAATTGTACTATATTTTAACATATTCACATTACTGTATATTTAGTCACCAGGAATTCTTATCTTCCACACTGCTCGTTGCTTTTTAGCTCCAGTGAGGTTCTTCTAGTTGGATTTTTTAATATTTTCTCTTTTGAATCGTACACAGCAGTGCAGGCCAAATCAGATCTGTGATCGATGTTAACTGAATTTAAAGACAACGCAAGACGTGCAGCAGTGTCTGCCGCAGTAGGATGCTAGTCCCTCTTTTGAAAGAAAAGTGGTGTGGGTAGCGAAGCCTCTTTTTATTAAAAAAAAAAAAAAAACCCGCATCCCCTCTTTTAGTTTAAGCACCCATCATGAAACCTTCCTCCTGAAAGTAATTGAATCCACAGACTCTACCTCTTACAACCTCATAAATATTAAGGAAGATGCAGATGAATTCATGAGCCTTCGCTCAAAAACAAGGCTTAAAACTTTGGCTGAACATAACCGTTGCCTTTTGAGATGCCTCCCCCCACCACGACCGTTGTTAAGAGTCTATTGGAAAGTCACACCCGATGCTGAATTATTCTGCTAATGTAGTGGCAAGAGATAACAATACAGAACAAGAGCAGGAGGTTTCTAATGCTGAACAAGAGAGTTTATGTTAGAGCATGGAAGAACAAGGAGCACACTATGGGGGACAACACGCCATCATGCTGAGACATTCAGAAACACCTGTGTAACATCCCCACGTTTCCCTGTCAAGTACAGGGCTGCATGGGTTACGCTGCTAGCAAGCCCTCCAGGTGGGAAGCGCATTTCATCTGCTACCTACCTGCTGGAGAGCAGCTAGTGCCCACGCAGCAGACAAGGTGCTCCGTAGGTGCCGGCGACGGAGCGTGGGCACCAGCCCTTTCCCCGCTGATGCGCAGGGAAAGGCAGAGAGCAAGCACAGCTCTTGACGCGCATGTCAGCACCACCTCACATGCATCGACCAGCCAGACAGCATCAGTATACAGAGGCAGACGTACTCCAGACAGTAAACTTTACGCAGCATTTTCGGAGGCCAAACTGCAGTCTTTTGCCCTAAGTAAACGGTACTAGGAAGAGATGACAATTATGCACAAAAGCAGCACACAGTCACGCAACTGAGGGTGAGCCGAGCCACCAGTTAATCCCATTCCTGGTAGATATGTAACAGAAACAGGTGTCTCCAAACAGCACTTTCTCGCTGTTCTTCTCTGTCCATTCTTCCCCCTTACCTCAAGCTCAGAAAAGACTAGACACCATCGCAGTTTTCCATCCCCTTCCATCTATAAAAGCAGCAAGGCACAAGGCTCTGAAATCAAAGTTCTTGAAGGTCTTTACCAACATACAGTAAGCACCCCTTTTCCCCAAGACAGTCAACCAGCCAGGCCTCAATTTGCACACTGCGTGTTAAAGCAGAGAAAAATCTTTAAATTAACAATGCTGAATATTTAGAAATATTCACCTAGATAAAACATCTTGACCTTAATTTGCAGAATGCGTGTCCAGAGACGAATTTACATTAGTGTTATTTTATGTGCAGACATTCCCCAACATCATCACATAACAGAAGTAAATACTTCTCAGAAACTGAGGATTTAATGCATGCAAATGTAATACCGCGGTCTGCCTTAAGTATACACCATACAAACATACCATCCGAACTGTGCTAATCCATCCCTCCCTCTCTTCTTGTCTTTCAATGACAGCAGACATGCCAACCTGTTTTCAGAGTTTTTTTTCTGAGAACTCCCCATCTCTGTTCCCAAGAACTCGACACAGCACCTGATCTGTCTGCTGCATGTAACCAACAGCACTGACTTTTAAGTGCTACATGTTAAGATGCCTGTAGACTCGTTTTGTTTTTACTAATGGTCAATCTAATGCATTCCAGTTAGAAAATGCTATTCCAGAAAAATGTCCAAAGGTGCACTTTATTTGTCTGGTTTTGCAATTAGTGTATCTGTCCCGCATTTATAAATACCTTTAAAAATCCACTTAGGAGCCAACTTGTTAAGAGAGGGGAAGACTCCTGGGAGCAGGGTCTCCAGCTAGTTAAACCTCTCCCCTTGTGACTACTGGCTAGAGTGCACTTTGAGGCTTTGTCACAGATAGATGTAAACTGATCCACTTGACTCTGAGAAAAGACACATAGAAGAAAAAGTTAAAAATAAATCATTTAACAAAATATTTGGCTTACGGGAAACTACTTCAGCTCAGTGGGCTCCCTTCTTGGGGGGTAGATACAAGCAACTGTGTTTACTTGGTACAGTGATACCATTTGTACATGCACACACATTACAAGAAATGCTCCAAGCAGGAATCAAAGTCCAGTGAAGACAACAAAGGCCGATTAGAGCAAGTAAATAAGTAATGGAAAGACAACTATATTTTGGAAATGTAATTAAATACTTATTAATGCTTTAAAATTGATCTTGCATCAGCCATGAACGGTATTTCGTAAAATGGCAGCAACTAGTTCTGTGTAGAGGGATTCTACTTATTGGCCGTATCAATTTTATTTAAAGTCTGTTCACTAATCTATCTCCTAACATTAACATTACCCAGTTCATTAACATCTACATTTATGGTATGACAGGTGAGTTAAGGTACCAACAATAATGCATTTCAACTTTTCACAGAAAAGAGCTCTTATGAAGAACTGAATACCAATGATCATTTCCATTGTTCCCATGCACTTTGAATAATTCCTACATCAAAGAAAGAAACCATCATCATCATCATCATGAAATTCAGAAATACAGCATACAACCTCAGTGCATCCCGAGCCTCTTTATTCTGACTTGCACCACCTCCAGAGGACAGCGCTGGTTCACACCCAGCCTGAGCTGCCTTCAGAAGGGCTGCAGAGGAGTTTTCCCCTGGCAGAGAAAAGATGATGTATTTACTTTTGGCACATTCATTCCAAATAAAGGAAGTATCCCATGTTTTCTAGTTAATGTTCTTGACATGGTTCCTGCAAAACCTTTTTCCATTCAATGAAGCCTTCCTTGAAACCTTTCTCATATAAATTTGTTGCATTTTTAAAAACCTATTTTTGATGTTGCCTATTTTGTCTTGCATTGAAAAAAATCTGTTCTCAAGCATTTTCAATTTCCGTTTTGTCACCTTTTCAGTTGTTTTGCCTTATTTCGTTTGCCCTGTTTCCTTTATTTCTTACGTTTTACTGGAGCAATATTTCTTAGGTTGGTTCTATCAGCGTATGGACAAAATGCAAATTGCAGAATAAATACAAAGGTACAATCTTTTCGTTTTAACCATCTAGTTCTGGTATCTTTGGTTCTATTCCATCTCTTTGATAGACTCCGTGATTTCTGCCTATGTGCAAATGGGAGGTACTTTAAGTACCAAAGCCTCACTTCTAACATTCCTAACTTTTCCTACGGTCATCAGTCTAAACACTTCTTTTAGATTAGGTGTTGTATGCATTTTTATGGAGCACATTAAGCTCATTATGCACAGCAGTTTTAGAGCACAAGAACTTACAATTTAAGTATGTCACGTTTTGATTAACTGCTTTAAGTGCAAGACCGTCAAGGGAGAATGTCAGTAAAAAGCTAAATACTAAAAGGCTTTCAGAAAGAGAAAATGTTAAAAATTAAAGAGAAGACATTCATTCTGTCAAAGTGTTTCAGGATTTTATTACTACTTCAGCTGTTAAGCAGAGCAGCAATACAGTGATACGGTTGCAGTATTGTTATAAGAAATTGGCTCAAACTATTAGTAGAATGGTGGGGAGGGGTTATGTTGGATTGTTTGGGGAGTTTTTAGGAGCAAGAAGAATGGGAAAGAGAAAAGATAAGTATACACCTTGTTAACACTTTATTTTGCCATTTATTTCATTCAGAACGAATGAATAGCTGTACTGTCAGAGCTGAGCATACCTGCAAAATCTTGTTTGTACAGAGCACCACAAGACTCTGACCAAAGAGCAAACCACCTTCTCACTCTCCCTCTCCCCAAGCAAAGCCCAAAGTTGGTGTCCTGCTTAGCATTCGCTCTTGGCCCTGGTGACACTGTTAACCTCTTGGCCATATTTTCCTTCAATATGACTTGTAAGTGTAAATGCCCTCTTCTTCTGTTTCTTAGGATACTTATTTCTGCTACTCCCTGACTTTTACCTGTGTCATCCCACCTTTTTTTTTTTATTTCCCCTCTAGCCTCCGCTTTCTTTCTCTAAGTCTTTTCAAAGCTCTGATCATGGAGTCAGTAACTTACGATGGTAATTCCCAAATAAATTCTCAATTTGTTCTTTAACTTTTTTTCCACTCCCCTTGTTCAAGAGTAAGGGCTACAACGGAATAACGCAGAGGTTTAAAGCTGTGTCTTCAAGTCAATTCACATCGTAGAGCTGCCTAACAACCTCAGTTCCAAAGACATTTTTGAAAAATTTCTCGTATTTTCCTTCTTCAAAAGCAAAGGTGTTCGTATCAGACTTGATTTTGTTTATCATTTGATGCAGTTAACTGAACTGTCTCATAATCATTCAGTCAAGAGACATCACAAGCAGTTCAGAAGAAAAAGTTACCAGAAAAACAGTGGAATCCTTCTCAGATACGAGACAAAGACAGAATTCATTCTTTGAAAGGACAGAGGCTCCCTTTCTTTCTGGCTCCGACATGGGTGACATAGGGAAAGAAGGGAGGGGGAAATAAAGAGTAGCCCTCTCCATTAAACAAGCCTTTCGGAGCACACATGTTTGGCTTTTTTGCATCTTTCCCTCCACGAGATGCACACCCTGATGATACAGAGCTGACCTTTCTGTAGAGGGAGCTCCGCTGCGGCCCTCCTGAAGGCAGCTCAGGCTGGAGGTGAACCAGAGCTGTCCTCTGGAGGTGGTGCAAGCCAGCACGAAGGGGCTCGGGGCGCACCCAGCTTTGCGCTGCAGAAATGACCAAAGCCCACCACCTCTACACGTGCAGGGTTTCACGTGTTCCCTGGGTTCGGAGCAAGAGTGGCTTTGCGCGCTGTCCTTTGGGGAACGATCGCAGAGCCCCGCTGCTTTTCCTGCTGGCGGGATTTGCCCGCGGGGTCTTTGGCACGGTGCGATTTGCCCACGGGGGGGGCTGTGGCACGGTGCAGGAAGGCGAGGTCAGGCTGGAGCCACCTCCGCAGGCTGCCCGTACGGGTGCTGTTCCCAGGTGGGCAGCGAGACCCCTGCTCCCCTCAGTCCCAGGGCAGCACGCTTCTGCAAGGCAGCCTGCCTGCAAAGGGGCTTCCCACGGAGCAGCTGACCTGTTGGGCTTCCCCTTCCCACCCTGCCAGGCACCCACTGCCTGCGGCCAGGCAGCCCAGGGCTGGGACGTGAGCTCTCGTCTCCCACCGTGCACCCGTGAGAGCCCTGCTCGTCCACGGAGCTGCTCACAGCTTCTGAGTGAAAAGGGCCTCCTCCTGTCTCGCAGCTTCGCAGCCTCTGGTGGGTCCAAAGGGATGCGTCTTCCATATGCATGGGGAATTATTTAAAATACATCTGTGAGAGTGCATGAGAAGCGCATGCATTATAAATTTGGACGTACTTGTCTTCTGCCTCGCCAGGTGCTTGTGGTCTATTTCTGCAGCATCCCTAATCAGGACGGGCAGAGCCTTTGCCTGCCAAGAAAACATCACAGTGTTTTCATTTGCTTCTCTCCTACAGTCTAGTCAAGCTATTCCTTTCCACCTGTCAATTGCAAACTGGATATTTTGGTGCTGAATTCAATGGAGTCTACACTGCAACCAACAAACAACAACTTTTTTATATATAAACTTGTAGTTGTGCTTATTTTCAGTTTAAGATTCACCTGTGTGTGAACATATTTTCATTGGAACATGTACTGTCCTTTTACAGTCCATGTAATGATGATTTGCCACATCCCCAAAAAGCTTTTCCAAAATGTTATCATTTTAATTAGTTAAAATTTTTATTTCCAGTTTGATGGAGTTTAACTTTGCATTTTGACTTGCGCTAGAAAATTACTTATTCCTGCAATGTTGACAGAAGGCAAAAGGATATGTTTGTTATCCTAAAAAATGTGCGTACTCTACAGCTTTGATAACTCAGTTGCCACAGTGCTTCCCATAAAACTGATTTGATTCTACTGGAAGCTTAGTTCTCATTAAAAATTTCTCATAATAACCACCTGGAATTTTGTTTGAAAAAAATTCAAGATTGAAATTTTTTTAAATTTTCATTTTTTTCCTTTTGTTTTTAAAGTAGATATTCCTTATGAGAGCAATGGATGATACACTGCGCATATTGTTGTTATGAAAGTAGTTTTCTAGATATGCTCATTAGCACACCACCCCCGCCCAAAAAAACAGTCAACATGTTTACACCTGGACCGGAGTAAGTTACCCATTAGCAGGCTGTAATGGCTGCTAATGGGGAACTCTATACACCTCTATTCTCTCTGGCCCCTTCTAGAGTTTCTGGCTGTCCTGAAGAGCTGCTATCCAGTGCCACGCACTGCACGGGGTCATATTACCATTTTACTGGCACTGGGCTGCATTCAACTTCAGCAGCCTGGACTGAAAAAAACAAAAGAGCCCCTCCATGGGAAAGGAAGGACTCCAACAGACCCGCGGCAGCAGAAAAGGACGTATCTCTCGCAGCTCCTAGCTGCTCTTCACCCTTACCCTCTGACTAGTGCTGCCTGCCCCCTCACCCCTGCGCTCACAGCAAGGGTGCCTCATTCAGCTGTCAGTCAATTCCTGAATCATTCAGCTGTCAATCAGTTCCAGAATCATGGCAGATTCCAGCCCTGCATATTCAGATACACCAGAATCCGAGCCAGGATTTTTTGAATGAATGGTGATACCCCTGCTCATACACAAACACAGAAGGGAAGTGTTAAGTTCAAATAACGACACACAAAACCAAACATTCAAAGCTTTAAAGCGACTTGCAAACTGCTATTTCAGCCTCTTGCATCTATGTACTGTCTTCCCCCCTGCAATTCACACAGGACTATCGTTGTCTTCTTGGCATCATTCCTCATCCCTGGCTGCCAGTCCTGAGCTCCCTAATTAGATCTACCTACCACGTCAGGTTGGCATTTTTTTCCTGTTTTCCCTACCCACTTCCCAGTTCCTTGTCCTTTCCTACCACCTGTCTCTTTCCAGATCGCACCCCCTGTGTTCATACTCCCTTGTCACGTTCATTGCCACTTCCCTCAGCCTGTCACTCCCACTGGTTCCCGCATATTCCCTGAACTCCCTGTGCAATGAATCACAGGCCCTTCCTCCCTCCTCTAGTTTGACCCTTGTCCAGTCTACTTCTTCACACCCTTCCGCCAGTATGGCCCTTCTCCCCACTTGAATCAAGCCAGGAAACTTCTCCATGCTGTTGTAATGTGGGACAGGTAATGCAGAAACACATCTGACAGCTCCAGATGCAAGAAAATTGTTTTCAGTCCTGGTGCCCAAACTCAAGCACCAGAAACACCAATTACACAGATGATGCAGTGGCCACCAGGACCTGATAGGGATGGTAAGAGATAGCATCCTTACAGGATTTAACTGAACAAGTTTGAGGAAATCTCTCCTGAGAGAGATATTTCAGCATCACAAATGGGCTTACTGTGGGCATATCTTTAAAAGAACAGAAAACAACACGTCTCAGGCATGGTGACCATACTGATAGCAATTATGAAGACTTTGCTTCAAGAGTTTCACAGACAAAAGTCATCTGGTTTTCTTTGACAGCCCATTTTTTTCCTTGTTTTCTGGAAACAACTGAACTGTTTTGAACAAAACTTTGTGAAATAACATAACTCATCACAGAGTTCAAAACTTGATGACTGGCAAACCTACAAACAGATCACGGAACTTCAGTAGTGGTAACAATCCTCTCCCTAGCACCTTCCATTTGGGAAGATCCCACAAGCTTTTCAGACTGAATTTACAGCTATTTCCTCAGATATTTTATTAAAAAGTCAGTATTATTCTGAACTTGTTCTTGGGCATGGAGCTGTAGTGATAACCTAGCTTTCTTCCTCTGAAAAAGTAATGCACAAAATATTCTGTGCGGTTTTAAGGGAAACTGTGGCATATTTCAGCCGGTTCTCTTCCCTGTGACCTCCATTCCTTTCCCCTTCTAGTAATTAAATCTTTTAAGCAGTAATTTGATGTTAATCCCAGTGATTCAGACAAGGACACTACTTTCTCACTGCTTAGTCTTCATTTGTTCACTAAAATGGTTAGTAAATTTTGAAGTGCCTTTATATACTATGGGAAAACTGCCTATACGTAAGAACACAATTTTGCATGTTCACGTACAAGGAACAGTAGGTCACTGTTCAGGCAGTCAACGTTCAGGAGCTACTTGACCATCAATACTAAATCTGTGTTGAAAGTTTATAGCATATAACATTATAGACAGCCTTCTGAAAAATCTTTTTATTGACCTGTAAAAATTTCAGATATGCCACAGTTTTGATTATGCACAGAAAATAAGATTTCATATGCACTGTAAACCTTTAAAGATAATCCAGAATTATTTTTCTAAAACTGTATGTACAACCTGTCATGATTAACTTGTAAACTCAACAATACAATTAAAATTACCACAACCTCTTCTTTTTTAATAAATGTTTAACATATCAAGGGTGTTGGCGAAAGGTGTCTTTAACATAAGGATACAAACCAAGGAACTGCTGTACCTTGGCTTTGAAATCTATTCCTACA
>JAVKLA010000074.1:22393908-22405050 GCA_034782735.1 Sagittarius serpentarius | reverse complement strand
TGGTCTCGTCCATGCCCTTGTATCTGCTCTGGTGCTTGCCAGAGCCTTCACAGAGATGCCTTAACTGACTGACACAGCAACACCAAAAAAACGAAACAAACACAGACCCTCCTTTGCCTACGGTAATTTCTGCCATGTCAGTGAATTATGTTGGCTTATGATGGTCTAATTAGCGTCAGGGGCAAGTGTTAATGGAGTAGCACTCAGGAGCAGAAACTGTTCTTCTTTTGGCGCCAACAAGCTGTGATATTAGCTAAACCCATCTCATGCACCTATATTTCAAACTGGTGGCTGGTCACCAGGCTAAAGGCTAGACTGTCCTGCGTAGGCTGCCTGAGAAGGTTACCTTCCACTCTCTTTTCTGCGAGTGCTACTGTACGTGTGCCGCAATACAGCCAGGAATGCAAGTCTAGCAGATGACAAGAGAATGAGCAAGTGACAAAGAGAATTGGCTTGCAATTTAATGCTGTTCAAAACAGGTCATTATTTATTTTTGCCACCTCATTGCTGCTTATATGAGGAAAAAGAGAAGTTTAAGTGTTCTTCCTTACAATTCACAAAACTTAGCAATTTTTTCCTTCCTGACTTGTTAAATATCCATTTCACCTCTTCACACAGGGTCTTAACACCTAACAAAAAAGCATAATAGATTACCAATGACAAAAGTAGGTGTCTTATGGCAATGCAGTGATATTTCTGACTTTTTTCCCCATTGCTGATTCCAAAATAGAAATGTTAATAGAATGGCATATCCATGCATCTAACCGCTGTGCCATTTGCAGAGGAACACTTTTCCCATATATTCTACCTTTAATCTGAAGAATTGGTTAAATGATCCCTTTTTCATAATAGTCATTATCAGTTTTCACCTTAAAAAACAGAATCCAAATGCAAAATGAAAGACTACTTATAAATGTGCTATTTTAAATCTGATAAATTTAACATGGGTTCTAATAAATGCTTCCCGTACTCATCACAATTTTGCAATTATATTGAAGGAAAACATTCATTTTATACTGACATTGCACTGATGATAGACCATCTCCACTATATACATGTTTAACTCATCCATTATTACATTACTTAATTAGGAAAAAGGAAATGAAGCAAAGTCTCCTTCTCCCTGGGTGATCAATTAGACTTCCCTATTCTTTTTTCCCTCCACTCCTAATTATTAAGGTTAAAATGAAATTACATGGATTAGTTCCTGTCTCCATCTGGAAGCAGGGAGCTGTGTTAGAATGAATTATTGAGCTAAAATGCAAAATTTAGATTAAGAAATAAAGCCATAGCACTATAATAACGATTTGGTTTAAAATGTGTATTTCAAGGGAAATATTTGTAAGCTTATTTAAGTACTGATCAGTTGATAGTCAAGCAGCAGGAGGACTGAAGATTGCAGTGAAGATTCTCAGTTATAATGATGTTCTCCTTTTCTAATTATTCAGCAGGATGGTTACCTGGTCTCATATTAGTACAAAGTTTATTTCATTTGTTACACTTTAAACTCACTTTCTGTGGAGATTAATGAAAGAGTTGATTGGAAAGGCAGTCAATAATTAATAAGCCTGATCCTTATCTAGTGCATATATAATTAAGAAAGGTGTGATTTTTCTTTTTTAACAGTTCAAGAAGTATCTTGTGCCTAATACATCCAATCCAGACATCAGCATCTAGCATTCATATGAAAAACTGACTTCAAGATATGGCAAGATGTTGCCTGGCAACAGCTCTTTTCTTTTATTTTGAATGGCATTTTTGGGGCAGAGAGTGAAGAAGGGAAGAGCTGGAAGGGAAGTTCGACTCGAGAGGCCTGCTTTCAGCTAGATTCCTGGGTTACTATAGGACTGTGATTCTGCTCAGTATGGATGTGGATCCCACATGGGACCACGTTTTGCGGCTCTGTCAGTATATACGACTGCACACGGCTCCGCTTTCCCTTTCTGTCTAATTCAAGCTGTCTAGTTTCTTCTTTGACCCCGCCAAAAAAGCCTCATTAAGAGACACAAATAAACTGAGTTTATTTTGATGTCGGTCACATGAGGAAGAGCTCTGATGTCTGGCTCCAGAGAGGAGTGCTTTCTCTTTGGAATACATACCAGGATGCTCATACCGGAAAAAAGGATCCTCATGCAGACCTGGGCTCAGTTTGATATCTGTAGATTGCACAGCAGTCCCTCTACTCAGCGCTCCCCAAGGCTGCTAACGTTTGCAGCTCTGTTCACGTGCAGGGAGTGGTTCACCGAGGCTTGGGACTACAGCTAGCAAATACACACCCAAAATGTCTTTTCTTAGAGTACTTGGGACCTGTGTTCCCATGACCCTCAGCTCAGGCTAGACAGGATAGTTCAGTCAGCTTTTCAGGTTTTTTGGAGTGCTTTGTTCTGACTCAGTTATAAAGTAGTTTAACTAAAAGGTGGAGAAGTTTGGAAAAACAATATACACCAATAACAAAGCAATACACTGAGAAGGCAAGGTGTGAGCTTCAAGGCATGTTAATATGCCAACATTACCAGCAAGAAAGCTAAAAAGGAAAGAAAAAAACCCAACAAAACCCAGAAAACTTGTTATCAGATATTTTATTTTTCTATCACATGTCTAGACTATCTGTAACTCCAGTGTGTTTCTCTACAAAAGCAGTAGTAGCTTAGAAAATAGATTGTGTGACTGACTGACCATGAAACTTTCACTGGGAAAAGCAAATCAACTCTTGCAAAACCCCTAGATATTTTAACAGCAGCAAATCAAGGCAATGAGGTCCTGACTCTGCTACTTATGATGCCACCTTGTGAGGACTGTAATTTTCCTCCCCGCTGTGCTGCCATTCTCTTCCATTCCCTCCAGGTCGAAAAAAAATGAAATTACTTGTTTCTTAAGTCACTTGAATCATTATCCAACAGTTCCCTCTATATCCCATTGGGTTCATATATTAAAACAGAGTGATTTTGAAAGGGTATTTCTAACCGTTGAGCTTTTGACTGAGCTTGTCCTTGTGAAAAAATCAAATCTCTCTTACTACTTCTGTTTTAGTTTTGTTTTTTAAAGTAAACACAGCACTTGTGAAGAGTGCTGAGGAGACAAGTGTCTGATGTGTTAGCGTCCACATTAAAAGGGGTCCTGCTTTGCTCTGTGGGCTCTTTTAATATCCCTGAAAATAAATTATTGGGGAAAAATATCAAGCAATTTTTTCATACTTTTTTGTCCATGAATGCTGAATGTAACATGGGAAGATTTAGATCTATTTTGCTGGGTTTGTTTTGAGGCGAAATTAAAGGAAAAAAAAGGTGAGATAAAAGCAAAGGGAATGACCTTACTATGAACTACACCCTCTAGGTCTGCTTTTAAGCTTACACTTCTTCTTTAGTTTTCTGCTCTTGCTTTCACTTACAGCTTTATAGGTTGTAAAAACAATGGGAAATACTAAAAAATACCACCTGCATGCAACTGACAGCTTTTTAATGCCATTAACATTTGGGCCTTCTCTGAAACATAACAAAATCTCATCTATACCCATGTTCCCACCATTTTATATTTTAAAAGGAAAGGGTCAGCATAGATGTGTCTTGGGGTCAGAAAGAAATTTACTGTGTGTGCTTATAAAATAAGGATTCATGCAAATGATAATAACAGTTATTAATTTATTTAAACCACAGCTTCCTGAACAACTGCCCCACTATGGTGGTTGTTTCTCAGCTGAATGTTTGAACTAAATACGAAAAAAATGGCATTCACTTTTTCTGTGCAAAAAATGGTTCCAGTTTGAATTCTGGTACTGCCCCTCAGAGTGACTGCAACCTTTCCTATCATGGTGTTATCTGGAAACTGCACAAGTATAGTATGTATTCAACTATGAACAGAAATACCATTAAGCAGAGGATTTGGGACAGTAACCTGTTGACCCAGCCTGAAATTCTCTCTCTCTAACAGCAGCTCATTGACAGCTAATTTCTGAGAGCAGCCTTTCAACCATTGGTATATGAATGTACTAGTAATTTAATCCGGAACATGTTTTACTAGTTTACTTTACAAAATGTCAAAGGCAATAGCAGTAAAGCTTTTCGTAAAAGGCAATAGATATAACAGCTATTTCCCACTTTGTCTGCTGTAACAGTCACTCTGTCAAGAATGAAATTCAATTGATTTGACATGATTTGTTCTCGATAAATCCGTGCAGGCTCTGTCTTATTGCTTTATTATCCAAACGCTTTGAAACGGTCACATAAAATTTGTTCCTGTATCTTCCCAAGAACCAGTATCAAGTGGGACTGCTCTGTAACTCTTCATGGTGTCCCTTCCGCTTGCCTGTTTTAAAGATACGTATCACAGTTGCCTTTTTCCTACTCTTCCTTTTTCTTTGAAGAGATCTTGAAAATAATTGCTGAGGTTTAGAGAGTGCCGACTGGAATACACATAACATGTCTGTACTCTTTCAAGGCTCTTTCTTCCATTTTCTTGCCAGTTCCTTAACCCTTAGTTAAAACTATGATTTGTTCAGGTAGCAATCATAAATGAATTCTAATTGCTGTTCTGTGAAGAGAGAAGCCAAAGAGATAGCTGAAATGCTTCAGCCTTCTCTGCTTCCTCTGTTATTTCCTTCCCCTCTGTTACATTGCTGAACTATATTTTCCTTTGTAGCCCCCCTACATGAGTTTACTTTACTTTCCACATTTTTTCAGCCCCTGCAACACACTGAACCTCAGTTTGTGCCTTAGTCTTCTTAATTTACTGTTACATGGTCATGTTAATCCTTTAAATTCATATGCCACTTAGTTGCACTGCTTTAATAACAGTATAATTCAGGCACATCATCTTTCCAGAGTGAATTCAGTTTAAGCTGAATTCAGCCCACGCCATTTCTGGATTACAGCACTGGGTTTAGCAGTGGAAGCTTACACATGCTGGCATAACTGTGTCCCTGTCAGCAGTTGTAAAACTAAGGCTGCAGCTGGACTGTTTTTCCCAGAACTCATATACTGCCTTGCCCCCAGCAATGTGTCACCTCTCTGCCTCCACTCTGCCTACAGGTTTGCCTAAGTGGTCTTTATCAGGGATGGATTAGGAAGCACACAAGTAGTTCATCTAGCAAATTGGGAGAGGCTGATGGGTAGGAGGAATCTTCTTCACCAACATGGCTCTTCATAGACACAATGAGTGTCTGCTTCCTATTACCAACAGGAAAACATGCACCTGGTGAAATTTTACACCAGTACAAACTTAAGGTGTAAGCCAGGTCTGTGAATTCCAGTGGCAAAAGGTATCCCTCAAACTACATCTTTCAAGTACGATGTTTGCTTTCATCTTCCTTTCTGTAGGAACTGCCATTAAATGTCTAAGAGTTGTCATGAGTATCACTTGACTGTAACCACAGATAAAGTAGTGGTGTTCTCCAATCTGCTGTATCTTGCCAGAACTGAACATACATTTAAGTATTGACACTGATATATTAGTTCCTTTTTCAGCTGACAAAAGAGCTGAAACAATTAGTGACTTGGCCAGAAAGAACAGATATTTACATGCGATCACCGGTGATTTGAGCTATGGAAACAATTAATTGATTCCAATAGTCACTTGCTACCTGTGAGGTTGAAAAAGAAATACCCCAATACTTGCTCTGTTATTTTCAAGACAGAAATTAAAACGATTTAGGAAAACTGAGAATAAAAAAGGGGACCACAACCAAGTGGTTCAATTGCAGATAGTAAGTATCATTCGGAGATGATAGTACTGATGTTAACTTTGTCAACCGTTCTGTTACAAAGTAAGGTAAAATGAAAATGTATTTTTCCTTCCGTTTAATTGCCCAGCTCACATAATGAAAAATACATTAAAGTACAGTATAGGTAAGTATAACCTGATTCTGAGGGTTGTATAATATTTTTTCCTCATGTATCAAAAGAATTCGAGAATCTTGAATATATTTAAATTTGTAAGCCTTGGCACATATATCTGGCTAGGTATATCCCACAAATCATTTATTTCTATATATTTTAGTTAGAAAGATCTTACTATGTTCTGCAGATTTTTTAAAAGACAAGATTATTAGATTGCCCATTTGCAGTTTGTTAAGTTTTGTAAGACAAATGTTAGAAAGACAAGTTATATTTCTTTTAAAAATTGCTAAACCAATTTTGTGATAGTGTTAAAAATGTGACTTCATAGGTGCCAAATTTTATGACATAGTGTGCTAACTGAAAAATAAGCTAGAAAGCTATTGTCAAATTCCTTAGTCATGAATTTCCAAAACACATTCTAGCAAAGCCTTAAAAAGAGCAAGTCTTTTCATCCAGTGAAATACATAATCTCTCAAATAACTAACCTCACATATTTGTCTCTTACTATATTTCCATGAACAAATTACTTCCATGAGCTTTAACTCCTCTTCGTTATAAGAGGAAGCTGACCTTTTAGGAAACAGTAAGCCTTAGTGAGAGGTATCTAGCAGACATGTAGAGTTAGCAACTAAGCCTGGCAGGACTGCCCTGAGGAAAGATCACTATGTGGTAGAACACTGCTTAGCTGGCCTACTCGGTTTCAATTCCCATGTTAAAATGGTTGCAGCTAGAACATAATCTTGACTGCCGGCACTCTTCATTTAATTTTGCTTAAATACATTTTTACCTGTAACTGAGTTTCTAGCTTTGCAATTGAGAACTCAACCCTTTACTTCACTAACACAAACTTGTATCCTTTGCTTTTATAGACAAAATGAATACAAACAAAATGGTGTTGTAGACAAAATCACTGAGCATCTGCCAGCCAAGGCAAGTTTGGGAATACAGGTGACACAACACGTTTCTTGCTTTGTTGCCTGGGCCTGTTTGGAGACTGGCATGCCCTCACACTTTTGTCTGTAGTCATATACCTAATCAATCCTACCAGATCACCTTTGAAAAGGGTACCAGTTTTTATTATGATTGTTGCCATTATACTCAATGGCAAATTAAAAGTCTTTAAAAGTTTAAACCATCTAACTAGCATTAAAGAGATGTAGATTACAACGCCATGATGTTGTTCTTTCCACAGCAATCATTTTTCTGAACCATCATATTTCCTACCAAGAAAACAATTACCTATTCTAAAACAAGACTTAATCATTTACATCATCTAGTGTGACCCACAAAAATGTGACTGTTTCATCTTACTCTTTATTCACATGATAAATGAAGGAAATAAGTGATACTCTTTAGAATAGCTGAGTGGTTGCTACTGTCCTTGAGGTCCTTGTTCGTTCTTTTTCTCTGATAAATGTTGGCTTTGGGAACCAAAGTTCCTGACTTACATCAATAATGAATCAAAGGTGCCTATGCTTGACTGTGAGCACTGACATAGGTAGTGTAAATGTAGGCATCTCAATTTCAGGGAGCAGCCCTGCCCTCCTGTATTCCTTCACTGCTGTATCTTTCCATCTTAAAGGCCCTTCCTACAATTCACTAACATCTTCAAGTCTGCCAAAAACTTTGTAAATAATATAGTATGAGAAGTATTCACTATACATACATTTGATTAACTCCTAGCTTGCATTTTAGTTTTCCCAAGAGACCATACATGGCATACCAATAATAAAGGTGTCATGCATTTAGGGTGTCCTTTTTCTAAACTTGTCTTCCCTCCCTACAGGTTTCCATGGATTTCAGGCTCCTACTAGCACACCAGGTGTGACAGTTTCCATTTACAGGAAAACATATTATACTATTCATTATATTCATTATACTGTTTATTTATGCTGCTGAACGATCACTGTATAAACCTGGTGCTTTGGATGCTGACATGTAATCAGGGATCTCTCAGCTTAAGACTGCTTACAAGGGTAATACCGTCATCTGCCCATCCTTGACCCATTGCACAGATACCTGACAGCTGCATCTCCTAAACTATGGAAGTGGTTGCTTTAAAATCTTGTGCTATGAACAATGGTGTTTCAAATTCTGGCTTTTGAGAAACTGAGCTGTCTGCGTAGCAGGGAGGAATGGAGCACCTCATCAGCCATCCCAAGTTAGACTTTCATTGCTTGTCAGTCTGACCCTGCAGCCTTTGATTCAAACTGATGGTTAGAAATGAAAAGATTTCAAGAGTATTTGGAACATTTAGTCCCCATATATATTTGACTTTTTATTTAATTGAAAACAAGCAATTTTCCTTTTATAAATTTTTCTCAAAATAAACTTTATTTTGCCAATAAACAAAAGAAAACACAATACATGTAAATAAAAATTATAGGTGCTAGCTGTGGCAATATAATTTCTTATTTCTGAATCTCAAAACACCTAACAAACTTCATTTACTGATAGTATTGATCCACCATTTTTATGTAGATAATTAATTGCTTACATTTACATATCTTATTTTAAAGCTAGAATTGGGCTTATTGTGCAGGAAATAAAAACAGGCTACATTTTTGCCACAATCCAGCCAAAACAAGAACGTCCGTGTTTCCTTTACCTAGAAAGTCATGTGTCATCTCTGAGACTGATGAAAAAGCTAATCACACTGAAAAATCTAATTCTATAGAACTCCAGCTCTGCAAAATCTGGGAATGCGGCAACATTGCAGCAAGAAGAGTCTTGCTGAGCAGCTAAATGCTGCAGGTTGAGTGATCAGGAGCTCGGCAGGACTGGAGCTCATGTGCAGCTCTGCTGGTGTGCTAAACTCTGTGGAAGCAGAGAAGCAGAATCAGCAGCCTGTGATGAAAATTTTCATCTCCCTGTAATTCAGAAAGCTAGCCCAGCACGCTTTGAACTCATCAAAACTCAGACTATGCACTTGGAGCAGACCTTTTAAGATGGAGCCTATTTTATCTGAACACTATACGTTTTCTGATCATGAGTACAGAGAGCTGTTCCAGAGATGCCAAATCTTTCTATAGTTAAACAGTTCCCTTTTAAGCTTGACTTTTTATGCATGAGATATTTTTGGATCAGATAGGTTCTACAAAAGCATTAAGGATTCATTTACATTCACAGTGAAGAAAAAAACATTTTCCCCTGAGGGAGCTGAAAAGCTCTGAAAAATATGCGTTCTGTCACACCAAGTTTAATGGGAGGGGAATGTTCTCTTGTAACTGGCTTTTCATAATATCAGTATGCACTAGGATAAAAAATAGTACGAAGCTCCTCTGCACACAAATTAAAACCTTCCTTGGACATGTCTTCTCTCCTAGTGACTGACTGACTGGTGCTGAGGAATTTGCTACCCCTACCTGGTGTGGCACACACTAAACTGTTATTTTTTCAAGGATGAATATCCCAGCTTTAAATCTGACTCCTTAGCCCAGAGGCTTCACTATTTTAATTGTGTCTATGTCTTGATCTCAATGGTATTTGTATAGATAACAACTACAAATATAAATGCAATTAGTTATCACAGTTTGGGATTTATGCTGAGTGCTTACACTCCAGTAGCACTGTAATCCCATTTGCCCCTGTATGTTTAGTAAGTTCATTTTGGAAATAAATGTCATAATTTTCACAAGGTAAATGAGATTTAAAACATTAAGCTATGTACTTTGTTCTTCCTTCATATCTTTGGAACTGCTTGGACGTCAAAGGATGATGACAGTGTCACATGAAGATCAAGAGAGATTTTTGCCCTTTGAAGAATATTAACACATAGAATTATGCTTAAAAAGTGGGTAGGCTTACTGAAACCATATTACAGTACATTACATTAACTATTGAACAGCCATTCATAAGACTGTTACTTGTTTATATTGAACACGGTCTCATTTCAGCCTCATTTGGAATAATCACATGCATGTCATCTTAGAACAGTTTCACCACATGGTTGTCATCCACACATAACTCAATAAGTCTTAAGTACATTAGTAGTATGGGATTTCCAGACAGGATTACATTGCAAAATAAGGAGTACCAGTCAGTCGACATTAACTAGATTTAGGAGTAGATGGTTCTGTAGGAATATTAAGAGAGCCTCAGGAAATGGGTGGTGAAGTACATGTGGATTTAAAAGCTGAAGGCATCCCCCAGTTTCTCCTGTAAAACTACTAAGTCATGCCAGCTTTATTGTTTCCTTAGTTAAAGGAGTATCTATGGGCTGCAATTTTCAGAGACACAGAGCCACAGCTGCCACATAATGTCTGGTGCTTCATGCACAGCTGTTCCAAATACTGAGCCTACCAGCAAATTTCGTTGCTGATGATGTGACCTCCATGGGTCATACTAATTATGGAAAAGTTGAAAAGCATTGATTTCTGTCTATTCTCCTTTTGATTTTTACATCTGTATTTTCAGAGTAGACAATATGCTTTCCCTCCTTTCCAGATCTACACTCAGGTGTCAGTGAGGACATGGAAACAAGAAGTTGTTGTGACGTGTGACCTATGTCCTCTCTGTAATTTTTGGCAGGTCATTTAACATCTTTTCTTGATTTCTGCCTTGGCAAAATAAGTGCTACCATTTTAGTATATTATGTGATATAATGATAAAAGAATAAAACAAGTTATTTCCATTACTGTATCAGCAACTTCTTTCAGAGACCTATGGCAGACAATTTGCTTAGTAAACTATTTCAAACTGCAACAAACTGGTAGTATAATGAATGTATACAAATTGAACAAAACTGCTGAAGAAAGCAAACTAACTATAATAGTGTCTCACATTAAAGAGTTTTGTGTTGTTAGATAGTAGTATACCATGGCACTGCCAATTCTGAGAATTCAAAACCAAAAGCCGTTCCCCAAAAAACATAACTCTGGCTTTAACATATATTACTTAAAAAGAAATTAATTCCTTTTTTACCTTTCAGACCACACTCTAAAAAGTCTTCAACAAATTCAAGGAACTTGTTCCTATGAGAATGAAATCTAAAGGGGAAACAAGGGTCCATCAAACTAGCAGTTAAAAGAGATAACATTAAAAACAGTAGTGAATTATTCAAACAAGCAGGAAAAACAGGAAGTATAATACAAGACTGAAATGGTTACATCAGAAGCTTGTTAATGCTCTGAAAACCAAAAAAGAGTCACACAAAACTGAAAGCAATGACACACTGCTAAGGTACAGTACAAGATAATACCTGAGACATGTGGGGACAAATTAGAAATCGGAAGTATTCAATGGCTCTTTTCACCCTTTCATTGAAAATAAAAAGTATTCTGACCCAATTTTTCATACATATAAAATTCAA
>JAVKLA010000074.1:22150579-22163567 GCA_034782735.1 Sagittarius serpentarius | reverse complement strand
GAAGGAGAAGGAGAAGGAGAAGGAGAAGGAGAAGGAGAAGGAGAAGGAGAAGGAGAAGGAGAAGGAGAAGGAGAAGAGAGGGGAGGAGAGAAGATGCTGGTGAAGTAGGGTTGAAACACACTTGTATCAATAACTTCAGTTCTGTAGTTTGTCAAGTAGTTTAACAAAAGGGGCATTTTTTTCAGGGAGGAAACAAAAAAGAAACAGTTTTCCCATGGCACACCAACAATTTCACTGTCAAAGACTTCTATCAAGCCTCCCCCGCTCCCTCTTTTTTTCTGGCTGAGGCGCTCTCTGCATAGGTACATACCTGTACTGCAATGCAAGCCTGAGGGCTGTGGCATTGGACTCATACTTCCCAACAAGCATGCTCATCCTTTCGGCATTGCTCTTGCACTCTTCCAGCGTTATTGTTAACAAGTCATTCTGGGACTTCAAGTGCTCAATACGGCTGTAGAAAAGGAAGTAATTTGCAACCTTCAAGCTTAGCTTGCAGATACTGCCCTGAAAACTCTAGAACAACCATAATTTAAAACAACAAATACCATTTGCTCTACACAAGGTTTTAAAGCAGATGGCAAAATCTATCACTTCTGTGTCCCATATCAAGAGCCAAGAGGGTACTAATTTCTCTTACGACAGCCTCTTCTCCTTCTCCTCTCCTTCCCATAAAATGTAATCATAACCCTTTGCAACAGCAGCAAGCAGAAAGCCGTACCCTTGTTTTGTAGCCACAAGACTGAGGAAGACAGTTTCATACTGACCTTTTGCTTAGTTTTTCTGCCTCCTTTCCTCACTTCCTGCTGCCACATTTGCGTCTTAAGTGGCAAACTCAGTGCAATGTGTGCGTGTGTAGGGATCACGCAGCTGCATAAATGCCCGCTTTCTTTGGAACATCCAGAATAAGTGTTTAATTTGAAGTATTTGAATTTGTGATTAGAAAGTAACTTCCAAAATATGAATTTTCAATGAGGCAATGAAATCTCCAAAAGTTCTGGCAACAGCCAAACAGAAGCTCTTATCAGAACTTACTTATAATATTCTTCTCAATGAGGTTAACTCTAAATCTGAAAATGAGGCTTCAGAATATCAGTATTACTGTTTATTCTCACTGCTGATAACTGCACTTCACATAAATGTACTACATGTAATTTTAAGAGTTGGACACAAACCGAAAACAGACAGGCAAATAATTTCAAAATTTGGACAGGCAGCTAATGAAGAAATCAGTGACACCCAGAACTCTAAAATCACTGACTGCTTAACAAACACAAGGAGGAGGAAAAGGGCTATAATACCACTTATTCAGCAATCAGAATAAAGCCCTGACTTTCCGAGCTGCTAGAGCTCTCAGATGGTTCACCTTCTATATCTTGACACCTCCTATAAGGATACATGTTGTCAATATATAATTGTGCAGTGCACAGAAAAAAGAAAAAAAAAAAGGAATAAAGGATCATACTTTGCAGCATTACAAAAACATGAGCTACAAATAAAAGAGATATTGTACTGATCAGACTAAATGTGAGACAGCCATGGGAAGAGAGAACTTGGAAGGAAACATGCTGAGACACAATTCTCATGTTCCTGATGCACAGTTTTGATTTTATGTGCCGAAGAGGACATGAAGCGTTGGTTTTGATAGAGCTTATTGAAGGGTAACACCAGCTGTATTTAACTGCAACCAGAAAGCTGCAGTCTTCCTTCTGCAGACAGTAGTCTTTTTACTGGTATATATGCTACACCATTGGACATCAGTATATTCATTGATACAGTTAATGCTATAATTCTGTTACTTCAAGACAAACCAAAACAAGCTAATTCCAGAATGATGGACAGTTAAGTTATGGGAATCCTTATTTCTAGCAGTGATATGTCTTATGAAAAAAGATGCCATGTGTACTCGGTCAGCCATAGACAAGGACACTCTACAGTGCAAACTGTCACAGGTGAAGGTGCCATCTTGATCTAATAATGCATGACCGAGCTGTTACACTAATAGAAAGAATCCTTGGCATACAATTCAACCTTCTCTTCATTAACTACATTCCGTGTTTATCTGCAGCTGCCACAGCTGAGCTGGGACTGAATCAAGAAATGTTCAAAAAGGACAAATAAGCAGTAACTTCAACAAAGCTAATAGCAGACAACACATTTGAGCATATCTAACTTTCCACCTTACCTATTTAATCTCTCTGTCTCCACTTCAAACTCTCGGATTTTACTTTCAGAGATAGCAGATCCATGGGAATAAAGAGTCTGGAAGATCTCCTGGATGTTTGAGCAGTCTTGGAGGGAATGTGCCAAATGTTCAGCCACCGTACTAGACACCTGCACAGGGCAGTCAATAGATCATAGTGAATAGATAACCAATGGATTGCTCCCACAGGCAGTCGGCACTGAGAGCTGCATTTGCTTGCATGCACTCACTTCACGGCATTCATTATTCAGTTTTTACTACGAATTTTACATTGAATAGAACATTTACAAGTTTCCACTTTAAGAAACTATTTTGATTTAAAATTCTGCTAACTAAAGGGTGAAGTCCACTATTTCATCGTACATTTAAAAAGCCTAATATGCAAGTTATTTACTTTCTTGAAAGCTTAGCAAAAGGTCAGAGCTAAGTTCTTCAGTGAAACAAGTATTAACACACAGTAACAACAGCATTATGGATTTACACTGGCATTACAAAGAGCAGAATGCAGTTCTCTGTTTACTGAAGTTGTGAAATGCGACTGAACAGTCTTTTCTTGAAGAAAGTAATTTAGAGGAATTGACTCCAAAATTATCCTCTTGAAGTCACTCAGAGTGATTTCTAGCCACCAGTTACGAGAAAACGAGATCTTAATACTAGGTGAAATACTCTACATTGAAATATTTTTCTCAGAATAACTTTTAAAGTATTTTCAGTTAGCTCATACATTAATTTACGAAGAAAACAATGCTGCTTTTAATGGAACACAGGTCATCTTCAGACTGTATCATGCATGCACATAATATTAGTCCTTACCCCTATGCTGCTGATTTCTGATCCTAAGACAGGTCTATCAGATGATGAAGACTCTGATCTTGTCTTTGACAACTTCACTCTTTCAGCAATCTGTAAGTCAGAATGCTGCATAGGTTACACAAGAACCCACACTCCATAAAGATTACACAAAATGCATTTGTTCACTAGCTACACTTGCAAACCTGAAGTAAACTACTGTAAAATTGACACCTGTGTTGTAACTGAGAGAATTACAATAATTAGTGCTTAATTCTTTTCTGTAGCTCAAGTTCATGGGCCTACTTAGACCACAGAAAACTCTGGGGAGTCTAGATATCTCCCAGTTAATCACACGCTTGCACAGCAGCTGTGCAAAATGAAGCCTGCTTCTCCCAGATAATGAGAAGCGTTACTGAAACACACAATAGCTCACCTTGGCTATGGGAATGTCATTGCTACTGCTGCTTGTGCTCAGCTCTCCCGTGCTGGGGTTAATGGGTCGATTGGCAGAAGTGAGACGGCTTGGGCTGGATGAGCCTGTTGCCTGGACGCTTTGCAAACGTGTTTGCAGTTCCCGAACCTGGAATAAAACATAATGTTCTGGTTTTTTCCACTTCTATGGTTTAAATAGTTTAGAGATTTTCTCACTGTCTAGCTAAGCCTAATTGCTTCTTGCTTGAGCACAGTTGTTTTATTTTGTCTTGTGGTGGATGCAAAGTTTTCAGGTGGGGACCAGATGAATGGAGGTTGTCTTAAAATTCCGTTGTTTCCAGTTTTTTAAACTATTTGCAATGGGGAAATAGGCAAATGTCATACTGTAGACATTTCAGCTTGTTTTATATAACCCCTTCAGTGCAGCTGTACTACATGTGTAGAAATTATTCTCTCTGGGGTGAAGCTAATGCTCCAGCCTAAGATTATGATGCCTAAAAAAATCAAATTAAGATCCTGCTATTAATGGAAAGCTCCAGTGTTGAAATAACTCGACATAAATATATCACAGGATGACTCTGTCATATTTAAAGGACAAAGAAAAATCAAACATTAATCATGCTTTCAAAACTACAGTGAAATAAAGCTACCATATAGTGAGTAATGTACAGACGAGAAAATACCAGTAAAGTACCCGACCAATAGTCTGCAGAAGCTCTCTGTAAACATACACTGCAAACACTGCATGGTCCTCATAATGCATCAGATACTTGTGGAACTGACGTAAAAAGATTTTTAGGACTAAAGGGTAAAAAAAAAAAAAAAAAGTCTGTGGAAGCTAAACTAGCTGAGCTAAAGATTACAGTGTTTACCTTGGGATAATTCTTAACAGACAAAGAATAAATGGTCTGTTCAGCACAGGAATTATGCCACAAGGTAAAGTGACAGAGTTCATTTTTCCCATAGAATCTCAAACAAAGACTGTGAGATGAGAGAAGGGGGAGGAAACCATCTGAAGAGGAAATTTCCCCGAATATAGAGTGTTTATTTTAATACACAAGTTTCTATGCTGATTTTGTTGGAACAGTCCATCTGCAAAACAGAACTGGTGAAATTTTACCAAAAGCCCAGTGAAATAAAAGTTCAGTCCATTTGATATTCCCCTGTAGCATGAAATGCAACTCTGATTCCTATTCTCTAAAACAAGGTGGGATTTTATACTAAATACATTTACACGAAGAACTGATTAAGCAAGCTGAAATCTCTTAGTCAAAAAATATCAAACTTACACTAAAGCTTAGGCTTTCTTCAGCTATAGGCTCACCAAGTGCATGGTGAGTGCTTTAGAAATCTCCGCTTGAAGAAGTGGCAGTCATCATATTCTCTCCACAACATATACAGATCCTGTCAACCTACTGCACTGAGGAAAAAGTTCAAGGTGGAACTCTCTCCAGTCACCAAAGCACTACCTTATGCCTCCTATGATCTCCTACAGTCTGCTTCTGTTTCCCTGGAGTACCCCTGCCTCTCCCTCAGTTGTATGTAAACTGAAGGTCAGGTTGCCCGAGGACTTACTGTTAAAATAACAGTTTTTAGGTATGTGCAAATTACAAAAAAGAAAATGATCTGTGTTTTGCACAACAGAGCAGAACAATTGCATGTTACTACTAAAAAGCTGTAGGCGGCAACAATAAGAGCGCATACAGGCTACCTGCACTCATAACTTCCCTGTTCAGCCGTGGAGGAGTAGTGCTACACCTTAAACAAAATGAATCCAAACAACTTCATTGGTTTCTCTGTTAAAAAAAAGGATGTAAGTACACAAAACCTCAAATCAAATGTTAAAAAAAAAAAGCGATAAAAGTACACAAAACCTCTAATCAAATCCCCGATGTTCAAAGTAACTTGCTGAAAAATGGATATGGGTGCTTGCCCCAGAATTAGCCATCTTAACTGCAATTACATCATGAAGTTAACTGAGCAGAGTGAATAAAGTGCACATTCATAGCATGTATCTTCTACAGATTTACAGCTGAGGCCTCCTTTTTTCATACAGACATACGTAAATCTCAACGTGGGTATAGCTGCACTAATGCAAACCTTAAGGACAGAAGTGCTCTACTGATGCAAACCAATCATTTCAGCCTGCTGATATGCATAAAACTGAAATAAACCATGTATGCATGTTTCTGCTTGCACAAGCGGAATGCCAGTGCAGTTAGGATTTATACCGTGGCATTAACACTGAAAAAAAAGAAAAAAGCAACCCCAAAAGTTCATTAAATCAAAACCACATTTATTACTATTTCTTTTAACCCAGGCTGTTTCAAACTAAATTCCCCAAGTGCTTAAGTTACAGCATTGTTTAAAAGCAAACAAACAGGAAAACCACTAGGGATGTATTCTTCATAAAATCAAATCACTGCACCAACATCTGACTTAAAAATTGCTAAAATATTCACCTATGCCCAGAAGCTAGCCCTGCAAGATTTCAGCCCAAAAGCAAGTAACATTCTAAATTTAAGGGCAGGAAACAGTGTGTTGCTTAAAATGCTAAGCATTCATTGACTGCAAAGTTTAAAACCACCTTTTGTAAGGACAGTATTATATAAAACTTTAATGCAGATAGGTTTCCGTTAGCCTATGTTTTATTACTGAGTACAGACTACTGGCCATAATTACAAAGCAAATTATTCTTAAGGATCTGTAAAACAACATAGGCAACAGAAAGAAAAATGTACACAGCTAAGACTGTAGCCAGGCAAAGCTTTGCTCAGGAAAACATTTATAGGAGAAAACTCAGAGCACAGCACAGTTACCAATCTATGCGAGTCACTGCTTTAATACTGTGTCACAGAAGCAACCACAACTTAGAAAAAACTGCTGCTTATTCATGCTTCTTGATGCATTTACTGATTCAGGCCTTCATTTGAGAAATTACATGCTGAATTAACTGCTATAAATAACTGCACTAACTTTAGCAAAGCTGAGTACTGGATGGTAATTCTGAGCAGGATAACAGGGCAAGTTTGTCTGACCTGTAAATCACCAATCTCACAATTCACACATTCACCAAGCCAGAATCTCGTGACTGCGTTGCCCACCCACCAGACTGCCCAGAGACAGCTTAGGTAACGATTTCTGGTCACCAAAACCTCCACCGTAAATAGAGCAGTATGCACCATCTCCTCAGAAAGTACTTTTCCACACTAGTATTAATTCTAAAGGAAAAATAAAGGAAGACCAAAGAACAGGAATCAAGAAAAAAAAAAACATTTCAGAAGAGCCAGTTTCTTCTCTGGATTGTGAATGCATGAGTTATGAAAAGACTTGTTTAAAAAGCATGATTAAAAATTGTCTGACCACCCCTACTCAATACTTCTACCAGTCTTAAGTGTCATTACCAACATAATACAACTTACTCGGAAAGTTACATTTATTAGTAGAATGAAGGTAATTGTAGTACTGCACATGAGACACAATGAACACTTGGACATGGTAGAGAGAGGAAGAGCAGACCTTACAGGAAATGGATGACAAAATTGGCAAAATCTGATGGGTGAAGACAAGTAAAGAAACAAAACCAAAAAAGTTCCACTGAAAGACAGAAAAGTGTGGATTTGTGAGTTGGGGAGGAATAACAAGGAAGGATTTGAAGAAAGGTTTCTTCAGCCCTCACATCATACTAAAGATAGAAACATCCAGAAGGATACAAAAATTGCCATAAAGTTCTAAAACTCTAAATTGAGAAGGAAAATGGCTGACAGTCAGATCTAATTATATGATCAGGAAAAAAAAAAAGGAGGCAAGAACAGAGGAAAGAGGAGAAATCCCGGGAAATATCTGCGAAATCCACAAATTAAAAAAGGAAAGAGCAAAGATCTTCTAAACAGCTGGAGGAAGTCCAAAGAATTACACAAGTAAAGATGTGCTGGAACCTTGGAAAGAGCATGAGTAGGGGCATTAAGTGAGACACGAGGCAACAGAGCCATAAGACTTCACAGCAATGGATAGCCTAGATACCAAGACAAGACAGGTGCAAACAGATGTTCTCAAGTTATTAATCTTAAATGACTGGAAATTCTATTCATTAGTATTTGATGTTTAGCAATATGAGCCAATTGCTTAGCTGCATTTCTATTATTTTTCTTTGAATGCTGAGAATTGGAGTAGGAAGTAGGGAAAAATAAAGCATAATTTCTCATGGATACCTTAAGAACTAAACAAGAAGCCAGCAAGGGTAGAAGAGAAAAGGGGCTGACACACTACAGTAATGCTGGATTTATGAAAGATTTCACTAGTGATTAACAGGCATCAGGGACATGTTTGCAGAAATGCATAGTGGGTTATAGAAAATACTCTGGAAGAATATGCTCATTATCTATAATGATGAAACTAAGAAACATGTTTTTACTCTTTGTATTTTACACAAGCATACTCACAACTACATGATTTGTTAACATATCCTAAATAAAAAAAACCCCACAGCTACAAACTGCCTGTCACTGATTTCCACATTCAAAGGACACCTGCTGCTTTTGTTCTAAACCAGTTTCAAATAAGGGGTATGCCTGTGATTCTTTTCTTTCAACTCTACTTGTGACCTGTTTCATCATGCAGTATCTTTGAACCCTTCAAGTAATAACATTCCCCCCCCCAACATTTTAATACCGCTTCAATTTTTTCCCGTTATACAGAGGAGGAAGATGGAAGCATAACAAAGCACAGGAAGAGAATATACTTCTCCCACTTTCTAATTTATTCATGCATACTGTAGATCTGTGGCGGGGAAGATGAAAAGTGAAATACTGGTGTGACAATTCAAGCTGCTTTCAGTGGGGAGGGCCCTTCCCAGCCTAAAGCACCCCTAACCTTTCCATCAGACCTAGTGGTGACTATTTTCAGCCAGATAATTTTCAGCCCGTCTTAAATCGTGAGCACCAGACCTAAGAAGGTCTGATTTCCTGCAGGCTGTCTGTTGTGGTTGACTGAGTATGGTAAAGAAGTCTTTCCTGGTATTTATAAGGGCCGCCTCCTCAATGAATTCTCTGGAATTCTCATCAGTTCAAAGGAGGCATTTCCTCTGCAAAGATGTCTATTTTCAAGAAATATCTAAGAACCTGTCACTAGGAGCACTACTCTTCTGGCAGATCTGAAAATCAGTCTGCAGTTCGAACAAGTATTTTGAGGAATGGAGAAAGGGAACAACACACACAAGCTACGGGAGAAGGAGTATGCTACCAGAGTTTATACATACGGCTTTTTTAAGTAGCAGGAGAGGCTACAGGTCACTGGGTGATACAAATATGGTACCAACCAAGTGCTCCTCTGCATTTGACACCTTTCAGACAAAAGTCCCTCATGCAGAGCTCCATGCGGAAAGATCTGGGTGCTGCACCTCTATAAAGGAAGCAAAGCAACAAAACCCAAGGACATGGCAGGACGTGACATGGGAGGTGAAGGGTGGATTCCCTAAAAGCTCTGAGCACAACTTAAGTGTTCTGATCCAGGCTAGCCCACAGCGGAAAAAAACACAAGCGAGGGCAGTAAGCCTATCTCAGCATTTTTCTCATTTAATTTCAGATTAATCACTGAGCATTTGCATACAAGCCTGGTAGCAGAAGCAAAGCTCTAGTTCGTTAACAGTTAAGTGGAGATACTGCTGCATAAGCAAATACCACGCAACTGAAGGACGTAGAGAATGGAAACAGCTTTTGGCTGCTACCTCAGGTCTCTGGTGCGCACCAAGAGACAAGGAGACAACAGTTCAAGGATCACTTTAAGCTGTGCAAGCTGGTAATAATCTCTGAAGGTTCGTAACATACCAGTGTTCTCTAGCAGTGTAAACAATACCTTCCAATCCCAACATGAATGACACCAAAACAAGGACAGCTGAGCAGCTCGTGCCAGCTTTCTGTCATCCAAGAACAGTGTGGGCTCAAGAATGCCTGCGGGGCCAAGGATCCGACTCCTGCTGTGGTCTGGGTGGGTTTCAACTCCTTGCAAGAACACGGTATTTTGGGAGAGCCCTCATGCTAAAATGGAGTTTCTTGGAGTGGGGACAGTCTGGGCAGCTGGAATAAAATGGCACTTTTCTACTCTTCTGCAGATTATGTTTTCATGAATGTCTAAAGTCGAAGATAACTAAAATATTGTGTTCTTATTTTGGTCAATTTGGAGAGTTCAGAAGAGTCTGGAGGAGATACAAAATAATCCTCACAACTGAAAGCATTTGATTAACTGAACAAGCTAACATATGGCGTTTGAAGAGAACAGACTTAGCATACTTCCAGAGTTGGAACTGCCTTTTCACTTTAGACTTACTTCTTCAGGACTGCCTCAGAGAAGCCTGAACGCTGCCCACACCCACTGCTTCTTATGCCAACGGGCTGCTTGGGACTGTGCTGAGGCACTACTCATCTAGCAGCTTTCATGGGCAGTAATTAAAAAACCCACAGCCTTTACTAGGCAGTCACGATGGAGTTCATATGCTGTATCGGTGCTGCTCATCTGACTCCCCTGGTGGGTATGAGAGGTTTTGTGTAAGAACACAAATACTACTTTTTCTGCTACTATTTAAGCCTGTTACCACATATAGCAGTCGTAAATAGTGCTGACCTGATTACAACCTTATTCTCATGTAATAACAGTATTAATCCCATGAACTGTTACAGAAGTTCCCCAGCACCTTATCTTTATTACTGGATTCAGGATTACGGTCAGCTATGTGTAAACCGTTTCTAGGCCACTGACTGACCCAGACTTAAATAGATTTTATTTTTAATATGGCAATATCATACAGAGGTAAAATAAACCCCTGTGTTAGGACATTAGATGCTACACTGCAGGCACCCTACAGGCATAAGCAATTACCTCATTCACTAATGACCTGTGAGAAATAAACTCCATATGTATATTGTTTCTTAGCCACTGTTCTAGAAAGCGGCTCAATCTGTTAACCGAGCACAGTAGATACCTAATTAAATTAAATCTCCAACAAGCCTGAGAAAAATGTATTGAAAGCACTCTGCTTGATTACAGACATTGGTCTAAAGCAACAGACCCTATTGATCTGGCCAACTTCAAGCTTATTCGCTTCACCCAATTTAATTTCAGAAAAACAGTAACTAAATTTTAGTTTCCTTTCCCACTCTCCAGGGAAATAATCTGAAGTGACTCTGAGTTCAGGTGGCATACAGAAAATATTTAATAGATCAAAGAAAAAATTTATTTTGTTGCAATTATGGACAAAGTTCCATTAAAACTGCAAATATGGTTTCCAGTGCAACAGTTACATAGTGTTGCTGAAAGGGTCATATGCCATGAACAAACGTCTCTGGTGGGGGCAATAAACCAGTTGTTCTGCAAGTTCAGGATGATATTAAAAACCATATTTCAATAAAGATCTCTATAGGTGCAAACTAAATGAAAACAACTGAAAAAAAAAGCCTCTGCCAGCTGTGCCTGAATACAGAGGCCACTTGATTTTGTTATGCTCTATGCCAATCCAACATTAACCCTTCATCTACTGGGCAATACACCTATCCAATCTGTCCAAGAAGAATTTCCTTAACTAAAGAAGAAGGAACATTTACACTGGCTTGCAGTATACAAGACGGCTCGCAGTCTCCACAGAGCAACCCAAGACCTACCCACCCCACAGTCAGAGGTCTGAGCACAATTCAGGTCAGTAACATCCTACTGCTGCTATCATCCGACAATTGCTCTAGCCACTTAAATGGCACAAGCTGATGCCCTCCATTCTGTTTCCACCAGAGATGCTTCCATAACAGAGCAACATCGGTAACACACGCGGCATCGCTGCCAGCGTTTCCAATAGACAGGCCAGCATCTACTAGATCAGCATGATTAACACACTACCCTTTCAGTCCGAGGCCCTGCCTATACTAAGGGAATTGTGAAATAATAACATAGCCAGTACTTGTGTGGCTCCACAAATGCTTGGTTCACTGGGGATTCCAATACAGACTGACCAAGTCAAGCACTATCCGCATTTTCCTCATCATCTAGTCCAAGCCTCTGCTATTGCTGGCAGCCAGGCAAAACATTAACAGCTTTGTGCAGAGATACTAAGGCTAGCTATAGAATTAATGCAGCTGTATTAACTGGGCCAACTAAAAGTATGCTTTTTTGTTTTCCTTTGGATGCAATCCTAATGTAATGATCCTGGTTTTAATAGGTATCCCTGCATAGCCACGCATTTCATTATACAAACATAACTTTAGTATTTTAAAGCTCTATTTTCAAAGTAGTCAGCAGCCTTATTCCTTACGGCTTCTGCAGAACCACAATACATCTCACAGTCTAATTTCTGGTCTAATATAGCCACAAGTGGTTTATATTGATCTGTTCTTGCACCAGTTTTGTCCCTAAGTTTGAACAGCCATTAGCTCCCATTCTTGCTTTCTCCAGCACTTGTAAAGAGAAATCAAATTCAGATTTTGCTTTGCCAAGTTGAACAGAACAATCTCTTTAAGTCACGTCTCCAAGTAAGCTGCCCATTTCTCTGACCTTATTTTTGCCAATTTAAACTGAACCTTTTCAAGTGTAAGAGATAAGAACTACATATAACATTCCAGAGCAGATCTCACCACTCTTCAGTCTTTCTAATCTCTACTGGAAATAACTTATCTGGTACATCACAGGATTGAATTTGCCACCATGCATCAATGGCTCAGCCATGCTGATCCCTGAAGGCAGAAACACCAATTCTTTCCCATTTTCTTTTTTTTTTAACTGAGGAGCTCCTGGCTGTCGGCATAAATTCTTGTTACCAATCTTCTAAGCACCTTAACTTGCATTCCAGACTTGTCAAAATTTAAATCTTTTTCTATTAATTCTATCCTCAAGGCCATCTATTTTTTTCTTGTTTGATATCCCAATATTGATCTGTATCACCTGTAGTGTCAATATCTGCACTTGTGTAAGCAAATTTCACAAGCACATACTTCTGTTCTCTGTCCACTTGCCACCCCTATGTCCCCACCCCCAAATCCTGCAATAATTCACCGGATGTATAAATGGTACTTCTGTAGCTCAAGAGGTAGTACTGCTTCTGCTTAAAAAGAAGCGTCACTATAAAACCAGTCCAAAAACTTCAGGACTGAAAACAACTTAAACTTATATAACAAAACTAAACTTTACAAAGGAAATGCTGAAGTGGTCTTGTTTTGCATGACAGCAGATTACTGTTCTTCCCTCATCAGATACACCTTTTTTTTTAGCGTTAAGAGAGGATAGTGAGTTTTGCAAAGGTAATTTGTGGCTCGGTATCTGAAGACTGGAAGTCTCACACAATGCAGCTTCATGCTAAAATGATACAGTCACTACAGAACGATGTTGTTTTATAAACAGTATTTGCATAAAAGGTTGATTTGCTGCCAGTAGGTGAAGTGCAACACTTCCAATAATTCTACCAAGACATAGCGGTCTAAATTGTTACTCAAATTGAACAGAAACTTGAAACTGCCTATTTTAAAACCAAAATTATTTTGTATCTAGCCAAAACTCTGCAGATTTAAGAGGGACAAAGTTAACAGATTT
>JAVKLA010000074.1:22069392-22079648 GCA_034782735.1 Sagittarius serpentarius | reverse complement strand
CTGGACTTTGAACAGCAAAAGCATTTCAGGCTATACTGAGATACTGAAAAGGAAAACTAGTCCATATTTTCCAATCTTCAGCTGACATATCTTTATCTCTCTGCTACTCGACGCCCTCTGTGTTTAATCTGTTACAAAAAGGATCATGGCACACTGGTGTCAGCTGGCAGTCTGCTGCACCTTAGCCTTTATTGGCTTCCTAGCACAGCAGCTGACAGTTTCACTAGTACTTTCTCTACACTGGGTAATAAACTAAAGTAATGCCAAAATTACAATTCTAACAGAATGTGAGGTTCAGAAAAAGCCCTGCTATCTCAGGGACTTCGATCTTACACTCAACCTCTACCCATGAAACCCAACTTCAAGATTTTATTCCTGCTGGGTAAGTAACACTCAGAAACCAGTATGGTGAGCTCCAACATGACATCAGCTCCTTTTCAAAGCTGCTTTCTCTCCTCTACGTTGCAAATTTAAAAAATAGTAACGGGTCTTCAGCTGTTACTATCACGCTGAAAACTCCAAAATGCGACGGGAATGTAATTGATGCAGAGGCAAGTCTGGAGGCTGACAAGTTCAGAGTTTGAAAGATGTGAGGAACTGACCTCTGACAGGAAGAAGCGTAGGTGCTAGTGAGTGATAGTAGTGATTTTTAGAGTGTGAATCACTTAACTCCTGCACTGCCCATTTGACCGGGTGATGATCAGCAGTCTTCCGGGCACACGGCGAATGGCAATTGAAGGGGGCAGCGGAAAGCAAACAGCATCAGATACCAACTTTTATTTTTCTTCTCTGTTTGAAAGGGGAAGGAGTCCATTTCTCTTTTTGCAACAGAGCATGACATTATTTTTAAGTTTCATGGAGATGGAGAGAGCATAAAGGGACCCAGTGGAGCGCATGCACTCATACTGCTTGAGATATTTCTTTTTTCATGGATGTTTATTTTAGAAAGACTCTTCCGAGGGTCTCATTTAGAAGTGTATCTGTACTTTATTCTCTCCTTGTGATACTGGTTAGCAATATTGTTCTACGTGATTGTACTCAAGATCATGCCCTCAAGATTATGGCCTGCATAGCTTGCTTTGGTTCTGGTCTGCAGAATCCTACTCAATTTTAAGTAATTTTTGAATCAATCTTCTCACAAGAGCCAAAAAGGGAAAAAACAATAGTAACGGAAACAAGATGTATAAAAACTACAGAAATACTAAGTGACAACAGAAGAATTCTCAGAAAAATAGAAAACCTGTTTTTAATCCAAAAGCATATTTTTCCTTCATAAGCCATGCTTCCCTTGGAGACAGCTGATGTTTGTTTTATCACCCCTTATATTTTACCCACTATTTTTATAGGCAAATAGACTTCATTTCAAAAAAAACGTAGTCTAGCTAGCAGCTTCCTAAAATCCTCAACCCAGAAAAGGCATAAGCCTAGCAAATGCTAGAATCTGCAAAGGTCAGGGCAGCCAGTCATCTCTTCCCTCCTGGGAGAAAATGGCTAGCCTAGGTCTTCTTCCCATGGAAGATTTTAAGCTTTCAACCTGGCTGTGCTCTGAGAGACTGTGGGGAACTGACAATTAAGCAGGCTGACTTTTTCCATCTGCCTATGCCATTTGTGGGCAGTGGCACAAACTTCTCAAGCTAAATGCCACAGGGTTCCAGTACGTATCTATGTCACGAGAGAAGAAATTTGCCTTTGCTCCAGTAGCTAGGAGTAAATAAATAGATTAAGAGCAACAAGGAGTTACAAAATCAAAAGGTTTATTGTCTACTCTGCATATATTTGTATTAGATGCATCCATCTGATGTATTCAGGATATGAAAATGTCCATCAGTATAGTATTTGCTTTTTAAAATTCAATTCTGGATGAACTTCATACTAACTTAATTCTAAATTAACTAATTTAACTTTTAATCCAACTTTCAAGAGAATTTTTCTATCCATATATCAGCAGGTTTCTGAAATTTCTTTATTTTTGAGGGGAAAAAGGAGTGAAGGCAAAATCACTGGATTTACCTTGTCAAAACAAACAAAATAGTGTCCTCTGAAGCAACACAATGAGATTTTCCCTTTTTTTTTTTTCTTTTTTTCTTAAAGTAATACTGATAAAAACCAGTATGTTTTGTACACCCAGAAGAGAAAGACAGCAAGACATGATTTCCTCTCACAAAAGCATCAGAGAACACCACCACACACTTACCTCCTGTATCTTTCCAGGGGGGTCCTAAAGGGGATGGTTTGGGGCGAGTGGGTGAATCATTCTATATTTTTTCACCAAGCAGTTCCACTCATTATGGAGGCATTCTGTTATACAGCAGGTCCAGAGAAAAGCAACAGTTGTGCATAGACTAAATTCAATTGACTGTGACAACGCTGTGGCACTACTGCCAAAGACGAGATTTTCATTATCTTGGAAACACAGAAAATATCCTGGATTCTTATACTGTCTTCCATCAGTATCTTCCAGGTCATGCTAATATTTGCTTATATCCAGCCTTATTTTCTGTAAGAAGCAACAGACTGTCTGACCTACCCATGTTAATGCTCAAACTACGCAGCACAATCAAGAACAGCACTATTTTTCTAATCATAAGAGACGAAAAGTCTTAATGCCTCCATCTTCTAGTCCAAGATTTCTGAATGTTTTTGTGTAAGCACTACAGAATTCAATTAATCCACTAGAATCTTCTCTTAAAATTCCACATGCAACCACATTGCATGCTGTATCTGGTCACAATTCCTTAACTACTGGCAAGTGAGAAATCAGAGCTTCGTTTACAGGATATGACCTTTTACCTGTTACATTCCTTATGTGCAGCCAAGTCTATTACGAAACATCATTTAACCACTTTTGCTACTTCCTTGTTAGTCTGATTTCCAGAAGGAAATCCTGCTCAAATTCAGGCAAATTTTCTTGACAGCTGTGAAACTTTAAACAGTGTAGTACAGCCTATCCTTGCCAACTTGTCAGTAACTCTGAAAGGAATGGCTTGAGAGGTTGTGATTTAGAAGTAGAGTTTAATCAGCAATCAGGAAGGTTTTAGCATACGTTCTGTTCTAAATTTGCTCTGAGATTATTTAACCTGGTCAGCATACCTTAAAATGTCCAAGCTACATCTGAGCACACTGTATGTCAACTGTATTTGCACTAACGTCAGTCTCTTCTATGGTGAACAACTCATTAATGGGCACTATGTTTTGCAAAGCCTGTTCAAATTTGAAATTTAAAGAGGCAAACTCTTAATTCATTTTAAGTGGCTTAATAAGCTATAGTTGTCTTGATATTTTATTTTCACTAGTAATTAAACTGGTAAGGAACTGGTAATAAAACTGGTAAGGTATTTTCACTGGTAAGGAACTGCATGTCATTTTCAGCATCTTTCATTCTTCAGAAAACAAAAAACACTTCCCCTTCTTCTGCCACGTAAATCACACAGAAAAAAATTATGATGCCCTGTAAAATTGACAAAATTTAAAAAGGCATCCAGGCATGAAAAGCCATAGCCAAGCTTTGGCATTCTGCCATATTCTCCTTTACATCAACAAATACTGTATCCAATTCCTCAATTACTCTGGCAAACTCCAGGTGACTACCATAGGTTCAAAATTAGTCCCTAATCTGATAAAAAGTCAACATGGCTAGAATTGCAATAGTGACACAGCATCCAATCACCCAATTTCAAATGATACCCAGGTCGACCTTCTTCTCAGTGAGGTCTGACTTCAGTATTTTTTCCTGTGATTTAAAAAACAGGGATTTTAATTGGATTACATATCCAACCTCTGCCATCAGTTGACTTTTTAAACTGATTTGTTCCCTATGTGTTCATGAATACCTCTGTGATTTACTGAAAAAAACCGCAGCAAATAAAGTCTCAAAAAAGCTGGCATTATTTACTTATTTGGGCAAAATCTTTACCAAATTAAATCTGAAATGATACTTAAATTCAGTTGACCAAACCTAGTTTATTCTGCAAAAGGTATTTCATGTAGCGCTTTTTGAAAATAATTTCTGCATACTGCATCTTCCAATCAAAGGTAAAAAATAGTATCTGGAAAATAGGTACCATACAAGGAACAATCTAGAGCGGTCACCAAAGACCAAGAAAGTTATTAAAGAAATTCTAGTAAAAGCAGTTTTCTGTTACTCTGGAAATTCCCCAAACGAGAAGATTCCCTTTCCATTTGAATAAAACATTCTTTATTAATTAGTAACAATAGCCAACTACACAACATTTACACTTATACAGTGCTTAACACTGGGACATGAACTTGCTCACTTCTACAGTAATATTTCTATTAGTGGGCAAACTGAATTAAGAGGTAAGCAAGCCATTTCAAAGTTAATTAACCAAGGCAGCATGCCATAACAACCAAGTAATGCTACACTAAGATGTCAAAATGAGAACTTACAATTAAATCAAAAGTTTTACTGAAACTTTACCAGTAAAGGAAAAGATTCATTACAGGAAGTCATAAAGAAAATCCTACAACACATCTCTGGACCCTACACAAAACAGATCCCTACATGCACCGCTAACTCATTCCCTGGACAAGAGAATTAAGTCCTGTGAGTTTCACAGAAGGTATCACAAAAAGGGGCAAATAGAATCCAACATGGAGAATTTCAGAAGGAATATAGACCATATTAAAGGAGGAAAGAGGTTTTATGCAAAAAGATCCATATAATCAAAGATTTTTAAAAACCGTTTCCAAAAGAAATAACAGCAACAACAAGAGCGTCCTAACTACTTTTACCCCCTCTTAAATATGTATCAGTAACTTGGCTATAACTCAGGCACTCACTGAAGACAATTAGTAACTTTGATCTTCCTGGCACTCCTTATTTTTCAGAATTACTTTAAGCTATACTTGAACCATACTTTCAATACTTCACCCATAATAAGGTTTTAATTTACTTCTAAGTACACCTTTGTTTCTTAGGAATCTTTGTAAACACCCAGGCTACACGCATAAAAGAAAGCTGCTTCTTAAACGCTTTTTTTTCTTTTTAATCTTAGGTTCCCATTAGCACAAGTGGTTCATCTTTAATAGAAGTATTCCCAGAAATATTTCCCATTACCTATAAAAGTTTATCAGATCTTTGACTCCAGACAAGTGTCCTGAAAATACACTTTGCAGTACTTTGTAACTAAGCTATGTCTTTCTGACCATATAGTTTATTATTTAGTACCAATATGGGACACTTCTCTGGAAGCTTTATGTTGCCCATCAAAGATTTTTTCATTATTTCTACTTTTCTCAATTTCTCATTATATTTTGTAACTTCCTATTTCAGACAAGGAAAGCAGACATTAAAGAAAGCTTTGATGACACATACACACATTGGGAGTTAAAATACAGGCTTATCTTCCAGCCCATTCCATTAAGAATAATGTAGGAACCCACACTCAATTTCTCCTGCATAGCAGTATACTTTACATATATGAATTGAAGGTTGAAAATAAAAGCAGTAACTGACAGAAGCCAACAGCAAAGTATGTTCAGTGCTAACACAGAAGCCAGGTGACAATGGATGACTATCTATGTACCTCAACATAAACATGTGCTTCCTCTTAGTAGAGAAAACAGAGGTAGATTCACTTCCCTCCAACTTACCATTCACAGCTGCTTGTTGCATTATAGCACTGTGCCTGAAAATGGCTATACTTTAATGGAGAAGGTATCATACAAAGATTATGGTATCTTCTGTTCCTTCTTAGATTAGACTTTGGTTATCATTATTAATGACCTCTGTCAGTCTACATTTCAATGATACACTCAAAGGCAAGGTTGCTATTGAGGGGGACATAAACAGGCTGTAGGAGTGGGCCAGCAGCAACGTCACTGAATTCAACAAGGACAAATGCAACGTCTGGCAGGCAAGATGAGCAAAACTCTGCAACGGGGCCTGCTGGGAACTGACCGACTGGGCAACAGCTCCGCTGAAAAGGGGTTGGGGGTCCTGGGGCAGAGCCAGCTGAGCAGGAGCCAGCAGTACACAATGGCAGCAATGAAGACTAACAGCATCCTGGATTGAACCGACATGAATGCAGACAGATAAGCTAGGTGAATACTCCTGTTTACTCTGCACTCTTTAGACCACATTTGGAAGTGTGTGTTCAGATTTGGGCCTCACAGTACCTGAGACACGTTAATGAGCTTGAACAAGTCTAGCCAAGAGCCAACAAGATAGTCACAGGGCTGGAGCACTTGAGGAAATGCTGCGAGAACTCAGCTTGTTCAGACATGACATGACGCAGCTTTGGGGAACCTCAACACAGGCTGCCAATACCTATGAAGAGGTTATCCAGAAGATACAGCCATGCTCTCTACTGTGGTGCACTGTGGGAGGACAGAGAGAATGGAAATAATTTGAAACAGATGAGGTTCCAGCAGGATGTACGGAACAACCTTTTCCCTGTGAGGATAGCCAAGCAGCAGAAGGGCTTGCCAAGAGATGCTGTTAGAGGAAATCTCCTTAGAGATTTCCAGTCCTAACCGAATAAAGCCCTAAGCTGCCTGGTCTGAATTCAGCATCGACTCTGGTGTCAGTTGAGCAGTAAGATGGTTTAGAGATATCCTGAAGTCCCTCCTAGCTTGTATAATTGTCATACACAACTTCTGCTCAATGAAACAGAACCTGGCAGAATTCAGCCAAAGACAAGCCACCAGCTATTACAGGCTCAGTATTAAAACAGCATTAGAAATTAGTCTGTATCTATAACCACTCATCTATTGTTCAAGCAAGTATTCAAAACCCTGAGTAGCGCAGAAGAGCTGAAAAGGACAGCTATTTACTTTGCCTTCTGTCTTGTTTGGAAGTATGGGATAAGCAGAAGCCACTTCCAGCCTCACCTTGGGTTGGATTCACAACAGCCTACGAGCCCTTGGGGAAGCCATGGTTGAGAACACGGCAGTCCCAACTCTGAACACGGCCTCAACACCAGGCCAGGAATCCAATATTCCCAATTATCTGTAGTCCAGCTCTCACACAGAGGAACTGTTGAATCCTTGGTCCATTTATTTGCTACAGCTGTACAGATTGCAAGAGACAGTCACAGGGGTCTCAGGGAAACCACGTCAGTAGATGAGGTCCCCAGAAGCTCCCTTTGCGTGGAGCTTCTCTCCATACTGCAGATCTGACCCACTATCGGTGGTGGCCAATGCTCCATCTTCACCTAATTCTAGAAGAGCATTTGTCACTGACTGCAGCTGTTCAATAGAAACATTATCTTCTGCAAAACACAAAGTATTTATCATCGTGAACAGCTGAGCTGAACATGAGAAACACTTTTTAGATAGTTGTATTTGCATAAACAGATTTTATTAAACATCCTCCCACATTTATGCATTGCCAGAGTAAACTTTATTTACTGGTTCCACTGTGTACTATTTGTAAAACAATTTAAAAATATTTTTGGTAATATTTCTTATCTTACAGGGAGGGCCAGCTTGTACTCAAGAAAGCCAGAAAAGGATAGGAAAGAGCAGAATCCTTGTCAGAGTAAACCGGCTTTAGATCCCTGGATTACTGGAAAGGAACATAAACTGATTTTAAGGTCTATATATATGACTGCATTAGGGTTATTTTACTAAAGACTATGATCTCAAAATAGGAGATCAGAGGCTGAATAAAATGATCTAGATTCAGACCTGTCATTGAGACAAAGCAACAACTATAATATACAAACACAGCCACATATAAGTAGTATATAATTTGAGAAAACAATTTCTTTCACTGACCTCTCATTTCTCATGAAGTATACTGATTTAGGAAGGCTAAAGAAAAGATGTAGATGCAAGCACAAAAAAAAGTGGCATGTGCTACATGTGTCCTAAGGGGGATGAAGAAAAACCTGAAAAATTCTTAAGACTCTTAAATGGAATGGAAATCTTATTGCAGTTGCCCTACATCCTGTATCTGCATTACACCCTTCAGCAACAACAGCAAAATCAAATGAACTATGAAAATAAAAGTTTCTTTCAGTATTTCCTGTTCTTCCTGTCAACTATCATCAGCACTAAACTACTTCTGGCTAGATTAATATCAGAAGTCAAAAAATAAAAATTTTGCTCAAATCATTGCATGGGATTATCATGAGTCAAGGCAACATATGTGTGTATGCACCCTGAGCAATGAGATTAAAAAAAAAATTCAGTATATAAATAACATTCTATTATCCATCCAGGATTTTGCATTTTAAAAATGATACAAAAATAAACAGGTAACAAGCGATAGGATGAGAGGAAACAGCCTCAAGTTGCGCCAGGGGAGGTTTAGATTGGATATTATGAAAAATTTCTTCACCAAAAGGGTTATCAAGCACTGGAACAGGCCACCCAAGGAAATGGTTGAGTCGCCATCCCTGGAGGTATGTAAAAGACGTGTAGATGTGGCACTTAGGGATATGGTATAGTGGTGGACTTGGCAGTGCTAGGTTTACGGTTGGACTCAACAATCTTAAGGGTCTTTTCCAACCTAAATAATTCTATTATTCTGTGATTCTATTAAATCAATAACATGCACAAATGCTTATTACAGTACGGCTAAATCTAATTTTAGGCATGTTAAATGCTCAAAATGGAACAATCCTCCTCTTCTCCAACACATTATGTTTTATAATACAATGCAAAGTATTTGAATGCTAAAATGGGAAAACTAACTACAATCATATTGGTTAATTCAAGATGTTCTAAGACAATTTTCTCCTTCAAAAAATGTAAACATGTCAAAAATGGTATACAGCCACTGGTCTCAACAAAATAATGAAGAAAATGTAGTTTGATTCACAAAGTTAATGCATCAGTTATCACCCATTGTTCTACACTTTAAACAAGCAGCTCTTCAAACCAGCACTAATCAGTAATAAGTTTCAAAAATAAAAGGGTCTGTTCACATAACTTCAAGGTTATATAAATGCTGATGAAAGTGCAATTTACCAGCCAACCCTGCTGGACTTTAGTCTGAACGTCCCATATGGGTCAGGATGGGATTATGGACTGTAACTGGTGTGTTGGGATGGGAAGACTCCCAGATGCTGTTTCCAATGAGAACTGCTTGCTTACATAATTCTCCAACAAACATTTCTGGCACCTTTTCTCCTGTGTCTGCATTAGTGGCTACCCAAGGATACCTCCTGAAAGGACCAAGAATATTCAATGACTCTGTGCAGCCTTAGGTTGGAAATCTTCACCAGTGGGTCAGAAACACAAGACAAGTAACTGATGAAGCAGTAACCAGCAAAGTGCAGACACACTGCATACGAATCTGTGTGCTAACACAGATTTTATTTCCCCATTTTTAAAAAAGAAAAAAAAACCTGCAACAACCAATAATCTTGGCTCTACTAACCCCAAGTTAACAAGTAGACTTCCCTCTCATATAGCTTTCCATTCTCTCTCCTTTCAGCCTGCCAACACTATAGGGAGTAAATAACGTCACCTTACAGTGATCACAGATAAAAGTTTATACCAATTACTACCCCAGGATAAGAGAGTCACTAGAAGCTATTAAAAAAAAAAAAAAGAAAAAAAAAAAGAGAAAAAAGGAAATTCAAATATACAGACTATATAGTGAAAGATGAGATATTCTCTGGCTTATATCCTGGAACAACTTTCCCACTGTGAAATTACAGTGGACATAATTCAAGAGTTGTAAGTGAAGAGTTGTAAGTGCTCTTCGTAAGAAAGACTTCTGTCTAATGCCTTCTCTTATCTTCTTATAGTGTGACTTCAAGGCTATTAAAGACCTCTCCAACAGCATCCAGATATAAAGATGTACGCAGCCACACACAAATACAGAAAAAAAGAGCACTTGTCTTGTGAAAGAGAACTCTTATGAAGAGGTGAAAGAAGTAACTTCAACTTTCCTCCCTTCACTAGGAGAAGAACAGGCCACTCTGCTCATTTTCCTGTGAGGGGCTTGTACCAGTTCATTAATGATGTGGTAGTTAATATGAATCAACAAGGAGATGAAGAAATATATGACCATGAGCATTTATAAACAGTGGGAAATCTCACTGAAATGCAAGAAAATAATTATGATTTTGAGAGACAAAGGTTACTCCACTGAATACTATTTGGTTTACCATTAATTTAGTATTACGAGGTGTTACTAGGTACAGGAACTAATCTAAGCAACCATGTAATTTAGCCATATTAAGGGTGGAAAAAAGAAAAGAAAGAAATGAGCAAAATCAGTTTAAAGACTCTGAATGAATGATTGTCAAGGAGGAACTACTTTGCAGCTGAATTTTCAA
>JAVKLA010000074.1:22022041-22034418 GCA_034782735.1 Sagittarius serpentarius | reverse complement strand
CGGCCGCGGCCCCGGCCCCCGCCGGCGAGGGCACGGCCGGGGCAAACGCCACATTCCGCGCCCATCCCAGGGAGACACCGCCTCCTCCAGGCGACAGACGGCAGCAGGGAACAGCGTACGCGCGGAGGTTTTGTGCGCCAATAGCCCCTGCATTAAAAATGTGATTAGCAGCGGTTCGTACCCAGGAACAACGGCACTGCGTAATGACTGACCTCATGTCACACACGTGAGGGGGGGAGAAAAAAAAAAAAGAACAACTGCAGTTCAAACATTTCTGCGGACGACATGGTACATTTAGAAACGCTTCATCTTCTCCAAGTTCTGCCTTCAAAAACGGGAGGGTGACAAAGTTTTTGTATTTTGCATCACTACCCCTACCAACTCTTACATTCCCTCTTACCATCTGCTTAGAATCTGCTCTGCTCTCATCTTTGTCCAGTTGGGTCACGTGTGTCACAGGTTCACCAACACAGGGGTGAGTCGCAGAATTACTGGAGAATAAAGTTCTAAGGTTTTCCTTTTCTAAAGGAAAGGCCATATTAATTATGGCTTCAACATACTGCATTTCCCATACTATACCCCTGTACAAATAATTCCGAGCTGACTATGAACAGGCATTCAGAAATCAGAAGTTTTGACTTGCTTTCCTCACTCACCATTGTTACCCGTTCCTGGCAGACTAGCCATCAGACAGACGAGAGCATGTGGCACTACAGGTGCATCCCAAGCACAACGGTGCAGGACCTGAACTAGATCCACTCCGTGCTGTACCCATGTGCCACACAGGATTTTTTTTTCTGCCTCATTCCTACTCCATAGAGTAACATGTTGGAAAGAGACGCAGATACTGACTGAAAAACAACAGCAGAATTCAGAGTTTCAGATCTGCACAAGAACATGGGAGATACACGCAGATTCTTTCAGGACAAAGTTTATTTACCATTTAAAAATTATTTGTAACTCACATGCAAATTAATGAAAAAGTTAAACCAAACTCTGATGAAAAATGGTTTTACTTTAACGCCAGCTGACTCCCATTGCAATCTCTGCATGCTTGCACTGAGTGGTACAGGATTACGCATTTCTCAGTTGGAAAGCATCAGCTGTTAACTTTTAACTAACCCGTAAGTACTGGCACTGCTTGTTTCAATGTCCTTATAAAATCTGTCGGCATTTCTTTATTGTGGAGGGCTAGCTAAGACTAAATGTAATCATTCTTCTAAAATCATTTCTATTACATCACATTTTTTAAATACTCAGTAGCATCGAGAACATATTCTGAATACCTGAAGATGCAGAACTTGTTCCTCTGTGAAATATCGTACTATCTAGCATTTCTCTGAGTCTGTTTACTAACGGAATGAAAACACTACACCACAAAATTAAATTCCCAGGTAGACCTGACCAATTGTCTCCAGGCAGTTTGACCATTTTTCAAATGCGTGTCAGTGATGTAAGACAGCAGCAGGGTGCTAAGAACTTGGTTGAAGCCAAAGTCTGTTTTCCCATTGGCTCGTGCCAAAGGCAGGCTTCAAAGAAGATAAAGGAAAATCTGACGTATGCCAATTTTGCATTGCCAGGAAAAGAACACGGCATCCTGCGATCCAAAGAGATCCCCCCCAGTGTTGGTCTCCCAGCTGGTGGGTGACTGTTCATTCTCTCTCTCCTTAACTCAGTTCCTCGCCTAGGAGAGCGATGCTCCCTTGGCCTCAACCTTGTGCCTGTCTTCTTTTTTAGCCTCTACAGTCAAGGAGGGGGTCGGGATGGGAATAGGAAGAGGAATCTCTTAACCTACAGATGTACATTCCTTAGCCGAAGAGGACACGGTCTCAGTGGATACCTCAGTGTGTACTGTGATACAAACAAGAAGGGGAAGACAAGAAGCTGGATGAACGTGACTGTCACTGAGGCTTTCAGAAACAACATCCACCGAAAGCGTTCTGTCAAGACAGAGACGCTGGCCTGGGCTTCCACTCAACCTCAGTGCATTCTGATCAATTACTGCTTTCTGTACCTCTAAAGCACTCATGATGCATACTGCTTGTAGGTAAGTGCATTTGCACTGACAGATTCTTCCCAAGATAATTTCAGAATTATCCAGTAACAACCACTAGTGTGGCCAGTTTGCTGACTGTTGATCTAATAATCCTATGGCCACTCTATTCTATTTGTTTACTCTTATTAAACTGTTGTAACAGAATCATTGACATGTATCCAAGATTCACTGAGGAGTCTACCTTTTGACTGTATCTCAATAATCATTTAATAAGATTTACTCTATCACCTGGTGTAAAAGGATTCTTTTGGGAGAAGAAACAACTCTCTTGCCCTTCTCACCTTCACTTGTGAAACTGCCACAGAATATGGAAAAAATTAGCACTGTAGTTATTTTACAAGACCCCTCCCTCATAATATGTCTCAGTAACTACAATACTCTATTTCTTAACAGTTATTGGAGCACGTGTGACAATTGCCACACATGAATGTTCCCTGTTTCAACAGCTGTAGAGTGAGAACTACAACATAAAAGCAATTATCCATTAAATATGTATGTATCACATATTTTTCAGCATAGTGTGTACAACTTTCTGAGAAGCAGTTTCACTCTGCATACAACATGCACAATTAGCTGATGACAATTCCAGGATGTATGGAATAAGGCCTTCTGGGTTAGTTCTGTTTAATTAGGTCTGTAATTGAAATGCAACTAATTGAAGTCCATTGAGCATTTAGTTCATGTTTGTTTGTTTCAATATCATCTCTACAGTTAGAGCAGCAGCCTGCACAATCCCACACACAAATAAATTACACCTTCAAATATTGCACATCTACTACACACCATTTGAGTACAACATGTTTTTGTTCTCACTCTGGCACAAAATACACTGGTGTAGTGCCAATGTCTAAATTTCCATGGACAAAACAGTAGCACTCAGAAGGTTAGCATGAAGGCTAAACTTGGAAGCAGAAATTCAATACAGTAGTTGGATAATGTTTCCAGAAAATTCTTTATTCAATAGCACTAATGCACTATGATTTAAAAGGGGGAGGCTGAAAGGGATGGTAGCTTCTTGTTGATGCAAACTGTTCTCATTAATGCTAGTGAAGCTTATGCACCTAGGTTGTGAGAAAAAAAAATCCAATGCATTGCAAGTAACCCTATACTGAAGAATGAAGCACTCTCTCTGAAGGAAACAAGCAAACTTCTCTTCTTTCCTTCAATCACACTGTCTTCATTAGTCTAACACAGATAACATGTCTAGAATAATGTAATCTCCAAATAGCACTTCAATCAGCTACTCTCACCTGTTCACCCCTCCTCAAATACTTAATCCACTCAAAAAGTCACGTCCTTGACCTGATCAGTCTCCTTGGGAGTTCACATTTGATCCCTTTTTCCATCCTCCAGTATTTCACGCAATGAAGCCGCTCACCAACCTGTCAAACAGCCACTCTCTTTTTCTGTCATTTCATCCAAAGCCATCACATTCATTTTGATTCCCTCTGACCCCACAGAGCCGTAGCATCACATCAGGACAGGAAAAAGGACCAGGGAGTCAATGTGTGCCTGTTACTCACGTTAGAGATTTGTCTGTGAGGACAACAGGGAGAGACAGTAGCAATTTCTCTGCTCCTTTCATGTTGCAGCCACCTAATCAGCATCACTGTTCATTTGCTCCTTGCTTAAAAACAAAAACAAGGCCATTCTCTAAACTGCAGTTCATGCCATCATACTTCTGCTTAGCTTCCCTTCATTGTCCAGCATTCCCTCAGTTCAGTCATGCGTTCCTCCAGTTACTAACCACATGGTAAATTCACCCACCTCACTTCCAGTCCCTACAATCCTGGTAGCCATTTTGATTTAACTTCTCTAGATACAGCCTGTGGTTTTGCGTACTTACTGCACTAAAAATATGACCACACTCAGCAAAACGCCTGTGGATTAATCCTGCCTTTAAGATACCTACTCTTCTACTTTATCAGAATTTGTATTCCCTCACAGTTATGAGTTGTGAATTGCATCTCTTTCAAAAATTCTCACTTGCATAAGAAAGATTTGCCAGGACTCCCCTGCTAAGTTTCTCCTATTTTTCCCAATCCCCAATAGTGAGATTTCCGCAATTACATTCTCTCCTTACTCCCTTGGTTTTGTATCCTGTCCTTCATACACTCTCATTTCCAGTTCCAGTCCCTGCTTCACAGTCATGATCTCGTCTCTGCAAACATTCGGCAACGCAATTCATCAGCTGCTCACTTCTCCTTTACTCTTGAACTCTTCCAAGACATCTATGTGTGGTCAGTCTGTAATTATCTTCCCTAATTGCAAGATTTCTCTCCACCCCGACTGCCATTACCACTGCCGTATTGAACACACAACCCCCTGACCTGGATCAGTGACCATGTAAGTGCCCACAGGGACACAAAGAAGCGGGGGGCGGGATCCTAGCCCCTGGTTTACATCAGAGCTGTACTTGGACGCTTCAGCCCCCACCGAGCCAAGCATCCCACTTCACCATCTGTGGTCAAGATCTCCTCTGCCTGTTTAACAGATGAACTGACGGATACTTTCTGACTACATGTATATATACACACGTGTGTGTGTGTGATGCTTGTATACATACTACACATACTTACACAGACAAGCATACACATATATATACATGTGCGTACACACATTTATCTATATAAACGTACGTATTTATGTACATATACAATGGTATTTGAAAATCTGCATTCACTGAAAGGTTCCATTTGAAACATTTTCAATCAGATGAATTCTGGCAAATGCAACGCAAGTATCTGACAGATCCCTCCTTGAAGCTCTACAAGACTTTTTGGCTGGCATAAGCATTTAAAAACCAAGAGCACCAACTTCACTAAGCACTTACAGGGTTTGGGGAGCTTTCATTTTGGCAGAAATTATAACAAAATTACTTAAACAATAATCTGAGCTGAAATGATATATTTAAAACCTCTGGTGAATCAAAACCCCTAGTTTTCAACCAGATCTATTTTACTATCAACAAATTTAAGATTATTGTAATTAAATTCCTACAGCCCTTATCTGAAGTTTATTTTACTTGCTATCTTCCTTGGCTGCATAGTTTAGTGGCTGCTCATGAAGACTAGCAAGTTAGTCTACATCACTTCTCAACTCCCTAACTATTTACTGTTCAGTAAATAAGTATTTCTTTATTTTTCTGAAGTTCTGTGTTGGCGAGGGGTTTTTCCCCCTTCTCCTGGATAGCTAAACATAAAATCCAAACTCTCTATTCTAACCTTCTGTCTGGTCTATAAAATTCAGGTTTTTGCCCTTCTAACTGCGTTGCCATGTACCTTTTAAATCTCTCCAGTGACTTTTTTTCCTATATGTCTTCCTACATTTAAGCTTCTCATCATAATCTTCATTGCCTTACCTCTGCCTCACCCTTCTCTACTTCAGCCTTTTTATCTGTCAGTTTCATTTTACATTGGGTGGGACAGCAAACAACCCTGCTTCAGCATTTATTGTATCTCTGATGTTCTTATATGGTCTGTTTGTTTCTACAACCCAAGACCTGTTTACATTTTTCTCAAGCCACTTACACTTACTTCACATTTGTGAAACAGGATTACAAAGCTAAAATCTTCTTTACTTTCAGGCCTCATCTGGATAGTCCTTTACTTCATTAATTTTAGAAATGACTTGCTAAATATTTCTAGTGTTTACTCTCAGATAAGGGTCTATCAACCAGCTTAAACCAAAGCAAATAAACAAACAGATCTCTAAGGGGGGAAAAAAAAAAAAGACGTTTGTTCCATCTTCACAATTTAGAATCCTGCCACAAGACATTTCATCATCATGAAGAAACACTTGGCACCCCTGTAGGTGCTACAGAAACAAAGACTTTTCCCTCCTTTTCTATAATGCATACCAGACAATCAATATTCATGTAAAAATTAGATTCAACCAATAATATGCACTTATAATCTCTTTAAAAATTCATAGGGTAGAAAGATTCAATGTCTTTTTCTCCAGTCACTTCTCCAAAATTATAGCTTCAAGTAGGTAAAGTAATACAAAACTCAGTGTAGGAAATTAGAGGTGGCTATTTTGCTTAAAGACATAACCTTCACCTGAATACAGCAGTGGGGTTCTCATTTCATTATGAACTCTTCACAGAACAGACACTGCCCTTCCTGAAACTCAAAGTTTACTTTGCTTCCTACCATGATGAAAAGCGGAGTTTACCAATATGCTGCCACATAGCTATTATAATCTGTCTCCCAGCTGAGAAGTAATAATGTGGTTCTCTAGCCCAAAATGAAGCAATCACGCTGAAACAGTTCTTTACAAAAAGTAGAAACAGTCAGCGCAAGGGAGTGCCTGTGCAGAAGTACTTGCCTCCTGTTTTCTCTGCGCTGGCACCGAAGCAGTTCCCCAAAACAGCTGTGCTGACAACCATATATTCATTTAAAAAAAAACCCAGAACATGAAGGGAAGCAGTGAGTTTGAGGAGCGGTACCATCCTGCACTGCCTCAGGTCAATGTCCCAGACTGGATAGTGACAAGAGAAAAAATTCCAGGGAGCAGGAGCACCTTGATAGATTTAACCATGGCACTGACAGGCTTCTATGGAAACCCTGCCTTGTCTCGCTTAATTGGCAGGATAATGGTTGATTATTCCATTATAACTGCACTGGCACTGAATTGCAAAAGCACGTAGAGTCCATTTGCAGTTGTGCACTGCAGTTAAGATTTTAACTTTACTATCAAAATTCCTATATATATCATGTAACCAAAACATAAGGGTTTAGTATGTGTGCAGAAGGGGAGGGGGAATAAGTCTTCTCATCTTTTTAATAAACGAGGATCCACAGCAGCTCAGCATTGCCAACTGCAGCTACGTCAGGTCAACAGTCCACATTCAGAGAACAGGCAGAAAAGCTGGTAAGACGGAAGACCCTGTGACAAAAGCTACATGGTAATCTTTCTGGCACACACAAGTTAACGTTGCTTCAAGAGACTAATCCTGGGCCTCAGGCTCAGTTTACCACTGCCAAGCGAGGTAATAGTATTAACGCTATATTCTGTATAGCTGTGTGCAGTGGTGCTGGCCTAATGTACAAGTGAATTGCTCGTCATTTCAGACAAATGGGGGGGGTGGGGAGTTTTGAAAAGTAAAAAGATCTGAACACCTGCACTGGAGCCAGAGCTCACTTAACTACAGCAAAAAAATTGGGATGCATAAAGACAGCTCCTAAGCAATGAGGGAGGGAAAGATACAAAGTCCCTGCAACTAGGTTAAATCAGGAGTTTTGAAAATTTGTGCGTAGACCTTCAAAACATCTACTAACACACACTTGTTAAGACCTCTTTTTCTATAGCACCTGATTGCTACACAGCAGTTCCCATCATCCAGTTACAACCACAGAGCTGGGTCAAAACCCATCATTCTGTGCACTTCACCTTCGTTATATGCTTGTAAAAGATATTGTTCAACTGTCACATAAAAGATCCAATTAAAAGCCTCAGTCAAAAGGACCTATTAAAAGGCTGCCTGAACAAATGTGCCCTGTGCTGACACCCATCACGTTGTGCTGTGATCGTCTGCAGATGGAAGTAGTAACAGAATTCAAAAAAAAGAACCTCAGCATATATGCTACTGATGGGAATTTTCAAGAAAGTTTATAATTTGCCTTTTGCTCACCTCTATGTCTGTTATGATCCAGTAAGTCAAAAGACAGAAAAACTACATTTCATATAAAATAGATGAGTTCTGGCAGACCTAATCCATAATGTCCATTTTAACCTTTAAGAGAAAAATGAATAACTGAGCACTATTAGAGGGCTATGGAACCAGGACTGTATAAACACAATGCGTAATCCGATTACACCTGATGCCTGCTTAAGACAAACAAACTCCACTACAATGCTGGCTTGAAATCAAAGACAAACAGCAAATGGCTTCCCACATCCCTCAACATAAAAAATGTCTGTCGGACAAAACTGCCTTTGTGCCTGCTTTCTGACAAGCCAAGCCTCCTGAATCTATATTCCAATAATCAGTTCTTGCTTTAATGGAATTCTCAGGTTGTATTTTTAGCCTGGCAGAATGGAAATGATGCCCAGTTTGGAAGCAAAGGCACAAAAGGCAAGGTTATCTTGGGCACAAATCTTTTATAAAGAGTAGGCTCTGCTGTCCACACCACTAGAATCTTCTTGAACTTCAGGCCTTCCAGGTTCCAGCTGAAGGAATGATTAGGCTACATTTTACAGTAATAGCTTTTATTGGCATGAAAAAAAAACTGCATGCATGTAGGACACGGAAAACAAATGGCTGCAAGGGGAGGAGAGGAAGAGACTTGGCTCCCGCGGTTTACTGTAACAGTATGCACTGGTTCCCAAACACAGAACAGACTCCCCAACAAAGTAACTTGGCAAAAATCAGTCTGTGCACAAGTAACTGAATTCTGACATATCCTACAAAGTGGCTATAGCACTGAATAAATTCCTTGAAATACACAGAACCTAAGCGTTTCTTATCCGCACTAGCCTTATGCTGAGGGACTAGAAAGGCATTACTCTCTCTCATCCAAAAAGATGCGCCTTGAGAGCATGGGATACCTGATACTATGGGGCCAAATTTCCCTGTCTATAAGTGAAGGGGTGGGGAAGCTGAAGGAGCAGAGCTTCCCAAACCAAGGAACAAACAAGCTTAATTTAAAAACAAGAGATTTGGACAGAGCGGGGAGAAGAAAAAGGGGCAGACTTTGCCAGGAAAGGACAAACCAGTGTTACTGAGTTATAAAACCATAAAAACTTTAGAAATTAAATGAGACACTTTACAGTAGGTTCTCATTGACAGGGACATGAAACAAAAGTAGCCTACAAACCAGCCATGGAACTACCTTTCACAATACAGTTCTGTCTTCAGACTTCCTTGATACTCTCCCTTACAAGATCACTTCCCAAAAGAAATACCTGTGTGACTTCAATAAAACTCACATTTAATTTACAGCTGATGGCTATAAATTAAACAATAGAGAAAATGGTTCATATTTTGAATAGCTGTAATAGTATACCTAGACTGCCACAAATCTCTATGAAGCCCTTTTTTCCCCATCCCCTACAAAAGTATTTTTGCCTTCTTTGGCAACCAGACAATCCTTCCTGTTTTTAAGGAGTCAGTGTTAAAATCTGCATTTACTCGCTTAGTTAGAATGAGCCAAAAATGTAGCTTAAAAAAATTACAGTACGCATATAACATTTACAGCTTTTTGGGACAGTTAGTGGTAAAGGGTTTTTAAGCAGTATAATTTTTACTCTCTAAACACACTAACATTACAGTGACTTGTGCCAAATAAAAACTTATATACATACGACGGACATGCAGACATCTGTTATCAGCAGATAATCTGATCATATCAGTCTCTGTAAGGAAAGGCTGTTGGTTACATAGGCACATCCCCTGCTAGTCACACAGCAAAGGACACTAGAAACATCAGCTGGCTGTCAAACTGGGAGGTAACAGAATAACTGATGTATTGTCAAATGGTCTGAAGTGCTGGAGAAAAGACCGGACAAAGAGATTAAATTCAGCATTTTGAATTTCATCACAGAATGTCATATGTGAATATACGCCAAATACCAAGCATCTCTATAATATTCTCTTGCTAGAGTACTAAGTACGTTTTACAACGTTAGGGCACTGCAAGAGATCGTTATATGCTCAATAACATGACAGCAGTACAGAATTTGCATGCGGATCACTTAATTTACATTTACACGCATCTCAGAGCACACGAATGGTTATTCTGACTCAGGATGAAACAGCCCATTAATGCTGTTTCAAGCAGTTATCTAGAACCAGCTGTACCACAGTCTGACATATATGTAAACACAATGATAATACTAAGTGTGCTCTTTTATATCCAAGTGTTATTCATATAAACAGGCCACAGCAAGTTAGGTTTGCCTGATTATGGAGCAGATCATCTTGGTGGGAAAGGAAAAGTCACCTGTCCCTGAAAAACGTAATAGTGACTTTTGGGATATTATCACTCAGAAAAAAAACTGTCAGCTAAAAAGAATAGCTTTCTCAAAATAATGGTTCTGTCTGTCATAACTTGCAGCTCAATGCTCTTAAGGAGGAAAAATTAGCAATGCAAACATTCACTGAGTCTGACTAATGAAGAGGTATCGCAGTAAGAATATCTATTTTCAGACAATATGACACTTCCTAAGACAAAGACATTAAGTTCTCATCTGCTAGTGATCATGCTGAGAAACTAATGCTAATACAACTACATACTGCTTCGCTATGAGTATTTCCAATATGCCTTTGTACTTTATAAACTTTTGGGTTGCATACCCAAGAGGTGATATCTGCATTTGGCACAGAGTCTAGTCAGAACTAAATTCAGTTTAGTCACCTTCATTCTGCTGAACAGAAAGTATACTCTGTCACACAGATGCACAATCAAAATGGTCCATTCCCAAGCTCAACAAAGTCTTTACTACCTCGAAATGAGGTGCAAATCAGACAGGAATAGCTAAGGAACAGCATATACCAGAGTAGTTACACAAAGACCCATTAAGAATTTTGTTGCGTTAGCTTTCTGTTTTGCTCTTGATGGAGACATTCCAAAACCAGCTTCCCTTAAGATGAGAAGGTAAGTGCAGATTTGGCAGGTGGAGCAATCTGCGCCAATGCTCTCCTACCTAGACACATGCATCTTGCATTGGACAGCCCTGCACAAGATAAAGCAGGACTGTGCCTGCTTAGTTGTTGGCCAGAAAAACAAGATGCTGCAGGAAGCGATGCTGCCAACTCTGTAAATATGCCCGTCTGTTGGAGTTAGTAAGAACAACCACATCTGTGGTACTTGCATGGTTGCTTTGACGAGGAAATAGCAACACCGGCTTCTAAAAGCAAGCGGTCATGAAGAACTCATACCACAAACTCTGTTCTCAAAAATACTGCTGTACTCTTCCCCCTCTGCAAGTCAACCACACCCTCATCAAATCTTTCTAAATGTTTTCAACCAAAAGAGCTCTGAAAACGAAGGTGCAGTCAAAGAGCTTCCAATATAGCTGGAGTGTCTCTGGAAGGAAAAATCTGAGATTAAAGGATCCTGGATTACACCAGTCCAGGGACTGGATAGTTAAAAACCCCCATATATCAACTTACTTGGGGCCACATTTTAAAAATGTAAGATCTTTGTGCTGAGACTTTCTCAGCAAACCAGAGTTATTTAGACCTAAAGGAACAGAGGTATGAGATCTAGCATCATGGCAAATGAAACAATTCCAACTGCATTTACTTATGTAAATGTAGCTACTTGTCACCACAAATACATTAATCTTAAAACTGCACTGAATTAAGGCAACAGAAACTAGCAGCAAGCACACAGACATGTATTAGCATTTATACACACACATTCTACTAAAGAAAAAAAAACCCTAGTCTATTTTAATCATGTGCAAGGAGAATATGAAAACAGAATTAAACATATCCAAATCTTACTGCTTCAGCTTATTAAACTTCACTGGAATTCTAATGTGAAATATGCCTATCATATCGAGACGCTGCCCCATGCAGTGTTTTCAGAGAATAGCAATACTTCAGCTCCTACAACAGAGTGCTGTCACTCCTGATAGCACCGCAGGGAACACATCAAGGTTGCGTGGCTGCCTGGGAAGCAAACACGTGACACCACACGAATCGGCTATTTGACTACAGTTATATGACTATCCATATTAGTGATCCTTGTCCAACTTTGAACATTAAAGTACAAATAAAAAACAACTCCCAAACATGCACGCACACAAAGAAATCCTTTGAAATGCCTGAATTCTTTTCTGTCCATGAAGAATATCTAAATTATTTACATCCCCAGGCAATACAAATCAGGCTCATAAATGATTACGCCTGGAACACATACAAGGGTTCCCATCAGAGGTATTCGCTGTAGTATTTAACCTACTGGCACGAACAGGTACACCATCAGTAAGTGGTGAAAGGTCACGTTAAAGGTTAATGTTAGTCATAAATACTGGTACCAAAGTGAACAGCTATAAAGAGAAATGTGTTCTTAATATTTAGGTGTAAAAATGTGAATCTGAAAAACACTGAAAGAGTTACACACCCTATAAGGACTACAGAATAAATTAATTATTCAGGTAAAACAAAAGTTGAATCTGAACATGTGTTAATAAACCAAAACACAGCAGACAGATGTGAAATGAGCAGATAAAAACGTATGCAGTAAGTATGAATGGTTACATTTCAAACAGCATTTTGTAAAAAATTGTATCACTCCTGTGAAGGAATAGGAAAAATGCTTCAGAGCAGGTGTTATGTTTTTATAAAGCTCTGTAGAGCTGTACGTTC
>JAVKLA010000074.1:21988590-22008379 GCA_034782735.1 Sagittarius serpentarius | reverse complement strand
TATTACAAACCATAATTATTAGGCTGGTTTGTATAAGAAGGAACATTTTAAAACCCAAGTTGCTAGAAATCTGGTCAGCAAGCAGGGAAACTTTGTAGAGCAGTCTGAGGGCAAAAGAGTTTTCTGTTTTGCAGGAAAACACAACACTGGTAGCATTGAAAAAACAGCCAACAGAGGCAAAAGATAATTTTATGAGCTAGGGACCACACATCATCCTTAGTCCAGTAAAAAGAGATATTAGGCACAATCTTTGTTTTGAACTGTTGTCTGATACAGCCCCTGAAAGAGACTCATGAACTGGAAATGCAGTTCAGCCCAAGGATTATGAAGATTCAGTATAGATAGCAATGGAAAAATGGGCATAGAACCTACAGAGTTAACCGTCTTGCAATTCAAGAATATATATGGAAGAAGAATAAACAGAGGAAATGTTAACAACAAAATACCTCTACAGCAAAATATGACTGAAGCAGTAAAAGAGATGAGATGAAGAATAAACAGAGTTATGAAACAGGTTTGCTATGGTGAGAAGCCAAAAGCCAATGAGCATGAGATGATGGGATGGTGAGGGAAAAGTGCAGTCCATCTAAAAAGCAAGGAGATAACAATTCACCAAGAATACCAAGCAAACAAGGAAAATTTGAATGCCTGAGATGACCAGCCAAAAACATATGCAATTACTAGAAGACAGAATAAATAAATACAACCCAAACACAAAAACAAACCCCCAAAACCAACACATGCCCAGTTTCACATTCTAGGAGACTGACTACTGAAAAAATAAAAGACAGGTGTGACTGACCAGTAAACCCCTACCATGGAAGAAGACTCAGAGGAGATCGGCCAGGGCAATATGCCCATGAAGTTCACGGAATAATGCAAGGTTTTACTGATCACAGCTGTTGCAAAGAAGCTGACTTAATCTCAACACCAAGTGGACCTGAGGGTGTTCCCTGCTTTAGATAAACAGCTATCAACAGCTAAGTCAATCAACTGGGGGTGTGTTTCTCCCTGAGTTCATTAAAAGAGTGTGAGTGTCTCCCTCAGTTAGCCAGGCCAACATGGGGGAGGTGTATACATGGCTCAGCCCAACATAGAGACTATAAAAACATAAACAATGCACAAAAGAATTTAAAAGACAGCAATGGGCTTGAGCTACCTTCAACCTACGTATGTCTTCCCAGCGAGACTGGGGATGTGCATGATGGTGAGCATATTAGAGAGACGCTGGGAATCACACTCGTATTGTGATTGAACTGTATATTGCAATTGCTGTATTTTGCTATGTGTAACTTGTATTTGTATTGTGTTTTCAGTATGTTCTGTATCACTCCACTAAATCAGAAATCCTGCGTAACATAACTACCTTCAAATAAGTAAACCTGATGTTAAACAGGACACCCTCCATGCTTGGTACATCTAAAAGAACCTGGTCAGAGAGAACTGGATTCTGACAGCAGGTCAGTCAGCGGGGGAGCCAGAACACGGATAAGCAAACTCTCCAGGAAGCTGTATGAAGTGTATCTGACTGTAAAGAAATATTCCTAACTTAATTTAGGACACATGCAAAGAAAGACTATTGGGATAACTAATGAAGGATCTCTCCTTAAAAAAGTATTTTAAAAAAATCTAGGCTCACATAGTCTAAACGAAAGGCTGAGGGGACACAGCTCTAACTAAATACAATCACAGGTCGATGGCCTTCTTCCGAAGCATGGATATAGGTCAATTCCATATCATGGGCCAGCAGTCATGCTTAGCTAGTATGCAGCTGGTGTAGGGAGCTAGAGCACTGAAAACATCCCCAGCTTTTTCCACAGTACCTTGCATTTTGGGAATTTTGACCACAGAAACTGTGTCCTCTGGTCTCTTGCATCTGATACAGGGTGAAAGGAAGCATTTTGTAGGTGTTAACATTTCTGATCTAATGCTGACTCATCACAGTACTATCAAGGACAGGGCTCAATGACACAGACATTCCCTTCCTACATCCCATGTTCCTGTAGATGGCATAGCAAAAGCATTGTTTGTTTGTTTGTTTGTTTTCCTGGGCGGAGAAAGGGCAAAAGGAAAGGAGAATTTTTGTATTCTCTAAACCACACAGCACTTCCAGCACTCAACTAAGCAGAATGATTTTTAAAGCATCCAAGAAACATCCACATTCCTACAGTATGTTACATCCGAAAGACAAAAGACTAAGATCATCTCTCTCCTCATTTTTAATATGTCTAGCTACCTACCTGTCTGGGATTTACAGACAACAAAGAGCTCACTGGATCTTCAGCCACCAGCTGAGCTCCACAACTCTTGTTCTTTCTAAAAAGATAGTTGTCTTGTGCAACTTTTTTAAGAGGTTTTTCGAAGAGGATGTTCTGCGTCCATTCTAGTCTACATACCAATGACCAGAGTGCATCAGTTACAACAGTACGCCAATGTATGAAAAAATTATGCCAAAGCATATTCACAAGGCCCTTTAGGGAAAATTCTGATGCCCGTAAAATTGGTAACAAAACCCCCGGAGTTAATCTTTTGTTAAATTACACCAACAGGACATTTAAAAGTCATACCTACCTAAACTGTTATTGCTGCTAGTTGGCCAGGAAGCTATCCTATCCCTTAAAATTTTCTTTTTACAAGAGTCATCCGATTTCACAGAAAGCTCCACTTCCTCCTTCCTGATTTCTCGTACCAGTTCCATGCGGCACTGACTAAAATCCTGGAAGGAAATTTTTCCATTTTCATCTGCTCCCAGCTGGTGCATGATCTCTGCGACAGACTCCTCCATATTCAGCTGGCGGCACACCATCAGCAAGTCATTCCTAAGGATATTTTTAGAGGGAAAATGGGGCAGGGAAAGGATGGAAGAAAGATTGGAGAAGTGGGAACAGAGAAGACAAAAACAACAATTTAGTTTAGAAAAAAAAGAATACTAACTCTGTCTAATCTGGAAATGCATTAATGCACAGACCTTTAAAACCAATAAGCCAACTATTGTTTTAGTTAATTCAACAAAGGAACTATGAGGTTGGCAAGAAATTACAACACAGAAAGACTATGGAAAAGAAGGGAACATTTTTCTTTAAGTGTTAACCTCTATTTTCACGCCATTATTAACACTTCTCCTAGCAGAGACAGACACAAGGGACAGCTGAATCCTGCTGCTGATCTTCACAGTATCTTCTAAAAAGGTGATGTAATAAGAATTTAAACAATTATCTTCTGACTAGATAAATGGCTGCTTAAATTTCCATTTTACTCAGGACAGGCCAAGGAAATTTCTTTTGCCACTGAAGAGCAGTAAGCTAAAGAGGAAAAACGTATAAAGGACAAAGAAAACAGCAGAAAAGTGAAATACTATTAACTGGCTTCAAGCCTACTTCCAAACATTCTGACTACGAAACCCTCTTAAGAAGTTTGCTCGGTCCATTTTTTAATGAAACTCACAAAAGGGGGAAGGAGGGCAGTACTATCAAAACTACTCTGGCCCTGACTATGAGTGGCCAAAAGACAGCTGCAACCAAATCAACATGGAAAATACTTACAGCATATGATACATTTACAAGTTTATACAATGTGCTCTTAGGAGAGATGCATGCAAATAACCCCGAACATACTATCCAGGCACAAAAAGGTCAGCAACACTATGACCAATGCCATTTTCTATTTTATGTGAAGACAAGAACCTGAAGAACATACCTTAGGCTTAATTTGAGGTGTAACACTAATCTCAGGGGAAAATATTCTGAGGGGTTGTTCCCCACCACTCTGTCTTTTGTCTTTTTCAAAACTGAGGTAAGATTAAGTATTACGAAAGAATTATCTAACAGAAGCAGTTGAATCAGAAGCTGGTAAGTAAATAAAGCAAGCTGAATAACCATTAACAAGTCTGCTCAGGAAACAACAGGAAAGAAGGTATTGGATGTTAATTGGATATGAATGCAAGTGGACTATTAGACAAACACCTGATATTCTCCAACAGTGGCGGGTGCGCAGCTCAGTGAAATTCCTCAGTCATTTGCTTCATCAGAGACCAAGCCCCTCAGAAAAGGGAGGGGTTTTGCGAAAATACTGTCATACTGTCTTTTTTCAAAATGTAAACCACTAAAAAACCCACTGCTTTTCTTAGACAAACACAACTCTGCAACCGTAAACCCAGACCAAATAACGTTCCTGAGCATACAGAGAAAGCATGGTCTGCTCCTTTCCAGATGCTCGTAGTTTTCATAAACAGCAGGAGACACAGTTGATAGACTCTGGCCTGCCTCATGCTGCTGCTACTCAAGAGAGTCTCAGCCACCAAAAAAAGGGAAAACCAAAAGACCCACTTTCATCCTTTTTTCTTCCTGTTCCTCTACCACCTAGCCCCATCTCACTTTAGAGAGGAAGAGTCATGGGAAAAGAGAAGGAAAGAAAACCTTGAAACAACTTCTCCAGCAACTGAAGGATGACAGATACCTATTTGTCAAATGACAACTCATCACATTCTAAATAAAATGTGGCTAACCAAATTCAGTCAGACCTGAAGCAACAGCTGCGCTACACTATCAAAATCTTCTTGGTGTTACCCATTTTCTCTAATTTCAAAAATTAAAAAAAAATTACCACTACTTTGCCACTCTCACACTTCACTCTTTCCTGTCCTCCTATCCTTAAATACGTTTTGAGTTGGATTTCATAATACTACCACACCGATTCATACCACAAACAGTATGAATATGTTATGGCTTCTTTTAAGTGTTGCTTATTTTTATGTTGTACAAAACCCTTCCATAGAAGGCAGGTAAAGGAAATGTGTAATAATATTAGTATTATGCAAATTATTAGCATATTTAGTAGTGTTATTATTTCATTACCAATATCTGAACATAATTCAGAAGGTTTCTATGAAAACATGGTAACAGTGAAATATCCAAAGTTCTTGCACGAACAGTTCCACTAAAGTAATTTATTGTCACAATCAAGGCCCATCTATTCTACAGAAAGAAGCTGTACTTTGGGTGGAGCTTTGTAAGTCTGTTACACAGGAGAATTCCAGAGCTGCCCCAACAGAACTCTTGGCAGAGATGTTTACAGTAGAACTGCTGCATAATGATAATAACTATGACCATGTATTTTAGCAAAAAAACCCAAATAAATAAAATCTCCACTTATGACAAATAAACTAATGGTAAGAGAATTAAAATACATTGCATAGGCCAAATATAAGTGATGGATACTTGCAGTTAAAATTCTGGTCAGAGTTTTGCTCTTAGCTTTGAATCTAGTCCACGAATAAACAAATAATCTCAGGATGGTTCAGTTCCACATTTTAAAAATTATGACAAAAATACAAGCCAGTCTCACAAGGGTGTTCGTTGCAAAGAAGAGTAAGGACGACAAAGCATTCAAATTTTTACAAGGGGAATGGCAGGCACAATTAAGCTACGTCTACACACGTTCTCTTGCAGCGGATCAGATATAGCACCACAGACTGAAGAACTCCCCAGAGGAGGGCTGATTTGGAAGGACGTATCAGGAGAAGCAGCGCAGAGCAATTCTGCCCGGGGCTCCCAGGACAAAGGCTGGTTGCCCTAGCCTCAGAAGAGGCCTTTTGGGCCCACGGGAGCGGAAGCAGGCTGTGGCACCACCTTACACAGCCCTGTCTGTCACAACTGTCTGGGACACGGCTCCATCTCCACACAGCCCACAAAGGACATCTCCAAATCGGTGTCTGGTTCCTGACAGACAAAAGGTGCTCAGCTTTCTCTCCTGTTACACGAATAGAAACCGAACAAAATTTGTAGCATCTGCAGCCTGAGGACATTGCCTGAAGCAACCTACACAAGCACGAGAAAAGAGGTAAACGAATTATAAAAAACAATAAATTGAAGACTACTTGAGTAACTGAGGCCTACTAGCACTACTGAAAATAGGTTTCGTTTACTTAGAGTGCATCATGCAATCTGAAATGACATGAGTTTTCCTAAGCTCCACCTGCAAGCATTATCAAAAGATTTTTTTCTTTTTAAGTGAAGAAGAACATTTTCATTTTGAATTCTACAAACATTCCCATGTAGATCTGCAGGATTTTCTCCACGTAAATACCTACACGTTGAAAAGGACAACTAGTTGGAACTTCTAGTCGCTTTGAAAGAAAATTGTCTCAAAAGCATTCTGAAATGTAATACGAAAAAAATACTTGGGAACATAAAATTCCGCAACCAGCGATAATGACACCAGAGGGTTCTGCTACAGATATGGCCCTATTGCTGCTTAATAACAAAAGCAAAGAATCTTCTTTTTTTTAATGAAAATAACATTATTTATAAAATAATCCAGCCACCTATTTTGATTCAACCTATAAAATCGAGATGACTGTAAAAGTCTCTCCTAAGACACCAGTTCAACACAGACGAAAGCCTGTCTTTGGCAGAGAGATGTACATAATTCCAGTACATCTGCTCTTAAACCTAAAAGTTCTCTATTCTGTGGGAGTTAACTGACATCTTTTAACAAACTACTATAAAATTTGGATCCATTTTTATGGTGACAGACACACAGGATGCAGTTGGGAACAGAAGTCTCTACGTTAGAGAACTCATTCAACCCATCCAAACATATTTCAAATGAATTCTCACCTGTATTCAAAGATGGGAATTTTTCAGAGTCCAGAGGGCTTGGCATTTAAAGCTACTCGGATGCCCTGAAAGTACTAGCTAACATGTGACATAAGAACACCTGCCACTCTGTTACAGAACTGTTTTATTAAACACTGTCTTATAACAAATCAGTCTTGCTCACCTTAAGCTGATGAGCATTGGGGAAAAAAAAAACAACTAGAAGACACCGAATAGACAGAGTTTTCAAAAAAACCACAGGATTAGAGCAGATAAACCTAACTAGTCCTGTAACTCTTATGAGTACTGTAATTTGTAATATTTTAAAATATTCAGAATGTTTTTAGTCTTGGTAAGGCTTAATTTCACTTTTTGTGCCCCATTTTATCTTCAGTAACTCTCCTGGGTTTTGCCCAAGGTGAACAACTGAAAATCAGAATCAACACTGTTGATATTGGGATTTGAAAACACACTGAGGCTTCAGCTTTAGCATCTCATTGTGATCAGGAAGGGAATTCACACAGATGTTTTTTCACGCTACATGAAAACTTGGGAAGACATAAGAGCATTGGTTGACATTTGCTAGTTATAAGATTTTTTTTTCCTGTTTTTTCCCCGCAATTATGAAGGAATGAAAGTAAAATGTAAACAAAGTTGAAAGCAAATGGGTGGGGCAAAGGTCACTAAAACAGACCACAGTCCCAGGAGGAGGCATTTATTCCACAACCATTGGGTTCTGCATATTTGGAGTCTACGTGGCACTATATGGGGTCTTGCACATTTTCTTAATTATCCTACAAGCACAAGAGACAAATCGCAGGAATCAGCAGATAGCCTCTTAAACAGCAGAAGACAGGCAATTAAGTTCTAACAGTGGAGAAAAGACATCCAAATCAAAAAAACAAGACAGAAAAAGGGCTGCAGAAGTATAGAAGGTGGCCGTGTTCGCAGGAAGAAACTAGCCCATATAAGGAAGGAGAGAGAACAGAGAAGCACAGCACTGACCACGTCGTGCCAGCATTTTTAAAGTACAGAAATTATTAACCTCTGCACAAGGAGCACAAAATTGCTTTAAACCATTCCCAAGAAAAACAACTACATTCTCAAACATGATCTATTCTCCCAGCATGGCACAGTGAAAAGAACCAGGGTACGCAGGTGCTGTTACAAGATCAAGGGAAAATAAGAGTCAAGAGAAGCTTCAGGAGAAGAAGGAGACATAATGGCTTGGAGGGAAGGAAGCTGGTAGGAGACTGTTCTGGGAAAGTGAATGAAAAGGTGACGGAAAAGCACGGCGATTTTAGTTGTGTTTTAAATCTAAGGAGGAGTAGTGCAGAACTCCATTCTCAGAATTGTACAGGTCAACTGAACGAGCCTTATGTTACTAAAATGTCACCGCACAGAAATACAGCACATAACAAAACCATGGAAAGGACTGCAAAGGAAAATTATCCAACACTGTAACCAGTGACAGGAAAAAATATACCAGTGTCATCACTGATGGATGGGTGTCTAAACTGTTTTTAAGGCTGCCACAACCTTTGTTGGTGATCTGTCCTAGCGCTTCACTGTTCTCTCCTGCAAGTTTCTTAATTTAAAACTTCCCAGCTGCAATTCAGAACATTACACTGAAAGGCAATTAACAGTGTATTTTCTGCAGTCACAGTGGATAAGAAAAATAGTCCTTACATATTTAAAACCCATCATCAGATGTCCCACCTATTTTTGAGTAAAGATCTCAAATTTCTGCATCTCTGATGATCTTCAGTGAGCTGCTCTTGTCTCTCCAACTGATCCACCAACCTGGTGGATGACGGCATGCAAAACTAGACAACAGCTTAAACCATGCACTGAAAAGAGTAGAAAAGTTGAAAGCAGACGTCCTGTCTTATAATAGCATGATACTGTTAATTCAAGTTTAACTTGAGACCTAGTATACATCTCACAGGATTTTCTTCAATCGCATATTTTTACCACCAAATGTGCTATCACATACTTATCCCTACTTCAGCTCATTTCATTTTTTCAAGACATATCCTCAATTTGTCAAGACCAATTTTCACTCCAATCTTAACCCCCACCATTTCTCCAATCTTCCTTAGCGTGCTGTCATCTCAAATTTAAGAAAGCTTACTCATTTTCATGTCATCCAGATCATTAATCCTTAACAGTACTGATCGGGCCCAGGCCATCCTTCCAATTTCAATTTGATAGTCTTTTATTTGTAAAACAAACTATTGGTATCTAATGATCTCTAAGTACAGCTTGAGAAAAACCCCAAACCAAACTGTTACTCTGTTTGTCTGGCTTGCCTACAAGCATCATAAAACAACATCAAAAGCCTCAATAAAGACAAAACAGAAGGCATCTATTGTTTCGCTTCCACCATTAACTGCTCTTACTAGACTTGAGAAAGATCAAATGGGTTTGACAGAACTTTTTCTTAACTAATCCATATTCAGCTAGTTATAGACTGATCCCCATCTCAACACAATTTTAAAGAAAAGCAGCATATTTTATCTTTCCTAATTTCTGTTACTTTTATCTTTTGGAAGTCTCAGGAAAAAAAACCTGCAGAATAGTTTTGAGGCTGTCTTTAAGAATCTTACATCAAGGTTTTCAAGTACAACTAATTGAAACAAATCCAAGTACCCTCTAACTTCTTTCTTCTCCTGTCCTTCCAAAGTATATCCCACCAGTCCTATTTGCAGGAACCATCTCACTGGATTTGATATTTTCAGTGTCGGAAACAAAAAAAGAGAAAACACTCGTGCCTCTCAGCATCAGCCGTCAACAGCTCACTGGCTCCCTCTCCTGGGTACCCTTTCCCTGGTTTTCCTGCTACTGTTTCCATACTCTGGGTTAATTTTTCGGTAACACTTGCAATGCCTCGCTAGTTTCATTTTCTGCCTTGCACGTTCGGATGCCTGTTCCCGTTGGTTCACAATTAACTCTCCACCTGACCCAGCAGCAGCAGGAAAAAGACAGGGTCAACAGTCAGCCAGCCCCAAAACGCTGTCTGCTTTACTCACAATTCAACCAGCTAAGCTCGTACTTCACAGCCCTGTCCTGCCTTGGCTGCCTCTCACAGCACTATTCAAGGCACGCAGCCGACACCACCACTCCTTCTTCTGGGAAAGCAGGCGGAAGGCCTCTTCGACAGCCAACACCTCCCGCCACGGTGTGTGTGCGTCTCTCCCCGTCTCATACGAGGCGTGGACAAGACTGCCCGTCTGTCGCGGGAACTCCCACGACAGAAATGTGTGTTTTACAGACGGCACAACAAACGCACATTCTGCTCCCGAGAAATAACTTAAATGGTGTACTCTAAACGTCTGCGTCAAACTGTTAACACAAACTGCATCTCGCGACCTGTGAGAACAGCGCGTCCATTTTTGGCTAAGGCTGTCATCTTTGGAGACAGAACTGTTGCAGGCAAACAAAGGTCCGTTTATCAACAGAGAAGCAGAGCTTGTCAACAGCATCTCTGCCATTCTACGCTTTCCTTTGTGCTGCTTCCTAGTTTCAAATTTTGCTAAAACACAGTACCAGTTCAACCTACAGACTCCACCACACGGTAGTTACTACCAGGAGCACAGTTTTTGTTCACAGGCAGTCTGGTCTTTGTTACCTGACTTTCTCTTAAAAATTACATATGGGATTTCATTGAATAACTGCTAATACTACATAAATACTGGTTTGTTCTATTAAATATAAGAAAGTACTGCTGCAGAAAAAACTCTCAGAAGAAAGGAGACATTAAATGTGCTGATTACAATTAATCATTACAGCTACGTTAATTAACATACAAGGTCATGCATGCGAACAGTCAGTATGCTAGGATGAATTCCATGTATGTACTGTTTATTCTAAAACATTTATGTGAACATTCACAGTAACAATAAGGTAGATTTGAAAAGCTATGTATCCACAGCGTAACTATTTTTCTCCAGATGCCATGTGAAGCCCACCCTTTGGACAACACACAATTAGGCACATTAGCCTTGTTAATCTCTTTCATTTACCAGCTGAGGTACCAAAAGTCTAAATAAAACCTCTGCTGCAGTTTTATACCTCTTAAAACAATGCCATTTTTATGGTCATGAATTATTTTTTAGAGATGTTTCTTAGTTCAGAGCATTTGGAGCGAACCACGTTTAAAAATCAAGCAGACATAACCAGGAGGATCACAACTAAATCCCAAACTTGAGTTTCTTAGCCCTGTCTTGTGCCAACACTAAAAGTCACGTAGTCATAACATGAGCCCGAACCATAAACTGACCATGCTGGAAAGAAATATTTCTTACTGAACTGGTTTTCAGCCAGCGCAGTTCTTTGACTGAACAAATTCTAGTGCAGACAGAAACTTCAGGACCACGCACAGTGGAACAACTCACTCAGCACCACAGGCTGACAAAAAAAACCAACCATGAAACCTCCACTTACTTTTCCCAGTTCATTTCGTAAGAAGTGCAGGCACCTAGCTTAAGGCTGAATATTTGCAAGAAAGGCCAAGTGCCAAGCATCTTGTGAGGCTCCTTGCTCCCCATCAAAACACACATCACCTGTTGCTTGAAGAGATTTCACACACTAACTACCCTACCCCAACAATCTAAGACAAAGAATTTTTTTTAATTGTTTTAGAATCCATCCACAATGGCCAGCAAAATATTTGCATGTGGCATCCTCAAACTGGACAAACAATGACAGACAAAGACACACAAGGAGTTAACCACCCCCTGGCAGAACTCTTCTTTCATCCAAGTGCCTCCCAAATAAGGCAACCCATCCATTAATTTCAAACTATAGGTTTCGGCAATTTAATTCTGAAAACATCTAGAAGGTTGCTCCTTAGAAACAAGAGCTAACTAATGGTGGTTAAGGAGGATGCTAACTGCCTTGTCTGCCACAAGCAGAAGATATAATCAATGAATTCAAATACTTCCTGTGGTATCAGTCACATTGCTAGAACAGCCACCAGTGCTTTCTACGTTACAAAGCTAAGGCTATAGATTTGCTAGAAAGGCCAGGTACAAAAGCATCTTGTGAGGTCCCCTTGCTCCCCATCATCCTTGGGAACAGAGTAATAGAGTATATTAGTGAAGTTATAATCTTTCAGAATTGCCACCAAGAAACCCAAGAAAACACAAGGCCAAAAATCCCAGTTTAACAACTACTTTTTTCCCTCCTCTAGGGACACAAAAGGGAAATTACTGACTTTAAAGAGAGGTTCTATTCTCTTACAGCAATAACCCAAATAATATGGTATTAGCAACAACCTCATTAAAAATTAATAAAATTCACTAAAAATTAATAAAGATAAGAAACAACTTCAGCACTTACAAGATAACTGGATGGTAACTTTCAAAGGGATCAAAAAGTTTGAAAATTGTATTCTTAGGCGACTCACCATTTGCTCAATTTTTTTGACATTACAATCTACCTGAACATCAAGCTCCCAAGAAAAAGAATACAGTAACACCATGTAACAACAAGCCTGAGATACACACTTAAGTCATTTTTCCCAGATTACTAATGCCAATGAGGAAAGAAGAATGCAATAACCTCTGTAAAACACACCAGCTAACTCTACTAGCTTTAAAACATTAATAGCTCCAGCTAAAATGTTATACCTCTTGACTTGTCTGATGTTTACATCGGAACTGAACAGCTAATTAAAAAATATGAAAGGTTCAGAAAATTCAAGTTTGAATACATTCCTCTGACTGTATATTAGCTGTAACAAATACAGACTTTGAAATACATAAGCCTTTAATGAATGTTGATTCTTGGTATGTTTTCTGGACACAATATTTAACAAAGGGATAGTTTTTTCTTCATCCTAAACTAAGCATGGAGGGTGTCTCTCTGGCTTTTCATCTATATCCCTCCCCCTGCCTTCCCCCATAACTTGCTCCTTTTTTTGGTTATGATGCTCTGAGAGGACCTATGGAGGACAAAGTTAGACTAAAGTCCCAAAGAATTCTATGCAGCTGTGGAGCCACTGACTAAGGTAAGTCCCAAGGGAAACAGAGAAAACAGACTACAATCATGTAAAAAATAGCAGTGCTTTCACTCACCATCATATTTGGCATACAGCAAGTATTGTGCTGTATCCATACACAAACAATCCTTCAGTTACATGGATCACAGACCCCGTGACAGCTTCCTAATGGAGATGGATGAAAAATAAAATTAAGTCTAGGAACAGAACCTGGGAGCTGAAACTGTTTTCAAGACAACACTCAAAAACTAGTGCAAGGACAAAGATGGTTTTATCAAGGTTCAGGCATTTTTTTGCTGGAATTCCTAAAACTGAGTTGCGTGAAGCTTTTGGATGGTTAGAGAAAGCACAGAGCAAACAGTCCAGATCTCAGCTGAAGAATAAAATCTTGCACTGGGGTCTAGCAGCTTTTTGAACTCACGGTAAGAACAGGTTAGCAATATGAAGAGCCAGACTGAACGCAACAACTAAGCAAAGCCTTGTCCCCATCTTGGTGACATTTTGCAGGCTGCTTCTAAAGGATGTTCCCTTGTTAGACAGCTCGACTGAGGCCAGACTTGGGACGGTACAGTACTGGGACTTTTGAAATTTGAAACCCCAGTACCTGCAAAACTAGCAGAATAATACTACTTCTCTCACAAGTCTTCAGAGGTCGTTTTTCATTTCCACCTGTTCTGTTACAGAGTCGATCTTTTTCAAACCTCTTGCTTGTAGGATATATGGCTCTATCATTCCCTAGCCTGCTCACATCTGAGCATTCACAGCAGCTTCTGCTTACACATTTTGTTCCTGATGCTGCTTGCAACCAGCACAGAATAGCCTGCAGGGACTAGAAGGCACCACCTACATGCAGAATACTAACTCATGCCCAAACTAAGTTTTCAGAGATCCTGACTGAATGTATTTGCCTGGGCTCCTGAACGATCATCTTATGGGTAAAGCCCAAGTTTTACCACCAGGGGGCTGCAGAACTGCACGTACCGTATATAAAACTTCATGCCCTCAACAGCAAAGGAGGCTGGTAACAATCTTTGACAAACCTGCCTGTGTTTGACTGTGCTTTTAGAGAGTGTAGTTTAATTTTAGAGGCAATTACCAAGTTAGAACAGTCTACAGGAGGTTACTAGTGTATATATAAACCAAATGATAGAAAAGCTCCTTGTTCAGATCTTTTTGCAAAGTCTATATGTTGGGCTTATTTCAGAAGAGGCATCATTTTAACATTACACCCCAAGCCCACGTTATTACACCCATACAAGTGCCTCTGCTCACCTTTCCCCGGTTGTCCTGAGACTATCTATGTAAGGAAAACAATTTAATCTCAGCAGAGCATAACCAGAAGTTAAAGAAAATACAGTGACAGGAAGAGCCTGCTCATGTTTTTTTCCTGTATGTTTTCTTGCTGCTGCCACTATCAAAACTGCTTTGGTAAGTACAGCCTTTGAGATAAAAGGCCTTTTTCTCTGTCAGCAGAGTTGTTTGCACTCTGCTTGATGACTCCTACCAACACTGGGAAAATATTAATTGCTAAACACAGAATTACGCAGCAGAAAGGAAGAGTCTGAGAACCTCACAGCCATGCAGTAGGTATATTCTTAACATGGTTGAAGATCTTGACATATTGCAGTCAGATCCCTTGGGAACAATGAACATTTCACCTCAGCGTTAACACAGCACGCCTCTGCATGCTGAAGAGTAGCAAAAAAGATAGGCTAGCAACCACACATGGCCAAATCTCTGTCTTCTTTAATTCTAGTAAAAGTGTTAACCGTTACCCTGCTATAGAATTTGGAACTCGGTATCTATCCATTTATTTCTCACTAAATACCTATGTTAAATACTATGCATTTGTTTCATTTACCTATTTTACTTACAGGACCTTCCACAGGTTCATCACAATTTATCCCACATCAGTAGCTTCTCCATGGCTTTCCCCCCCCCCTCATAACAATGTGCAGTGCAGTTCTGAGCTCATCATTTACTCATCCTCGATGACATTCAGATCACTACCTCCAATTCATTTACAAATTTTAAAATGTATGATGCTTGGACAAGATCTCTGACAATGCTTTGTATGAACCTGATTTGTGGTTTCATATGGAGCTATATCCTAAAGCATACTGTATTCCCTTTGAACAGCTGCAAGGCGAACAGTCAGATTACAGTCTTAGGTAACATCTACATTCACCCCAAACACTTTGCAATAATTACTTATTTTTAAAGCTGAGAGTAAAAAAAGGAATAGCAAAAGATTGTTTTAGGGAAAAAGTAACTTTTATACTACTTTTTGAACACAAAAATCATGGACCATTGTCATTTCATGGTTCTGTTTCATGTATGTTCTCTCCTGAAGACAGCAAGTCAAACTCAACAGGACAAATACTGTGCTACTAGACTACACTCATTTAAAAGTTCAGCCCACATTCACTCAATAAAGAGTAAAACATTTCCTGTTTTACATAAGGGCCATATGTTTTAAATAACTAAAGGATTATTTTTATTCCAAAATTCTCCAATTATAAGGCCACTCTCTACCCATTTATTTGAGAAGACTCCAAGACAGTCAGTTAGGGCACTTACATTTCTCAGCCGTACCTATTTTACTTACAGAAAATTGCAAGAAAAGAGAAAAAAAATATCAAGAATCCTGTAAATGGATCTCATTCAACCAAGTTAATAAATGAATTTACATGAACATGAGTTTGCAACCTGGATTATAGCAATAAATATTTTCAGTTTCTTCCACGGCTACAAAAATCCAGGTTATTTAATTATACACCAAAAATTGTAATTGGATGTCAGCCTGAATTACTAATCTGCTATGACACAGCACATGTATTTTGAGTTTTATGTACCCCAAAAACAAAAGCACAATAGCCAAGGCAGTAACTTGGCTGGTCACAGACAACCCACTTTGATTTTGCTCCTTTCATTTAATCGGTCCTTTTGCACTTCAACAGGTGTCTCTTTAAATGTTAAGCACAGCAGTTCAAACACATTAGCAAAAGCAACCACCTAAAAAAAAGTTTAATGCTAATGGCATGGTGGAGGGTAACAAAGAGCACAGAAGCATAAATCTCATCCCTTAAAAACACAATCATATTTTGTCTGCTTGAAAAGACTTTTTCTTCTTTTCTGATAGCATGTGGCCACTAGATACAGAAACACTGGCAGGGGGGTAGGGGCGGGGAGCCACAAAATGTACTCAGCAAGAAAGATGGGAATGCCCCACTGCTGCAGCCCATTAACATTAAAAAGGGAACTATCAGCTTGTCCTTGCAAAGCTTTTGAGTTCCCAAAGCTATGAACCACTAAAACCACTCAGATAACAGATCAAATCCAGCAAGTTATCCTTTTAACTGCTTCTGTGAAGGGCTAGCGAAGGAGGCAGTCTTTCTGCATGATCTTTTAACTGGCTGTATAAGCTCAATACAAAAATCAGTAGGTTTATGGCTTTTTAAACATCTTGCTCTACTTTTACCAGAGATTTTCTGCAAGGCATTGACCCCAGTGTACAAAAATCTGTGTACACCAAAAAATATTTTCAAACAAACCCTACAAACAGAACTTCATTCCATTATTGTTAATACGATGACAATTCTCCCTCTGAATTAAACACTAGCTTTACCTTTCTGCTTTATAACCCTAGAAATTACTTATCCATACTTAAAAGTTAAAATCAGAAAAATACCTCTCATATCAGAATAATGCCAAGCACTTGCAAGATGTTAAAATAATTAACTAATATTAATCCCGAAAGAAGCAAAAGCCATTTCAGTAAAAACGAACAAGTTAGAACACTTGTGTTTTCTTAGTACTTTTGTCTAGCTGGATGTTGCAAAATTTCAATATGCACATGTCAAATGCAATGCTCAGACACACAGGCTTAGCATTTCATACCCCATCATTCAGCTTCTTCTGGGTTATAACCACCAACAGTACGCATTTAATTATGGTTTATAATTTTGATATCATCCTATTTAGAGCCTGAAAATTAATCAGTATCTCAGGTGAGAGCCTGAAAATTAATCAGTATCTCAGGACATGCTCCTCCTCTCCATCTGTGCCTTTACTTCCCTGCTATTATTTGAAGAGGTTTACAGTTTGATGCACAACAAAGCGTTTCCACAGCTGAGACACCATGGTACTTCATTAGGAATGCAAATAGCCCTTTTCCCCATGCAATATGAACTAAATAAACATGCATACAAAATGCCTGCCTTTGCTGCAAGAATAAAGATCTTCTCTTCCATAACAGCTATGGAGTTGGAAAGAAAGAAATCCTACAAACTGCTGCATGGGTTAGCCAAAAAAATGACTGCCCAAGCTTCAGCCCCGCCAGCCAGGGATACTAATTTTGAAAGATATAACAACTTAATGCCAAGTAACAGCTGTAAAACTGCAAATTTCGACCCCATTGCATTGAAAATAAGTATGTCCTGAAAAAAAGGCTCAGACTAGTAAAAGGCGATAGATCAGTTCTAGTCCACAAGGAAGCAGCCGATTTTACAGTGCTGGCTTCTCGGTCTTCAGTTCTTTACACAGATGCCCAGGCATTTATTGCAATGTTTAACCTGCTGTAAAAGCCACAACAATGCGCAGAAGTCAGCCTACCATCTCCACTGGGGCTACAAGGAAGACAACAAAGAAACTGTTGCCCTCAAGGATGAGCAAAGGAAAGTCCAAGGAAGTAGGGCAAAAGGGAACAGGAAAACCCAGCAACTGGCTGTATGAAAAAAGAAAAAGCAGAAGCAAGACCAACAGTATGCACAGAATGGCAAGATTAAGTTTAGCGTAAAAGCAGATGTAACTTTTTTGTCTTTATTTTAATTAATTACATTAAAAAAAGATGCAACCACCTAAACGCTAAGACTGTAAACACCACCACCACCACCCCAGTTGCTATACTTTTAACAGGGACGCTGTGTGTCCATGAATCAGAAAGAGCTGTCTGTAAGACTATGCTGGTGCATATTACAGATATATCCAAGAACCGCTGGGCAAGTCTGCTCCTGCATAAGCCACTGGCATAAAATAGATAGTGAGGGAAATTGAGACACTGCACAAAGCAAGGAACGCATTCCATTTACAAGACTGATTACCCAGGCTAGCTCATGAAGTCAAGAAAAGTCAAGAGGACTCCCTCTCACACCAAAGATAATTTGTTAAATATTCATTCACTACTTTCTCACAAATGCAGAAATTTAAGGGAAGGCAGTAATTTATAACACTATGTTCTCTGATGAAGGCCGTACCAGTTCTGCCTTGAAGGCACAACTCCCTTCTGAAGCAAGGTATTGGCAACCTTCAACAGATGCGCCCACCATCTCCTGAAGGACTTTCAACCACTGTCCTCTGGGCTTTATTTCCACTTCCTGATGAAATCCAGCATCTCTCCTCAGACATGTCCTGGAGTTTTTGAAGCTTTCAACAGTGTAGTTCAAGCAACATTCAGAAACATCCATTTTGAAATACACAGAATACAAATTTGGAACAAAACTTAGGCAATGTAGAAAAGTCAATCAGAAATGAGTGGCTTGTGTCATGGTAGCATCTCTCAACTGTCCACGTGAAGCACTAAAAGATTAACATTCCCTCAGTAAGGTCTTTAAATTACAAAGATACAGAAGTCTATTGAGTTTACATTGCAGAAGAGCATCCAGCTCAGCGAGTGTGCTGTGAGGGGGCAGCGTCCTAAGTTTTCAGACATCAGAATAATTTCCACGAAGACAGTAAACAAATGGAAAGAGAGGTGATCTTGGCACGCTGGTTGGCAAGTATACATTTTCAAAGTTTACACTTCAGAACCACAACTGTCAAAATAATCATTAGACTGGGGAAAAAAGAGAGTTCAGGGAGCTGTTTAGATAAGAAATATCATGACCCTTAAATTTTATTTTTAAAGTGACTGCCAGCTGTTACAGATTTTCAGCAACTTTCTGGCTCCAAAGAGATGAGAGTGGGGACTGAAGTTTACTTAGCCTTTTTTTGCAGGGTCATATTCTTCGGTTTCAGGTTAGATGACAGAAACTCCCTCACTCTGACTCAGCTCTCTAGAGGCACTTACTCGCTGCAACTAGCATAGGTTTCGTTTTGAAAATGCAAGTTCCCGCCACCTCTGGCAAATCTCGTCTTTAGAATTCCACTATTTTTAAAATTATGCTGTGAGAGCAGAGGACTAGCTCCAGAAATACCCTTCCAACAAAACCCAGTCCTGACGAAAACACGCAGACAGTACTTCCAGATACGTGGACGTTTTGTTATGGCTTATTTCCAGCTATCTACTGCAAACACACAAGCTCACCGCTTCCCCCTCAAAATCTATCAGCCTGGGTCAAATCTCAAAACTAACCGGAGAATTCCAGCAGAGGAATTTCAATGAGACTGTAAAACAAGGATACTGGTAAAAACTTACTAAAAAATAAAACCAGATCATCTCGGAGATGACTACGAGTTTTCTCTTAAATTACCCGTGACCAGCTTTGTTCGCTTGCTTGCAAGAAACACCTGCCTAGCGCATTAGCTAATAAAAACCACCCAGGTTAGAAGCCGCGACCTTCCAGACCCGGTGGAAGTCCTCCTGGCGGTACCTTGCCCCCCACCCCCACCCCCGCTCCCCAAAACCTCTCCGTGCTGAGGCAGAGCCAGAGCCCTGCTCCCCAACCCCTCGCTCCGGGAGCCAACGGGGAGGCGGGCTGCCGGCCGGGCGGGCGCTCCGCTCGATGAGGTACCGGCGGCGGCGGGCAAGGGAGACGGGCGGTCCGGAGGTCGGGCCCCCGCGCTGCCCGCGGCAAAAGCCGCAGGGCAGCCGCCCCATCGGCGGCGCGGAGGGTCCGGCCTGGAGGCGGGGGCGGCGGCGGCGGCAGCGGGAGTTGCGCTCTGCAAAGTACTCAAAACTTCCCGAGAAGTTGAGACGCCGCTTCCCGGGCGGCCGGGGAGCGGGGTGGGGGAGAAGGACGGGAACGGCTCCGTGCCAGCGGCGCAAAGAACCTCCTCGCACTGTCCCTACCTGCTGATGAAGCCATCCCCGTCGCCGTCGCAGGTCTGGAAAAGGCGCCTCATCCTCTCCTCCTCGCCCGTGCTGGAGGTATCGCTGCTGCTGCTCCCGGCGCTGCTCACCTCCGCTCCGGCGGCTGCCGCCATCATGCGCCCAGCTCCGGAGAAGGAGGCGGCGGCGGCGAGGCTGCCT
>JAVKLA010000074.1:21973920-21984657 GCA_034782735.1 Sagittarius serpentarius | reverse complement strand
TATTTCTGCCTTAGTAGGGATGTGTGGAAGTATGTTCCATGGCTTCATTGTGTGTTTGTGTGAGAAACACTGATGTCCCAGGCAGCAGGTGTGAAGCAGTGGATATCTTCTGGAACTTTCTCCTGCAGGAGAAATCATAAATTGTCCCTCGCTGATTATCCTTTAGGTCATTTCTTTTTGTAATCATAGCCTTTCTTTCCCTCTTTCCCATTATGCCCTCCCCTTTATGTTTCCTCTTGCTGGATGGAAGCCATTCTGTACTGGTGAGCATCCTGTTGCCCCTCTTTCTCGCCTTCTGCGGCTGACTGAAGGAGCCATCCATACAGACACACTGTTGCTGTGAAGGATGACAAAATTCTGGGTTTTCCTTCTTTCCACAGTCCTAAAACCATATTTGCCTTTTTGGTCGATACCGAATATTAAGCTGACATTTACAGAGTTTATTCTGCAGTGTTTTCCATGCAATCCTGATAGTTGTAAACAAGCTGTGCACATACAGGATTTCTGCACCTTGCATTTGTTAATGTTGAGTTTTATCTGCTCGTTTACCTAGTCACTTAGTCCTGAGGGCCTCCTGCAGCTCTTCAGTCACTTCCAGACTTGAATATTCCTGAGCAGCTTCATAGGTAACACAAACGTGATCATTTTTTTGCTTGCTTTTCCAGATCTTGGAGAAACTAAAGTTGTACTGAGACACAGCAAATCTGTTTCTGCTGTTAAAATTTATTGTTCCTTCCACTTTTTTCCACCTCCGTCATTTATTAAACCATGATTAGCTAGTCAAGCACTGAAAACTTTTACATGTTAGTACAGTCTGTTCAGTACATGACTCATGTTCTTGTGCATGTGAGCCCAGTAGTCAGATAAACCCAGGAGACAGGATTGTCTCTTCAGTAGCTGTGGCTTCTCCCGTTGTATAATCACCATTTGTCTGTTCATCTACCAAACCTGGTATCGACTTAAAGCTATAGATGATGGCGTTGAACTGTCTGGTTTGGTTCCTAGACCAAATCTCCTTCCACAGACGGATGTATCATTTTTGATTCCTCTGTTTCAGAAGCGCGTCTAAATTAGAGTTTTTTGTCACGGTTAGCACTCCACAGTTCCACATTTGGATTCTTTATAAGCATCTGGACCAACATGACCAAGCTTTGGCCTTTCATAACTTTATGGAAATATTAATACACTGAACACGCTATCTTAGATATGAAGACAGTCTCTCAGACTCATTTATTTTTAAAAAAAGATCAAATTTTACTGGTTTGAGAAGTAAGAAATTAAGAATTTAGGGTTTTTTTCCTACTATAGCTTTATCTTACATTCATTTAAGATGTGCTCTGCTATGCAATTACTTATTCCACTGGACAGAGTCTGACGCTAGTTTAAACATTTATCTACCTTTTGATATGTCTGTTTGTATTTATCTCATTCTGAGTTTAAAAATTGACTTGGCTTTTGGTGTTACTTGAATACTTAGGATGCATTCATTACGGTACTCGTATGGTGCTTACTCCAGCTTACTAAATAAAAAAACACACTGTCAGAGGCACTGACAACACAGTGTCAGATTTTTTCCACTACAATGGAAGTGTCACCTTTCAGAAATACAGTTCAGCAGTAGTTGCCTATCCAGATACTTATTTTTCCAGAACAAGTTTCTTCCTACAAAACAGCACTTTACAATGTAGACTAAGCTAAGAATGGTGTGGTATTGTGTGGATCTTTGTGCAATATAGCTGTTTGGTGACTACTGTGTGATTTGCAAAGCTCCATGCAAGTGTGAATCATGTAGACACTTTCTAGACATCTAAAGCTTTAACAAAAAGGCCTTGTTTAAAAATACTCTGAAATGTAAATGTGATGTCTTTGGTTTTTTTTAATAAAAGCTGAAAATACAGTAGCTTGGTCATTCACATTATTGCATCCCAGCTCTGACGTACCTCGGTTGAAATAATATTTCTTACAATAAATGACACCAGGTGACCTGTGGGGAGAAAGCAGTGCTTTTGGTTCTCAAGTCTGCCCATATACCTGTACCTGTAATTTTAGGAGGACTAAAGAGGCTAGTTTGGACTAACTGCCACATCAGACTTTTTTACTGACGATGCTGATGTTAGGAACTTGGCTGCCTGAGGCTCCCTCTCCAGGCAGGGGAGGAAAATGTGTGTCCAGAAGGAGCTTGGCTGTTGGGCATTTTCGAGGGAACTTGCTCATTCCTTAATGGAGGAAGCAGATGGTCCTTGGCTCTCCAACCTGAGCAGCCCAGCCAAGAGACCTAAGCTAGGCTGGATGGGCCTGCCTTGCTCTGCAATTCTGAAAACTGGTGCCACTGCTTAAATCTGCATCTGTTTGAAAATTCACTGTTTACATTTGTTGACGCTGCTGCTTTCAGGGTGTTTTGAAGTTCCGGCTTCTGGTGGTTGCTGCCTTCAGGCCTGCTGTGTGTGCACCCGCGGGTGGTGGAGGCTGTAGTCACAGTGACCCCCTGTGAGCTGTGCTGGTGCGGTTAAAGCAGCCGCAGAGTCAACATACGTATGTGTATACTTCAGGAGGGAAGGGCTGACGCTCCTGGGAAAGCAGGAGTACGGAAGCAAAGTGCAGTATTCCGCTGAATTCTCTCAGCGTTCTGATTTGACTGCCATCCCCAAGCACGTCGTTCAAAGGTATACATGACAGGTTTGTTTATTGCTTGAAGCCGGGTAAAACCAACGCTGTAGAGACAGGAGGGTGGCTGAGGAAGCAGTTCAAAAGGGCTCAGGCTGAAGAAAATGCTTGGTGCCACGTCAGCAAACGAATGGAGAGCTGACTGGCGCTTCCTGAGATCCTTGCCGTCAGGGGAGGACTGAGATGGTGCGTGGTCTTTGGCTCAGCTCCTATTCAGCAACAACTTTCTGAAAGGTTATTTTGAGGTTCAGAAAAACAAACCGTGCCTCTGTGTGAGAGAGAACTTCAGTTTGCGCTGGAGTCTCAAATTAGAAAGAAGCGGCTTTTGACTTGGCCTGAAGGATATTTCTAGCTCCTTGGCAAAATAATAAGCCTTTTTGTGTATTTATTGCCCAACTATAAACATTGCACTGGGCAAATCCAACTTAGCATGAAAGGATCCATTTGTTCTTGCTTGCCTGCTTGTTTTGACAGGCTTAGTCCTTGTTCTTAACCCTTTTATTCCTCCTGCCTCCTATCTCCCGTAAGACATTTGTAAGGGAGAAATGGAAGGCTCGGACACTATCAAAAAGTGTTTCTCTCAAAATTTTATATCTTTTCCTGCCTGCTTATTAAATCTGCCTCTCTTTTGCTCTGTTGCACCTGTAACAGCTCAGTTTTGGTGCAGTTACTGGACTTTCTGCTCTTTTCTCAGACCTGGGAACAACTACAGCAGCAGCATCCTCTCTCCTCCGTGCACTGTAACTGATGTAGGAAGGAGGAAAAAAAAATACAGAGCTGTCCTTAAACCTATCAGATGGAGAGAACGTGCCCTAGGTAGATAGAAAACTTTCACCTTGGGGGGGGGGGAGGGAAATGGTTTCAGAGGAGAGGAAAAATGACTATGTTCTTCCACGGGGTCCGTGAGTGACCATTCTGCATGGGTAGTTGAGCGGGGCAGGGAGCCAGGCAGGCAGAGCAGGTTCCCGCCAGTGGTGCTAAACGTGTACAACCCGCAGTACAACTTGGCATGGTGTCCAGAAATGGCTGTTTCTGGGGTTGCAACCTGGTAGGCAAAAGCTGGGAAGTTCAGTACGTTCCTCCCAGTTTCTTCCGATGTGGCATAATGTCCAAATGACTTTGTTTCTGCCTGAGCTTAAGTAAAAAGATTATATTTAGCCTCTGTCTGTAGCAGTTGATTTAAAAAATGTCCATCCCCAGCAAAAAACTTGTCTGATTATCTATCCATCCTTTCTTAAAAAGAGAACTGCGGTGTAACTTTTAACAGTCAAATTTATATTAATGCAATTTAAATGAGTCATCATACTTGGTTATATAGCACGCCACAAAACTACCCAAACTAAACCAGTGGAATGAAAAGATTTCCTTTAAGAATTAATCTCATAAATACTCCTTCAAAACCAAGTTAGGCGATGAATTAAGATTAAAAATTAAGAATTCACTTGAGAAGTCATTTCGTAAGAGAATTGCAGGGATCTGAACTAACTGCTTGGCTACGGAAAACAAGCAGCACTTCCATTTCATTCATCACTGAACCTACCTATATATAGACATGTGAGTATATGCATTTCTATTTATGCCTGCGTGCGTGCCTCTTTTTTGCTGGAAAGTTACTTGACTACTCATGAAATTCTGAAGAAGGCCAGAAAACACTGACGCTCATTCATATAATACCGACAATTGTTGTTAGGACCATCTTAATCAGGATTTTGCATATCGCTGGGCCAAGTCCATCCAGGTGTTTAGACTATGCCAGGTGACGGAGGATGGTCCTTTCCTGTGCACCTGGGGCTGCAGAGGGCGAAGGAACTGTTTACCATGAGGCAGAAGGACCTAAGTTGGTGCATCTCCTGCACACCTGAACGCTAAGCCAGAAGATGTGAAGGTGTGAGCGGAGCTGACGGGATGATTTTTCCTCAGCTTTTCCTCACTGAACCTGGAGACACTGGAGACACTTGTCACCTCCCTCCCTGCTGTTTCTTGGGACTTAGAAGAAGACTCTGGAGTTGGGAGTGATGTTGGGGGGCACCTTTCAAGCCCAATTCCTGCATCTCTGCTGGCAGAAATAGTCCGTGGCCATGTCCACACAATACCCATGCGGGGTTTGGGCTCCCACAGCACCTGCCTGTGAGGAAGACGCCTTCTCCATTGACTGCCTGGGAGCTAACTGGCAAAGGAAGCTGAATTTGTCGCTTTTTCCCTGATTTAGAAGATGCTATGTATCAGGCACCCCCTGATACTTCAGGGTGTTTATGCAGGTGTGAATTCATTCACACTGATTTTATTAAAACTTCTTTCTGCCTCACAGGGGAACAGGCAAACTCTTACACAAAATAAATCTAGCTCAAAATGTTAATTAATTTTTTTTTTTAAATTACAATAGAGTCCATTTTAGAGAACTATTGAGACAGAAAAATATGGATGAAGAAGGGTAAGACTGGGACTCGTTAGGAGAAAAAATAAATGTGTAGTAGCAGGTTTGTACTATTTTATTTCAGAGCACTATGTTCCAAACATAAAAAATGATGAAAAAAGCATTTTCAAGACACCAGCGAGGAAAGGATGTACTGGTAAGATTTCTCTCGGCAAATACTGTTTTTTCTCTAAATACCTTAATGCATTTCCTAATTCACAGATCATTATTCTTTTTTTAAATTTTATGCAGCTTGTATTTTTTCAGGCTCCACAGAGGCAGGCTGGCATCACTCTGAGCCCCATCCAGCTGCCCATGCACCAGCCAGCACCTGGCAGTCACAGCACCCAGACTGGTGCGTTACTGGTGTAATCAAAGGGCAATAACATACAGCATACAGATTTGGAGTGTAAATGCATTCAGGAGTATTTAAACATAGGTTTATGTTCCAGCACCCCTTTTTTAACTTGCCATGAAAGCAGACAGTACAACTGGACACATGGGCTTGGGGGGGGCCTTCCCTCAGGGCCCTGCCATCATTTTTTGTTGGGCCCCAGGTGCTGGTTTTGACTTTCTAGTGTCTCCCCCTTTACTCAGTTTTTCCTTCTTAGGTTCTCCCGTCTAGCTAGTTGCTGGATTTCTAGTGTTAATGCAAGCAGAAGGGTTTTTTTGAGAGAAGAAGTGCAAAGAACATGCCCTTGGAGACCACATAATCACTTGTATAGTTATTATATATGTTAAGGAGCAAATAGTAATATTCAGTTGTTTACAGTATTGACCTACTGCCTGTTTTAGTATTTTATTATTTACAACAATTTTAAAAAGAAAAGACTTAAACCTAGTTGTATGAGCTTGATTTTTTTTTTTTTTTTAACTTTAAAGAAGACCTGTCACTACTATTTTTAAAAGTGTAGTCGACATTGTTTAAGAAATACTAATTTCTTAATTGTGATTTTGTCGTTCTGGTCCAACCATTCACCATGCCCGTTTTCTTTTCAAAGAGGAGGCAAGAGCAACCAGCATTAGCACCAGCTCTCAGCTCAAGCTCCTGCTGCAGTGCAGTGCCTCCCTTTGACTCACCCCCTGGTTACCTTTGGGGAGATCTTTGTTCACAGGACCTCTAGCTCCAGGTTCACATCCCAGTAAGGCCAGCTGCGTGTGTTGCTGAGACTGGAACACGTAGCAGGGCAGCAAGGAAGATATGCTGAAATATTTTTAAGAAAGCGTAATCCAAGCATATTGGCTGATAAGCAGAAACTAAAGTAGTTAGGAGAGATGGGCTGTGGGGCTTCGCAGCAGCCATTGGCAGCATTTTCTGGGAGACAGGCTGAGCCGGCTTTGTTCAGCTCATGTACAGTCAGTGTGTGCTTTGCTTTATACAATCTGCAGTCTCGACAACAAACACCCATCTACTTCTCAAGGCAGAGCCGCAAGATTTAAGACTGCATGAAGTGCTCTTTGACATGGGACCAACCCAGGCTTTAACGTGTTTTCGAATGTTGCTGGTAGCACTGGGCTGTCCTCCACAGAACACAGAAGAAATGGAAAGGCACAAGAGCTGGCTGCTTTGAAGTAAATCTGGGAAATGGTTCTTCTCCTTTGAAATGCAAACCTGATGGCAAAGCCACTGCTCTAGTGGCCGCCGTTCCCTTTGATACGGCACATACAATGCAAATGAATGCTAGAGAGTGACAATCAAAAGGCTTTGAGAAGCAAAGGACCAGAGAAAAGATACTCTTATTTTTCACAGCAATACTCTGCCTGTTGAAATAAAGAGTTCAACAAGTAGGGCTGCAGAGACCAACCTGTTGGAAATTAAGTTAGAAGCTTGCACCTCCCCAGTGTGACTCAGTGGACGATTATACTGTGCTTCACTGTTGAGATTACTATTGCTCACCTTTGCAATGTGTTTGTAATGAGAAATTCAGGTTTGGCTTTGCCAGCTTCTACACAGATTGTTGAGAAATCTGCTGGAAGTTCCTAAGTTGTCATTAGGGTGAACTCTGATTTAAGAAGAATGTTCTTTATTAATATGAAAAAGATTTCTTGGTCACTAGTTGACATTTCTCCCTGTTGTGGATTTAGCAAAACATGAATTTCTTACACTTTTCTTTATTTCTTTTTAAACCAATACAAAACATTTTTTTCCCTTGTGGCGCCATCATTTGCTGATAATACCAAAAGGAAAAGCAAGTTCTACTGAGAAAAAAAGAGAAGCCAACTCTTTCTAATTTCAAAACAGTATTAAATTTTATTTTAAAAAGACCAAAGTCTAAGAAGTCACCACAATATCCTATAGGTTGCACCTTTCTGAAGTAAGACATCACTAAGAAAGCTGATGTCTGATGCAGGCATAATTATTTCTCCTTTTCAGTGCAGACAGGATTTTAACCGTGTTCTTTAACCCAACATAGCGACAAACTGGATTAATCCAGTTTACAAAGCAAGCTTAGGTTTCATTCACACCTGTTTATATCATGCGTGAACAAGCCAAAATATGTTCAGCCCCAACTTGGTTGAAGTTACGAAGTGGGCTTTGTTCCAAGGCTTGCTGAAGCAAGTAAGAAATCAGAGGAAAGCAGCTTTAAGTCAAGGTACTGAAAAACAAAAAGGATATGATCATAAATGTTGCAGAAAATTTTACAAGTGTTATAATCTTTTCATTATAATCTTTTCATACAGGACATTTTGACTTCTCTCGTCCATAACTGAGTTACTGATCAGAACATTTCTATCTCACTGCCCTTCCCCTCCTTATAGTAGGTTTAGTCTGAATGCTTGCAAAATATTGTATATGCTGACATAGTGACTGAAATATTTAACAGATAATTAATGTTAGGTTGTTTTGTTTAACAGCTGCAGCTTTCTATCTTATCAAAGTGGTAAGACCACAATATTGCAAGTTATCAAACTATTTGTTGAAGAGGAAGGAAAATCCTGTTCTACACCTTCATTGACAAGCTCTGATTTGAGCCTTGGGTAGTTATCATTTGACACAATTAACGTTAACAAGCTTCAGATTCTTCAAGTTTTGTGCTAAGTTTTGCACATTTAATATTAAAGCCTATTGCTGGATTCAATGGGAGAGAAAATGTGTGTTGAGCCTCAGTCAGAAAATACCAAATAATCTTTCTCATTTTGAAACACAGCTAATCCCCTCCAGGAAAGCTGAGCTCTCCTATATTTAAGAAAGTGTATTCTACTGACAAAACATTGACTGATCATTTGCTTTTGCTAAACATCTTCCACACAACAAGGCTGTCAAAGACAAAGCTAAGAAAAATGGAACAAAACCAGCTTACATTACGTAAACCCATCTTGCTTGCATTAGCTTCAAGACCTCATCGCAGCATTTCAGTAACTTTATGAATTCCAGATCAGACCCTGAAAGAAGCCAAGAACACCACAATTCCTTCAACTCCAAATTAGCTTTCAGCTGGAGAGATGCGAGTGTCTGCCCACATGGATGTTGCGGAATGATGAAGAACTTTACTTAACAAGAGCCATGATCTTCGGCACATTAAACAGAAAACCTAGATTCCTGCAAAGAAATAGTCTTGGACTCCTTTGTGTTCCAGAAATTTCTGCTATTTCCCTCCTCACTCACCTGCACATTTTACTTCTCGTTGCATGGCCATTTTTACACACAGTGATGTCAGATGGCTGGACTTTCAACCTCTGACATCATGGCTTTGGGCAATTAGCATGATCATATCTGCTTCTACTCAAACACTCAGATTCCATTTGAAATAGGTATGTCTTCAGCTGAAAAGCCAGGTTTCTCTGGCACTGTGCAGTCTGCAGCCTTCCAGGTCTGACAATTACTATAAGTAAGTCATGAGCTTAGTTCCATTAAGTTGCCGTCATTAAACCATACAGCTGGCAATCACACCACCTCTCGTGAACCGCTGTGGGTACAGGGCAGTCAGAACCCTTCTTAAACAGCACTTCTTGAGAAGCAATGCATTCAGTCGCTTATTCTTCAAAGCCGCTATATTTTCATTAAATACTGAAAAGCAACAGGTAGTGGCTGTAAGTTAGTGCCTTGCTATTTATCTATTTTTAAGAGACTCAAGCAGCAAAGTCTGCTACAGGATACCCACTGAAGGCATGAAGCTTGTAAACTACAGCACCAGAGCCCATTTTCTGGGCCACTGGCAGCGTTCTTGCTCATGGCACATGGCATGCAAAGGTTGCAGCCTTTTGCCTGGTTGTGTTTGTGCTAAAGTTTTTGCTACCAGCCTGAAGAATAGTAGAGGGCAGCACTGTCCAGACATGCTGGGCAATGGGAATTATACTGGGTGCCCTCCCAGAGCGCCTACAAGGCAGATGCCTGGGGTGAATCATTAGGGAAAGGTTAGGTGAGACCATACAGGGATCCCTTCTGCAAGAGTACTGGTGGGGCCCTGCCTATGTCCTGGCCCTGGCAGGGCTGATCAGCAGCTGAGGGGCACGGCTGGGCTGGGGCTGCTGCCCCATTGCAGCCCACCCAGTGCCCCCCCATCCCTGTCCCCCGCCCCCACCATCTCCCAGGGGCCACCTGGAGATCCAGGAGAAGGCTGTGGATTTATGCTGGCAAGCAACTGAGGTTTAGATTTGTCTCCTTTTTGTTTGATCTGATTACAGACCATAATGCCATAACGAAAAAAATCTGATTAGATCATGTAAAAGGCTAAGAAACATGCATTTCTACTTGGGATGCCATAACAGGCAAGGGGGCTGGGATAAGAAAAGAGGAAGTTGAAAGTAGGATGCCTGCTTAAATTTAAAACCTGCAGCTACAATCAATCTACTGTACTGTTCAAAGTCAGTTACTGAATTGCTGCAGGTGGTAGAGGAATAGACGTATTAATTTATGATGTATGGCTAGAGGAAGCTCTCTGTTAGGGTGTATTTCAATGCAAGCAAACATAAATTAGCTACTATAAAGGCAAAGCATTTCTAAATGTCAGTGAGGAAAAAAAGGAACAAGTACTTTGCAGACTAGCAACATCTGAATAGTCTGTTCCAAAGGGTATCTGGTCCCATGCACCCACAGTGCCAACCATTTAAAAACTGTTGCTTCAAAACGTAAGATACCTGCTTTAGCCTCAACTTCAGTGTGTCTGGTCACCTATTTGAGATAGGTAGGGTTTTTTTAGGAATGTGCCCCTCCCAATGACTTTGAAAGCAGTCATGTGAGCCAAAGCCTGTATAAATGTGGCCCAAAGTGGCTTTTGCCGAGGAATACCCGAAATGAAATCCTGCCGTGTCCAGAGCCAGCTTTTCCAAATTGTGATTCAAGGGACCCAGCCAAAGACTAGGAAAGCCCAGCGGCAGGTTCGTTGAGTGTAGCAGGGGTTGCTGTCTAGCAGCCAGAGCAGGCAGCCCTACCTATTGCCTCTTAAAAAAAAAAAAAACAAACCACAACCCCAAACCAAACAATAACAACAACAACCAAAAAAACCTCAACAACAACAACCAACCAACAAAATCCCACACCACTTTGCCTCATTTTCCCACCTGGCTTTCTCAAAAGCGCCAGCCAAGGGCCCCCCCCACCTTGCCGCCTGCTTTACCGCTGCGCTCTGCCGCCGTGCTGCCGGGCGAGGGCAGCCCTGCACCGCCGCAACGGGCCCGGCCGCGGCTGGGAGCGGGGGCGCCGGCCGCCGGGGCCGGGG
>JAVKLA010000074.1:21958946-21971256 GCA_034782735.1 Sagittarius serpentarius | reverse complement strand
ATATAATAACCAGTGAAGGAGTATTAATTACACTTAAGTCTTGTAATTTTTAAATTCAACCAATGTAAAAGGGAGAAAACTTAAGTTTCCTGAAGGTGGAAATGTGAGTAGTGTGCTTCAGGCTACAGTCTAGAATTATTAATTTAGTGTCATCTGAAGGTGTCTCAGACTTCAAAGAATTGTAATTAATCACTAGACTATTTAGGCCTGTTCTGCTATGCTTGTTTGCTGCCCTGCATGAATGAATGATTGTTTTGGAAAGTGCTTAAAAAATGCGAAATAGATGTGAAATACATTTTAAAACCAATTCAGACAGTACCAGCTGATAGATGCTGTGTTTCATGTAGAATCTGGGAGAGGAGGGTAGGAGTGCAGTGAAGGGATTTCTGTCTTCCTGTGTGTAAAACTTCAGAACTAAAGCCTGGTTTATTTTATTGTAGCTTAATTTAATTTAATTTTTCCAGGGTTCCAAATCTCCTTCACCAAGACCAAATATGCCATTACGGTACTTTATAATGAAAAGTAGTAACGTGCAGAACATTGATATTTCTCAGCAGAAGGGTATATGGTCTACCACCCCAAGTAATGAACGAAAACTAAATAGAGCCTTTTGGGAGAGCAGCATGGTTTACTTAATATTTTCTGTTCAAGGGTCTGGACACTTTCAGGTGAGTCTTTAGTTAATACTAAATAATTGCTTTGGTTGATGGTTTAGGAGATTGCAGCAAATGACTGTGTAGTATGGAGGGTTTTGCTTATGACTTCTGACCTTCTAATAAGTAGAGTAGCAAGCAAATGTATCTAGTTGCTGAGGAAAGAGTAGTTCATTCTTCTCTGAAATACGCCCTTTTAGCTAACTCAGTTTGTCACCCAAAGGCTAAGACTGAATTGCCTCCAAACATCTTGAGTCAGAATAATGTTTATACCCTACATTAATCCTTTAAAGAACCAACAAAACAAACAAACAAAATCCAAATTAAGCAGGGGACTGCTGCTCTTTTCTTTGCATGCCAAAGTAAATATTGTACGTGAACAAGCAGTTCTAATCAAGTCATAGTGTCCTAAAGCCAGGGAACTCAGATGTCCTTATGACAAATTTTAATAAAACCTATTTTGCCTGAGCTGTCGTTTGTAAAAGCTGGGAAGCTGGAAAGTCACGGCTATGGTTCTTCCAGAGCTGTGTCTTGACTTCAAGTTTAGCAGGTTTATTTGTCAACAGTTTGTTGTACAACAGAGTTGTAGCCAATTTGAAGTTAAAGATGACCTGGTAGTGCAAAGTGGCAGGTTAGCTCTGTTGTAGAGTGGGTTAAACTCCGTTGCTCCAGGTAAAGAAAGTTCAGCTTACCTCTTTATATATAAACTATTCATTAAAGTCAGCTAAACTTAAAATCTAATGAACCAGCCCAAATACAGCTGTCTCAGTGATACCACAGAAGGATTACGGTGAGATATACATATGATGATTTGGCAGATGTAGATGTAATATTGGAAAGTATTTTTCAGCATGCCAGGTGATACTGAAAATGGGCTGTTGTATCTGTGCTCTTAGAAGCTGGAAGGGGAAGACATGCTGAGGTCAGGAGCGTAGGTGGTTGATGTTGCCTTGCTCTTTCAGTTTTGACAATGCGCTGGACATGGGAATGTGAGATTAACATTGCTATTAATATTCTCTTGTACCAAATGTCTCTTTACTTTCCACTTTTATTTTTCCTCTGTTCCTTTTATTGATTTCTGTTTAAGTCTGGCTTAAGCTATCTAGGACTGCATGTCTTACAACAGTAGTGTGTACTCGTAACTTATGTAGTGCACTGCATCTCTTGGATTCCTAAGTCATAACTGGCATAAATTTGCCTGAATCCTTGATAAATTGGGTGTATAGTGGTTTTTGTTTTGTTTGGTGTGTGGGCAAGTAGGGGTGTCCCTAAATAAGTTAGAAGCAACCTTGGATTTGGAGTTGCTTTCATTTTCTTTCTGAATACTTGCCATGTTGGAATTTCTTCCAGCTTCATTGAAGAAGGAAATAAAAGCAACTTTGACTTCTTTATTTGAAAAACAGCTACACTCTCTTAGTTCTGTGTGAAAATTTAACGTAGAGGGAACATGGGAAGGAAGGAATGGATTTCTGCAAAAAATACCTACAACTAACAAGGAATAGCTAATGGACTATTATGTAGTAGAACATTCATCTTGATTCCTTACACTTCAGATGTTTTTACAACACCTTTTTAACCTCTGTTACAAAGCTTAAAAAAGCTTTTAATGGTAATAGTGAGAGATTGAGAGACATTTTCTGTGGTCAGACTCTAGAAGGCATATTTGAAGTGGAAAAACAAATTATACTTCTTTTAACTTTCTAGATGTGAACATTTTAAAAGATCCAGCTTCATGGGAGAGAGTGTGTGAATCACTTTGAAACTAATTTGCAAGTTTTATATGAAGTCTAGTCATTTATTGAATTCCAACGTAAGCAGATACGCGCTAGTTATATCTTTCCTTTAATATTTCTATTTTTGCTCCAGGGTTTTGCTAGAATGGCTTCAGAGATAGGGTGTGAGAAAAGTCAAGACTGGGGATCGTCTGGTTTCGGAGGTGTATTTAAGGTGGAGTGGATCCGAAAAGAAAGTGTTCCTTTTCAGTTTGCACACCATTTGCTCAACCCTTGGAATGACAATAAGAAAGTACAGATAAGCAGAGATGGCCAGGTAATGTTACTCTCTTCTAAAGTCTCTGTACTTAGTAGAACTGTGTATTGTTTATTAGCTTGTTTATCCCTGACATTTATCTCAACTGTCCTCATATATCTGGTAATCTGAATCACAGTCCATTGATGCACATTGTACATTCTGCTAATGCATTGCTGTTGAAGTAATGGAGGCTTTTTGACAAAATAAAAAAAAAGATTTAAAGTTGGATGCTTCCAAAAATAAAAGCTTTCTGGAATTTGTAACTTTGGTTCTGGAGATTTGTTCCCTGTTTGGTTCAGATTTGTTCCCCGAGATAGTCTGTCATACCCAAATAACTGTTCATAATTACAGCTTTGAGTTTCTTGTAAAGACTGAAGAGAATCTTGAGATTTGAGGTAGAATAAAGCTTAGGACAGTTCTCCAATCTGTTAAAGCTAAATGCAGCTACAAAAAACTGGAAGAAAATCGGCACAAGAGTTCTCTGTGGTGGTTTCAGCATTCTCACCAGTCCCCTCCCAAAATGCCTCCTTGATAGGAGATTCTAGAGCTAAACTTTTTGTATCATCTTCTCACTACTTCCCCCAAACCTCTCCAGCTGTAAGAATGAGGAAAGTAACGTAATGTAAGAATGAGGAAAGGAACATAGCACATGGAGGTAACAATGCTTCTGTTGTAAGTGGCTCTTAAGACTTGAAGAGTCTCAATGATCTTAAAACCAACTGGTTTATATTAATGTCTATGATTCTACCGAGACCCACTGTATTAGCTGTGACCTGTCTTTCCACATTCTCCACCACACTTGGTGGAATTAAACTTAAGATGTGGAGAATAAGGAACCTAGTTAATAAGTAAGTGACCTGTGGAAGGTAGAAAGTGTATGGTGCATATGTTCTTGTATGTGGTGGTGGTGTGTTCACTCAGAATTCTTTTCTTATGAACTGACATCTTACTGTGACTGAAAAAGACCCCAGCCAACCTGTAGGCCAGGGTTACTTATGAAACCTTTTTCCTCCTTTTGAGCCCTAGGAAAAAAAAAACCTTCCTCTGCGGGGAATTCTAATGTATGTCTTGGTAGCAAAAGGAATGAGCTTTTTCAGAAAGACTGAAAGCAATCACCAGTAACTTCATCTAACAGTTTTGTTATAAATAGTTTATGTGTGTTCAGTAGTAGCAGTGCAAATAACTTCTGTAATTTCCTGCTCATTTCTAGGAGCTGGAACCACAAGTTGGAGAGCAGTTGCTACAGCTTTGGGACCGTATTCCTTTGGCAGGAAAAAACTTACTGGTTGAGTGTGTCAAATAATGTGATAGAGGTAGTTATTTCATGTGTTACTGCTGTTTTTATGATAGAGGAAAAGCTATCTATATATGGTGTATGATTACAGTGCTGTCTTTCCTTTGTGTTTGTGAAAGAACAGGTACACTTAGCACTAAATACTCTCTTCCTTTTGATTTTTGTTTTCTAGCTGTGGTTGTTGAAACATAGCTATAACCACTAGAACCAGCAGTGTGCCTGCAATATAAAGATGGTGAAGAAGGCGACGCAACAAGCTCCTGAAGTTTACTCATGCAGTGGAAAAATAAGAGGGAATTATGGAATTATGTTGGTTTCTGTATTTCCTTGTCTTAACAGATGTCATAACATTATTCACCAGCCTGTTTTTGACTGAATTATTTTTTTACAGTAGTGTGCAGTTAATACTTAAAAACATGGTTAAGTTCAAAATTGAGTTTGAAACAGTGGACCACATATAAGTTGTTTGTGGGTTTAAAATAGCACAGCAGACAGTTTAAGTATACAGTTTACATTTAAAGCTTTCTTAACACAGTAAAATGTATGAGAGAAACCGGTGTAATATTAATCAATCAATCTTGTGGTTCGTGTAAAATAAATTGGGAATAGATGTCTCCAAATATATTGGAAGATTCCATAAGGATTTGTTGAACTTCTATATGCACAGTGCATGAGAGCGGGATATATTCATAAAAACAACTGGACAGCTGGAGAATGTAAAATTTTATTTTAAATACATAAGTGAAAGGAACATGAGACTTAAAGTGGATTGGTCCAGTAGTGTTTCCAGTTTCAGTTATTTTTCAGCTTTAAAAGGTACTCATACTTTGGCAAGCTGAAACAGTCTTTCCGAGGCCTGCTGCCAAATGGTACTCTAATGGTTCACTAACTTGGGCATTATTAGAAGATTTTTATTTCTTAAAAAAAAAAAAAACCTACCGGTACAACTTTCTTCATCTTTCAGTTTGGTCTTCATGCTTTCTATACTTTAATTTCTTTTTTCTTCTTCTACACTACTGTTGTTTTGTTTTATTGGGCTTCTCCTTAGTCGCTAAGATGCTGTACTATAAGGCTGGTATAAATTCAGTCTGCTCACTGTCAGCGCTATGTTCGTGGTCATTCTTAGATTAAACCAAGAGCTTTTTCTGCTTCTGAGCCTGTACTTACGTTTTTCATGTCTGCTAAGAATATTTGCGCAGTCCAGAGTATGCTGTGTATTCATTCTTGCATTCTGTGTAGTGACTTCCATACATAAACAAGTCAGTTTTGCCTTTGCAAAACTAACAGGGTCCTTGCAAGGTTAGTATTGCCTAATACGGTATTTCTGGAGATGGTGTGTTTAACAGAGCTATGAGGCTCATATTGCCTTACACACTATTTCCAGGCCCGTGCCCGCCCAAAGGAATGTGGGGCGGTATTGGTACAGGATTCCCAGGCCCCATGCATAGGAAGGACAGAACTGGCACAGAGCAGGGGTGTAATGTTTGGTTAACAAGCCTAAATAGTGCTTCTGCAGCTTGATGATAAAAAGGACAGTCCAGCCAAGGAATTTGCATTCCCCAGGGTCCTTGGCTGATCTGGGTCACTTGCCGACCTGAGAGCCATGGTCATATAACTCTTTCCATGCTCAGCTGTTAGGTCTAGCCCAGTCTTGGTGAATTACTTGACTTGCTGTTGTTATGACCCAGATAACTGTACTACTGATGTGTATTTTTTCCTGTGCTGTTATTTAGAGAGAAACTATCCCTGAAGCTTTTGGTCTGGTGTCTGTGACCATATCCTGAACCTGTAACTTGACAGGGCTGCCTTAAGCCCTTACACTTTGGTGTAAGAAGTGAGATACGGTACACTGCATCATGACCAGCCCTGACCCTGTAGTGAGTGCCTTAGTTGATTATTTTGGCACACTGCCCTGCCCGTAGATGTCAGATTCTACTTTGATTAGAGAAAGTCAGAAAGACAGAAACACAAAGGGAGAGTTACTCTGCTTGTATCTCTTAATTCATTGCCTTAGAGATACTGAGCAGTGTTTGAAAGCAGCCCAAGCTGACTACCTATGAAAAGAACTGGCCCACACCCCATAGGACACTGGGGCTGCAACAGAGAAGACTCCAGCCTCTGCCTGCGTTAAAAGCTGTCCGGCTAATGTGGAGAAACTAGAGCAATGCATGGTCCCCCATGTAGCAGTATCTGGGAAAAACTTTGCTGTCGTCTGGAAGCTGCAGAAAAGGGGATTTCTTTCATTAGAGACCCAGAAGGCACGGATGATGCTTGATCCGATTCAGATTCTGACAATGCTGTCAAATTCTTCCCTTCCTGAAAACTTACTAAATCTGACCAGTTAAAACAGTATGATGCTACTGGAGGTACGACAGGTGCCTCTGCATGGTCTTTCATGAGCACAGACCTAGTCACGCTAAGCAAGTGCTATCACAGATCTGTTACTGTGGATTATTTAACCTGGCTTGCAAATATGTTACATGACAGGACACACACCATCTGAGTTTCAGACTGGAAAGCCTGGAGACTCACTTTGGGGTCCGGGATCCCACTATAGCTTCCAGCAGGAAGTATAGATGCTGTCTTCAGGGCAGTACTAGCCTATATTCAGAGAACTACCCTGAGATGACTGAGCACCCCTGGCTATTCCCTGGGCCAGTCGCACAGATTTGAAATTGAGCACAGCTAGGCTAGTTATCAGTCACGCTTTAGAAGTAGCCCCTGTGGCAAAGGAAGACCTATGTGGACATTGTCACATATGACCCACTAGTGCCCACTAATCAAAAAGGGTCGTGGTCTACTTGGAGCCCATTTAAAGTCAATAGGCAGTGTCCTTACAGGCACAGCACCCAGCCCCACCTGGGCCCAGCTCTTACAAACGGTAGTTTCTGCTGTGCCCATTCATACCTCGTGTCCAGGCAGTTAAAAATGCCCCTACGCTTGTACGAAGAAGAGGGGTGCGCAGGAGCTAATTATGTATTGAGATGCTTTTAGGTACACTTGAAAATACTTGCTTTTTCTTCCATGATTTGTCACTGTTCTCTTGGTGATCAGACTTCATACAGTTGGCTTCATTTTAGCAGATACTTTAGCAAGTATTTTAAAGCAAGATTCACGTTATTTTGCTTGTTTCACATCTTTGTTTTAATGATTTTAATGCTGACAAAACTAGGACAAATCCACGTTGATGGTGTGGACAGTTAATGTGATCTTTTTGGTTCTAATAAGCTGAGAATTTGTTTTTCAGTTGTACTCCATCTTCCTTTCCTCTTTGTATTTTCTGCTTTCTTTCCTTTTCCCATGAAGTTGCACGTAACTTCACGGATGTGCATACAGGATTGCTGTTAGCATCTGAACTCAGGAACAACTGTATCAGAGATGAGTAGTGTCTAGAGAAGAGATCTAGGGGACTTTTCTTGAAGCTACTGAAGCATCAAAAGTTCATCTGTAAGGAGATAATTATGCTGGGTTTTAAATTATGATTTAAAAAAAAAAAGCAGCTTACCTCTGATCTCTAATTGTATGCTCAGTGCCGCAGTGTATCAGCAGTTCCTAGTGATTTCCGAGACTACCTTTAGAAGGCAGAGTCAACCAGTAGTTGCTGCTGCTCATCCTTTGGACTTCTGTCATTCAATAACAGTAACAGATGGTCTGTAAACTGAAGGTAAATGCTTTTTCTGTAAACAGCAATACTGCAACTTGTCTATGCCACAGTTTGCAAGAAGCATCATACAGTATATTTTATATCTATAGTAGATTTAAGTGTTTTAATAATTGAACTAAATTACTAGAAGAGGTTATTTTGAATGAAGGAACATGGAACAATGTGATGCACAGTATCTTGTTTGGCTGTGCAAAGCCATTTGCAGAAATATTTCTAAATAAAAATACATGTGCTGCCATCCATTTTCCAGTGCGCTGTCATTGCCTTTTTAACAAAAAATGAACAACTGTTTCTTGGTAATACCAAAATAATACGCATTTCTGAATTGTAACTTTTAATCAATCAGCATAAACTGAGAGAGGCTGGCTGAATGTCTGCAATAAAATATTCCACTCTTGACACTCAGAGGAAAGTGACTTTGTTTTCTCAGGTAAACTTTCAGTTTCTGCATTGTCATCCATACAAATTTTGCTAGGTTTCATCCAGTGGAAGTAATGGTGCCTTTATGGTCAGACATCGCTTCAGTTAAATTCACGCAAAATGTCTGTACAGTTATTTCACTGTGCAGCAATGAATTTTCTGATGGTTCTTTCTGCAGAATCTTTTTTTTTGTTGTTTTTTTTTTTCTCCTATGGAGCTGAATTGATTGTTCCAGAGCAGCCACTTTCTAACTGTATTCAGTCACGGTTTTTACTATCTGAATAATATCAGCAGTTTGTCTCCTGTTGGTCTGTGTCTTTCTACTCGGCTGCACTGTTTGCTCCCCTGTGGATTATGCTCTCTTGCTGTCAGCCACCATTGCTGCTGTCTTGCTGCGATCTTTGTTGCATCTTTTAACACATAGCACAGCACAGAAAGTAGGTGATGCTGCTCTGGATTAAAAGCTTTATTTGTTGTCATGGTTCTTTTGGCAGATGTTGAAAGGGTGTCGCGTAAAACTAAAAGTATAAGTCTGGGTGTCGTGACCCGGCCCATGCTGGACAGAGCAGGGAGGGGTTGTGTCAAGTTCGGAATTCCCTCGGGCTAAATTAAGGCGAAACGGCAACAGGCGATCGGTTAAACACTTTATTCATGACACAAAGCAGCCTGAACTTGAAAAGCCTGAGCGGTTGACGGCGTGGTTCCTTACAAAAGAATGGGCGTAAAACTACCATCAACAAGCACATTAGGACATGAGACAATACGGAGAGCCCTCCCGTTCAGTCACGGAGCGGACCCCCTTGCTTTCTAGGCTCCTCTCAGAGAGGAGTCTAGGGGTGGCTGGGTCCACTCCTAGTCCCAGACCTGGTCAACGGTTTATAGCTAAAGGGAGGAGGTGTGGGGGTTGTGACAAGGAGCGCGGGGGGGGGACCAGGGCGAGAGAGACAGACAGAGAGGGAGGAAAGATGTCACCAGTCCTGGGCCCAGCGTTGGTGGGGCCGGCCCGGCCTCCAGTGCCGCCCGGGCTCCCCGTGCCTGCGTCTTTTGTAGCCCAGTTCGCGCCCTTTCTCACCTCAGTCACGCCCCTCTCGGTTTCCGCACACCGCCCCTAACGATTTCCGTAATTCTTGTTCTCCTGGCCAGGCGCCCTTAACGGGGGTGGTCGCCGGCCCTTTCCCCAAAACTCTGGGTGACCCCTGGCCATATACGGTGGGTTGTCCTGCTCAGTCCGTCAGGGCGCGGGACTGCGCATCCTCCAATGCGCCTCCAGCGTCCTGTGTCGCATAGTGTTGCTAGGCAGAACTTGCCTTGTTGCAGCGCCCCGTAAGCAAGGTCCCTGCAAGCAAGGTCCCTTTCTCCACAGCAAAGACCGGGAAAGCCAGGTCCCTGTCAATCACGACGGGTGTTTGAGGCGTTAACCCCGTCCAGTCTCTCGCACTGGCTGTAAAGACAAATCAGTTCTCAGGAAAGCAGGCTGAGGGAGCACCTTGCATTACGTTAGAGAATAAAAAGTCAGAGTCCTGAAAACACTAAAACGCCTGGCACATAGCTGAATTAGGCAATTCAGAAAGGACGCTGTATTTTTATTCATGTCAAGCCCAGAAGAAGTTTTAAAGCTAACTCCATACTATGTGGGTGTGAAATTATTATTTGCCTTGTATAATGCACAGCTCTGAAATTCACAGCCTGATCTTGTGGCTTTGCCTATGTGAGTGGGCATACTGCATTTGGTACTGTTGATGTATAAGCAGAGGCTGGAGCCCGAGGCTCTTAAACAATTTCCCACTTTGTTCTATCTATAAGGGATATCTGGTGAAGGCTAGCAGCAATCAAATAAGATTAAGGAACAAAACACAATTGCCAAGATTGCTCCCATATGAGGATGTTTGGGATGCTGGTAGAAACTGCGAGTGAAATTGTGTGACACGTAAAACGTATTTAGTATCCTGTTCTCTTGTAAAACAATCTTTTTAAAAGCAAGCTGTGCAGAAAAGGATACCGACTCCCTGTAGGCCGACAAGCTTGCTGTGACTTTTAGCTTATAGTGTGTCCTGTCAAAATAAGAGCACAATCCTTGCTTTTTCGATTGTTTTCACAGCTCTGTTCAGATTAAGGAACTCTTTTTGTACTGCTTTTTCTGTTCCTTTAAGTGCAGGTGGTAATGAAGAAACCTGTCTTGCAGCCTGGCAAGGGTGGCATTTCAGTGGCTGCTGCTTTCAGCAGCTTAGGCGCTGCTAGGTTTTAACATGCCCTAAAACCTTATTAAATGAGGTGTCATCGCTGTATGAGAATTACTGTGCTCTATCCACACCTTCTGTATGGAAGAGGGGTATACCTTGCATTCTAGGACGGGCCTAGGGACTTGGTAAGAAGTACCAATCTAGGAGGGAGAGAAAAGAGAAAAGAAGGGCCACAGGACACCTTACAAACAGGCTGTGAAGCTTCCAAGAGACTGATTAACTGATGCTCTATCTTATTTTCCTGGTTACCTACACTGGTTGAATTGAATGAATGAAAGTAATGTAGATGTCGCATAGATTTCATGTGTGAATTTCTCTGGGTCTTCTGTCTTCAGAGGGACTGTGCAAATATGTTAGAAAGGACCATGGCCCAGCTTGGACATTAGAGGACTGCAACAGCCATATTTATATTTCTCTTTAGCCTGATGTTGAGGTACAGCTGAGCTGCTTTGTTCTGCTTTCATTCCTCTTTAGTGCATTGAAGCTGGATGAGGTCAGGAAGTAATTAAAAACAATGCCATGGTGCATTTACCCAAGATAGGTACACAGTGTCTGCCATTTTATTTTCCAGTACTCCAGTTCAAAAACTGCAGAAAACGTGCTTTTGTCAGAATTGAAACTCAGTGGGAATGTACCGGTTTTAACTAAAAGTCAGGACGATTTTGCCTGAAGCTGGAGATCACAGACACCCTGTTTTAATCCTCCTAGAAAAGGAAATATTGCTGGAAATGGGACCAAGGCAGCCTTTAACTTCCCAGACAAAAAAATCAGTAAGTGGCGGAGCTTGTCTGTAATCAGGTTCGTTTTAATCGATGGTGCTCCGCTCAGTAATGAATCAAACCAGCAACAAACGCTGTCAGGCTTTGGTAAACGTGGACACAAAGAGTTATAGGAAGTATCCGTGGGCTGAAAGGTCTCACCAGTCTGCCTAAGGTAGCTCTGTTACACTCCTACGAACACCAATACTACATTTTTTTAGGTCAGAGGTTTCATGAACTCTGAACATGTCAAAGCTGTTGAATTATTTGTAGTATCAGTGGTGAGACACTGGATGAGTAGGGGTGATACTGGAAGAAGCATTCATCTTGGAATATAAACCGGTGTAATGAAAAATAGGACTCTGAACAATCCTTCAGAGCGAAGCTAGGTGGTGCAGTTGGCTAGCATATGAGCTTGCCTGCTGGGCACTGTTGCAAAACAAAACCTAGCTGTATTAACAGGCGCAAATGGAATGACCTCTCCCCAGAAAAAGCGGTCAGTTACGCAAAGGAATTTGTACAGTAGCCTGTTGCTTTATATCTGACATACTCATCCATGAGTTTTCAGTTCTCTAAAGAGGAGGAGGAGAAGAGGTACTAGGCACTTGGTTTTTTTCTTCCCTTCCTGTGAAAAGCAAGACAGTATGAAACAAGGGCAATAAGGATATGTTAGTTATTAAAGGTTTTAGATAATACTTTTCTTGTGTAAACATTACTTCTGTGGAACACTACTTGCAAGAATGAGGGACATGAGGATGGTTTTTTGAAGTAAAAAGGTCAGCTGAGGACAGGTTTCAGGATCCAGCTCCCAGACCTGGTGTGGCTTCTCTCCATGGACTTGTATAACTTGATAAAGTGTTTAACTTGCTTATAACTTCCCAGCCTCTTAGTGAGGTGTTTCTCTGCATTGCTTGCCAGGAGCTTTCTAAAGAATGCTTGTGAAGTGCCTCTTACTGAAATATTGTGTATAAAAATGGTTTAAATTTTGTTTATTAGCTCTTGGTCCCTCAGCACATGGAAAATGTAAATCCTTGCCCAGCTGAAGTGCAGACATCAGTAGGCTTCTCCGTAACACTCTGAGCTCTGCTCCTTGCTATTTCTGTTGTTCTAGAGAGATGCTGTTTCCCACTGTAGGGAGAAAATTCGTGTGGCCAAATCTTGATTAGAGTTCAAGCTGGCCAGCACACTGAAGGATGACAAAAAGAGCTTTTTAAAATACGTTAACAGCAAAAGGAGGATCAGAGATAACA
>JAVKLA010000074.1:21945280-21958846 GCA_034782735.1 Sagittarius serpentarius | reverse complement strand
TACACTTTGTTGGCTCCAGCATGGATTTTTTTCATGCAGTCTGGCCATTGTTACTTCTGTAAGTTGGACACCATCCTGATTCTTTCAGTAGAGAAACCAGTTAGCAGTGCAACTAATAATACATAAGGATAGAATAAGATACTGAGTGTTTTTAAAAAACAAAAGAGATTTTTTCTTTCTTTTCTTTCACAGGCCTTCTAGGGGTAATATCTTGGGCTGGGGAGAAGGAATAAAGCACAAAGAGCAATACATAAAACAGTTCATCAGACTTCTGAAAACACTCTCTTAAAACTCGGTCATCTAGTTTTCATGGTACACATATGAGCTGGATTTTGTCACAGAGCTATTCCTGTGCTCTCTTGGACGAAGACTTCTTTCCCTATCATCTGTAACATCTGTTACTGCTTGCTCTTGAGAGTGAACTGGCTTTAAAATTTTTATGAGAAAAAGCAAACCTTTTGGTTTTAGAATTTGTCAGCTACTGAGCCTGTATTGTCCAGGTGCTGTTTAGCCTAACACAACCTGTAAATCAGGTTAAGAGGAATTCAGAAAAACAGGCTGCATTCAAGAGTCATAGGTACCGACCTAGAAGTTTAGTTTTCTTCAGACTAGGTAAGCTAGAAAGGGATACACTAAGAGATGACTTATATTATGTTCAGTTGTTACAGGAAGCATTGATACATTTGGGTTTTAGTTACATGTGTAGGTATGGCAATGTTCATGGTAAACAATTCTTGTATACTTCCCTATAACTGTCACAGAAGTTGAGATTTTATAATTTGAATTAGTGTATGGAAACTTTACACTACCCAGTGTTCTCTGAAGTAGTTTGCTTCTTGTTCTTATACTTCATTGTCATCCCTGTTATCTTCATCAGATACTTTGATCACCTCAGTAATGCAGACATTGACGTCTTTCCTGTGCTTTAGGGACTTTGCAAGGCCTTGAGATTTGATATGTGATTTGATATGATATGTTGATTTGATATGTGTCTTTTGTGTGATTTATGGTAATCATATGCTTGATTGATCATAAACTTGATGTTTTCATCTGTTTCCTGCAGTTTCAACTGCTTTTCAGGTGAGTGTCTTGGTTGATTCATCTGCTACTGGTTCATGGCAGGTCTATCATCTCCCCCTCCTGTCACTGGGATCTGGGTAGACAACAGGTATGGGAAGTGCTATCAGCTGTGCTGGTGCATAGTTGCCAGTCTTTGATGCAGTGGCATTTCCTTGTTGTCTACATATCAAAAGAATAGTACTTAGGTACTCATCTGCTCACTATTTCACTTCTTCAGGGTCCTATCTAAAAAATGATGAAAGTACAATAAGTAATTTGCCTGGGATCTGGTGTTAGAAGCCGCAGCTGGGCCCCTAGTGAAAAAATGGATGGAAAAGCCTGAAAAGGATCACTCAGAAAAGAATCATGCAGATTGCTATCTCAGGGTCCTAGCTAGTCTAGTACTCCGTATCCAACAATCTCAGTAACCAGCTGCTTCAAAGAAAGGTTAACAAGTCTTAAAATGTGCAACTATGGAATAATCCAATGAAAGAAGAAGATTACTCTCAGATTTTACTGATTCTCATGAAAAAGAAATGACCACCTGGAGCACCTTCTCATAATTGAATAGAGAAATGAGGTTCAATGTTCACTTATGTTCATTTGAAAGGTGAACATAGGTATTCCTTTCAGTTCTCCTGGTTTTGTTTAAAAAATGAAACAAACAAAAGACCACCCATCAGCCCCATGTAATTTGAACTCAGATGTTTGAGTACCATTGACTACACTGGCATTTTCTGAAGATAAGTATAAAATGTCTTCCAGTGGTTTCATGGGCTACTGGACAAGAATGAATTCACCTAAAAAGAGTGAGGAAGCACCTCTGCACTTTGACTGAATACCTCAGTGAAGATCAAGAAGCAGGATGTGAGAAGAAACCATGGGTGATCATAAACAATCTTCTAGGCAAGACAACAAACTCAGTTCATTCATGAAAGCTAATAAAAATAACATCTTGCATGTCAGTACATAAATGAAACAATGTGGACTGTAAACAGGAGAAGTTGTAAATCTTAATACACGATCAGGAACATCGTTCAACTAGTATAACAGGTTTTGTGGAATTACTTATTACTGGAATGCTAATACAGAAGTGTATAACTTGTTCAGGCAAAAAAAAAGTGATCCTGAACATGAAGAACACAATATGCTTGCCCTGAGGTTTTCAGTACATACGCAGTTAGACTTGTTCAAAGTCAGTGATAAGAGGTGTGGACTTACATGGTAGGAGTCTAGGAGAACTTTTTTGTCTGTTTACACAAAAATCTTTAATCAGATACCAAGCCCAAAACAAAATGTAGGCGGCAGCAAGCAAAAAACTCAGTGTTCAGTGGAAGATCTTAACAAATCCAAGTAAAGACCCAGGTTGTCCAACAAAATACAGGAACTGGCAGGTGAAAGCTTTCTTTTGCTAAAGAAGGTGGAGGCAGCAAGCAGAGGGGGCAATCAAATCTAGAACTGCCTGAGGTTGTGCACTGAATGTGAGGCAAACTGAGATAAGATTTTATGATCCTTGAGAAGGGAAGAAGGGAGAAAGCAGAATAAAGATCATGAACTTCCAGAGAGCACATTTCAATGAACTCTCAGAACTGTTATTTAAGGTCACATGGGAGGAAAGCCTGATGAAAAAGCAGCTACAGAGAGATGCCACAGGACAAATAGGTAGAGTAAGTAAGGCGAAGTCATGGCAGCTTTACTGACCTCAAGAGTGGACTGAACACAAAAGGTAAACTTGTTTATCTAATTGATAGCCTGATGGAAGAGAAGTATAATGTGATTACGTAGTAACAAAGTCAGAAAGTCAAGGCACAGAATGAGGTTAAGTAGCAGCAAATATCAAGGGTAAAAAGAAAGCATTTTTAAATAAGTGAATTGTAAGTAAGTTCCACAAGTCTGCTATTAATAAAAGGAGGTTGAAGGGAAAAGAAATACCCTTCCCTTCCCAAACTGAAAAGCATTAAATGCTATACAGGCCTTGCTGCATTTAGTCTTCACTAAAAGGTCAGTTGGGAGCAGATGGTTAACACAGTTAATACCAATTACAAAAGGTTCAATCTGAACTGCAGAAAGAACAGATTAGAGAGCACTTAGATAAATTAGTTGTTTTCAAATTGTCTGGTGTGATAAACTTAATAATAGTATGCTTAGTGACCCGGCTGAAGCAATTTCAGAATGGTTGGAAGTTGCTTTGAGAAATGACGGAGGACAGCTCTGGAGCAGGAGTGCTAGAAAATGGCAAGCATACTGCCTAGTATTAATTTTTACATAGAAAGCGGGAGAGGAGAGATCCAGCAAGTACGGACCAACAAGCTACTTCAGTTCCCAGAATTCTGAGCATTTGAAAAATAACAAGGAAAAGAGTAGTAACTAACCCGGATTTACTGAGAAGAAAATATGTGGAAACAAATTATAGCAAGGTGACAAGCAATTTGGATAGGGAGATAAGTAAATACCACTGGCTTTTGACACTGGTTATTATTGTAGTCTAAAAGGGAAGCTAGGAAAATAGCATCTTGACTGAAAATTTTGCAGTAGTACGTAGCAGCTTTTAGAGACTCTGTTACCACAAATTCACTGTTGAGATGGGGATATTTATCTATTGTGGTTCCATAAGGTGTCTTAAGGCTGTTCAGATTTTAACGAAAACGAAAAACTCTTCTTATTTACATTTGGAGGTGACTAACTGTAGGAGAAAAAGATTATAAAGATGGTCTGGGGAAAAAATAAGATGAAACTCGAGAGAGGCTAACACACCTCGACACAGGAACTCCACAAGTAGAGGGTGAGTGCCTTAAGGAAATGTTGGTTATTAATTCATACCAAAAGAAATATGAGTGGGTCACAGTATTGCTTCTTGAGGAGTACATCTGAGCCCTTACCAGAGAAACATCTGGTTTTAGGTGCTTAAGAAGAGCCATAGATAAATTGAGATGACTCCAGAAAAAAACAGAGCTCTAGCAAATGTGACCTGTGAGAAGAAATTGAAAGGCCTGTAAATGTTTATCTTAAAGAAAAGGTTGGGAAAGCACTGAGAATCAATTATTTATATAATTAGAAGGGTGCTTGCTAAAAGGAAAAGAATGACTTATTCTCCTTTCCGTGGGGAGGAGAGTGCTGATGAGCTCAGATTGCAAGAAGGAAGAAAGGTCAAGGTAGAAATCAGCAAAAGCTTTTCCAATGGTAAGGACAGTGAAACACTGGAATACATTACTTGGGCAATATTATAGATTTTCCATTGCTGGAGGTCTTTTAGATCATTTTTAGAGACACATTTGTCAGGATTATTTGATCCTTGTTTGGCACAGAACCGTGAACTAAAACTTCTTCAACCTGTTTTCTTCATTTTTTGCCAAACAGTTTCTCTGCATACCTACCATGCAGTGCAATTGGACTGCCAATTTGAACAGGTCTTTGGGTAGAATAATGAACATCTTTTGAGCATTTAATTGCTTTTTCTCAAAATTTTATCCCAAAGATTCAGAATTCTATGTAACTGGAACTATCTATGTAAGTTTGTAATTAATTTGAAAATGTTTCACAAATGCTTAAAAAATTTTTAAAATCCCCAAAGGAAGAAAACAACCTAGATAGAAGTACAGCAACAGAAAGTAAAAATGGATGGAAAAATCAAAGAGTTGATGATAATTCCAGTTATCATCAGGGCTCAATTATAGGGCCAGTGCTCTTTAATGTTTTTATAAATGATCTGGATGAAAGAATCAAATGTATGTTAAGTAAGTTTGCCATTGATACTGAATTAGGAGGAGCCGTGGGCTCCCTCGAGGGTAGAGAGGCCTTACAGAGAGAAAGGTTCTTCACTGAGAGGGTGATCGGTCACTGGAACAGGCTCCCCAGGGAAGCGGTCATGGCCCCAGGCCTGTCAGAGTTCAAGGAGCGTCTGGACAATGCTCTTAGTCATACGGTGTAGTTTTAGGCAGTCCTGAGAGGAGCAGGGAGTTGGACTCGATGATCCTTATGGGTCTCTTCCAACTTGAAATATTCTATGATTTTCTCTTTTCTATTTTTTGCGCCACTTCTGTAAGGAGTTAGTAAGTAGATTATCAGGAAAAGGTAACATCAGTTCTGTGTGCATTGGAAAGATATCTGCATTTCTGCTCTCAGTGACTGCTATAAACAGGCAGAAGAGAGACGAGAAAGTTCAGTAGTCTTGTACTTCCTTGAGACTTTGCAGTAGCATGTGCTGGTACTATTGGCAGTAATGTTAAAACAAGAACAACAAAAGAAGTAAAGCGTACAACTCTAAGGACTCCAGACCGGTGCCACTGGGTGTTTCTTTTGGGGCCTTAACTCTGGCACAGCATCATTAGAGAGTTAGGTTAGACCTAAAACAGGCTACTGCAGGACCTGGTGCAGTCACTGAAAAGGCTACCGGGGATATGGATGGCTCACTGGATCAGAAAGAAGGAGAGGAAAAATATATCTAAAGATTTAAAAGAAAAGGAAGCTTTAAGCATTAAAGCAAAAAAAAAGAAAAAAGTTTTAAAAAAATTTATACATTTTAATCTTGAATCCAGAACTGAATACTCATTTGTACCACATAGTGCTGTTCAAAATCCATCCTTGTCTTCTATTTTTTTTCTTGGGATAGATTTATTACTGCATTAGCACTCTATTTAATTTTTATAAAAATGGTGAAGATAGCCTACAGGAACTTAGAATCATAGAATCACAGAATAGTTTGGGTTGGAAGGGACCTTAAAGATCACCTAGTTTCAACCTCCTTGCCATGGGCAGGGACACCTTCCACTAGACCAGGTTGTTCAAAGCCCCATCCAGCCTGGCCTTGAACTCTTCCAGGGAGGGGGCATCCACAACTTCCCTGGGCAACCTGTTCCAGTGCCTCGCCACCCTTACAGCGAAGAATTTCTTCCTAATATCTAATCTAAATCTACCCTCTTCCAGTTTAAAGCCGTTGCCCCTTGTCCTGTTACTACCTGCCCTTCTAAAAAGTCCCTCTTGGACTTTCTTGCAGGCGCCCTTCAGGTACTGGGAGGCTGCTAGAAGGTCTCCCCGGAGCCTTCTCTTCTCCAGCCTGAACAGCCCTGATTCTCTCAGCCTGTCCTCACAGGAGAGGTGCTCCAGCCCTCTGATCATCCTCGTGGCCCTCCTCTGGACTAACAGGTCCATGTCCTTCTTGTGTTGGAGGCCCCAGAACTGGACGCAGCACTCCAGGTGGGGTCTCACGAGGGCGGAGTAGAGGGGCAGAATCACCTCCCTCAACCTGCTGGTTGTGCTTCTTTTGATGCAGCCCAGGATACGGTTGGCTTTCTGGGCTGCTAGGGCACATTGCCGGCTCATAGTGAGCTTCTCATCCACCACCACCCCCAAATCCTTCTCGGCAGGGCTGTTCTCAGACCGCTCATTGCCCATCCTGTATTTGTGCTTGGGATTGCCCTGATCCAGGTGGAGGACCTTGCACTTGGCCTCGTTGAACTTCATGAGGTTTGCACGGGCCTACCTCTCAAGCCTGTCAAGGTCCCTCTGGATGGTATCCCTTCCCTCCAGCGTGTTGACCACACCACACAGCTTGGTGTCGTCGGCAAACTTGCGGAGGGTCCACTCTATCCCACTGTCCATGTCGCCAACAAAGATGTTAAACATGGCCCCAGTACCAACCCCTGAGGGACACCAGTTGTCACCGGTCTCCACTCGGACATGGAGCTGTTGACTGCAACTCTCTGGGTGTGATCACCCAGCCAGTTCCTTATCCACTGAGTGGTACATCCATCAAACCCATGTTTCTCCAACATCGAGACAAGGATGTCATTCAGGACAGTGTCAAACGCCTTGCACAGATCCAAGTAGATGACATCAGCAGCTTTAGCCTTATCCATCAATGTTGTAACCTCGTCGCAGAAGGCCACCAGACTGGTCAGGCAACAACTGGACAACAATAAAATTCTTGGCATGTTACGACTTCTCCCTGCCAATCAAGGTGCAATCCTTTCAGAAACAGGAGAAAGGAGAAGCTGTGCCTTGCATGTTCTACTCAAATCCACTGTCTATTTGAGGCAGCAGACAGCTGGAAAGTCAAAGGCAGTTTTTAGCTGCACTGCAACCTTTGTCTTGTGAAATCAGCCGTAGGAAAACTGGCTCTCTTGGTGGGAATATCTGCTGTCACTTTTCTTTAACAGAGGGTTTCATGTGAGTTAGTTGTTGAGAATGCTGGAAATAAAAAGTGAAAAATGGGGAGTATCTAATGCTAAGGAGAAATGAACAAAAGAGCCCCCAGATCAAGAAGGGAAAAAGAATGCATTTACTTAGTAGAAACTCTAACATAGCAGGCTAAAAAAAAAATTTAATTGGATGTGTACAAAATGTCTGTAGGAAAAACAAGAAAGAATCAGCCAGGTTAGGTATCTGACCTGCTATTCTGCCCCCAGATTTTGCAGTAAGTACTAAGAATAAAAATTTTTGTACTAGTTTTTAGCATCAGTGCAAAAGAGACTTTGTGATTAATTTATTTAAAAAAATATACAGGAAATCAACTGAACCCATTTTTTGACACCTACCATATGAAATATTTCTGAATTTTGTGCACAGTATATAGGTTCTCCAATGCTGTAGTCTTGCCAGGACTGCTCATATCTTCTCCATTATTTTGACTCACACTTGAACTATGTTTAATGTGAGTCACAGAGGACACCTGACGGTGTGCATTTTATGGAATTATTGGAAGTTTTTTTTCCAACTGTAGAATATTCCCATGAATTGTGAAAGCTCAGAAAGGTTCAGCCTTTCTCTGTTGCTGGACTTTAGACATGGATGTGTTCAAAAAGTAGACAGTTTCTCGTGTGCAAGCCTTTTCCTGCAGGTGAAGAAAAAAGCTACTATACAACAAAGGGAAATGACAACTGAACATCTACGTTGAGTACCCCCGATTTGCCCTCTTCCCCCGCTGCTTCTAAAGACTCAGAAGCCTTGACCTCCATCACTTGTTTTGCCACTTCACTGGAAATGCCATTACTTTTGGCTTTTGATGAATATTCAAAATGACACCATCTGTCACCCCGTCATCTCTGAGGGCAGAAGCAGTTTGACTCTCCAAAGATTTCCTCTTCTCTTTTTTTAAAGAGAAGTTGAATAATGATCCCTGTCATCAGGGAAAACTACAAAGTGACATCTGCAGAACAGTAATTAAGAAAAACCATGCTAGGTGTTGGGATGGAGAGCGGGCACTGGAGCTGTTTCTGAGTGGCATTTCAGAAGCCTTCTCATTCCCTGAATTGGGATGGGAGAGAAACGTCAGCTCATTACATGGAGAATGTTTCTTGGCAGTTATTTTTAAAAAACAGCTGTGCTGTTTACTATCGTTTGTGCTACTATGTGATTTGTCTCCATCACTTCTTTATCTTGGGTAACCTGCGATTTTATCTGGATCTGACCGCAGGAATACGGTGAGGAGGATCTTCCCCCTGAAGTGGGGACTGAGGGGGGTAACTCTTTTCCCTATGATTTTGCTGAAATGCATCAGTTCTAATATTGAAATCAGAGGAAGGAATTGTTATCCTTCTTCCAAACATACACTTTATACACTGTAAGCCAGGAGACTGAGCTTACGTTGGACTTGTAGTTTGGTTGTGAAAAATTAAGGAGCTAGTCATGTTCCCTCTGACTGCAGCCCTTTCCCTCTGTGTGATCAAAGTGGTTATTCCTGTTCATTAACATGGCATTTGGAGGAAACCTGCTTACAAGGACACCTATGCCCTAAGAAATAAATTTCTTTCTTTGTAAGAGTAGAAGATGGAACGTGTCTTTTTCTTCCTAGGTCTGAAACTGGCTGATGTATTGAAGGGAGAGAGAAAATTTGTACTAAGTTTTCAGCCTCTGAGTGTTCCCATTGCACAATGTACTCTGTGCTTGGCATAAACACAGGATTTTGTGGACTGGTGCTTTCTCTACCCTCCAGGGTTTTTTTGTTGTTTGTTTTTTTTTTTTTTTGTCTTTGTGCTGTCAAAGTGGAAGCTGTATGAAGCATTGTGTAATGAAACAATAGATAAAAGCTTTCGTATTGATCTGGCCTGAGATGGCTCTGCAGTGAATTGTCCTGCAGTGTCCTGGAGCATTGTCTCAGTGGTCTGTGGGACAACCAGGATCTACCTATTTACTGTTTAAGTGAACCATAAAAGTTTGGTTTTCGTTTGCATTTACTGATGGAGAGAAGCCGCTGAACAGCAGAGGTAGAACAAAATAGTATCCCTGAATTTGGAGGCACCACCAGAAGGATCCCTGTCACCTGCACTTGCTTTAAGGTCAGGTGAAGACAAGTACAGCATGGAGCTAAGCTCCTGCTCCATGCTGGAGAGGTGGGGAGTTTCACAGTGCTTTTTGCTTTGCTGTGTTCCTTAAAATAGATGCCTCTGTCCTTCCTCTACCTACGCATAGCCTGTGAATCCTGCTGCAGCCGGTCTTCTTTCATGCTCTGCAGGGGAATCCCGCTTGGCTGGATTGCAAGTAATTAGTACCAAATACAGGCAGGGGTGAATCTGGCTGATGCACTGCTTCTGGAGGTGCCAAAATCAGGGGGAAAAAGTCAGCTGTGTAACCTGGCTCCTTTGGTGGTGATCCTAGACCTAATTGAAGTGTAATGTGGGAAGAAGCCTATTGTGGCAGGAAAAACAAACAGACCTTCCTCGAGAAGCGTGGTGAAAGCTTAGAGAGTATCTGGTTGAAGTTCCTCAGGTTTGTGTCAGGGGAAGAAAAGGGTGCATGTGCCAAGACACAACTGGGGAGTGATGTCTAGAACTTAGTCCAAACAATTAGGTCCTGGTTGTTGCTTGCCAGGATTATTTTGTGTTTTCCATGTATTTTATTTGAATGTTTGGCTATGAATCCTGTGCATTGCTTTTTCCGTTTGCAAAGAAGTGATTTTTTTTCCCATTGCCAGAAGCTTCTAGCTTCTGTTTTGTTTGTTCTGCCTGTGACAGGTATCGGATGCTTTTACCATAATCCAAAGGCTTCAAAAGCCAGTTAAATAATACCTGATTGTGCACATCTTGAGCAAGGTGCGTAGGCAGAATTTTAAGGCTAGTGAAAAAAATGTTGAGGTAGGGAAAGGAGAGGAAGTCATGCATTACTGCCTCCCCCTGACCTTCCTCCTTTCTCTGGGTTTCAGCTGAGGCTCCAATAACTCCTGGTTCTTCACAAGGCTGCTTTCTCTCTGCTGTTTCCTGTGGGAGACTGCCAGTTTATTCCGCTCAGGATGTTCCCAGACTTTACACAATCTTTAAAGACAGAAACAGCCATTAAATCATGTACTTTGACCTCCTGTACAACATAGACCATTAAATCTGACCAGGCACAAGATGTGCATAAACCTATGTTGTACCTGAAGGCTGATTGTGCTGTTTCAGATAGTAGTCGTGGCTCCTCCAGACTCCAGCAACAGGCTCTTTTCCATACAGACAGTGGTTTGGCAGTTGAAGACAATCTGCAGATTTTTTATTTTCTTTTTTAGTGCCAGGCAAAAGATGACACAAGAAAAAAACACCCCTTTCCCCGCTCTTTCTTTTACTTGAAAGTGGTGGCTTTATTTGGAAGCTGATCCCAGAGAATAATCAAGAAATTTAAGGAGACCCTAGAGAAATCACTGTGTTTTGCGTTGATTCTAAATGAAACTTTTCCTCCTCTTTACTCTTTCGCTACCAAATATGACTTGTTTAATCCAAGTCCAGTTTCTAGTTTTCCATATTTTCCTGCACTCACACCCCAAGTTTATCTACCAGCATACAAGACCCAATAAGCCCAGGCCAGATCACCATTTTAAGGCTTTATAGGTATAATGTAATAATGCTAATTTTATAATTCACATTGGCCATACGCATTGGACTAGAATTAATTTTGTACTGTGAAAGTGATATGAAGGCACAGCAGAGCTGTAATGGGCTATTGTGAGGAAGTGTAATAGTGAATGTTGCCGATGGTATTGTGGTCAGGAAGCCAAAAAGGACCACCTTCATCTTGGATTAATTTACTGAATATTTATTCTTCTGTTCTGGAAACACCTGAACTGAAACTGATAACTTATAAACCTCGCCTGTGTAACTGTGTCCAACATGTTCTTAATTAGAATGCTTCCTATTTAATCTTCTGTAACTGTCTTGCTCTTCTCACTTACTGCAGCCTGTTTTCATTTAAACCACAAACTCCTAGTAGTACACGTATATTAAAATACAATGCCTAGCACAAAGAGCTGTGACTGTTACGAATATTTTGGCCTGCAGTGTGATACAGTAGTAATATTTGTGTCTGCAACTTGCAACTAGACTTCTGCTTGTGTATGCCATGACATATAGCAAGAACTCGGCACGTACTCTGGGAAACAACCAGGACAACCAAGAATGCAGTGTGCTTTAAAGTAGGAGCATTTCTGTTGTCATGTGTCTCCAGGACAGGTTGATACTGTTTTCCTCAAGGGCTGCTTTAAGAATACCAGGATGGAGACCTGTCCTGAAGAAATTCCTGGCCGTTTGGCACCACATGGAAAGTGTTTAAACTTCAAAGGGAATGATGCCTTGTGTTTCTGTCCTGAAGCAGCATTTGTCCCCTTTTTGGTGGGTCTATGTTCACTCCAAAGTGCAGAGCTGGTTGCGTTTCTGTTTAAAGCTTGGTGATGGTTATTTTGCTCTTGGGCTCTGCTGCCATTTGTAAAGAGGAAGAACCAATGTAACCAGGGTCCCTGGAGTTACTAACCTTGACGTTGATCTGTTAGTCTGTAATCAAATGAAATTTGATGTGAAAAGACTCGAGGACTTTGTGCTTCCTTTCTTGTAGATTCCCAGGTCCTACTAGATGTGCAGGATGACGTGACCTCTAGCAATGTAATGAGGTTTCTGATACATTTAGAGATCCAGGATACTGATAAAATGGAGCCTTAACAGGTGATTACTTTTTAATGCACAAAATATCCAGATACACCAAGCACAAAATGCCGTATGTTTCAAGGTAACATGTTACTGGGTTTTGAAATGTTTGGGCTGATTGAGTAATGCTTCCTCAGTGGCAGTCTGTGGGCTGGAGACAGGCTGTAGCCAGCCTTAGTCTGGGAGAGGAGCAATGTTTGAATTTGCTACAGTGGCCTGTTTGGAAGATGGGTAAGCAAAAGTTTTCTATCAACTTCTGCAACATGAACCAGTTTCTAAAAATTATAGATAACTTCGGAAGTTTTGGTGTGTTTTTTTAGATGGGAAAAGATTTCCTCGTACTGCCTAATTCAGCCTTAAATAATTTCTTGTAAAGCTTAGAAGAGTAATGGTCTCTGCTCTGGAGGTGTGAGAAGTAGAGATAGATTTCTTTTGCACAAGAGAAACTATGAAAATTATGAAAGTAAACAGAAATAATAAACATTGGAGGCTAATTTCAAATTAATAAGGCTGGTGAATAGGGTTTGTTCTGGAAAAGGCAGTTCAGATTACTTTTAGATTAATTTATAATCATTAACTCTGGAAGTCTGACTTTAAAGCTAATGCTCAGGGCAGGGGAAACCAAAGAAATAATTCACTGTAATAAATGAATTAGAACATCACTGGGCAATTTAGTTTTAGTGAATAAGGTCAGTATTTTGCTTAACCACTAAAAAATACAGTATCATCACAGGATAAGACTGTGACACCTTATCTTAGTGTTAAAATAAAACTAGTCTATAGCGTGTTGTTGGACAAATTCTTTGCAATTTCCAGCTACTACTTTTTGGGGAAAATAATTTTTAGTAGGAGTGTATTTATTTGTAGGCTTAGAACTAAATGCTACTCAATAGCTTCAAGAATATTTTTGACAGACCCTACCAATGATGCATGCTAAGTTGTCTTATCTGCTTTCTTTAAAATGTATGGTATGAGATGTGTACATTTTACTTTTGTTGAGTGTAGCTAATATTGGTTGCCAGCTACTTTATTGTTATTAGTGATGCCTCCTAAATACAAAAAATTGAGTTACTGATTTGAGTCAAATTCACAGTGAAAAGACTGTACTCTTGCAAACAATAAGAAAAAAAGAGATTCATTTGAATGAATCTCATCTTTAAGAAGTTGAGAAAGATACGGATAAAGCTGGGTATCATTACTTAGATTTGACCCTGTTTTAACTGACATCTATAGCAAAACAAGTGTTCGTTCAATGGGCCTGTACTTAGGCTTTTGAATGCAACTTTCTTCATAGAGCATCCAAATGGCACCTTTATTTCTTACCCAGCTTTGTTTCTTGTTAACTCCTGCTGCCATTATTTTTAATCACAGTGATGTATGTGCAATTCCCCCTGAAAGAATTGCCCCTGGCAGCTGTGGCTGTGGGAAAAATCATTCACAAAGCTTCGGAACAGGGCCAGGAACTGAACTTTATTGGCAGGAAAGGCATAAATATGATCCTTTCAATGTACTTCTAAGCAATGAAAGAATTGGGGAGAAAATACTTCAGCATGTGTTTTAAGAGGCAAAGTGCTTTACCAATATGCTGGAGTGAACTTCCCTAAAACAGCCCTTGCTCTCGAGG
>JAVKLA010000074.1:21791136-21818088 GCA_034782735.1 Sagittarius serpentarius | reverse complement strand
ACGGCATTCGTCATGATTTCTGCAGCACTTGCAGTTCTGCGCCATGGGTCAGGAATGGAGTTTATTCACAGGTATTACTGATTTTGGGGAAATAATATGGTGATGATGAAACATGAAACGAAACAAAACTATTTTGAGAGAACACAGTTTCCAATCTCTTATGCCTGTGAGAAGGTCTACTATAATAAATATAAGTATTCTGCTTAATTTTGGGAACCACTGTATTTTTGCTGCAAAATAAGTAGCATGTTGCAAAATAACAGAGCAAATATGGGGACTAGTAAAAAGCTAAAGGTTTGGAGCTATATCCTGTATTTGCCACATGCCTTGCTAACTCACACATTTGAAAAAGATGGTAGCGTTCAGAAAGCAGAAATGAAACTTCAGCAGTCACACATGCTAAACTCAAACTGACCCTCAAATGGTCAGGCACTCATATTTTTAATGTGAGTTTCACATGTTTGGGGAAAACAGAACAGGCTATTTCATGTGCCTCCAGCATTTATACCTGACAATGCAGAAGAGCTCAAAAGTCTTAAAATTAGAGATCTCCTTTTTGCATTACCAAATGTTCTCACACAGCCTTGAACACAGTGAAAATTAATGCGAGCAGTAAGCAATTTTGTCACTTCAAAACAAGAACCTGCAGAGGACTACAAGTTAGGCAGCAGCTGCAATGTTAAAAAGTGGTCTTTGGCCATTTAGAGGCTGCATTATTTCCTTTGTGTTCCTGAAGCCGCAGCTCTGATTCTTATTGACAGCTGTGGCATCTGAGGGAGCCTGTGCTTGCCAGCTGCACGTTGCTGTCCTCAGCAAGCAGAGACATCGCTCCCCAGTGCTGCTCATCTTCTTGATATTTTCCCCCAGGTTTTAAAAACAGTTCCAGTGAACACAACCAGCAGAACCTCTGGGCAAAATGTTTATTTGAAGTGGCTGGCTACACATGATCAAAGCACTTTTTGCTTATTAATCTTGACTGAATTTTTATGTTATAAATTATTCAGTCATCAAAAAGAAATAGTATTGTAGCGACAGAGTGCCAAAACAGAGGGTTTGCTGCTGGATTAATAAGTGAAAATAATGTTTAGTGTATTAACACGGAAAAGATGTAGTAATTGGGATTTCCTGGTATTTATATCCACCTTATTTCAAAGGCTGTGTCAAAATCAAGACAACACTAATCTGCAGAATAGTGATGGTTTTGCTTCTCATACATGTACTCCCATCATTGCACAATGTGCATGCATAGATCAACACTCCTACATGAGTGTTTCTGTCCCAAAAAGTGCCCATGGAAGCGGAAAGTTGTAAAGCTTGCAAGTGGTCAGTCATGAACTTCCATTTCTTTCAGCTGCCCGCATTGAAAAATGTCTAAACCAGGGCATGGTTTAGATCCATGTATATTGCAGAGGTCTTTGAAAGAATGAAATGGTTTTGTATGATCATCTGTGTTTTGTTGTTAAATTGTGGTTCATGTGTTTTGTTGTTAAATTGTGGTTCACATGTTTTGTTGTTAAATTGTGGTTCACATTTTATTTTCAAATTGTCATGTGTTAAGCTGCAAGCTAATTACTCTGATCTAACAAACAGCTATAGTTAGTGCTCATAAAATCATGATTTTTATTTGTAATCAAATTATTTTTTAAATCTAATTAGTCATGGCATGTGGCATGAAAATAGAAGCAAAATTTCATTATTTTAATATACTGAGAAATTAATGATTTTCTACACTTTGCTCACTGAAGCTTAAGATAAGTATCAAAGGTTAAGAAGGTTCATATTTCTCTCTAGAAATTAATAGAGTTCCTTCATTAGCAGAGAGAACAGCCAAGCCTATCTAATAATAAGAACAGAGAGACTGTTGTAATTTGTTACCATAATATACTATAAATTAATCCATTGCAAAAGCAAAACTGTTTGTTAACTGGGAATTTCTCATTCAGACAGATATCGCATGAGTACGTATTTTTAAATGTATGCAAAGTCCACTTTAGTTTATGTTAATTACAGTTTGTTATTTTTGTTCTTGTGTCCTTTAAGAATGAAAGTTTTCACAAAGCCAGATATATTCATAGCCATGGTTGTGTCCCTCCAGTCTTTCGCTATGCATTGCCAGTGCATTACTTATCATTCCCTGCATAAGAGTACCTGGTCTGTGTGGGAGCACAGCCTAAAGAGAGAACAAAAAGATAAGCATAATAGAGAACTTACAGGGTAGAAATAAGAAGTAGCTCAACTGTCTTTTTTTGTTCTTCTTTTTTGATTTATTAATTGACATTCGTTTCACTTGTCTTCTAACTCTTTGCTGCGTGCACAAGACCAATGCTACTTCTTGGGAAATGAAGAAAAGATAACAATGGTTAATGTATTAAGTGGGAAGGAAGACAGGTGATTTCTACAGAAAATTTCCAGTGTGACTTAGGGACTTCCATGTGCCTTTTCTCCCCATGTAACTCAAGAGTTTTTTAAAAGCCCAACATGCTTTCGTTCTGCTTTAGTGTCCACATCAGCAGAATACTTCGTCTTCGGTGGGGTGGGTGGATTTTAGAGACTTACAGGATTAGCGTTAGAGATCTTTGGGTGGGAGTTGCTAGAGAACTGGAAATTAAAATTTTTTTTTGCTGCAGTGAGAGAGGGAAAAGAAAAAGATTTGAGATTACTGTTCTAGGTGATGTCCTGCTCTGTACAGCCACTGTGAGAACTGCTTATCACATGCACAGTCCTCAGTTACGCCCAGGAGTATGGTTTGCTGCTCTTGCAGGTGGAAGAATTGTGGTGCACCATCCTGTTGAAGGATTGAGATGATATTTGTGGCGGTGGGGAAAGGAAGAGAGAAGGTTCTAAGTTTTCATATTTGCTCATTAATTGTAGAAAGGCTTAGTGACCTTGAACAAGAAAATAAGAGTTTAAATAAGCTCCTCCAGTGCTTGCCCATCTGGCAAGTGTGCAAATTGTTTTTGTCCTGTTCCTGCCCTGTGTAATACTGGGAAGTAAGGAAGATGAACACCTGCTTTCTCTGGGGCAGAGCCCTGTGCTGGTCCCTTTGCTCTCCATTTGATGAAAGAGGTACGGCTGCCTGTGCTCCTTTTTCCTAAAATCTAAGGCCAAGATATAGAAGAGCGTACAATGTAGAAAAGACTGTGTACGAGAGATGCTGTGGTTATTGTCTGCAGAGGTACTACCCAATAATGAGGCATTGTGCTGACAGCAAGCGTACTCCTCTTTTGGTAGAGGTACCTTGCCTTGCTTGATTTATCAGCTGTGTCCTTTTGAAGACAACAGAGAGGACCCAGTCCTCCTTAGCTCTTGTGCTTAGAGATGGTAATAGATTGGGTGTTAATGGAGATTTTCGTTTAATCCAAACCATAGGAAGCAGTGTTTGAGAGGAGTGATGCCCAATTTTATTCCCAGTAATGATGCTAAAGCCAGAGCAGAACAGATAGTGGGTGTGAAGTCCTGCACAGTCACAGCATAATTAAATTCTGAAATTTTTTTTCCCTATGTACTCAATAGGGAGGTATTGCGTCCTTGTATATAGTTAAAGCTTTTCTTCCATGCAGCCAAAGACCATTTGTGTCTAACTGAAAGCTACATATTAATGTAATAGGTCTGATTCTTAAGCTCCATCCTAGACAACAGATTATTCAGAGGGATGAGGTGGTAAAAGACTTGCTATGTCAGCTGTATAACCTTGGAGGACAGTTTTATCAGTGTTGTAACACTAAATGGGCTTAGCACTCACTGGAAAGTGGCTTCCCATGTCCTGTGATCCTTATTTGTTACTTCTATGTCCCTCACAAGTACGGTTGAGAAGAAAAGCTCTTACCTTTTCCCCCCTCCCAGCAGTGATCAGTGTTTTGTGCCTCTTTTCCCAGGACAGACAATGCAGATAATGAACAGAGAAAGGTTTGAGATTTAGACAGGAGTAATCGGACCATCTCAAACTTGATTTGATTAACTGCTGAATTAATGTGGTGGTTGGGCAATTCAGACCTATTGATCCAGTTCTGGATTCCTCATACATTTTCAGATTGCATAGTCGAACCTGTTACAGATAAATACTCCTTTTAGTTTCTTCCCTTACTTCTTCATACTGTTAATACACATATTGTTAATATAATTGAATATAAAAATGATTCCAGAAGTCACTACACCTGTGCAAATATAGAATAAAGTCCAGGGAAAACAATAATAGACAAACATGACCCAAAGAGGGGACAGATTTCTTTCAGTTCTCTCAGGTTAGTCTAAGATACATAATACCTCTCCCTGCAAACCTTGACTTGTTTATATCCTTAGACTGTCACAAATGCAACAGTATTACTACCACAAAGACAAATTTCCCTTAAAACCTGACTTTCCTTGACTTGCATATGGCAAGGAAGAATTGAGTCATAGACTAGTGAAATGTTTGTTGGTCAACCTCAGTCGTATGAAGAAAACAGCCTTCCACTTCAATGTAAGAATTCAGTGGAATATTTGTAAAATATCTTAATAATGTCAAAGAGAATACAGCAGTCTTTGTGTAAAAGTAATAATCATTACAACACTCAGGCAAAGAAACAACAACAAAAAAGGCATCTGAATTATGCACAGAATTGCAGCTAGTAATGGGTGTTGTAAAGAACACCCCAAACACATATTATACACTGTTTAGTCTGCGTTTGTAGAAACACTGCTATGAATCAGGGAAAGGGCTTTGTCTGAAACCTGTTTTGTATACTGATCCTGCTAAAGGAGTATCTTTAGGTTAATTCTGAACATCTCATTTAGTGAAAGATAGAAGAGCCTTTCTGCAGCATATTCAACATCTGCAAATACCCATCAGTCAATAACTGTTTTATCTACTGGATAAAGTATCTGTCAAATCTGAATAAGCAGCAAAAAGCTATGTGCTTGTACATGTACAATATTTGTTTCAACTCTATGTAAACACACATGAACTGGAAAATGGAAGACATGAAATTTAGTTTTTTCTTTTCCATTAAACTAACAGGATATGTTGTCTTCTGTGTTTTTCTGAACTAAAAACTCACTCCAGTTTCTTGATCTTTGCACTGTTTCACATGATATGGAAAACAAGTCATCTGGGTATTGCTCCTAATATTGCTTTACTGATTATAAATCTGTAATCTAGCCATGTTAAGGTATTGATTTCCTGTCTGTATATGGGGAAAATATTTTGCTCTGTAGGACTCTCTGATGCTAAAATCACACTTCATGACTTTTCAAGGTGATGGATTTTTTGAGTACTAAATCTCATGAAGTTTTATTTGCTGTAAAATTTCAAGAATAAGAAAAGAACTTGCACTCAATATCTAATTTTTGTGAGAAGATGTTGTTGGGCATAAGAAAGAGTGAGAAAATGCATTTCTGTTTACACATTGTCTCTTGTTAAAGGAAAGACATGGGAGCAGTTTCCTGTTCACCTGAAGGGAAGAGAGAATACCCCTGTTTGAAGGTATTTTGCTTTAAGTTAGTTACACCGTGCCAAATGTGCAGAGTGCAGGGAGGATCTTGATTATCGTTCTGAGCCTGCTATAGGCGATGCTGGAAGCCGTACAAGATTTTCAGAGGTGATGTTTTTCAGCAGTGGTGATACAGATGCAACCTTTTTGGCACCAAAACCGATGTGAACTGGCATCAGGAGCCCTCTCCCCAGAAGGAAGGGCTGTCTGAGAGCGCTCGGAGAGCAGGAAGACCTTCCCCTGCTGTGCTGCCTGCTCACAGCCGGGGCTGCACATCGGAGGCTTTCCCGAGTTTCTCTCTTCCCCAGGGGCAGCGGCTGCCTGCAGCGTCGCAAATGTGGGAGGCAGCCAGGTGGAAAGGCTAGTGACGCGTGTGCGTGTGGGGGGAACGACCTCCTGAATGGCACAGAAAGTAGAAATTTCCTCTTGGTAAAAGCAAATCAGCGGGACTTCAGGAACCGGTTTCCTCCACACTTTGCTGGGTTGTAGTTTGCCATTCACACAGCAGTTAAGTAATGATTTCTCCATCACTGGACTGATGTTGGCAACTTGAAGTAATCTACTTAGGAATGAGTTGTATGTATGACTGGTAATGGGATGTTTCTCCAGTTCTTTACTTACTTCTGAGAAAACAATCTCTTTTAATAGGCTTTGTCATGCATCCGGAAACATCAAAGTGGAATTGAATTTAATGCTGAAGGCCTGTGGCCTGCCCTTTGCGGTGTATTTCCCTTCAGTACGTTTGCCCATCTCTTTGTTTTGAGACGTATGTGCTTGCTGCATTTTCTTCAGTAATTTCCAGTGATGAAATATTAAGCAGACGAGGTGGGAGCTGGTGAAAACAATAAAAAACTCTCCCACTGAGGTCGATGGAAAGAGTTGACGTTGTGAAAGTACTTGAAAGCAGGCTTAGACAACCAGTGGGGTAAGTGGATTTGTTGCGGACCTGTAGTGTTGCAGACCCTCTGTTACTCTTCCTCGCTGTGGTCACACTGTGGTAAGGAGCTAATGTAACTGTTAAAGGCAGAGTGGCCCCAGATCTCAGATGGGAGCTGCTTATATGCCCGGTATTGCTCTTCAGGACGCCATGGTTGTGCATTTGGACCTGGACCTAAAATGGCAATTTCTATGGAAGTCAAGTCAGCCATAGGCTTGGTGGGCTTGGTACTAACCCACTGTAGCAAGGCAGGAGGGCAGATAAATGCCTTTGCTGTTTCTGGAGTCTGTGTGCTTTGAGGGCAACTGGCAAAATGCCCGTTAGATGCTCTGCTCCTGCAGACCAGGGTTGAAGCCAGGAAGAGTGGAGGTGTGAGTAATCTCCAGAGGCATGCTTCTTGCTTTAGGCTTCTCCTTTGAAGGTAAAAGGAGTAAGTCCGGTGGGCTGCCTCCCCTGCTCCTCTTGCAGCTTTAGGTGCATCCAGGATAGTAAACATCTGAGTAAAACTGGAGTTTGGGTGGTTGTTTTCATAGTAAGAAACCTGGGAATAGTTCTGACAAATTTGAAAGACAAACCTCGACAGCAGAATCCTTTGCATTGAATAACAAATACGGATTTGTGAGGTATAAATAATCCATGTTTAAACTTTATTGTGAATTCCACTGTTTTTCTGGAAGAATAAGGGAATAGGGGAGCCTCTTGCCCTGTCAGATTTACAAAGCATCAGGTGACAGTGACAGTTTGAACTTACAGTTCATCAGGCAGGTGCATCACAAATTTGTATATGGCCTCTCAGAAGATGATGTCAGCTCAGTTGGATATTTGCTGAAGACCTCAGTTATTTACAAAAAAATATTTTTGAACTCTACTCTTCTTGAACAGCCTTGCACCAGCCAAACAAACAGAAAACACCCATGCAACAAAGTTTCCCTAATAGTTAGAAATGAGAAGATTGTTTTGCTTTATTTTTCAATCGATACAGAGTACGTAAAGGAGAACAAGGAAAGTCCAATCATTATGGTACCTGTGAAGACTAATAGTTACATCCTTGTTTTTCAGTCAGAGCTCAAATTGCCTGGGAAAGAATGACTTTTAAAAACACTCTTATCCCAAAATGGGAGAGTGTACTGATAACTGATATATTTTGAAATCTCATTAAATTTCATTGAAAGCTCATTTTTTATTATAGTAAATGAGGTTAAGTTTCACTTAGATAAATAGGCTTCTTCCATTTGGCAGAAACAGAAAGATTAATTTAACAGCAGAGGTAGCATGGATTGTGTCCTGTGTTTTATTTTTAGCTTTTTCTGTTGATCCAATATAATTAATCAAGCCATCTTATAACAGAGTCAGCAACTTGGGGTGCACACTGCTATCATTTTGTTCTCCTTTACCACCCATATCAATGAGGTCCTATTCTTCAGTTAATGTAACAGCCACAAGTGTAATATAAGCCATTAAATCGTATACCAAAGACGGTAGAGAAAGTAACATCTCATTCATTTCTTTGTTATGTGTTGAACTCTACCTTTTGCTCTGTAGGAGGGAAGCCACCAATATGGCTTAACTGAGATCAGAGACTATTACCTCCTACCAGAAGCTGTATTTTTGCACCCCATGTGAATAATCCTTTCCTGCTCTGAAGGGAAGACTGTAGTTAGCCCTTTGTTTGCTATGGCAGATGACTTCAGAAAGTGATGGAAAATAAGATTAAAAATTTATGTTGCACATTAACCCTCCTTCCTCTTCCCTTATTCATTGCCAAAGTGTTTGTTACCTTTAAAATGAAATTTAAGCATGGCTTTTTATAAATTCTGCTGAGCTTTGTATCCAACATCTGTGAATACACTTCAGGTTTTCCTGACTGCGAGCTACATGTTTGCTGCCCACCCTGTCATTTTTTTCCTTGCTCCCTTCTCAGAGAAACCGTGTACAGGCTTTGGCTTTAACCCTCTTGATTCCAGTGCTTCAGCAATGACTCACGTCCAGATCTGCTGCCTGTTCGGCTTTGCAAGTGTGAAGGTGGATGCAACCAAAGTCTGGTTTGTGGCAAAAGTGTCAACACTTCCGTGCTTGTAGAAGAAATTAAAAGGAAATGCAGCTCATGGATGAGGCCAAAGAGATATCACGAACCTCTAAAAACCTGAAAATAAAGGAGCACCTCCCCTTAGTGAAATAGTATAAATTTTAAAGGCAGTTCTGGAGGCCCAAATTACATAAACAGATTAGTTTTCCATCTGTATGTTGATGCGTATACCAGATGCATGGATATGTTATATGTGTGGAAAACTTTCATGCCTTCTACTGTATTCCTCCTTTCTAATCTGGATTTCTTGAGTTCATTCCACCATCATAACCCTTTAAAGTCGTTGCCATTTTGGTAAAAATTAATCTGCCACAGAAATAATTCCTCTTTTCCTTTCTGCCCCTCAGAGTGGATCTTCAAAATCACCTGGGATGCATAGGAAGTAAGAAATTATAAAAGACATTAGATTTTCCAACTCAATTTCTTTCGCAGAAAAGGTATGAGTTTAACTGCTATTGTCTGAAACTGTTAGCTAAAATTAGTGTAAAATTGATCAATTATTCCAGTTGACCTCTGCCTTCCAAAAAGAAACTTTTAAAATTTAATATTTCATTTTTCATTTAAAATTTTCTTTGATTTTATTAGAGATGTAAACATAAACAAAATAATTAATTTGGAGAAAACTTGTTGTTAAAAATCATTCAAACCATTCTTCTTCTTGAAATATATCAGAAGCTGAATGCTTTTAAAAATGTTGGTACATAATTTGACTAAAAGAATAATTATATATACATCTTAGGTCCTAGACCAGCATCACTTTCCTATAAGTCAAACGTAATTCTTGAAGAGATTCATGTCACTAGCACCTTTTTTCAGGTCAGCTGCTGATGTAAAAAAACCTAAAAAAATATTTGTCTTTCAAAATGATAAAAAATCTGCCCCTAGGCACTTTCTCAAGAATGAGTGCTTCAATCAAAAAAAAAAAGTATTTTGACTTCCAGTTCCTAGTTAGGGTTCTAATGTCTTTATTTTTAATGAAGCTGGGCTTTAAGCCATGAACGGACTTAGGAGTCTTTCACAAAACTAGGGAGGGAGAGAAAGTGGTGCCAGCATCATTATAAGCTGGCAACTAGAACATTAGCCTGGGTGTTAGAAGTTTGAAGAATCTGGCTTTGAATAAAGCAGAGACAAGATTCAGTCTCAGATTTCCTGTAACCTGGAGGCATCCACCCACTGGACTAAAAAGATAACACTTTTTTCTTGTCTTTTTCTTCGCTTTTATTAATGGTATCTAAATTCCTTCTAAATTTAGAATGAATGAATTTACATTTAAAAATGTTAAATCAAGGTGGTTTTATATATTATTTTTGTTCTTTTATTATCTATTCTAATTTATTCTCTGATTTTGACTTAAGGTCAAAACAAAACATCCAAACCCTTTTTCTTCAGACAGAGCATAGCCCCTGGGGTGGTTTTGTGTGTTCTGAGAATGTTTTTTACAACACTTTTGTAAACAGATTTTGTATTCCTCTTTGCGACATGTATCCCACGTAGTGGAACTGGGACCGCAGGAACAACTCCCATATTGTGATTACTTAATTACAGAAGATGAAATTATGGCTGTGGAAACAAACTGGGGGTAGGCAAACACCCAACTACAATGTCCTGAAAAAATTGTCTTGCTTGGGGTCTTCCAGCAAGCAGCTTGCGGCTGGAGCTGAAGTCTATCGAGGGTCTGTCCACTGTGTTGGCTCATCACGATGCCTTTAGTGAATAAAGTAAGAAAAAGTAGTGGTCTCTTTGCAGTATTTCCTACTGTATCATAGAACAGTACCTTATGGTTCTTTTCTTCTTTCCCATCTTTCTCATTTAAATCTCTTTGCTTGCACGCTTTTTTTCATATCTACACATTAGGAAATTTTATGTGACTCTGTTAAGCTTTTTGTTAATGGCATGTAGTTACTGACAGGTGAACTCAAGGCTAGCAGTAGCAGCTGTGGAGCAGTGCTGTCCCTTAGAAGCATTATTCCCTTGGTATTGGGACAGGTAGTTTTACAGCCAATTCCCAAAAGTCTTGTGCCTATGGATTACAGAATCTGTGGAGCAAGCATGACTAGAAACATTAAAAAAATCATATGTGAAGCAAAGAAAGTGTGAGTTTGAGTGCCTTGCTGTGGCAGAGAATATTAAAGTACTTGCTCATGTTAGAAATTCCTTATATTGCATCTTCAACAATATAACAATTTAGTTCACTTCAATGAGAGAGATACATTAAATGTAACAGGAGAGAGGCCATTTCAATAACCTGTTGCTGCTGTAAAATTATATTCTAAAATTGATGCAATAATAGAGTAAAATTATTGTAACTAACTTTGGCTTAAGAAAGAAATGTTTATTCTTCTTCACTGGTTATAATAATCATTGCCCTAAATGGTCTTCTGTGTCATGCTTGTGGATTGCTGGATGGTGTTCTTTCATGAAGGCTCTGAGGACCTCTGTCACATTTCGTCATTCCTGAAACAGAGAAGTCAACAAAGTGCTGTAAGAAACCCTAGTTTAGGTTCACGAGACTGGGATTCAGTGTTGCATTAAGGTTCCACCTGTCTGGCAGCTGTGATGACAGAGATGATGCCTGTTCTAATACTCAGCTGGTAAAATAGGAAGGGATTCTGGATTACTTTACATAGTCCTGCCATAAATTTGTGAAGGTTGAACCTAAAAGTAGTTAGGTCTTCTGCCCTACTGCTCTGATCAGAAAAGCTGGTCCAGCACCCCACGTTAGTTCCGGAAGCCCCATTGAGCTGAACTATCAAGTTGTTGAGCGGTATGTTTCCTTTGCTGATGTGTCTGAATTGTAAGAGCTTTACATCATGAAAGACATGGTACCTAACTTAAGCAGTGGTTCAGGCCAGCACTTTGACTATGTGTTTTATTGTATCTTCCCCATCAGGCTATGAGGAAGAAATAAAATCTCCACTGTTTTGCAGAATTTTTCCCTAAAAAGAAAGTTTGGTTTGGTCCTGCGCAACTGGTGGTGGTCTTAAATTATGAGAGGTGAAAGCCCTTATATATTTTTGCAACAATTCTTGATTTTTCTGAAGACTTATTTTCCATATTAGGAAGTCATTTTGGAGGTCTTGATTGCTGGGGGCCATTTTGAAATACTTGACATGGTCCTGTCAAGTACAGAAATGCTGATTATCTCTTTTCTGATATTCAGTTTCTTTTAAGGAGTCTCTAACTTGGTGATTGTAATTTTGAGGAACATCATATTAGTTACTTCTGAAAAAAAGGCAACAAATATGTAATCTCATTTTTTAAATCTTATTTTTGTTTCTGCATTATCTTGTGGCAGTGAGTTTCAGACATAAATTATGTGCTGTAAACAGAAAATTACAGCTCCAGTTGTTCACTGTGTTACAGTTTTGAGCTCATAACTCACATCTATTCAGATTGTTGTAGAGAAAGCAGGTCTTTTGTAGCTGGTCATGGCAAAGAAAAATGAAAATATGTGACTCATCCTTTTTCTATTAAAATAATAATAATGCCACTTAGCAGTTATATGACTCCATGCTTAAAGCCTTTTACAGACATTAACCAATTAATCCTCATAACAGCACTGCACTATGTTTAGCCTACAATTAGGGGCTGTATTGAAAACTACCTACTGTCCTCATTAATTACCTTGTGAAATTGGAGCTATCAAGCATCAGCTCTGGGTTTGCTCATTTGCATCAATACTGCAGCATTCCCCTGGCCTCCAGTCCTTTGCTAGGGAGCTTTCATAAATGTTGCTGCTGCTAGTGATCTGACCTGATAATTAGAATTGCTACATCTTCCCGGTCGCTTTGAAGAACAAGACATAAGTAAACAATAAGTCACATGGGTAGTCAGTGTTGTCCTCGAGTTTTCTAAGCTGGTGAAATTACTTATAAATAAGAAATGGGAAAGGCATTTGTCTTCTAAGCAGACTGGAAGCAAGTTTCTTACCGAACATGGAATTTCTGATTAGGTGTCTGGAAAGTCTGAATACCTATGTGATTTTTGAAATCAGGGTGATCGGAAAAAAAATTATAAAAGAGCTTTGTCTATGAACTTCCTTGAGATTGCAAAAAATTCCAAAATCGTAAATTATTTTTAATAACAAGAAGATCAGTAAGTGAATCTTCATCACACATCTATTTTGAACTGGGTAAACTGAGAGATGAAACTTATATAGTCAAATAACAAAACAGTGGTGAAAAGAATTTACTGTTTATAGCTCCCAGTTCTGCGCTTTTACCTTGCTCCTATTTGACATTCTGCTCTTAAGCCTTCTTAACCTTACTCTCATGTCAAATGCCACGAGAAGCCATAAGACGCTGTCCTTAGAATTATAAATATTCCAGCCTTGAACTGTGAACTTCTAGATAGCAATTCCAATTCCTTTGGCTTCTGCATCATTTATTTCAGTTCACATCACTGTAGGTGAAAAAGTCACTTGAAACTCACACATTACCCTTTTGGGATTCATTGCTGTATTCATTAGAAAGTGAATAATACCATGGCTGAAATTAAGCCCGCAGTAAACAGTGTGAAACCAGCTCAAACCGTGTACAAGCCAGGAAACAGGTTTGGGTTAAATTCTACGTGTTGGAGGATGCTTTATCACAGACGACAAGAACTTTTTCAAACCCAAGGGAGAGTTGAAACTTTATCACTCTAATGTAAAGACAGTTAATTTTATTCAGTGTTCAGGTCTATAGTTACAACATATCATGAGCCACTGCTCTGTTACCGGGGTTGCTGGAAAATACCGGAATTCCCTTAGCTAAAATTAGCTTATAATCTCTTGCACTTTATTCTGTTACAAAAAGCAGACCTGCAGACTGCTTCAAACGACTTATGCTTACAAATGCGAGAGTCTTTGCTTTGAAATCTCTAAACAGATTAACAAGATTAACAACAGATTAACAGATTAAACAAGGACAGGAAGCGCAATTATATAGAATACACAAAAGCTGTAGAAACTGTATTTTGAGCAACATAATCCTTATCAGTTTACACATTTGTGGAGAACTTCATAAGAGCTAGCACAGAGTTGCTGTTGTAGGAGGCTGAGCAGGGGACTTGGTGGTGTTTACGGAGTGTGGTCTACCCTGGGCATCCCATGCAACCATTGACGGGCTGTTGATCTCTGTACCGTAAGCACAGTATGTCCTTCCTGGTAGTGGAGTCAGAGAAGGAGTCATGCAAATTGCTGCAGTATCAGTTGACTTCTTGAGCTGATTATACAAATATTCTCAAGGTTTACATCAGAGATGGTGTGGTCATTAAAATCTCCTGCACTTTAGTACTTATTCATGGCTTTTCTCTGCTTTATAAATGGATAGTATAAACCGAAAGAACATCTGACAGCAAAATTAAAGTCCATCATTTTAAGGTATACATTCCAGGAAAATTTTGCTATTGCAATTGCAAAGCCCAACAATAAATTTTGCAAGTGCACTGCAGTTCCTTATTTATGGGCCTCGGCTATTCTTTGGAATTGTATTTGCCTCCTAGGCTTACATTCTGGAGGAAGAACTACAAAGCAACAAAGCTGGAGCAGATTCTTCCTTTTCATTTATCACTGAGAAGCTGAGATCAATTTAGGCACCAGCCCAACTGCCGGCCTTTTATAAGGGCATGTGTGAATGAATGCTAGAGTAGAAAGCTGCCTGTCAGTGCTGCAGGAACAAGATATTGATGACCTCTAAGGCATCCTGCAAACCTTGTTACAGAAGTATAAGCGCTTTAATGCAGCTCTACTTGTTTTGTGGTACTGGCCATTTTAATCCAGGGTTTTACATGATTACCCTTGTTATGAAGGAAAGGTTGTATTGTTGAGACAGATTTTCCTCTGAGGTAAAGAGGCTTAGCCCTGTGATCCCAAGAGATGACACCATAATGTGACCATAGCTGAGGTTCAGTGGCTTGAAGATCCTTCATCAGCACCAAGCTGAAAAAATTACCTGCCTCGCTGTGACTCTGGTGCACTGAAATAGAATGGATGTACAAAGATGAGCAGAAATAGAAAATGAGGGAACCTGAGATCTCTGCTGTTGCTCATTTGCCTGGGATCAGCTTTCCATGCCTCTCTGCAGGTAGTTTTCTGTTGAGGGCCTCCGTCTTTAGAGTTTGGTGTCTTTATTCCAGATCTGAGTTTTGTTTTCTTCTAGGCCTCCTTGTAGAGATTTTTTAAAATTTATTTTATTTAACTGTTTTTTCAATGAATTTATAAAAATCTCCCATCAGCAGGGCAAGATAGATTGAATATGAACTAAATTTTTTTTTTTTCTTAAATCGTCTTAGAATAATATTGCATGTTCTAAAAGCATTAGAAAAGGCTAGGAACAAGCACAGAGAGTCCCATAACATGGTACAGAAAAACAAAATATAAAAGAAGTGTTCGGCAGTTACCTGAAGTATTAGGGAATCAAGGGACTATGGGGGAATAGGAAAGGAATCACAATGCCGTTTAATTCACATAGCCATGTAGAGATTCAAGGTTGCCGAGAGATTTTGTTGGAGATCAGTTATGTTGTAGGACAGGAACAGACTCTGGTTAAACTGTTAGAAAAATACAACTGTTTCATTTCACTGTACCCTTTGTTTGATTCTTTTTAACTTAAAACTTTGTCAGTAAGGATAATTTTTAAAGTACAGAAGTGTATGAGATCCTGTTAAGTCACGATCCCAGAAGGAGGGCTGTGGCTGTTGACAGGACCAGCTGGTATGCTCATGTCTGGGAGGGAGTAGGCAGACCTGAAGTCACTGAAGACCTGAAATCATGTGTGGTTTGATACTTCAGAAACAATTAAGGAATGAGATTTGTAAATGGAAAACTGCAGGAGCCTAACTGAGCAGTGACCTGCAAATGTGTGGTGACATTTAAAAGAATATGCAGTGAGTTCTGGAAGTTGACACAATTTTATCTGCTGACCGGGGGGAAATTATAAAAACATACAAAGAGTGCCAGGAATCTAATTACAGAGGCCTGCCAGCTGCCTCTCTGCTCGAGATCAACACTTTCTGTTGTCTCTTTTGAAGTTCTGTATATTCTACTGCAGTAAAGCAGCCGTTGAGACTGGAGATGTTTTGGCCCCGATGGATGTATAAAGGCTCCAGAGAAAGCAGAAAACTGTCATTTGACCGGCTGCCTGGGTCAGTGTGCCGGTGTGCTCCTGCTTCCCTCAACCTGACCTGTATGTCCCGTAACCCTGCTCAAGTCATAACCACCGGGGTGGTCGTAAAGGATATGTCTGGTCTTGTGGATTGCGGGGAGACAGATAACAGCACAGTAGCCAAGGGCTAATTTGAGCTACGCGCCCACCTTACCACAGTGCTGGTTGATGTCTGACTCAAGCCAAATTTGGAAGAAACTAACACCTGTAGTTGGTATGTAAATGTGACGATAAGTTAATTATCTTACTCCATAAATAGTGGACAGCCCAGGGCCTGTTGAGCTCTCCTGCGTGGCAGTGGGCTGCACGCCAGGACCTGCCTTTGACTAGGGACGCCTCTCAAGGTTACTCCTTGAGGGCTGAGAGAATCCTTATTGCATCAGATACTTGGTAGGTGAATTGGGAATAGGCATGCTGAAACTCTGAAATCTTAGCTAAGTTATATAAAGGATTGATTGCGCATATATAATCCTTTAGACATAAACCGTTGACCAAGTCTGAGATTAGGACTGGATCCAGCTGCACCTATACTCCTCTCTGAGAAGGAGTTTAGAAAGAAAGGGGGTCCATTCTGAACCTCAACAAGAGGGTCTCCCTGACGGTTTCGTCTGACTCTGTCCTCTGTGCAGTAAATACCAAGTGAACCTTGCCATTGAATCTTGTTAAACCACTGCCACATTTACTATCAAACTTTGTTAAATTGGTATTTTATATCAATAAACATGTTGCTACTTCTCTGTTACAAGTGAAGCGCATCACTACATCTGTGACAGTCAGAAAACCAGAGTTTGTTCCGTTGCTCTTATAGCAGAATACAAAGAGTTGTCTGCCTAACTGAGGATTTGTATCAGCAAAGCAAAGAGGAAACTCCAATTCAGATACCTCCAGTGGGCCTGGGAAGAAGACTATCAAGTTATTCTGTATACTGCATGCAATAACGTGACCTTAAAAGCCCTGGAAGAAAGAAGGAGAACTAAATTCTACTCTTAAGTACATCTGTAATATTTGGAAAATCTGGAGTAGTATCATGGCTTTCATTGGAGCCACCACTTGTACATGCCTGGTGTGAACATGAGCAGCTGAGCTATAGGAGCCAGTTCGAGTTCTGCAGCCAGAAAATGTGTGCATGATATTTCATTTAACATAGGAATCACTCCAAGAGATTTTTTGAGTGCAACAGAAACATGGACATTACTGATTTACCTATCTCTTCACTGCCACAGAGTGGCAGCATGAATGCATCTGTGTAGTGAAATAATTCCTGGCAAAATCTGATGGAAGTAGTAATTTGTAATAGAATAAATAAATCTTTTCATTTTCTATGCTCAGACTCTAAAAGAAATGAAGTCTACAGCGTTAACAATGAAGGAGGATTTAGCTATTTTTTTCAGACAAAGAAAGGAAGCATTCAACAGTAAAGATAAAATTACTCCTTAATTGTATAGCACAGACAAAGAGACAGTGGAAAATGAATGCTCTCAAGCTAATGCCTGGGTATTGCTGAAATAAGTAAGTTAGAAATGCCTCTATACATATCGAAGAGAGGACCGTGGAGGCAAAGCTGGGACATCTGGAAGGACAGCATATGATCTTTTAATCAGTGAATTGATTCTGTTTGATTCTTTAACATAACACCCTTCTCCTATGCCTGCCACCTCACCTCCTTCCAGAAGGAGTGGTTTACATTTGTTACTTTGATGTGTTTAGAAGAACTGATTTTGTCTCAGTTTTCTGCGAATGAGGAACAGGGGAATCTGTGTGGACCTTGTTTCTACAGATTCCCTCATCTCCTTTTGATCTGGGCCACTTGCACAACACTAAAGGGCAAGGTGAAGAAAAGTTGCTACTGTCCCAGTCTGAGTCAAGATGTGCATAGGCTGAATCTGGCCTCAAGAGAATAGGTAGTACTGCATTGTTTGCTTTAAAGACCACTAAAACCCATAGAAAATACATGTGCATAATTTCCTCCCCCATAGCCAAATAAAACCAGAGAACAATGTAGTGATCATGGAGATGATTGTCTCATTATTAATTCAAAGTTAGGAAAATAATTATGGTTGGAAAAAAGTCAGGGAGAAAATACAGATAGGAGGGATTATAGGATGGGTGGGGAAAGGCTCTTACTGAGCTGCCAAGGAAAAGCAGGGCAGGTTCCACACACCCCAAATGGAAATATGACCCTAGGAACATGTGCTCTGGACCTCGTGCAGTGATTGCAGGATATGCAGGGGAGTAGCTGGCATGGCCTAAATTCATGAGATCCTTTGGGGACTGTTTCAGTGTGAGGATTAAGAATCAGCCCCACACACTCTAGGAACTTCCTGAGAATACAGACCTTCTGCAGATACCTTGAGTTGTGCATACTGCATTCTTTCTGGGTATGTTAAAATATTTTGTAGTTATCATAACACTGATACCTGCTGAAAGGGCACTAAAAACATGACACTCTGGGATTCAGTGATTTATAAGTTCTTTAGTGCTTGTTGAATTTATAATTATTTTTCATGCCTTAATGGCTGTTTTCACAACCACAGACTGAACACTGAGGTCCTGCTGAGATCCATCTGCTTTCTGCATCTTTCTCACCAGCGCAGGTATTGCATGGAGCAAACTCCGCTCACGCTTATGTCTGAGCAGCCTTAACTATTGGTACACAGGCAGAATAGGAAGGACGTAGTTCACTTACCTCAGGCTCTAGGGGTGGTATGGGAAGATGTAAGGTAGAGTGCAGCAGCACAGATATGAACAGTGCTACTTGCGTGCATGTTCCTTCCCTGCAAATAAATGCAAGATAGTTTGAAATACCTTATCTGCATTAATAGGGCATGCAATGAGACAGGCGTGTCAAGCTTTAATCAAATTATGAAAAAAGTGATATGTGATGTGAATGCATGTGGGTAGCAGGAGATTGACTCAGCATCCCAGATGGTCTCTCCTAGAACGCTGTCCAAGTCAAACCCTTTAAAATACTTAAATGTGAACATCAGAATGATGGCATTCTGTAGTGGTACAAAGAACATGTAAACATACATACCAAAAAACTACTAGGTCATGTAAGATGCTATAATGACCCTTTTCTGTCTTACCTTAAAAACATGCCATTATATTCCCTATTGCATAACTCAGTAAAATCTCTGCAGATATTCCAGTTAATTTTCAATGCTATGTACTCCTATGTAGTTTTCTATGGCTCACTTTTTTAGCTAGGGTCTGTCACAAGAACTATAAATTAGCATTCTCATTTCCTATTTTTTATGTATACTTTAAGGGAATTCCATTCTGCGTAAGACTGTCATTTCTGTAATCGCAATGTTTTACTGCATAATAAAAATAATTAGAATTAGTGTTTTCTGCTCTGCTCAGAACACTGTACCTATTTCCATACATAGATACCTAAATAATAAACTGGTCATTTCCAAATTAAGTTATTCAGTCTGAATTGCAACACCACAAGTTGAATGGTTTCAAAGAAATTGTTTAAGCCACTGAAAATGTCTACTGGTGTCCATTTAATATTCCGTCTGCATGTCAACAAATAGTGAGTTGCAGTAATAGCAGCTGAATTTCTCACCACCTACCTCTGAGGAAGGCTTCATTGGAGCCTTCTTTATTCTGGTCCCCCCTGCCATGGTTCCCCATGCAGCGGGGAGATGCTGGCTGCCAACAACTGGTCAGAGCCCTTCTGCTGGCATGAGCAGGGAACCTGGTTCACCGTTTCTTGGAACGTCTTCTCATGAATACTGTAATACTAGGAGTTTGTTGTATGACCAGTTTCAATTGTGTGGTACTGACGGTAACACTATGGCAGGTAAAACTGATAATTTTTAGCTAAATTCTTCTTCTTAAAGCATTTTCTGTGTGTATGAGGAGATGATCTCCAGGATAGTGCAAGGAATAGAAAAGAATTTGTACTAGAGTCAGGTCAGTTTAACTCACTTAATAGTTGTTATACTGTCCTGTAGGAGATGGATGTTTGTTCTCAGAGCTGTTATTTAGCTGATGAGAGCAAGGAGAAGACCTGCTAACACTTAGGTCTCAAGGCAGGCATTTACCTACAGGAATAGCTTTCTAACCAGATGAGTATTGCTACCAAAGCAGCATGTGTTATCTGAAATAAACATGCAAGATATCCTGAAATCCTCATATCACTTTGAAAGTTAGACCAGAGAACATCTTCAAAAAGTATCTTCCAGCACCTAGTTTACAGATTCACAGCCGACTAGAAGAGGTTTTTTTGTTTGTTTTTAATTTGGGCGGAATGACTTCTTATGGGACAGGAATATAAGAGGATTTTTTTTTATGTTCTTGCCATGTAGCACATCATGCTATCCAATACAGCACTTCCCCCACTGCTTTTAAGACTGGCTTAGCTGAAAAGAGCTAATGCAGGATTCTCTCTGGCTCCCGTCTTCACCCTGTGAGGGTCAGGGACTGAACATGCAGTTGAGAGCTTTCACTGTTTCACAAGCTGTAGCACAGAGAATATTAGCAACAGAGAAGATTTGCTATCTTATAATCAAAAGTAGTGCATTTATTATTTTACTTTGTTTTTCTTAGGGATAAAAGCCATAATTCCTCAAGAGAGAACAATATTTAACTCAACATGTGTGCCGAAACCTCATGTCAGACCTGTAAAAAATGTTGCCGTTCTCACAGAAAATTCTGAATATCACAAAATGCATCCTATGAAAGTGCAGCAAGGTTAACATTAATACCTGTATGCACCAGTTAGATTTAGTAATTTTTTTTCTTCCAAAGGGTTTAGCTTCCTCTGCCTCTCTGACTGTCTTCCTTGGAATCTCTGGCACTGGTACTTTCTTCATCTTACCTTGTTTTCTGGCTGTTTTAAAAGTGTATTATTTGCTCTGCAGTCTTCTGGCCTGATGCAAGGTTTTAATGGTGGAATATGTATTATGGAAGGTCAGGCTAAATGATCAAGTTGTCTCTTTTGACCTCAGTCTCCAAAATGCTGTGAAGGACAGCCAGGCGCCATGAGCTAGATCCTTGGTCTGCCCCAAGTCACGAATGGTTTGGAGCCTGGGTGGAAAGGTCAGGGAGGAGAGAAAGTGTTTGTTCACCTCTAAGCTGACAGTGTGGTCTACTGTATGAATTTAAACAGCCTAAAGACTGTGCTGGCCAAAGATTTCTGTCCATTTACCCCACTTGCCTCTTCGTCTCATGCTGAGCTGGATATTTTAATCAGCTGTGACAGCTTCGTATTTATGGAGATTTCAGTCTCTGTTAGGTGAAGATCCCAGCTGCCCCTTCACAGCAGCCACCTTTCCAGTACAGAGTGAGTAAGTGGGTCTAAGGCCACTGTTTTAATCCTGTTTGAACTAGTAGATTATCTGTTCATTTTTTTGAATTGTGACTCTCTGCTACAAATGACTTGTAAGCTGTGTATTCAAAGTCCCTAATACAAAGGAAATAAAAAGGGGTAATAAAAATAGAAACGTCATATTCTGTTAAATCTCTCTGGTGAAAGAGGCATTCCTAACACACTCGACTGAGATTATGCTAAAATCAATGCCATCTGTTTGTCTGTCTCTGAAGGTGTACAATACTATTAGACTATTATTGTTAACACAATTCTGCAAGAAAATGTTATCAAAAAGATATTCTCCGCTGCCTTCTTTTCTTTGCTGTGCTTTGGCTGCTTTCTCTTAACTCTTACTGCTGCTTTTATTGTTTTAATTTTCTTCTTTTTCTCTCTATGTTAAAGTGTTCCTAGATTTTTGGATGGAAAGTAATTTCTAGATCAGACGTCTCTTCCATTTAGCTCTGAACAGGCTGATACCTGTGATCTCAGACAGATGTTGTCATTGACTTTGGCACAGTTTTTAATATTTTTGTTAAAGGCTCCATAAAGCAGCATACCTAAGCAGCCTTATTGTTATGCCCCTTAAGTTTAACAGAGAATAAGCTAAGACATTTTATTTCATTTGTTTTAGTGACTTGGTTTCTACTGTTACACAGTGATTGAATTATCATGCCAGTTCCTGAGAAACAGCAGATGAAACAGTTATTCCCACTGTTTAACCAGGAACCGCATTTTACTAAGGTCATCTGAGTTGCTGGACCAATGATCACTGAACATTTTTACCAAAATCTGTTAATTTCTACAGAGATATGTCAGAGCAGCCAAGATCAGCTGCTCAGAGGCTGAGACGGGAATTATGTGCAGCATCTGATCCCAAGAGACTAGGAGAATGATAACAGCTGTGGGACGTCTTGCAAGCATATGAGAGGTGTCACATTTGGTAATGTCTGTGCAAAATCTAACCATGATCAACATCTAGACCAGCCTCTGTTATGTAAGTACCTTATATTTAGGGACCGCAAACATAAACAGCAAAAAGGCTATTTTAACACTCCAGGTTCTATTAATAAAGAAGAACAACACATAATATGCATGAAAATACAATGAGCTGGGCCACACTTTCCTATAGTGGAACCCGTAGTATGACAAGGGGAGTAGAAATGAACCCTTAAGTTTCCTGTAAAACTTATTTTGAAATCTCCCCGAAGGTGGTAGGGCTGACAGCTGTAAGGCAGCAAAGTTAACCTGAGAGCTTGCAGGGAAGGGGAACTCAGCTCCACAGACAGACAGCTTGTCCTTCAGGGACTGCTGCTTCTGCGTTGCATTGTGTCCCTCGCCCACAGATTTGAGGCACTCAGGTCTCAGCAGGAATCACACTGTGTGTGCCCAGAGCCTTCTGCAGGTCTTTCTGTCCACCTACCTATCAAGAATATAAGAGTTTTGCTTCTGTGGCTTTTTTCTTCCTCACCATTATCTTTTCCCAGGGTTAGCTGCCGTATTACAGTGTTTACTTTCCAGCCTGGTCATCAGCTGAGGGCCTGCTGAATGGCAGCAGCGTTATTTCTTTTCAGCCTGCTATCTGCTGGTTCAGACTATAACACTAGGCAGCTAGGTAACCCTTTATTTTCCCAGGAAGCACCAGATTCCCTCTTCCAGTCTCTATCTGATAAATGCAGACTTGAGAGAGTCACAACATAGTGTCTCCTCGTTTCTCAAAACAATTTTGTCTGGTCTCCAGATAACCATACATTACTTCCCCATCCCTCTCTATTTAAGTACAGCCGTGTTAAAAGTGGGAACTGTGCCAGCTGAAATGTATTGAAAGCCTCCAAGCCTCAGAGAATTGAAACTGTTCACACATTCGCTCTTCACAACAAGTTATGGGATGAACATAACCTCCATTCTTTGTTCACACATTATCATTGAGCTTACTCTGACTTTAGTAGAGTGTTCACTCCTTGAAATGTTAGTGTGAAAACACCTCTACTTACGGGTTGTGTTTGCTCTTTGCTCTTTGCGACTTCGTACTTTGCAAAGGGTCACAACAAAGTGTAAGTGATGTTTAACTCCATCTTATGATGGCAATAAAGTATTTACTTATTTATGTTGATAGTATTGTCAGAGGCACCTATACTGGGTACTTTAGACCCATAGAAAACCCTTTCTCAGGCTGATTATGAAGGCCTGGAACAGATCAATGTAAAGAAGGTGGAATTTTTTACTTTTGGCATTAGGACAGAAATAGGAAGAAGGGAAGGAGAATTGTAGAGGGAATGTCTTAAACAGTCAGGTATCTAGACTTTGCTGTAGTTTTCTAATTAGGGTGAATATTGGCCTAAACTATTATTTTGAATTCATCTAATCCGGAAACAAGGCTCATTCATGTGAAATTTCAACAGGAATTTTAAAATCAGTTCTACTACCTAGCTGCTATTTTATACTCCAGTAAGTTATCTAGGGCATATGTGGCTTATATTTATAGGTATTTAGGTGCCTGGCACAAAAGGGGTTTGGGGAAACTTCTAAGCCGGCCCTTAGCAAAGAGAGCAGATGTTCAAGTGGAGTGCAAAAATATTCCTGACACACGCAACCACATGAATGTCTTCTACGGCACTTTTACTTCCTGCTGGCAAACTTACATTTTCCAAGCAGTTTTCAGAGCATGGATTAAAGAAACTGAAAAAGCTACCCATTTTCATTTTTGATACCAAAACAGTGCAAATACTTTGGCTAATACCGAGTTTCAAATGTTATGCCTTGTCCACTGTGCATTTATTTTAAGTGCTAAGGGCACCTTAGCTTCCTATTCCTCTCATTTATCCAGCCCTCCTGTGGAAAGAAACTGGGATGTTTGTCAGCATCTCTGCCTTCTCTATGCTTTTCGAATCTGTCTTTTAAGGTTAAAATTCTTCAGGGCACTAACTGAAGATCTGCTTCCTGTTTGCATTATTCAGTGATTTGATAAAGAGGGAAATAAATGCTAAAGGACAATGTCAGATCTTTTCAATGGCTTGTATTTCTACAAAGTTACATGTAATGTACTCTTCCTCTTAGAAGCCTGAAAGCAAGTTATTTTTTGCTGATGTTGACAGTAGCCATTTGTCAGGCAGAATTTATCCTCTTCAGAAGAGAGGTAAAAATAATGATTGATGAGTAATAAGCTGACTATAATCAGGCAGTTATTTGATGTGTACAGTATTTTATTATGTCAAAACATTTGTATTTATTTGTTAGCATAATTAATGATGACAGCACACCACTTGGAAAGTATAAATTGAAAGACAGAGATTACAAAATATATTTAGTAAATCTTTCCATCTGTTAATGCCAGATACAAACACGGCTATTCAGATCTCAGATTCATTACCTGGACACCACAATGAAACAAGCCCTGACACTGCAAGAATACCAAATATAAACAAGATGTAGAAAGAATAGTCCAGTTCAGCTTGTAAAATTACAATTCTGAAGGTTTGTGTTCAAAATCTTTGAAGATTTGCACAAATTATTGTCCCTCATAAGTCATTTAAGCCTTCCTTGTTATATCAGTTTCTATGTAATACCCCTTTTCCACATTTTTTCTTATTCAGCCATCTTTCCATATACGATTTTACTTCATGCTTTTTTGAGGATCCTACCTAAGAGGCTACTAGCTGCACGGGTCTTTCAAATTATTCTTTTTGAACGTGACCTGGCAGCTCACTGTTCTGTCAGGTATCTGCATATTAGACAAGCTTGACAAATTACTCATGAGTTATTAGGATGCAACATGAACAGCTGGTTTTGGGGCTCACTGACTCGCTGTCTTCTAGTGACAGGTTTTCTGTTCCTGCTGCCTTCCTGTATTCCTCATTGCATTCCCAAAGACTTGTTTGGAAATGTCAGATCAAAGTCTGGAAAGGAAAAAAAAAAAAAAAAAGAAAAGCCCTGAACTGTGGAAAAGTCAAGTGCAAACCAAAATAGATCATTGTGACACTGCAAAAAGAAATAATCTGATATATGACTTTTGGCTCATTGTTAAAGGGGCAGTAGTAACTTTTGTAGCTATTTAACATTCTACCCATTAGCCTAAAGTATCTAGGAGAATTTCTAAGGTAGTATCTAGATAGGTGTCTAAGATTCACAAAAAACTGACCATGTAAAGAGTGCCTTAATTATAATGATGGGGAAAAAAAATGACAACCACAGTCAAAGTTTTCAGTTACTTAAATCACTCGGCTTTTATGAAGTTACTGAGAAGTAAAGCTGATGCACATCCAATTTGTGCCTCCTTACTCTGAGTTTGAGAATGAACACAATCTTTTTTATACTGCCATGTTTCCCCAGTATCTTGGCAGTGTTTCATGCCTAATCTAAAACTTCAAACCCAGAGATGTAGGGAAGAACAGCATGATACAGGTTCTGGCAGTAATGTCAGAGCAGGTGCATAGACTTCTAAAAGGAAAAGTGTTCACTGCTGTGTAAGTGATATAGTCTACATTGACTCAGGCATTTGAATTTATCTGACACTCCATTGTGGAAAGCTTCTGTAATAGCTTCTGCTATGAAGACCCTGATTTCTGAAAAGGTTTTCCTGTTATGAGAGAATCACATACTGTCCTCTATGCATAGGTGCTTCATTTGGCTCCAGAGTAAATATTCTTCACCAAAGTTTCACTGCGTAAGATTGTCTGATACCTGTTTTCTGTGTAAAATAAACAGCAGGAAAAATTAACCTCCATTATGAACAGGTGTGTCAGATGGCTACAACATTTGATATACAACAAAGCATAACTATTTCAGGTAATAGAGCCCTATAAGAAATCCTCTGTGGTAGACAGAGACATTCTAAATGAATGAATTTATTCGAGTGACAAGGTTATACATTTAGCAGGCTTCTACTGTAGCACAAATGTAAATCTTCAGTTACTGATTGGGAGCCTGGACGGTGTGAGGAGGAGGTAAATTGTCACAGCAATTCATCACAGGCTCTTTTTGATTGGGTTCTTAAAGGCTCAAAAATTTTTGAATTTCTATAGAAATAAATTGGCTTCTCCTAAACAGTTTTTTTTTACAGCACATATAGACTCTGCTCAAATGGTGTAATGATTTTGCTGTGCTCTACATGAGTTCATTTTTCCTCAGCAAACATGCCCTAGGAAGACGCAAATGGATCAGAAATGGAAATTGGCTATCAGAATGCAAATTGTTTCTGAAACCATCCATTTCTGCCTAGCATGTTATACCATTTTCTGATTCACAGACAGACAGGACGCAATTGAGGAAAAATCAGCACATCAGCGCTGCGAAAGGCCTCAAGATGTTTTACAGTATGCTGGATGAGTTTCTCCATGAGGACAGCATGTAGAAACAGCCCACTGCCTAAATCTCTGTGTGCAGGTCCTGAGCATGCTCTGGGCTGAACACAGGGTCACGCTCCTCCCAACACCCTTCTCCCACAAAGGGGCAGCTCTTGGTAGTGTATGTAGAGTGTATCCTTCAAAATATAAGAAAGGAAAGCCCAACAATCTGCCAGTTCCACCAGCTTGTTAAAGGCCAGCTCTGAGACCCTTAAATGCTGGATGTCATTACAAACATAGTGTTCAATTTTTGATGACAAATTATTCTTAGAGAGTACCGGGAATGATTCAGCCCTTCCTGGCACAAATTTGCTCATCTGGTCCCAGGCTGGAGGTGTCTCATCAGTCATAAGAGAGCGGCTAGTTGCTGGTTTGAGAGTGGCACTGGTAGACTGCTGGTAGAAAGGAGTTTTCTCAACCTTGTTGAATTTGGTGCAGCAGGAGGTTATTAATATCTGTTGCATGTTTATGTGAAAATTAATTTATTGGGGTGCCATGGTTTAACCCCAACCAGCAACTAAGCACCACGCAGCCGCTCATTCACTTCCACCCCACCCAGTGGGATGGGGGAGAGATTCAGAAAAAAGGTAAAACTCATGGGTTGAGATAAGAACAGTTTAATAGAACAGAAAGGAAGAAACTAACAATGACACTAAT